>JAYRBT010000010.1:19990166-20033104 GCA_036023395.1 Myiotriccus ornatus | reverse complement strand
ACTCCCTCCCAACTTGGTGTCATCTGCAAATTTGCTGATGATGGTCTCAATCCCCTCATCTAAATCATCGATAAAGACGTTAAACAGGACTGGGCCATCAGAAGGGTCTCAAAGTCTTTGTTCAAAGGCTAAGGAGAGAAGGAAACTGAACATAACTAGAAAGCAGGATGGTATTCCAAGCCTTCAGATCCCTTAAAGAGACAGTATGAGAGTCTTCTGCCTTTTTTACCCTGTGCTCCACTGCTTTCCTCTCTGCTCTTTCAACCTCTGCCCTCAGCCGCTGTTCCAGGTCGGACGTGGAGCCGCTTGCCGATGCAATGGTGATGTCTCGCTGGTGCAGCTCCTGTGTCAACCTGGAGATCTCCCTTTTCATCCCTTCCAGTTCACTGCTGTGGGTTTGTTCAGCGTGAGAGAGCTGCTCTTTCAGCTGGAGGAAGATATGCACACACCACCCACGAGCTTTTAGAAGATGTCTCAGCAAGGAAAGCGAAGTATCGCACACAACAACGTGAAATCTCAGCACCAGAAAACAAAAGGCTCTATGTAACAAGCTCTGTGCATGTTTATCCTTCCTGACTGAAAGCCACCTCATCCCAGTCCTTTCCCACACCATAAACTGCCAACTGGGACAGGACAGGAGTTACATGCTGTGAAGCACTTGAGAAGGAAGATGCATAATTCATCAAATCACAGTCGCTTGAACTCACCACTGGATCTTGGTGACCAACACCAGAGAGCCAAAGGTCCACCATCACTGTGGAAGCACAGCAACACTTGGATAAGATAACCTTGCAATTTGCCACTCTGCCTTCCTGAGGTATTTAAAGACAGCATTTAAGGATGGTAACTTTAAATAGCTCAAGCCAGATTTTTCTTCCAGGAATTAATTTGTCCTAAGTCTTCTGAATCAATATTAGCTTGTAGCAACTAGAGCTACCCATGGCAAATTTCCACCAGCCAGTTATGCACAGGGTAAAAATACATCTCTTTGTTTTCATAACTACATGTGATGACCACAAGTCTCTGCATTATGAGACAATAAACATTCCCTATTTACTTTCCACATGACAGGCACAATTTTATTTTTAGTCTGTTCAATCTCATCTCTTTTCCAGTTTGCTAAGTACTATTCCATTCAGCTGTTCCTTGTATAAAAAACACTCCATCCTTTGGGTCATCTTTTTCCATACCTTATCTTTTGGTTTATACAATCCTTTTTTGAGGTGGGAGACCTGCACTGCATACAGTATTCTGGTAGGCACACTGTATATTTATTCAGTGACACAACAGAACAACAGCAGCATAATTTCTTCCCCAGGATTCCATTCCATTAGTCAAAAATATTAACCACCCAAACATCCAGGATTTTTCTGAGTATTACAAGCATTTTAGAAAATTGAACCAGATGATCTCTGCCTAGCCATGTAAATACTGTACACATGGTGATTTATCTCCATGTCACCTCAATGCCTCCCAAGTATATAAAATAGAAACAGCCATCATAAATCTCTCTCTCCTCCCCAGCAGCCTCTGGGAGATTCATTTACTGTGTGGCTGTTTAGATGTGTAACCAAGCACACATCTCTGGCAAGATCTGCACCTCTACACATTCAGAATAAAGGATGAAGGATTTCCACACAAGTCATGTTTTTCACTCAAGCCCAATGAGGTTTCCACTCTACCAGGCTGCAGTGAAAGCTCTCACACCACCTGATCCAGACCATTATTTAAAGTCAAGCCTTTTGGAGAGCTTGTTCCCCTTGGGTGCTCAAGCACTGGGGTGAGGCCCTCGTGCAGGTGAGCAGCTCCATCCTCCCAGCCCCCGACTTCATGTCCAGGTACCAAGCCTGAAACAAACTCCCTTATTCACAGATGGACTAGAACACACTTGAAGCCCTGTATCAAGTGTGATAGGACATATCACAGCAAACTCATTCCCTTTCTGCTCTTCATCCTGTTGGGAGCCTGTATTAGGCTTAAACTCACGACTCCAGACCCTAATTTCTTTGCATTTTTGTCCCTTCAGCACTAATTCAGGTATTTTCACAGTGCACAGAAGTACTGTGGGATGCAGGGCAGGCCCGGAGATGCTCACAAAGCCAAGTTCAGACACCTGCAAACACCTCCTCTCAACTCCTCCTGTCAGGTGTGCTCCTTACCTTCAGCACATCCCTGACTCCATGGCACCCCAGCCCTCAGTCCTCTTGGAACTGTGCTGCCTGTGCACATGGCACACATGGAATCAGCTCACTCCCCCAGTGCCTTCCCAACCCCCAGGAACAAAGCCACGGTACCTTTTTAATCTCTGCCTTTGACTCAGTCTGGTGGTCTACCATGGACTGCAGCTCTTTGATATTCTCACCCAGCTCCTCCCTCAGCTGCACACACCTGGCATTTGAAGACACCAGGCTGGGTGAAAATGTAAAAGGACAGATTAGAATACCCCGAGGAGGGGGGGGACAGGTCAGAGAAACTCTGATCTTCCAAGCAGTCTCCTACGTCCGTCAGAACAGAAACCAGACTCAGCCTACAAGCTCCTTACCAATCCTTTGGGTTTGCTTTCCAAAATCATTTCAAAAGAGATCAGAAGCTGACCTAACAGATAGAGCTGTTTCTTGTTTGTTTCTTTACCATGCTAAGATTACAAACTTTCCATGCAAACATGAATCTGAAAACCACAAACTCAGAGAGGAATCATAGAATCACAGGATGGTTTGGGTTGGGAGGGACCTCAAAGCTCATCTCGTTCCACCCCACTGCCAAGGGCAGGGATACCTTCCATGAGACCTGGTTGTTGCTCCAACCCCCATCCAGCCTGGTCTTGAGCACCTCCAGAGATGGGGAGTCCACAATCTCTTTGGGCAGACCTATTTGTAGCTCTTATTTAATGAAAAGTTTCCATCTGGTTCTTACCAGCTGCCTAACAAAGACTTCTTAACCTATTAGTGGGAAGGTGCTCAGCCTAAGCAAGCCGGAACACCGAGAACACCCACAGTGTGCAGTGAAAAGCAGCCAACCAATTACCACTATCACACTGCAAAATTAATAGCACTTGATTTCTTTAGCCCTTTGATATTTAAAACAAGCCTACAAAAATCAGTGTGACTGGTTAACTGGATGAATACAATTAGGTGCTGCATTATTATCCAAGATTAATTGCACTTTCAAGGGGAGCAAGCAGTGGGCTACCTGTTCTCGAGACGAGTCACCTCCGACTGCAAGTGCTGGTCCTTCTTCTGGGCAACATCCAGCTGCAGCAGCACATGCTCCAGCTCCGGAGAAGACAACTGCTGCCCTTGCAAGCGTTCCTCCAGGGCCCTAAGGAGAAACCTCAGCTTCAGCCTCAGCACAGAAACACCACGTCTGAGTTCACTGATACAGGGAACACAACCCGTTTTCTTGGAATTCTCTGAAAAACACACAGAGCGCAGCAGCGGGCGACCGGTGCGTGTAGTGTGAGGAAGCAAACACACAGCTGGATGACAGCCCCTGCCTGAGTTCAGGCTGACTGAAAAACACCACACTCTAGTTTGATGCTGGCCCCGCTGACAGAGACTGGCTGGCTGGTGGGTGAGCAAAACCCAAGCCTTCTGACACAGCCACCAGAACCCAACACTTCTGGACGTTGTCAGTGCAGAAGGTGAAGGCCAAGATGATTTTGTCACAGATGTAGTTACCTCACCAAGGCCCCAATCTGACATCAAATCAGTGAGAACTTTCAGTTATGTTAATTAGCACATTAACAACCCTGAACAGCCTCCAGCACTTGACTGAAAATGCCTGGGGGAAACAACCTCAAAAGCCCTGTGCTGCCTCCAGAAACCCAGCTGAGGAGAAAGTGGGTTCCTTCCACCCTCTTCACTGATTATCAGCTGATTTCAAGAGCCATGTAATTTGGAAAACGCTGCAAGGCAGCACTTGTGAGAAACTACAGCACACCACTCTAGACACAACCAACACAGATCCAGCTGTGTGAAAATGCTGCTACTGTCCTCAGTGGGAGAACCTGGAATGCAGATCTGGATTCAAGAGCCTAAGTACCAGTGAGGCCCAGATGCTACCTGATGAGGAATTCCTTTGTGTGAAGAGTTTCAGTCATCCTGGCCAGTTCTTTCTGTAACTGTTCCTGCTGCAGCTTGGAACTGTCAATGAAATCTTCCTGAGACTGCAAGGTGGCTTTCAGTTCCCTCTTCTCATCCTGCAGCACCTGCACAGGAAGGGGAAGGAATGACTATTGCAAGATGGACTAAATCTGTTTGCTGTAATGTGATGAGAGGTTGATCAGATTTTTTAGGACCCTTGGAAATACTGCAGAGCAGCATAGGGTTACAAGATCAGTTTTGAGGCCAATCAGGAACTTTACAAAGGCTCTAGAAAGAGACAAAAACTCTGGGATTAAAAGCCTTCCCACTACTTCTCACCAGCACTGCTTTAGACCCATTTCTGTAACAGCTCCTCCACTGACCTCTACCATTTTCTTGGACTGCCTCAATTCCTCTTGCACTCTTTGCTGATCTGCCAGAATCTGGCGGTTGTTCTCGCTCAGGTCATCCACTCTCATGTTTAGCCTCTCCACCTCCAGCTGATTGGCGCTGATGGTGTCATTGGCCCTCTCCAGCTTGCTGGTTAAGTGCTGGATTTCCGACTGGCTGGCCAGCTCCACCGAGTCCAGGATCTGCTTCCGATTGGCAAGCTGGGTCTGCCAACAGCAATTGGTGTGCAGTAAAGAAAGGTAAATAACAGAAAACATAGTGTATCAAACCACATTCAACACAGCTACTGATTTCTTGGTGTACTGAGCCACATCGTCAAAGTAGGCAACACGATCTTGCAGGGAAGCAGGCAAAGCATTGCTCCAGGGTTACACAATGGGTAACACTCCTGAAGGCAAAGAGAATGAAAAACAAGAAAATGAAAAAAGAAGGGGCCCTGTGATTCCAAAAGGGGTTCAAAGAGAATCTGGGAAATAATGATCTCAAAGCACTCCAGCTGCCCGAGTATGAACCAAGAACAAAGCCACCTGCTGGTTTTGGCTCGTGAAGCCAAGGCTAGACCAGGACAAATGGCTGCAGGTGAGGTTTGTAAGTACCATGCACCAACCAGAGATTACCCAACCGTTAATCCCTGTTAATTCCACACTAGGACAGAAAGCAGCTCTGGGCTCACAATGGAAAACCCACAACCACCGAACAGCCCCAAAACCAAACTGGGTAACAGCCAATTTGCTCTGCCCTAAATACATGGTTCCAGCAGCTTGGGAGAACGCTCACTTCGAATGTTTCATTGGTTTAATGTAGACAAAAAAGTTATAAGGAACCTATGACTAGCAGACATGCTCTATTATTTATAGGCACAATACCTTATTTCATAGCATTTCTTTCCACACAGCTAGCTGGTGAAATTTAACAAGCCAGCTCTCACATAAGCTTCTATGAACATTCATTTCATATATTCCCTTTTCGTATAGAACCTTTGAATTTTTAAAGGTTGAAACAAAATATTTGAGTAGTCTTATACTCCCAATTTCTAAGAGCAGCAATTCCTGCCAGCTTGAGAATCACCACATACCTTGATTTATTGCCTGGCACATAATGGCTCATAACGGCTCATAACTAGGAATACTATAGGAACTGTGCATTTGCAAGAGTATGGTATAATTTTGATTACAGCCTTTCATTATTATTTGAATAGTCATGACAGAAAAGGTAACCAGGAGGGGCAAGAGTAAAGCACAGCCTTTCTTCACCCAAAAAAACAGTGTACCAGACTACCTGAATATATATTTCTGCATTAAGAAAACATTTAAGCTGTCTCATATTTTCATCCACAGAACATGCAGGCCAGCACAGAATTCCAGGTTTCACCTGCTGACTTTAAAGGCTGCAGGTGTTCCAGAAGGTGCTCAGAACTGCAGAAGAACGCCAGGCTTCCTAGGCTGCTCTACAAGGGATGAGGTGAAGCCAGATGAAAGGAGAGGGGAAGTACTCCATGGTCATGGATCTCAGCACGACAACCAAGCACACAAAACATACAGAAACATCAAAGGCAAAAGTGTAGCACTTCCATGCTGGACTCTTCAAAGCAGTTGAGGATCCAGGCAGTCTGTTCACAGTACCTAAGTCATGTACGCTGCTTCGGGAAAACCTCCCCAAATTCCTGGCTTTCTGCTGCACCGTAGGAATAGCAACTCTGAGTCCCAGTGTCCCAGCCTGCGCTCTAAGGACACATCTGTGCTCAGACAATTGAGCTATCAACGACACACAGACAGCAGAGCAGCGAGACCTTCTGCTCAAGGACTCTCTCCGCATTTGTAGATCTACTGGTGTCAGGCTCTCACAAAGGCCCTGTCAGAGCCAGCTTCAGTCCTGTCATCACAGACTCCCTCCTTGCAGGAGCTTCCACTCAAGAGCGACTCAGGAGCCCATTAACTGCAAAGTCCCCAGCAAGAGCTTCTTATCAGTGTCTGCTGTGATTGTGTCAGTGTGACTTCACAGCTGTGCTCTAGGTCAATTCATCTCGCTCTGTTGCAGCACCACTACCTCCCCGAGCCATCAGCTTTGCAGGAACAGCAAACAAAAAAAAAACAGACGAGGTGCTGGAAAATGCTGTTACTTCAGTACTTTGTTAAAACCTCTGCTGTAGGGAAAGAATATTTTCCAACAGCACCCTCTGAGCTGGACCCACAAGGTACATATTTAGCTGCTGGCAGGTACACAGCTTTCAACTAGACAACATGATGTAACAGCTATTTTAAAGTGTCATATGCTGTGGTCTCTGCCTCCCAGGGAAAGATGCATCCTACTGTCTTCTCTGCTAACCAGAGGGGTGTCAGGGAGAGTTGCACAACGTTTATCTAATCTCTGCTGACAGACTCCAGATCTTTTTTCTATACAGCACTTGTACAAGTAAACCTTATTTCACTGGGACATTAAAAGTCACTTCAATGGCAACCTGAACTGGATGTGGAAGCCTGGGAGATTTCATTAGCCCCTCCCTCATCCCCCTCCCTCCCTCCCTCCCTCCCACCCGCTGCCACAAACAAAACAGAAACTTTGAGCAGGTTAATTGTACCTGCACGAGCTCGGAGTGCTCTGCCAAAGCCTTGCGCTGAGCCTCCAGCGATGCCACCTGCTGCTGGTACCGCAGGTGCTGCTTCTCCCACTCGAGTGATTTCTGTCGGAACTCCTGCAAGGACAGCAGGGGCAGCACATCCCCTTCCAGTTCACATTTGCCTTCTCTCCCACCGTATCCTCACACACCTTTCCCCACAGCAGGGAAACCATTAGCCAGTCACCTGATGCAGCGGCTCAGCAGCACAGAACCCTCACACACTGTGCTCGCTGCATTCCCTCCCCTCCCGAGGTAAAACCTCAGTGTCAATTATTGCTGTTTACAAACGTTAAGTGCCAACACATTCATAGCTGGTTTCATGGGTCTGCTGTCAGGGGTTTAACAATTCAGACTGGCTTCAGCTTCTAGAACATGCTGCCATTGAAATCACTAAGATGACAAGAATGAAGTATAGAATTTGAATGCTAATCTCTGCCCCAGAAACTGGGCACTGTGTCAGGCAGGTGTGTGTGTGTGTGTTACCACATCTTTGGGGTACAGGAGGAGAAAACTGAGTGGGGTTGAGCTCAGCAGACCAGAAAGATTAAAAGATGAGACAGGGTTGAGAAGAAGTTTGACATATAGCTCCCTCCTCCTCAGAAAAAGTGAGAATACAACCTCCCCACACTGGAACTCATTCCATTCACATAATTTATTACTCTTTCAGCACCTTCTTCTTTTCATTTAGTCTAAGACCAGCATCAAGGTTTATGCTGTGTACTCAGAGGCTCCAGTGCAGGAAATTGCCTTTATTACAGAAGCAGTTGAGAAGAGCTACACGTGGAGATGAATAGTACTCCTTAAACAGGACTCACAGTTCTCTTCCTAGTGGACAGCTCAGTCATCAGTAAGTCAGTTAATACATACAAACTGCTCAGCACTTGCTTTTTCACCACATACCTCCAGCTTCCTGGTCAGTCTGCTCAATTCAAACTCATCTTCTTCTTGTCCCTTGTTAGCATCTCCTCTGCCTCCCCTTGCTTTTTTCTTCTGCAGCTTCTCATAGCTCCTCCTCAGCCGGGACAACTGCGAGGACACAGTGAGAGAGACAAGGCTCAAGGCCCCAAGGCAGGAATTACAAAGCCCTTTGAGAGAAGGGACACAGCATGGTTCACACAAACAATCCCCTCATCAAGGCCACACAGCTTACAAGTGAAGGCTTCCATTGGGATAATGAGCCTATTATACCAACAGCATTGCAAAACGGGCCAAGATTTGTGAGAGGAGCAAGATATGCCACTGAAGTCGTGACATCAGCAGCTTTAATTAGACCTCTGTCTTACAGTGATTAAAACATGACTAAAATGATAAGATGGAGGTTAACATGTAGCTGTAAATGCAGCAAGAGCACATCCCTCTCCCTACAGGTGGCTCCCAGCCACAGGAAGAGCCAGCAGGACCTGTGGCTGATCTCCTCCCACAGAGGAGAACACCCACCACGCCACACACAGCAACAGATTCCTGGGTGGCTAAAATACACTTGTGCAGCACAGGTGGGAACTGGAACTCTCCCACTTACTGGGAGAAGGAAGATTTGAGAATTGCCATTACCAATAATATCAACACCACTTCATCTGTCATTTTCTGCTTAGATACACTATGTATTTCACAATGAGTGGAGAATGCCAACAGAAAATATCACTCCTACGCCCGCTGCTAGGATGCTGAAGTCGTATCAGAAGCAGGAATGAGGAAAAAACTCTTGACATTTAAATGACCCTCTGTGCAAATAATCACTTGCAACTGGCAGAGAGTTTTCCATCTGATGATCTCCCCTCTGCTCAACTATTAAATAAAAAGTTTCCAAACAGCCACAGGAATTTGAGAAGGCACCATTCCCATTTTACTGATGGAGAAAGCTATGCCCATGGATGAACAGAAGAACCATGAGAAGAATAAATATTTGATTCAAGACATAATGCATTCAGTACTTTGGTGTCTTCAATGGGAACAGACAGATGTTCAGGCTTAGAGTTAATACCAACATCTTTTGCAAAACACATCGGGAGGTAAGAGGTTTATTCTTTCTACAGTCTCAGTGAGTTAGACACTGTACCTGTAATTGCACTGGAAATGGTGGTAAACAGAGACAGAAATAATTTCCCCAAACAGTACTAAGAACAGAAGACTGAGGAATATTGGAGCTCAGCGTCATCAGCATTAATACTGTGTGGGTAAAACACCCACACACTGCAATTCAGGCCACAACACACTCCGTATTTCAGCTTTAGCAACTTAGGCAGAGCTGCCAATGTACCTCAGCTTTGCTTTGCAGCCTGTGCACAATTCCAGTGGGAGCAGCCAGTGAACGAAGACTGTTAGTCATACGGAACAGTAAGGTGTTTTAAATGAGGACAGATGCCTTCTGTCGTCAGAGCAGAGACTACCAAATTAATTTCACTTATGGCTTAGAGTGAGCAGGAACCAGGCCCAACCCTCCAGAGAAAACAGGTCAGTGCTCTCCGAGCTGCTCACGCCAGTTAACTCCCTGCCACTGGCAAGCAAGAGGAGACAGGCAGAGTTCAGCCCTAAACCTGGAATGCTGTTACACCACCCACAGCACAGGTACCACCCTGCAGTAAGCAAGAGTCGAAAGCTCTGAAACTATCGTCAAACAATATCTTCTGAGGATTTTACTAGGTTTTATTAAGACTAATATGCCTTGAGAGGACAAAATCCTTACCAACATCATCAGAGTCAATGGAGGCAAAAAGATGAGACTACATACCATTGTTATTTCTTGATCTCACACAAGCCAGGCCAGTTACACCTCCACCCTTTCTGAATTTCAGAAATGCTGGAAGGGCAAACTGCTGCTGCTTGTATCCATGGCAACTCCAGAACCAGCACTGTGGTCACTGGGATGAGCAGACACAGGTCATTTTTGCAGTAAACTTCTGCAGATCTCCAGAATGTGAAAACATCTACTCCAAATTTCTACTCCAGCAGTTCTCTGTTCATCACCAAGTTCCTCCAAAGCACAAAAAACTGGCCAAGTAAACCATAAAAACGTCACTTTGTCTACGCTCAATGCTCTTTTTTGCAAGCACAAAAACACTAAGAGAATGGGGCGGTTTAAAACCACAGCATTTAAACAAAAGTCGTGAGGCAAAATGTTTCACCTGTCGCATCGTATGTCAAGTGGGAACTAAAAACCAAACCTCTCTTTTTGCAGCTCACCTCCTCTTGGAATGCCTTCAGCTGTTGTTCATACTCTCTAACCATGTCCTGCTTGGATTTTTCCACCTCTTCAACCTGGCGTCGCAACAGGCCAACCTGAACCAAGAGTTAAAAAGCAAATGATTACAGCAGTGGAAGTAGACCTCAGATTAGTAAGTACTGGGAGGTTTCACTGGGGTCCCTCACTGTGAATCAAATTAAATCTATGCCTAAATCTTTGGTAGCCTGGGGCCAGAACTGCTTCTGATATGGCCTCTTTTTTTGAGCCAGTTTCTGGCTTTCATTTTTGGGGATGAAGCTGACAGGATTGGCTTGTGCCAAAAAGGCTACTTCTATCCAGCATTTTCATCAAATTCTCCACAAATATGCATTATGATTTCAAGCTACCTACCAAGAGAAAGGCTGGCCCTGTCATTATCTGTGCTCAGTAAAAAAGAAATTCCAAATTATGAGGGAGAAAGAAATAAATGGGGCTTTGAAATGCACAGAGAATATTTCCCTTACACTGATTCAATCGCTCCTGTGACTCAGTTTTGTCCTTTTTTTCCCAGAGTACCCACCTTTCTAACTGCAGGTCCAAAGGACAAAGTGAAATTAAAAGAAATCCCCACAGAAAACTTACATGACTAAACCAAAAGTATGAATATACTTCAGTAGTGACTTTAACCATATTTTACAGTTCAGTTTTGAAATCCATGTTCAGTTTTGAAACCCCATGTTTTTGGGAGTAAGAAATATTCCAAGTGTCTTGAGAAAACACAATTGGTAATAACAATGATAACCTATATGATAAAAGTCACCATTCCTACAAATGAAAATCCTGTGGCTCAACTGCAATTTATGGTCCACATCCTGTGCAAAAATTTCACTGATAATTCTCCACAAAAATTTCAATACAGAAATTTTTTGCACTTAGCCCAGGCCTTTAATAAAGACCACAAAAGCTGAGCTGCATAAAACAGCCCTTGGAGAATCTCCCAGCAATATCTTAGTGTAGTTTCCAGTAGGAAATTGGGGGTTTTTCTACCAATGACTGCAGGTTGCTGGGCTGTCCATTACTGCTGTAGCCAGAGCCAGTGTCTCTGGGATCTCTCTAGAAACTGAGAATTCAATCTGTGAACTTCCACCAACCTTTGAGGAGTTGATCACTCGACTCTGAATTATGAATTAGACACCTCGTTCCAACAGGCCCATCGGTAAATTCTATTCCTGATTTCCTGATTCTAACAGGTAAAACATACTGGCTGTCCCCAAACAGAAAACAGTATAAAATGGAGGTACCTCCTTCTGTTTTTCCTGCAGAGCAGCCCTGGCAGAGGAAAGCTCCCGCTCCCGAGCACTCAGGCAAGCTTCCAAAGCCTGCGTCTGCCCTTCCCACTCGGATTTCTTGTGAGCCACCATGATGTCGATCTGCTTCATCAACTCCTGCAGCTCGGCCTCGCAGGAGGTCAGGAACCCACCGCTGGAAGGGAAGGAGCTTGGAGGTAAGAGCAGCATCACCCAACACAGGTCTCGTGTCCCAAACCAACAAAGGCAGAGAACACACTTGCACCAAGGCACCAACTGTGCACTCGCAGTGCTTTGAAGTCTCTGCAAATCAGCTTGCAGAGAAACAGAATCACAGGATCATTAGGGCTGGGAAAGACCTCCAAAACCATCAAGTGCAACCTCTGACCCAATGCCACCCATGCACACTAAGCCACATCACTTAGGCATTTGTCCCTTTGCCCCAGGACTATGCATAATCTAAGTAAACCTAAGCATGTTTGATTCATATTTTGTATTTGCCTTAATTGCTCTCCAGGCAGAGGCATTTTAGACCAAGCTTCAGTCACCAGAGGAATCTCACAGTCGAGCTATCAGCTCCTGAAAACAGAAGTTTATCACAGATGCAGACAAACCTCGAAGCAGAGGGGGCTGGATGACAACATGATAATGGAGAATCCAACCCTCGCAATCCATCAGGGAGCACATGTGCCCTAGCAACGCCCAGATTTCTAATTTGGTGCAGTAATTATTGAAGTCAATTCCAGTAACTCCTCTAAAACTTCCCAAGCTGCTAAGCCAGGGACAATATTAAGGCTTGCCAGCCACAGTCCTAGAGGGTGGTGAACTCCATAATGATCTTTACCCCTTTAATTTGCCTGTCAAACAGGAAGAACTGAAAATAAATGGAAATCAATAGGTTAAGGGATAGAAATTTCTCTGCTCTCCCTGGGCATGTGCACACTTCAAAACTTGGCAGTTTTTCTATAGGGAAAGAAATACTTCTTAAAGGAGCCAAAATCAGTCACATTTGAAGCTCACCCTGCCCTGTGAGTTAATGCTAAAAATTTAGCAGCTATTATGCAGAGCAGGAACATTTCCTTCACAGCATCTGCTAACATGTAGCTAAGTCTAAACTTGATTTCTGCAACCAGTTCTATGAAGAAGATACAGCATGAAATAAATTTGAGTCACATTCTCAAGGATGACTGGGAAAACGGCATCAGTGACTTTTGCTTCACGCTTGTTTAACACATAAAACATTTTGTTCCATTATTGTCACTACAGTCTCTCTCGGGGATCAAAAAGTCTACATACTTTCACCTCAGACAGAGCATTAAGGATTCCTCAGAGCTGAATGGGACTCTGCAGTTCCAACATGAGCTGGAAATAATCAGATGTTTTCAATAAAAACAGATAACAAAGTCACATCTCATTAACCTTGCATGGCTGCTACAAAATAAATATTTATTCCCAAGAAGGGTTTAAAACAATCAGAGGAAAAAAAAAAAAAAGGTGGAAGGTTTTCAGGAAGATGTAAAACTAAACTGCTAACATAATATCTGTCCAGGGCTTATTGCAGAGCCATCTCAGGCAGTGACTTTGCTTCTGCACCAGGTGAAGGCCACTGCACACTGATACCTGAGGATTTATTTTGAACAGGAGGTAAGGTTAATACTTAAATTCTTTTGAATGACTGCTGTGTACAGTTGCATACACACCTCCCCTGCTCATTTCTCTGCATTCCTTCCAGCAAAGCCTCCATCACCAAATCCTGGTGGCTTCAGCAGCTAGGGAAGCACAGGAAAGCAGCGGTCAGCCATGGCAATGCACGAACAAGGCTGCTTCTCCACCCAGCTGCAGAAAAAGCAGAAGTCCACAAAGCAAAGTTTAAAAAATTCCAGTGAGCACGCAGTTACAGGTGAGGAAAACAACGGTCACCTTCCCGAACTTGTAAGCCAAACATCTGCCAAATAAAGGAACTCCTTAAAAATTCCTCTTAAATTATGCCTTAAATTATGAAAATAAGTTGAACAGCTTAATAGTAGCAGTACTTTTAGTTAAAAAAATCACACCTTTTAAGTCACAAACACAGGTATGTGTGCATACACATAGAAATTTCACACACTGGTGAAGCAAAAAGGGTTCACATTAAAGGCAAAAACAGGGAATAAAAAGTTACCATGAAACCATGGCCAGAAATCCAGAATTTATTTCAGTGGCTGTTCCATGAAACTGCAGCTCTCTAACACAAAAATGGTTAAACTCATCCCAAGGACACAGATTTTGGTTTCACCCTGTGGAGGTATTAACACCAGCTTCTCTTTCCAAAACCTATACACTGTCTCAAGTATTGGAGATGGATCCTTCCAACATCTTCCTCAAAGATTAATACGGCATCATTTAGCAATCAACAAAAAGGGAACAGGTCACAGCAAGGGAGACTTTTATAAAAGTAGGCTCAGCTCTGTTTTCACTTCCCTAAGAACCTTCTATCCTCTTCTAGAGCACTTCAAACACCATCCAGGGATTAAAGCCTGTCCTTGGGAGTTCTGCTGAGTTTTAAATCACACTCACACAGAAAATATACAGAAAAAAAATCCTATCCCTATTCTGATAGTATTTTGTCTCTCTTTGGTCCCGCCTGTGCTTCACAAAACTCCATCAGTATGCAGAACACCTACATGGTACTGCTGAGGGCAGGGTGCTGAGCAGAGCAGATGAGCAAATCCCGAGCTGCTGACAGCATTCCAAAAGTTCTCCAGGTGGCAAGAGCAGACATCAGGCAGTAACAGCTCTTCCCTACCATTCTAATCACACCTACACAGAATCAATTTTTCAGTGGGCAGAGAGATGAGGAGACAGACAGCATAGAATCCTCGAACAGTTTGGGTTAGAAGGGACCTTAAAAATCATCTTGTTCCATTCCCTGCCACAGGTGGGGACACCTTCCACTAGCCTAGGTTGCTCCAAGCCCCGTCCAACCTGGCCTTGAACAATTCCAGGGATGGGGCAACCTGTGCCAGGGCCTCAGTACCCTCAAAGGGAAGAACTCCTTCCTAATACCCAGTCTAGCCCTGTCCTACCATGACATGCCCTTGCTTCTATCATCCTTTAAGCAGGGCCCCCACAGTACACCTGACTCTGCCAGCTTTGCATACCTGCCACCTTACCCAGGTTTTGGGGAAAAGCCTTAAAATCAGACATCTCCACCTGGTTTATGCTTCATCAGGTTCATTGTTTAGTACTAAACTTCGGCCTCTCAAGCTTGCAAGTCAAACAGTGCCAGTGTAGAGCCCCAGAGAAGTTGCCTTTAGTCACAGCAAATCACAGGCACCTGAAGTAAAGACCCCCATAGCTACCACAAGAGAGGACAATCTCCCTCATTAACTACAGCTGAAGCAAGGACAGTTGACTGATCGCTTCTGAAAAAGTGAAGTAAATGGAAATATTTGGGGGGAAAAAACAACAAACAAAGAACCCCCAAACATTTAAAAATAAACATTATCATCCCAACTCGAGACAGAACTGTTGTAGAGTCAAATGTAGAAAACCAGACAATACAGCAGGAGGACTTAAGAATAATGCCCCTAAGAAAAGACTGGGATTACTTTGCATTTAAAAACATAGAAAGATGCAGTTTCGAAGTGTTGCTGGAAACACGCTTACAATGAACAGAAAAGCAGCAACAACTTCCCAAAAGCACTGCCAAAGACGTGCCAGTGGCCGGAATGCCACCTGCGGCAGGAGCCGGGTGAAAACCACTCGTCACCGGGGGAATAACACAATCAGGTCGGAAAAGACCTCCAGGATCGCTGAGTCCAAGCTATGACCGAGCATCACTTTGTACCCCAGCTCAGAGCCCCGGCAGAGCATTCCCGGCTCCCGCTGCGCCCCCGCTCCTCCCCAGCAGGAGCCTGCCCGCCCTCCGCCCATTCACGCTGTTCACCCCGCACCCGCCGCGGCACGTTCGCTGCCCGGGGCCCCTCCAGCGCCGCTCCCCTCGCCTCCCTCCCCGCAAACTCCCCGCAAACACCCCGCACTAGCCGGCCGACCTTCCCTCCTTCCCTCCCTCTCTCCCTCCTTGCGCCCTTCCCGCCTCTCCCCACCTAACGGCGGGCCCGGCCCGGCCCGGCCGCACTGCGCCTGCGCGCGGAGCGCGCCTGCGCACGGCGGGGCCCGGACATGGGCAGGGTAGGGCGGGAGGGGACAGTGCGGGGACATGGCGGGGCGGGCACCGGGGGGACACGCGGGGGAGACGCCGGAGGGGACACTGAGGGGGCTACCGGAGCGATCATGGGGGGCTTAGGGTGTGCGGGGAGCGGCACTGCAGGGGCGCCGGGGGGATATTCGGGGCGGCACCGAGGGGACCGCGGGGGCACACCGGGTGGGACAGCTCGGGGGGCACGGCGGGGACACCGGGAGAACACTGCGGGGACATTCGGGGCCGTACTGAGGGTACCACGGAGGGGACACCGGAGAGGGACGCGGTGGGGATACGGGGGGACGCGGGGCTGAGTCGGCGCGGATCGCACGGCCCCGGGGGCTGGGAGCGCTCAGCCCGGTGCCCATCGCCGCCCCGTGCAGCGGGGTGTATTTAAATAAATACCTGTAGTCACCTACCCTGGTCTGGTGTTAAGTAAATACCTGTAGTCACCCACCCTGGCACGATGGAGCCGCAGGGTCACACCGGGGCGAGTCCCTGACGCGACACTTCAGGGGGGGCAGGGTACAGTGAAACACCCCGGAGGGATTCTTGTAGCTGGTGGTGAAAGATAGGTCTTGTTTTTCTTCTGTTTCACCAGTTTCCTGGACTTCAGGTTCGGGCAGGATACTGGGTGCCATGAAATCCTTTGCTGTGACTCTGCCAGACTCATGAAGCCCTGGGTGAGGCACAGCACTGCTCAGAGCAGCAAAGGGTTCTTGGGCAGAGTTACAGGGGTGCTAAAACTCACTCGAAGTAGACTTCTAAAAGCCAGTCAGTAGATATAAACACATGTAAATATCATTAACAAAAACCTGCTGGTTTTGTATATTCGTCTCTGATGCATATCAGTCTGCAAATCACTTTAATAGTGTTCTTTTCAGGTGAAGTAGTTCTCCTGCGGTTATAAGTGGATTAGGAAAATCAAGGTTTTCCTTAAAAGTTTAAGCCTAGCAGGAATTAGATCCAAAGTGGAGCAAGCCCAGGGTCTGAACTGCAGCTCCTTGGCTGGGGATGTTGTTGGGAACAGCATCTGCTTTGTGTCACAGGTTTAGCTGCACTCACCTGCTGCGAGGATGGACAGCGAGGTGCAGAGGGACGGCAGGATCCTGGATTTGATCGATGATGCGTGGAGGGAAGATAAATTGCCATACGAGGACGTGGCTATCCCTCTGGTAGGTGAATTGCTGCTTATCAATCTGAGTTAAGGCTGCTGTGTTTATCACAGCCCCTTCCAAGAAACAGCACAGGGTGTTGCTTGTGGTGCAGCTGATTTGTACAAAAGGCTCCTGGGATGCTTCTGACTCTTTTCTTGCCCTATATGCCAGTTACTGCTGTATGCATGAGGACGTGGATGTTTCTGTCCCACTTCCCCTGAAGTGGGACACTTCTTGAATCTTCTCAGAACTGGAGTGTCCTCCCATCACACTGTTCTGGGTTTGGCATCAGGGAGAAGTTCTGGTTTGGAGAACAGAGATGATCAGTCTCACGCTGACAGTCACAGTCTTGGTTACACTTTATTTCCACTTCCTGAAATTCCATTAAAAGCTGAAAAATTTCATACCTGTTTCCAGTCAGTCTTTTCCAGATGCAGTGTTGCTGTTGCCAGTTCAAGGACAGCAGTGCTGTGTCCAAGGCATGGCAGCTGTCCTTTCATCCAGGACTGCAGGACGGGAGAGGGGCAGCAGGGGAAAAGCTCCTGCTGATCCCACAAAGCCCAGAGTTGAAGCTTCAGTCTGAAACCTTTCCTTAGCTACTTTGAAACTTCCAGGGAAGTGGGAGGTAGCTGAGGATTTTCTCTTTCCTTGTTCTCCCTGGTACATGAGCTTTACCTTGGCTAGCACTGACAAGGCAGTTGTGGGGATCATGAGTTTCCTTCAGCACAGAGACATTTCCAAATTGTGACATGGCTCAAGTTGTAGCCCTTCCATCACTGCCCTTTCAGGGAGGACAAGGAGCAGCTGCGCAACTCCAAAATCCATATATACAGCACACAAGTTTTCTTGCCAAGAGCTGGGCTTGGGGGAAGGATCTTGAAGAACTGGAATTATCAGATAAAAGAGCCCAAACCCCCTATTGCTTCGGATAACATTTATAAGGCAGGCTGAGTATAATAAACTGGTTCCTTTCTGAGATTTGCCTTTACCTTGAGTCCCGATATTACTGCTTATTCCCTTACAGCCACCTCTTGGGCTACTTACAGTCACATAGAGATGGCGGCCCCAGAGCAGGAAGCCTCACCAGCTAACAGTAGAAAGAAAGGCCTGGCTGTGGATATGAAGATCCCCAGAGATGGGATTGGCTCTGATCACGTGGGAAAAGCAGTATGAATTCACAGGAGACTTACTCAGGAGCACTGTAAAGGAGCAAACAGAATGGCTGTGAAGTGCTCTTTGAGCCTGTCCTGAGCATTTGCTCCAGTGCTCACTTGAGAGATTCCTGTGAACTCAAATGGGCTCAAATCATACATTGTTTTCAAAACTGAAACATTTTAGTTAGCTCATGCTGGGATTTACAGAGATCTAGAACTCAGAATTCCTGCCCAAATGGTATCTGGCAGAATAGCAATCAGTGTGACCGCTGCAGTACAGCAACACAGAGAATAAATAATAGAAGGAAAATGAAATCTCATTTAAACTATCCTTCCTTCTTACCATGTCATGAGCAGCTCTGTGCCACACCTGGTAGGGAGTTCTGAGTTCTGCTGTTGATCCAGCACAGCCACACCTGAGTCCAGCATGTAGAGAGGAAGGATTTCTCACCTGCCATGGGAAAGAAATGTGTTACAGAATCAGTTGTCTTAATAACAGCTATAATAACTGCAGTATCTGTATTCTTGCCAACAGCAGAAGCAGCACATTGCAAACAAGCAATGGAATAATTGCATTGCACTGTTATTTACTTACTTTGCATTTGCTATATATTCTCCTTCGCTGTGTGTGCAGTCTGAGTGTATAGCAAGGCCCCAGGGTCCTGGAAAACCAATTTACCTTTCAGATTAAGCACCATATTCATGTGAAAAGAATATTGTTCATAACGGGGCTCAGTAATATTTTTAAGTGGATCAGTATGTTTGATATTTATTGTTCAGATGCACCCTCCGGTCTCGTTTGTATTTATCCATACAAAGCCTTAACAACCTGCTGCTTTCAGGAAGTGTATTATGTGTGGAATGCATTGTACCTCTGTTTTGTTCTCAGAATGAGCTCCCTGAACCAGAGCAAGACAACGGTGGCACCACTGAGTCTGTGAAAGAGCAAGAAATGAAGTGGACAGATTTGGCTCTCCAGTATCTCCATGAAAACGTTCCACCCACGGGAAACTAGTGAATCAGTGACATTTCATGCAGCAGATGCATGAATGCCACATAAAAATATTTTTCAGCTGACCACTGTTGTCAGAAGCTGCTCTAAGAAAGAACCAGCATTCCTGAAACATTTGGATTCCAGCAGTGGTTCTGCTCACAGCGACCAGTTTAAAATGCTTCTGTAATGAGTGTGAAATAGCAAAGGTTCTCTGACATCCAGAGCTAAGAGCAAAATGTTTCACTTATTTATTTCATTTTTTCTGTAAATTTTTCTTAAGTTGGTGCCAGTTCTGATCTTCAGTGTTTTCTCCACATGATTAAAAAGTAGTTTTTACTGTCTCGAGTTGTTACTGATTTCAAAGCTCACAACGGGATCATTGTCTAGAGTTCAGTGTACAAACCCAAATAGCTGTGAGTTATTACCATCTTCCACTAGTGTGTGGCTGAGGAAGGATGTATGGGGCAGGTGTGAAAGGTTGGTCAATAGATCCAAGAGCTGGAAGTAACCTGTAAACACAGGTGGTCACTTGACCTCCTCATCTCAGGATCTGATAGTGGAGGTGGAGAGCGTTTCCAGTGCTGACCTCCTGGGAATGTTTGCCAGCATGCGCATCATGAACAGACAGTCTAATTTATGCTAGAATGGTGCTTACTCAAAATCATGGTCTTTAGAGGGACGATTGAGAGTTCCAAGGAAGAGCCTGCCAGTCCCAGCGTACTGCCAGTCCCAACCTATTGAAATGAGAGGCACTTGGATGAGCTACCTCAGAAGGGAAATGGGAATCCAAGGAAAGAAACAAGTTAGAGCTTAGCTTCAGGCAACAAGTTGTTACCTCTTTTTTTGTGTTGAGAAGAAAGGCAAGGGCCTCTTGATTTATCCCATTTTATCTCTGATTCACAGATGTCCTTTGCAACAGGTAAAAGCCTTCTGTTCATGTTCGTGTTTCACTGTTGGACTGATTCCGTCTCACCATTGGCAGAACTTCTTCCTAAGGAGAAAATATTTTGACAGAGTTTAGGATTACTGGTGGGGGTGAGAAAGGAACTGGAAGGAAAGCAATGTTTAAATTATATTCTTTTGCCGGTGCAGCAGAAAAAGCACTGTCCTGGACTTCCAGACTCCACAGAAGTTCTTGGGTGTCTTTTCTCAGTGTTTATCCTCTCCAAAATAACAAACCCCAGCTTTTGCCTGGGTGATCTGTTCCTGCACCAGACAAGCAGCACACATTTGTCTGAACAAGAAGGAGCTGCAGATAGGCAGCAGGAAGAGTTAAGGATTAACCCAAGAATTAGCAAAGTCAAAAAGCTTAGTTTGCACAGCATGGACCAAAGAACCAGCTATGCAGCTGGGAGCTGTAATAGCTCAGCTCCTCCTTGGATCATTACCGGGAGAAAAAGCAGAGCCTGTGCTTAATGAGGGAGTTCTGATCCTCCCCAGATTCCCTTTCCGTCGCCTACAGTTAGAAGAATTTGCTAAGAAAACGTCAGGCAAAGCTACCACCCAGCTTCTATCCAGCAGCCATCCCCACTCTCTCTTCCCCTCCCCTCTCACCCCTTTCCAGCTCCCAGCCACCCTTTCTTCCCAATTTTGCCACTATATGTATCTTCCAGCTTCAATTTCATCTTCCTTTCCTGCCCTTGGCAGTTGTCTTTGCTGAGCTATCCTCCCATCCGTCAAGGAAAGAAAAAGCCTTTCTTACTTGAATTAGAGCTGAATTCATGACCTTCTAGCAGGTCTTCTAGAAAATGTGGTGGGAATGCTAGTTGTATGAGTGTCATCCAAGGCAGTAGATGCTTGGGAGCCCAATGGAGAGCCAGACTGCCCCAAGTACCTTCCCTTTGTCACGCACAGTGCTATGCACCCGCCTCTACCCGAGGGGACAGGGCTTTGTGGGTTAGAAGGGACTCTAGAGAGCAGGAGGAACTCCCCAAAGGCAGGGCCCTGGGAAACCAAGCACTGGCCCTGCCCAGATGCTTATCAGACTTGCAGTGACACCTACGATCCTCTTGACATTCTTTGCAAAAGAAAAACAGATAGGCAATAATTTCCTTAGTTTCAACACAGTATAGACAAATTGCTGCTTACAGCGTGATACCAACCCATTCGTGTCTTTGATTAGTCATCTCCCAGGGCAAACTATGTTTAAATTAGGGAAACCTGTTAGAATAGAAAGTGCCCCACCTTTTTAAGAAGTAGCTTCAGTTGTATAACTAAAGACTGGTCTTCATTTCTTGGCTGGTAACTTCCTGCTTTCACCACACCTACTGGGACAGGCAGGAAAAAAAGGGGAGCAAACTGCTGTCAGAGCCAGCAGACACATGCCAAAGAAATTGTGGGATCCTTAAAGTCTCTTACCCATAGAAGCTCCATGTGGAAGTCCATATGCTGAGGCTGTGTGTTGTGTTCATCTACCTTTTGCATGGAGTGAAAACAGGTAAGAAATCAAGCATTTGTTTTGAATGTTTTTGTCAAATAAAACACACTGTGCTTTAGAGAAACTTGACTGTGTCTGCCCTCTGCGTTACAGTTGCTGGGTAGGGTTTCTCACAGACATTATTTATTTCAGCAAAGCAAATTATACTGCTTACATGGATGGAGTCAGTTCTAAGAGTTCCAAATGTAAAACCAGAAGTATCTTTTTATTATCTTTTCCTCCCTTTGCAAACATTTCTCTTATATAAGTACTATCCATCTACACTGAAAATGTCATTTGAAATCTTCAGAGAATAATGATTTCTTTTCAGGGGTGTCGAGTACGACCGAGGCGAAGGATGAATTACCATTTATGAACAGTAAGCTCCATTTGATATTCTCACAGCCCTACAAGAATCAACCTGTGTAACAATAAACAAATGTACTGCCTTGTGTTAGCATACACATGGGAGCAAGTCAAGTTACAGCTCTCTACTTTGTAGGGAAAATAAACAGGGTTAAAAAAAACAGTATTCTTATAAATACTAACTTGTATTTCATCGGGTCCTCTGGAGTAATCTCGGGGTCACATTTTGCTTAGTTTGTTTAATACACTGTAGGCAACGTAGTCACAAGAAGTGGGGAAAAAAGAATTGTGTGAAAAGGCAGGAGGAAACCAGGGAGCTATTGAGGACCAGTTTAAGAGGTGGAGGGCACATTCCCTGTGGAGAAGTGATGGAAAACTTCACCAGCGCTCCTGAGATGCACGGCGCGGTTGTGAAGTCTGCTGAAAGGGGAGAGTTGTTGATGGTTAAGAGCAGTCTGTTAAAACATACTGCACAGAGCCCAGGCAAGGTGGCAGAGTGCCAGAAAAACTGCAGACAGACAGAGAAGCACCTCTCTGTCCCAAGGACCACAGCTGGAACAAGTGACCACTCACCCACTGATGTGAAAAATCTGTTGGAACTTCCCTTTGCAAGAGGACAGATTGGTGGAGGTAAAAAACTCAACTGCTATGCTGTTCATGCAGACAGCTCAGGACCACAGCCCCAACACCACCATGGCAAGCCTGTCCATAGGATCAGCATCCAGGACAGACAGAACAAAAAGCCTCCAAACACCACCTCCAAGAAAGGAATGAGAGAGGCCAGGGGAATGCAGACCTTAATAGCACTGCCTGGGACTGTTCTCAAGAACACAGTACTCCCACCCAGGAGTATGTAACTTCAGAACATACGTATTCAAAGTGAAAGAGTGTATGTTTAGTTCACATATTAGGGAGGAATTGTTCTCTGTGAGGGCAGGGAGGCCCTGGCACAGGTTGCCCAGAGAAGCTGTGGCTGCCCCAGCACTGGAAGTGTCCAAGGCCAGGTTGGACGGGGCTTGGAGCAACCTGGGAAGATCTCCCTGCCCATGGCAGGGGGTGGCACTGGATGGTCTTTAAGGTCCCTTCCAACCCAAAGCATTCTATGATTCTATAATGATATATATTTAGATATGTAAGTTCAGAACCAGGTTATTTTGAAGGTGCCTCTCCTGCTGCAATAGCACCTTGAAGGCTGATCTCAAGCTCAAGACCACAGGTGTCCAGCTCCCAGGCAGGGACATGGATTTCACACATTTTTATGCCCCTTGCTACAGGTGCTGGAACCTCAGAGCACCTTGCCCAGCAGACTACTGTTTTGCCCCTATTTTACATATCAGAAAACTGAGCAGGAGAATGTGAAGTGCCAGAGTCTGTCTAGCAAGCTAATGGCCAAGGCAGGGCCAGGGGTGAGCTAATAGCATGCTGGGTTAATTGCCACATTAATTCACCTTTCCTACAGGGAAAGTTAAGTTAGTTAAGTACAGTGCCAGGCTGTAACTTTCCACCTCACTTTTTCGTTTGCAGACTTAATAAGCCGCTTACCCCAATCATCTTGGAGTTTGGTAAGCCATTTGGGTAGGAGTCACTGTGCTCATCAGAAGGAAGAGCAAAGCCAGGATAACTGACCATCCTGATGTGTCAGGATGAGGCAGAGATGGGCACCATCCTGCCAGAAGAGAAGCTGGCAGGTTTTCTCCCCCTATAATAATATTACATATTATAATCCTGATCTGATTTTAATAATCAAACCAGAACCAATCTGTGTCAGCAAATGCTGACCAGCTCTTTGAAAGCTCCTCTGAACCAGAAGGTTTGGGCTATTCTGATGACAAACAAAGTGCTCCTCTGGGCAAGTCTCAGCACAAGGCAGGAGATACAGAAACAAATTAAGCAATCAGTGCAATCTTGCACCCTATAGAAGTAATTCTTGCCTGGCATTTCTGCCTCTATTACTACAGTTTCAGTGGTGGTAAAGATGATTAAGAACACTATATAATACTGCTATACAATAACTAAAACAATGCCTAGTTATCAGTAAAACCAAGATAGCTGTATTTTTTTATGCTGCAGTAGCACCTAGAGGACAGTCGCTGAGTCTCACTGTGCAAGCTGGTGTAGATCAGCAAAAATGTTACCTTTCCTCTGCCAGTGACTCTGAGATCTCCACAACAGCAGTGCCACAGGAGAACTCTTGCTGCTCTTTCACTGGAGCTTCCTGGCACTGCAAGAATGAGGTGAGAGCAGGCTGGCCAGGAGACAGCCACCAGGTGACCATTCCTCTTGGGAGCAGGGCCCAGAGCTACACTGGCCCTGGGAGCCCTGAGGGAAGCATTAAGAAGCCAGAACACCCCCCATTCAAAGGCTCCTGCTTGCAACCCACATTCACTGGGCCTGGCTGAGGGCTCATTTCCCACCACTCCTGTCCCACTGTTCATATGGTACCACGGGCTTCATACAGGAAGGACTCCATGGATTTCAGATGTTAAAATTTATGGTAGTAATTTAAAATATTCAGTTGGACTTAACTGCAACATCCTTTTAGCCTATTAACTTTTATTTCTGGAGCTCCTGGGGCTTCTACAGAGTAATTAGCAGAACTATGGCAACTGAGCAGATTGGTTTATGTGCTGGGCACATAAAATTTATGTCACTCTCATGCTCCCATTTTCCAAAGGAGGAGAAAAGGGAAAGTGGCTCATAGAAACTGTGAGAATTTCACTGTTCAGAAGTTAAAATGCACAGAGCATTGGAGATTTGCTAGAGCACAATTAGGTTACAGCTGCAGGTTTTCTAAACTCTTCTACCCACTGCACAGCCTTTTAAGCAACAAAGATCAGGAAGATTCCTCTAGGAATTGCAGCCTGAACAATTGCTGCAGCCCAGGGCATATGTGTGAGAGAGACACTCTCCCCCACAAGGTTCTTCAGTAAGATTAAAAGGATTTGGGGGAAAGGACTGTGAGCCAGGAAGAGGCTACTAAACCTGGGAGGGCCTTCATAAGCAGCGTCTGTCTGGAGACAGTTATTCCATTCCCTGCCAGTGCCCTGTTGGAGGTTGTACAGGGATCTAAAGGCTCAGCTGGTGCTCTGCTGGAAAAGCAGGGCACAAAGACAGGCTTTCCAAAGGCACAGACCATCCCATGGAGCAGCACTTACATCCAATTCAGTTACTCTCCAGCTGTGTACACAGCACCATCCGTGATATCGCACGCATCCCAAGGGTGCCCACTCTGCAGTCAGGAACAGCAGGCTGCATCTGCACACACAAACGAAGCACCGAGCTGCCCCTCACACAGTAAATCCTCTGCAGCTTGGCAGCTCCAGGCTGGAGGTACAAACCAGCCCCGAGGACACCTGTTTATCCTTGAGCCTGTCCAGAGCAACTGGGTGTGCTCTCAAACCAGCACAGCAACCATCCTGGGTGTCAGTCACTTCCTCACACTACCGAGATTTCTGGAGAGAGGCCACGCCATCTCCCAGCTGCCTGTGGAAGCAGGACTGTGTTGTTTCAGGGAATGCTGCTCCAAGACGGTGCGCTTGCTGTCTTTGTTCCAACATGGCAAGAAAACCTAAGTTCCAAGGTAAGTGCAGCCATGAACATGAGCAGAGGAGATGGGACAGAAGCAGCCCTGGCTCAGACATCTCACAACACACACCCCTGCCCCTGTGCAGGGCTGGCAGGTGGAAGCAAATGCACTGGGGCTGCACTCCATTTGCCACCCTGTGCTCTTTTCAGATCCCGGGGAGACATGTCCTGCATTCACAGCCCTTGGCTTCGGGAGCGCTTTGATAGGGACAGAGCTGAAGGTGAAGCTGCTGCTCTACACCCGGCAGAACCCAACCTGTGCCGAGGAGCTCCACTCAACAGCCTCCAAGTACCTCAACGTGACCAAGAAAACCACCTTCATTGTCCACGGGTACCGCTTCACAGGCTCTGCCCCCGTCTGGATCCCCGACCTGGTGCATCTCCTGCTTTCTGCAGAGGACATGAACATCATCCTCGTGGACTGGAACCAGGGGGTAACAACCCTCATCTACAGTTACGCTTCCAGAAAGTGCAAAAGAGTTGCTGAGATTCTGAAGAAACTCATTGATGAAATGTTGGTAAGGTGGACGTTCACATTATGCTATAGTCATTAAGGCACGGTATGTAAAGGGCACAAAGGAAGTGTTTAAAACCAGCAGGATGTCTGGGAATAGAAACTCCTAAAAAGGAATACATTAATTTTTGCAGCTATCTTGCAGTGCCAAGTCTAACCCTTGGACTTGGTATTTTGTTGCAATATTCGGTTTACACTCTAAGTCTCTCCATTTCTGGGTACAAAACTCTACAGACATGTTTTCCCATACACAGAAACTTTACTTCCACTTTCTGTATGTCCAAAAATCAAATTAAGGGGGTCAGCTACAGTTCACAGTTCCCCTAAGCTGCTGCACAAGCAATGAAGACACTGGATCATTAGGATCATGGTGTCTGCTAATGCCTTGCAGGAATCACATGTGGGGCAACTGGAATTTTACTCCTGGGGCCCATGAATAGTTTCTGTCTCCAGTGCCCCAGGAAAATACAGCCACTACCTGAACTGTTTTCATCACAGCTCTCAGGTATGGACCTCAAACAGGGGTGCTGGCTGCACTGTGGGACTATCAAAGGGGGAATATTTACACAGAGTGGAACACACCAAGAGAAAATGTGGGAAAAGCAGGGAGATGCCTTTACATTCCTCCTCCTGGTATTTTTTTATGCCTTTCCTGTGCCTCAAATCTGTGACCATGAGTACTTTTAAATCTCAGATCGATGGAGCATCCCTTGACTCCGTGCACATGATAGGAGTGAGCCTGGGAGCACACATCTCCGGCTTTGTGGGACAGATGTTTGGTGGTGCACTTGGAAGAATCACAGGTGAGCCTTCCCCCGTCAATCCTTTGGCCTCAAGGCTGGCATGGCACGAGGCAGTGACACCCACATGGCTTTGTGTTGCAGGCCTGGACCCAGCGGGGCCCTTGTACCGGGGAACCCCCCCCAGTGAGAGGCTGGACCCCACCGATGCACAGTTCGTCGACGTCATTCATTCTGACACCGACGGTACATGACATTCCAGCTCCGCAGCTCCACAAGGAAACCCAGGGACTGATGGGGCACGAGAAAGCAGGGGTGTGCTGGGCAGCAGTGCCAGGACACTTGCTCCTTTGGCCCAGGACAGCAGACTCCATCACTGGTACTGGGAAGGGCTCTGGGGTGCTGTGTTGCCCACACTGTCCTCAGTGCTCCCTGGGGAGCTGCTCGTTTATTTGCACTTCAAAACATGCTGCTGGACTACAGCAGTTACAGCCTGGTGGCCCCTGAATTACAAGGACTTGGGCCCCGTGCAGGAGCTCCTGCAGCACACAGTCCTGCCAGAGCAGCTCCACACTAACATCCCACCCTGGGCTCGGGCTGCATCCCAGCACACAGCATCTCCAAAGCAGGTCCCACAGTTCAGTGCCTTGCACAGCAGATCAGTTATCCCCAATTCATGGCTCCCTGCACGATGTTTCCAGTCTCCATCCCACCTCCTCTGAGCTAAACCTTCCACTAGGGTGAATCTGGACACTCCCTCAGCCCTCTCCTTTCCCAGATCCACCAGCCAGGCCAGCAGGGTGATGCCAGGCCCCTGCTCTGGTCCCATGGGCACCCTACCCCTAGCACCTGGCTCTCCCACCTCATTGCTTCTCCCAGAGCTTCCAAGAAGTCAGACTTAACACCACAGCAACACCCAGGTTTCACATCCCTTTTCCTCTCCTGCACACAGTGACACAAAGCCCTAAATTTTGCACTGTTGCACGCACAGGCTTATTTCAGGTATTTGGTACCATTGCTAAAATGAACCAGCTGGGTCACAACTGCTTGGCCTGCTCCTTAAACAGATGGATGGCATTAATATTCCTGCCCTGCTATTTATTCCCTTTTGCCAGGACTAGGTTATAGAGAAGCACTCGGCCACATCGACTTCTACCCCAACGGCGGGACCGACCAGCCAGGCTGCCCACTGACAATATTTTCTGGTAATTAATCCTGCCTTGAACTGCACAAACCCTGACGAAATGTTTCCAATCAGAAAAGGAGGAGAAAGCCAGAGAAACATCATCACTGCTTAGAAAGTACATGAAACCCATATTCTGGGAAAGCCACAGCAGCAACTTCTTCCCAGCACTGATGTGACAGAGGTTTAGCTCATGTGCACCAGGCAGGCGTGAGAGACAGGGTGACCTTTCTGTGCCCCTGTCACAGTATGAGTGGGATTAATTTTCTGTGTAAAAAGTCACCAGGTAGATTTGTGCCTTTGTTTTGTGACTGCATTCAGAAAACCCATGGGATTTTTTTGTTTTTAATTACTCTGAATACACAAAAGCCCAAGGACTAGCAGTGGCAAGAACCTGTCCAGAAAATGGGTTCAAGATGAATGTGGAGCAGGCAGGTGGACCAAATCTTGCACTTTCCTTGGCAGTGACAAACAGTGCAGTCTGGAAGATAAAGGCCTAGTCCTTAACCAAAGAAAGCTTTTTTTTCCTTTCAGCCTGGCATCTGAACTGGTTTGATGAAAGCTGGGTGAAAAAGATACCTCACAGAAGAAAAGGCAGCTTTGTGAACTCAACCCTTATCATACCTAAGAGAGTCTACACAGGAAAACAGCCTGAACCAAAAATCTCTAGAATATGAGGCTTCACTGATTTTGCTGCTCATGCAACAACTCATTTTATTAGTTTGGGCTTTCTAAAGAGTTTTTTTACACCAAAATGGAAAGTCATGTGCTAAACCAAAAGCAATATCCAGCTGTCAGGCCTGAGCTCAGAGAGGAGAGGAAAACACCTGAGATGGAACTGGATTCATATCTGGATCCTCTGGAACTGCAGTAGCCATACCAAAAAAAAAAGTTTTTAAAACCAAAAAGACAAGAAGAAAAGCAAGCCAGACAGGCAGAGCCGAGTGCAGTCAAAGGGGAGGATGGTGCCCACTTACTGCTTTTCCATAGCCCAGTGCTCGCCCGTGCAATCCCCTGGGTTCAGACTGGTCAGGGACTGTCCACAGGTGTGTCCTGTGGGCTTTAATCCTGTTTCCCTGATGAGTGAGGATTGCTAACAAAATATTTCTTCCCTGTGTGTGATTAAGGATTGCAGTATTTTAAATGTGACCACCAGAGGTCTGTTTTCCTGTTCCTGTCCTCCCTGACACGGAGCTGCAACATCACAGCGTATCCCTGCGACTCGTACAGGAGTTACAGGAATGGCAAATGTACCAGCTGTGAAACCTTCTGGCCTATGCCGTGCCCCATCCTAGGTAAGGATCCAGGGAATGTCAGTCCATCCTGAATACACAGCTGTCTGTCATCACTGTAACTCATTGTGTGATGTTTTGGTAAGGGACCAACACAACATGGTACTTCCCAAAATCGTCTAAGTTATTTCAGCTGAGGTTTTTGAGGCCTCTCCTTGGCTTCAAAGAGGCCTGAGAAACCTCTCCGTTCTTTGTACCACCACATCACATTGTGATCTAGAACAGAAATTTACAGGTAAAGGATCCAGAACTAAAAAAGCCAAATCAAGACTTGGGATCTTTACACTACAGTCACAAAAACAATTAATTAAAGTCCTTTAGTTGCAGGGTTTGAGGGAGAGGGGCATGTTCTTGCTAAAACAGTATTTTCCAGTAAATTCCCAGCACCACAAAGTTCTCTGTTCTCTAAAATAAATGGCAGAGGGGTGAACAAAGGGGATTCTGGAGCCACAGAGGCCTGTGGTCCCAGGCTGGCAGCCTGACCTGTCCCAGCCTGGGTGTGACAGCCCAGCTTCAGGCTGCCAGCTCTGGAAGGTTGATGCTAAAACACCTGACACTTCCAGAAAGGAACTGGCAAAGCCAAGGGGATGATTTTCATTCTGCACTGAATTAAATCCTCCTTGACCATGGATAGCAGGTGTGGAAGAAGATCAGCCTTGAAGTACATGCTGAACAGTAACCAGGCATATTTAGTCCTAAATCTGCGGAGTACAGGAGCTTGTGTCATGCTGAGACCTGGCAACTGGCAAACAATACACTATTTCTTGAACACTTGCTTATTTTCAGCCATTTAGTTGCTCATCTACCTGTGCAGTAATTGTTTCATTTTCAAACTGTCACCTGCAGGTTATTATGCCCGTGAGTGGAAAAGCTATTTAACACAACAGAGCCATCCAGTGACAAGGATGTTTTTCGATACAGCGGACAAGGAGCCATTTTGCAGTAAGTGACTGAGATTTCTGAGATGATTTGTCTTTGTGCATTGTCTCCTTCAGCAGCAGCTGAACAGAGACGGTTTGGTCATAGCCAGCATTTTAGAAACAATGACAGTGGCTGCTGGGCAGAACTGTGACCAGCTGCAGTTTGCCATGACATTCCTTACCTGCAAACCTGCCCGGTACTGTAAAAGCCAACTTGCTCACAGTGCTAGGAAACTGGTTGAGAACTTGCAAATTAAATATAAAAGTTCCCAAACCATGTTTCAAAGCAACACACCATTCTTTTGTGAAAGGAAGAGGTGTGTGGCAATGGTGAGAGACAAAGAGGCTGTGTAGGTGAAAAAGCTACCCCTGGAGAAAAGCAAGAGGCATAGGGAAAGGGGGAGAATCAATGGAAAAAAGGGTGTCACCGAGGTTTCTCCTCATCCCTGTGATCACCAACATGGCAAGGCACGGGCAGGGATTATGGCCTGAGCTCCACAGCTGGTCAGCAAGTGAATTCAGACTTACAGAACAAAGAATAGATAATTGTGCTCCATGACAGGGATGACAAATGACAGATGGTGAGAACAGAAATGGAGGGGTTCTGAGGGGGACAGGAGAAAGAAAAGGAAAGGCAATTTGGAAGTGAAGGGGGAAGGCAGGGTGTTAATGGGGGTGTGCTGAGAGTCATACAGAGAGGCCATCCTGCATGGATAACCCTTTCTGCAGTGCTTTCCTGACACCTCAGTGTTTCTGTTAAAAAATCTCTGCCAAGGGGGATGGAGAGCAGGAATGAAAAAGAGATTTTAGAGATAAATTTGAAGGGGTTGTGTCCATCCTCTACCTGCAGCTCCACTCCCAGACGGGCACACAGTGGCTCGACAGCAGAGTGAGCCTGCCAGATCTAACCACACTTGTTCTCTCTCTCCCCTCAGTTTATCACTACTTTGTGGATATTATCACGTGGAACAAAGACACCAGGAGAGGCACGCTCAGCATCGTACTAGCTGATGAGACTGGGAAGAAGGCAGAATCCAAAGTTAATCCGTAAGTCTTACTGATCTGATAATGTGTAAATGTCAAAGAATCACTTGGTACAACTGCAGCTGGGAGGAGGCCAGACATCCTCCTCCATATCCCTGCTGATACCTGCCAGTGCACATGCCTATGGGATTTCCTGGCCCTATGGAATTTCCACAGCCTCCCCCAGCACACACCACCTGACAGCCCAGCGCTGTGATTTGGGCCCTTCTCATTCCTTTTAAGGATTGAAGTGGACAATTCCAGCCAGAGGCACAGCTGCCCCTAAGTAAAACATCTCCCCCTCTCTCCTTCTCCTTCCAAGGAGTGTTCTGTTCCAGCTCCCAGGGCCCAAGACAGCTGGGATGAGCCTGGGCCTGAATATCTCACATCCAAATCAACTTGTTCTGTTCAGAGGCGCAAATTAATGACTGTAGCATGCATTTATGTAACATGCAAATACCTGATTGATCTAAACACACTTCAGCCAAACAATCCTGCTCAACTAGTTTTCCCAAGTATCTCTTACTTCATATTCCCTCAGCCATATCTGGGATCTGCTTGCACTGGAGCAATCTGCATCGCTCCTGCACCAAGAGCAGTGCAGATTTCATGCCTATCTCAAAGTGACTCAGTGTTCAGGTCTGCACAGCCCACCAGGTACGAACAGCACTTGGGTCCAGTCCACTCGAGATCAAAGCAGAATCACAGAGAGGATTCTGGTTTAGGGCAAACAACATCAAACCTCTGTGTCCCCACTTCCACCCCAAATAACTGAGTGACAAAGTAGCTGAGCAGGTTCACACCTGGGGGCCTGAATCCACACTCCTTTCTGTAAATCAGAAACTCATCACTAGTTGTGCCCTCTTCCCCCAGCTCTGCTTCTAATGTTACACTGAATACTTTAAACCTGGTGCTGTCCCCTGGGGACTCTCTGACACTCTGTCTGCTTTACCTTCAGAGAAGCTGCCACCTTCCAGCAGTACAACCAAATTACTTTGCTCATTGGATTCGACCAGGATCTTGAAAACATACAGCAAATTTCCTTGACATTTTCCACAGGATCGGTCATTGGCCCAAAATTCAAACTCAGGATTCTCCAAATGAGGTTCCAGTCACTCACAAACCCAGAAAGGTGAGCAGAGCTCTACAAACCAACCATTTCTATTGTTGTCGACTGGAGAGAAGTAAATGAGTCTCCCAGATTCCTGGCCTGGCTGAGTTTGTGCAGAAGAATTAGATTTGATTTCACATTTAATAATTCTCATACACGTATCTTGGGAATAGAATCCCACAGCTGAATACGTGCTTGAACACAGAGGCTGTCTTATTGTACTGAAAACATGTCACTGGTGATGTGACTCTGACATGGTCTGACATCTTAACCTTTGGTCAGGAAAATGACCTTTGAGAAGCTGCCCAGGCCTGAACTGTGGGCTGAAGGGAAATGCAGCTCTCAGGGAAGCAGGGATGCCCAGCTCCAAACACACATTTTGCATCCCAGTCAATTTCTGTGGGCAGTCAAGCAGCGAGATTAATTTACTCCCAGAATTCCAGTGACTGGGAGCTGCTGGTCACTCTGCCCAAAGCTCTGACTGCTGCCCACAACACCATGAGGTAGGTACCTCCCAGGTTGCTGCTGGTGATATTTCTGCAGCTGCTTCAGTCACCTCGCTAGCCTCTGTCTGCTCTGCAGTCCTACCCCTGAGCTTTCCTGACTCCTAAGGCACCTTTGGAGGATGGAATCTCTGCCTGAGCTCAGCAAGCACAGAATCTTGTAGGCTGACTTTATGTGTAAGAATGCTACATGGACATCAAGCTCCACCATGCTTTAAATTTGGGTTAAAACAAGGGCTGCATATCACAGAGTGAGGAGGGTGAAGCAAAAATATTCAGGACTTTTAACACATTAAGTAATCAGTCACTGCCCGGGAAGGGATGCCTTGCCCTCCCTCCTCCCTTCTTCAGGGCTAATGCTCATGTTTTCTCAGTGAAAGCTGAAGTATTTCCTCTGTTTTTCGGCTGGACGAGCTCCAGGCCAGATCAGTGCCTGGTCCCAGCTCAGAGCAGCGGTAAAATTCCTCATGCTGGGAGCAGCAAAGCAGCAGGACCAGGCAGGTGAGCTGGAAGGACCATCTTTTTAGGTGGATGCAGAGGTGTGGATTGGTTTAACGGGAACCAGGGATCTGCAGGCAACGCCTGTTTGCTGGGGCTTTTTGCGTTCTGTTTTTCTCACAAGCAAAAGATAACATAGAAGAGAAAAATGCTCAAGGTATCCCTGGCCTTGGTAAGGTTTACAGCCAACCTCACTCACTTTAGGTGGACTCAGAGCTAGTTCTCCTGAGAACACGAGTTGTTTTACATATGCTCCCAGCACACGGCAAGACCCACTGGAGGATGACAGGAAAAAAAAGCCTTTATTCACTTTTGGCCCGTGTTTTCACACAGACCCCCGATGTGCCGATATGACCTCGTGCTGACGCAGAACACCCAGAGAACCTTCAAGCCCATCCCGTGCTGAAGCAGGAGCCGAGACGCGAGGACGCCGTGTCTGGGCGGGGCAGGGACACTTCAGAGCCGTGCGGGGACTCACCTGGCGGTCCCGGGGCGCCTCCCGTGCTCTCCACGCAGGACGTACAAAGGGGCTTTGGGAGCGACAATAAAACATGGCACCCGCGTGGGTTTAAAGCGCGTGTTTAAAGAGTGTGTCCGCGCTGAGCCGGCTTTGAACCCTGAGCTCCGCAGGGTCCCTCCAACCCCTCACGTGTCCCCTCAGGGGCGGCCCCGCCCTCCATCCCCGCCCTCAGGATGGCCCCGCCCGCCATCCCCGCCCTCGGCGCGGCCCCGCCCCGCGCCTGCGCGCCCCGCTTGGGGCTCTGGGGCCGGCGGGGCCGGGCCAGAGCGGCGGCAGCAGCAGCGGCCTCGACCCGGGATGTGGCGGCGCCCGGCCGGGCTCCTGCTCGTCTTCGCGGCCGCCACGGCCGCGCTGTGGCTGCTGTCGGTGCGGCTGAGCGCGGGGCAGACGCGCAGGTGGGTGCGGGGGGCCGGGGCTGCCCCTGTGTCCCTCTGTCCCCCGCCCCTCCCCGGCACTGCCCGTGTCTCTCCCCCCTCAGGGCGCTGCGGTTCCCGGCGGACCTGGAGGAGCTGCGGGATCTGGCCGAGGCGCTGCGGGACTACGAGCGGCAGCACCGGGGCGCGGCGCTGGCGCTGTTCTGCGGCGCTTACCTGTACAAGCAGAGCTTCGCCATCCCCGGCTCCAGCCTCCTGGTACGGGCACGGGGGGCAAAGGGCGAGGCCGGCGAGCCACGGCTCGGTCAGGAGGGGCCAGAGGGACCGGCCCGGCCCTGCGACCGGAGAGGAATAACCCCCGGTACCAGCACAGGTTGGGGGCTGCCCTGCCGGAGAGCAGCTCTGCGGGGAAGGACCTGGGGAGTGTTGGTGGGTGACTAGTTGGCTGTAAGCCGGCAGTGTGCCCTGGGGGCCAGGAGGGACAGTGGGATCCTGGGAGCCATCGGGAAGAGTGTAGCTGGCAGGTCGGGGAACTCATCCTGACCTTCTAGTCAGCCCTAGCGAGCACTCCAGAGGGCACCTCTAGAGTGCCGTATCCTGTCTGGGCTCCTCAGGCCAAGAGAGACATGGAGCTACTAGAGAAGGTCTAGTGGAGGCCACAAAGATGATGAGGGGTCTGGACCATCTCTCTTTTGAGTGGAAACTGGGGTAGCTGGGCCTGTTCAGTCTGGAGAAGACTGAGAGGGGATCTCAGTAATCCATATAAATACCTCCAAGTGGGTGCCAAGAGGACAGTGCCAAGCTCTTTTCAGTGGCGCGCAGTGACAGGACAAGGGGCAATGGCCATAAAGTAAAACACAAGTTCCACCTTAACATGAAGCAGGAGGGTAGCAGAGCACTGGAACAGCTGCCCAGGGAGGGCACAGAGTCTCCCCCTCTGGAGACATTCCAAACCCACCTGGACATGTTCCTGTGTCACCTGCTCCAGGTGACCCTGCCTTGGCAGAGGGGGTTGGACTGGATGATCTCCAGAGGTCCCTTCCAACGCTGACTATTCTATGACACACTGGGCCTGTTGTCCCCACAGAATGTCCTGGCTGGAGCTCTCTTCGGGCCATGGACAGGGCTGGTGCTGTGCTCGGTCCTCACGTCGGTGGGAGCCACCCTGTGCTACCTGCTCTCTGCTGCCTTCGGCAAGCAGCTTGTCGTCCACTACTTCCCTGAGAAAGTGGCTCTGCTGCAAGGGAAGGTAAGAACTGGTGCTTCTGCAGACACCCAGGATGTCCCTGGGTCAGGCTGCTTTTGGGATGGCTTAGTAAAAACAAATGTGTGCAGGGGATGCGTCAGGTCTGCTAAGGGTGCAGGCTGCTCTCTGGGGGCAAGCCTGTGTGCAGAGGGGCTGTGGGGAAAATCCCAGATCCCAAAGAAAATCGGAAGTAAGACAAAGGATTGATTGCGAAGTCCCTGTTCTCCAGAACTGCCTCCACCCCTCCTGTGCTGAGTTGTACAACCGGAGGTGATTCTGTTATTGCCTTCCTGATCTCTCATTCAGGTGAGATCCCATTTCCATCACTTCCTTGGAAAGGGCTGGCTGACCCCTACACTCACACACACACTGCTGCTTTTCTTCAGCTCTGGACTGATGTTGTGGCAGAAGTATCGTAGCCTTTCCAGTGTTACTGCTGTCTGAGGAGCAGAAATGACGTGGAATGTTTCTCTTGGCAGGTAGAAGAGAACAGGAGCTGCTTATTTTTCTTTTTGTTGTTCCTGAGGCTGTTCCCCATGACGCCAAACTGGTTTCTGAACCTCTCGGCTCCCATTTTAAACATCCCCATGTCCCAGTTCTTCTTGTCCGTCCTCATCGGTAAGGCCTGGGGACACAGTCCGAGGGGACAGTGTGATACTGCTGCTCATCATCGCTGAGCCCAGGGAAGGCAGAGCAGCAGGACTCTGCCCCATCTAACTGTTTGCCTCGGTGCTGCCCTGAGTCTCAGAGCATTTTGCAAATATGTGTGTCCCCAAATGCTGCAAATCTTCATTTACACCCTATTCATTCTGTTATAAGCACAGACCCTTGTGTCTGTGTAACAGCCATAAACTAAACCACAGCGACTTCCATCTCAGCATGAGAAAGAACTTCTTTCTATGGAGGGTGGCAGAGCACTGGAATAGGGTGCTCAGGCAGGGTGTGGAGTCTCCCTCTCTGGAGACATTCCAAACCCCCCTGGATGTCTTCCTGTGACATGCTTAAGGTGACCCTGCCTTGGCAGGGGAGGGGGTTGGACTGGATAATCTCCAGAAGTCCCTTCCAATCCCAACCATTCTGTGATTTTGTGTGTGGCCTTGGACATATTTGAGCTAATTTTCCCTGGGGGGGATGCTAACAGCTTTTTTCTGCTCTGATTCTTTCAGGCCTTACACCATATAATTTCATCTGTGTGCAGACAGGGGCCATTCTGTCCCAGATCACCTCTCTGGATGCCATTTTCTCCTGGGACACGCTGCTTAAACTTCTGGCAATGGCCATGGTAGCGCTGATACCAGGGACCCTCATCAAGAGATACAGCAAGAAGCACCTGAAGCTTGATGGGGACAAGCAGACTCAGACACTCAATGGCAAAAAGAGCTTGTGATGGTTCAGGTGCCCCAGTGTTGGGGTAAAAGCTGCAGGTCTCTGCAGGGGGTTATGTTCTGCATACTCTATGCCACCAAGGACAGTGGCAGTTTTTAATTGTCCTCCTCATCTCAGAGGAGTTTGTAAGATTCTTATTTGTAATGAATGTTTACCTGTGCATGTATCTGCACGGAGAGAGTGATACAGGGGCTTTGTGAACAGTTGGTTAATGTGCCTGTTTTGTTTAAATCATCCCCTGTGTGCCTGAGGGGGTACCCAGCCCACTGCCATGGGGACAAAAGGAATGCTGGCATTCTGTGAGGAAGGCAAACCAGAACCCCTTAATCCTGCCCAGCACGGGGGCCAAGCACTGCCCTGGAGGCAGGCCCTGGCTCCCTCCAACCCCAGACTGATTTAGTATTTTTTGCCTAAAATGACCGATTGTGCTGCTGGGTGCAGTAGCACAAGCCCCAAAGTGATAAAATAATGGTGTTTCAAGGTGCAGCTGTTGAAGACTGTTCTTTGATTCCAGTGTTAAACCAGCACACCCTACAACAAAATGCTCAGGATTTGGGTTGCCCGTGTGTACCGGTTGTGTCAGAACACACGGGTTGCTCCAAGCCCTGTCCAACCTGGCCTTGGACACTTCCAGGGATGGGGCAGCCACAACTTCTCTGGGCAACCTGGGCCAGGCCCTCATCCCCCAGGGATTATACTCTGGTCTTGGGGTTTTGGTATTTGTACCTCCTTGTGCTGCTCTCCCTGAGTTTGCCCTCCTCTTGGAGGATAAAGTAACCTTCCTGCGGTGGAAGGGGGCAGATGGGACCCCAGACATTATCCCGAAGTCCATAAGAACGCGTTCCCAGATCACCAGACCAGCCCGCAGCATTGAAGTACACTGGCTTTTTATTCCATGCATTGTTTGCTTTGATAGTCATTCTTGTTTCCATCACTGTACACTGGTCAATACAAAAAAAATCAAGTTTGTCTCAGGAATCCACAGAGCAGGGAGGAGGGGATGAACACTACTGGACAGGGCCAAGATGAAATGGGTACTTAACACGACAGTGGGGAGGGCAACATTCAGCTCTGGGAGAAAATCTAGGCTAGTGTTCAGGAGCTGTCAGCAGCCATGAGAACTGGATCAGGGAACTTGGGGTGCTGGAAAGGGAACCCACGGGTTACTCCTGCCCTGCGAGCGCGGTGTTACTACGAGGGGGAAGCAGGTCCACTACACCTCCCAGACCCTGCTGGAAGGGAAAGTGTGAGGAGCCACAGCACAAGTGCCCGTACAGCAACGTGGAGGTCACGTCTGTGCCATTCCAGGGAGGTTCCATTAAGGAAATCTGACCTAACGCCCTGCAGAACGGACAGTGACCATCCCGGGAATGCGGGCAGTGCTGAGTCGGCCCTGCCCGCGCACAGCTGAGCACACGAGATGCGTGTGCAGGGGGAGGCTGGGGTGGCACCTCCACGGACTGGGGCGAGGGGGGCTGCCCTAGTGGCATTTCCAGAGGGATGCTGCGTTGGAGGCAGCAGGTAAGAGAAGTGACACCGGACCATAACAGTGCAATGACTCGGGTGTGTGAGGAAACTGGAGCTAAATGGGGCAGCCTGGAGGGTTCAGCTCTGCTTGTCCAGGCTGCAGAACAGGCCAGCACATCCCCAGGAAACGATGGGAAGGGATCAGCACACGCCCAGGACGGCAGGCCCAGAAGGGTCCCAAAATCACACACCCCAAAGCTGCTCTGTGAGCCCAGAGGAGCTTCGTCCCATGGTGGAGCCTAAGCATAGACCACAGGTAGCCAAAACCCTCTGGGATCTGTTTGTCTGGGACTGAATCATCACAGGCTGGAGGCCCTGCAGAGACTGACAGGCCTGAGCCAGAGGCAGCTCTACTTTGGGGCTCTGTTGTGTGGGGCTGCCCAAGGACACGGGGCTCAGGGAGCCTGCCAGCTCTGAGCAGAGTCTCCCCAGGGGCACAGGCCTTCCATCCTCTACTGGGGGACAGCCGATGGCAGTTCTCAACCTCTCTTTACACCACAGTATGTTATGTGCACACAGTTCTCCCACTGCTAAATTCCCACCCCTCGGCCTCCAGCCTCCTGAGTGACCATCTGCACCACCTCTGCCACACCAAATCCCTCTCACACCAATCACCTCATAGCAAAGCCATCTCTGGCCCTGCCACCTCCTCCTGCTGCTGGCCAAGAGACAGAGAACATCTGGGAGGAGAAACGAGGGAGGGGAAGGGAGAGGAAATAGAAAGGAGCCAGGAAAGAGCTTCACTCCCCAGGGCACTGTGCCTCCCCCCAGAGCCAGCCTTGCTGCTGAGGGCGGGGTGAGCAGGTCGTTCCCTCTCCAGGAGCATGTTTGGTCCTGCCGGGGTGATCCACCATGTGGATTCCCTGCTGGCCACCCTGATCTCGTACCCACTGCCTGGAGCAAAGTCCTTTGGGATGCTCTTGCCAGGGGATTCCGTCACAGTTACTCATTTTGTGGTCAGTTCAAAAGCCATTCACTCCCTGATCACTGCTCCCACCAGTTCAGGGGCTGCCAACTACCAGCAACGTGAGCAAACTGCCCACAGGGAACCTCACACAGGGCACCTCACACAGGGCTGACTGCAGCCATCCATCCCTCTCTGTGCTCTCTCCTGGAGTAACAGCATCCCTGGAAATCATGAGAGGCAGCAACTCCTGACAGCCACTGAGCCCAGCTCTGCTCCCACCCCCCCAGTGACCAGGGAGAAGGTAACATCACACAAACAGATTACAATTGTGCTAGCGGTGAAGCCAACCTTCTGATCTACAGAAATGATAATAAATAATAAAATAACATCATAACTTAAGATCTGTCTGTAGTCCAGCTACAAAAATTTAAAAATATGGGATAATTTAACTCATACAATACTGCTCTCTGTATAGGTAAGACATTTTCCTTCACTTTGCCATGAGGCTATAAATTACCACAGTTAAATTCAAACCAATATTTTAACATAAAATGTAAACAAACAAAGCAACAGAAGTACCTGTCCATGGTCCGTTCCTGCCATTCACCTCAGGCTGGCCATGCCAGCAGGCTGAGAAGGGCAGAGGGAGAGCTCTTGCAGGGGGGACATTACCTAAGGAAGGGGGGAAACGTGCTCTATCATTTTGTTCTCTTTCACCATTATTTTAGAAGAGTAGTGTTTGAAGGGAAGGCACTATGAGTTCTATCAGAAAACAAATTTTTCTCATCTGCCAATGCCTCGGCCTGTCACATACCAGTACTATCCTCACTTTCACCTGCAGAGTTTCAGCTTGGAGGAGAAACAGAGGCCTCGGGGCACACCCGAGACACAGCTGTGCCACAGCCACTGTCAAATTCCCTGTGCAACCTGTTTTGCACAAAGCCTGACGTGAAGGGCAGGCAGCTGCTAATGCTTCCAAGAATGTACAGTGAATCAGGAGACAGAGCAAGGCTGATGCTCTGAGCCAGGCCAGTGATTCCCAGTCTTCCCCCTCAACACACAGCTCTCTGCTGGTTATCAATGCTGCTGTAGGTGAGAGGCTGCTTCTCCCAGTCCAGTCCAGGCATCTCTCCAGTGTCCTCCCCAGAAGGGCTCAGGCTCTGAGAAATGTGCTTTCCACGCTTTGCAAGTCCTTGCTTTGCCAACACTGATTGGATTGATTTCTTTGACTGACTGAAACAGACAGGAGGTAAGAGGAGGAAGTAAACTGGGAAATGGCACACTGCATCTGAAAGAGGTCTCCCTGCTCAACTGGAGGTCAGCACTGCCACAGTGAAGCAAGGACGGTGTTAAGAAGTGCTCTGATACCAATATTCGAGAGGATGAGGTTAGAGTACATTTGCAGGATCTCACAACAAAATGCTGTTTAAAAAAAGAAACTAAAAATCCTTAAAATAAAACCCACTATTACATTCCTGGGGATGTATTGACTCAGAAGACCCTGGATGTTAGCACCTCAGTACCAGTTTGCTCCAGGAACATGTCCACCTTCTGATTAAAAATGACCCAGCTGGTTATACTGAAAATGCTTTGTTCACAGGTCACCCTACAGTCAGGTCGTTTTCTGCTTTTCCTCTTTTGATAAGACTGAGTGGTTTAGTTTTCTTGATCTGTTCTCCAATCTTCAGGGCCACGAGGCCTGGTCCCCTGTGCAAGCAGCAAGAGAATCCCCTGCATCTGTACACAAAGCTGTCCAGGCAGGACTCCCAGGATGTTTCTCTGTAGTGTGCTTGCTTTCTGAACTTTTTTTTTTTTGCAACAAGTCTGTATGTCTATAAATACAATCCACTCTTTACAGTAAAAAGTGTTAAAATGTCAAAAAAATAAATATCCATGTTACAGTAACTAGATTATTCAATAAAATACATCCCTGCCATTCTTGATTGAAATGCTCAAAGAGAATTAATTTCATTTGGACATTTTCCAGAGATTCGGGTTATTGCAAATCACTCCTGGGGTGGGAAGGAGAAGCATCTTCTCTTCCTGTAAAGTGTGATGAAGGGGAATGAAGTGGAATCTCAGGGAAATCAAAATGCCAGTATCAGGAAGCTTTGGGGAGATCTGTATTACCAAGTAGCAGAGCTGCAGGGCTTATTGGTCCTGACCGTGGCATCAGAACACTCCCCTTCAGAAGAGTCACAGTCTGATTCTCCAAACTGTGGTGGGTTCTGCAAAGCAAAAGGAAAGGGGGAGACTTGAGCTACATTCCTGTACTGCACATCACCCACACCAGCCCAGTGTGTAAGAGCAGCCAGGCAAAGGAGGAGACTGGCACACAGGAGATGGCACAGCACACAACTGCCCTACCACAGGTCACTCATCTGCCCTCAGCGAGGGGACAGCAGAGAAACACCTGGGCAGAGCACTACCAAACCGAGAGTTGGGAGGAGATGATGCAGCAGGCTCTGCCCCACCCCTCCCAAACACTTCAAACGCAGTAAAAGGAAGAAAATCATTCCAGCTTTGTCAGCAAGGCTGCCGATGGATACGTTTGAGGCAGTTTATACCCACTCCATTTCATTATCTATTTTTATCCCACTTAATGCAACTGCAAATCTCGTGGCCTCCCAAAAATCAGTCATCCTGATCAGTACATTATGTTCAGCCTTGTTTGTGTGACTTTCCCCCACCTACTCCTCCGCCAAGTATGAGGCAGACTGGGTACTGAAGCAGTTGCTTTGCCACAGTACACCTACCACAGCATCTCCTAGGCAGTGTTCCAACCTTTTGGCCCTTGGATTCCTGTCCATAACATTTATTTAGGTTTTTTTCCACTTACCAGCAGGAAGAGGGGATAATAAACTTACAACTCACCTCACAGCTGTGTTCATCTGCACAAAGCTTGCCCAGAGACATCTGAGTCTTGACTCTCCGCACAGCACACTCTTTGTCTGAAAGCCCATCCGACTGCGTGGAGATTTCAATGGGGATCTCTGGAGTCTGGGACAACATGTCCTCCAGCTTCTCAGCCAGCTCATCTTCTAGCTTGGTGCCCAGTTCATCCGGGCTGTTGGAGTGGTCACTTGTGTTTCCCTCCTCTCCATCGGACACAGAGAAGTTCTCAGAGCTGAAGGTCGAGTAGGACTGGCAGCTACTGATGCAGCGATGGGGTCTGCAGAGGGGAGAGAGGTTCAGTGTCCAGCTTGGATCACACTGCCTCTGCCCTCCTGGCTGCTCTGCTACACCAGGGCCTTGGCAGACCCCTCTCCTGTTGGGCTGCCTTTCATATGCTGGAGTTACAGAATTCTACCTCTTCTGAATGATTTACTTCAAGACCCGCATCTTTAAATTCATCTGTTCTTACTTGGTCCTGTCTGGTACATGTCCATAATAGCTGATCTGCCCTGGAGCATATTTGCCTTTCCCAGTGCTTTTTCCTAAAGGAAGGCTGCACCATGGGGTTCAAGGCAACCCCATTTGGGAACATCTGCACTGCCTGGCAGCAATCCCAACAGCCAGGCAAGGATTTAGGTACGTGCACTCAAAAAACAGGCTCATAGCTACTTGACTGTGGAAAAGGCTTCGTGCCAGGATTCAGCAGCAATGGTACAACCCACCAGTTGAGTGAACATGCCAGGAGACTGATACCTTGGAGTTTTGATTTTTTAATTTTTGTAGATCTTAAAAGTAGTTATATAGTAAATGTAGATTTTAGAGTAGCAGCATATTATCCCTTTACCCTTTAACATACCAGCAAACCCT
>JAYRBT010000010.1:19888223-19983495 GCA_036023395.1 Myiotriccus ornatus | reverse complement strand
TCAATCCCCTCATCTAAATCATCGATAAAGATGTTAAACAGGACTGGGCCCAGCACTGACCCCTGGGGGACACCACTAGTGACTGGATCCCAAATGGATGCAGACCTGTTCCCCACCACTCTCTGGGCCTGGCCCTCCAGCCAGTTCTTAACTCAGCACAGATTGCCCCTGTCCAAGCCATGGGCTGCAGCTCTTCCAGGAGTGTGCTGTGGGAGATGGTGTCAAAGGCTTTGCTTAAGTCCACTTCTCCCTAGAGAAGCTGCAAATGCCTCACAAGCACCCAGGAGCCCCTTGGTCAAGCCCTGATCATCCTGTTTGCATGGAAAAGGGGCTAAACCAGCTTCTGCAGGAACAGGGAATACTCACGTGTCTGTGTTCCACTAACAGTAGGGTGCCCCCACAGCTCCAGTTCAGCTGCAGAAGACAAGTGGAACCACAGCCAGAAGATGTGACCAGGCAAAACTCCCCTGGGCCAGGGGACACTGAACAAGCACTGCATCCACCTGGCTGGCCAAGACTGCCTTTGGTTTGACACAGAACTGCTACTTGGAGTTTTATGTTTCTCTGTCATAACTATATTTGCAAATTTGTATCACAGGAGGTAACACTTTCTTAAATAAACATCCTCCTTTCATTTTTAAGTTGATCTAATGTTCAAAATGGATTTGGGTGGGCTGGTCAAATGCAGTGTGTTCACTTCCCTGGAATAACTAATCCAAGGAAAGTATCAGGGCAGAGAAAGCTCACAGGAACTGCAAGAGGTATTTCCCAGGAAGATGGATGTATCTGCTCCAGGGCTATTATCACAAACACCAAATCTCAGGGAGAAATATTCCCTGGTAAACACACAAGCCTTTGCCCATCCTGCCTGGAGCAAACTGTTGGGACTGTCCAAGGGCAAAGACAGTTTATCTCCAGCTTCCCATCAACCAGGCAGTGCTCAAGCTCTAGGGCGTGCACACAGGAACTTCAGTTTCTGGGCTCACAAGGGATTTAGGCTGCCCAAATTTATGCCACCATGAACGCTGCATCCTGTTTTGGGATTCAGAGTACCAGAGGAGCAGGAAAATTCCACTCAGGGCCTGGAGCACAAGCCCCAGGAGGACAAGCTGAGGGAGCTGGGCTCATGTAGCAGGAGAAGGGAAGGCTGGGTGGGAGAAGTGAGCAGGAAACATAAAGGACTGGCAACAAACCTGAGCTCTTCTCTTCGGCGCCGAATCAATTCTTCATCCAACCGGTGGATACAGGTTCCTTCACTTTTAATTTTCTCAAAATGTTTCTTCACTTCTTCTCTCCATTCAGCCTGGGAAAGCAATTTACTTTTAGGCGTTTACAAAGAATTGGGATCCCTAGGTGCACCACAGAAAAACTCTTGGGCAATGTTCTTTGTGTAGAGCAGAAAATTACAGGTTTGGGTTGAAAATGTATTTCTGTTAGCTGAATTATTTTGGGTAACAACACTGCAGCATGTTTAGTGTCAGCATTTTCAAATGGTATTTAAAAGTTTGAGCTCTGATTAGAGAATTCAAAACATATCTGTATTTTCTAAAAAATGCTTTGAAAAATTCCTAAAGCACTTTTTGTTCTAAAACAACATTTTCCTCCTTTTTTTTAGTTGAAGTAAGCACAAAGGCTTATGATTTGGAAAGCTCTCTTCATGATGATCACTGTCTAGGGTGATACTCTATTTGCCCATTGAAGCCCTGATGCCTCAGCTTGGGAAAGTCTGGGTAAAAGACTTTCAAATACCCATCAGTTTGCTTCTCCCCAAGAATCAAACTGAAATCGTGAATCCAGGCTCTTGCCTCCAAAAATCAAATCCTTGGAGCTAACTGCAGTGCTCACAGGCTCCAGCCCCTCCCCAGTTACCTGGGATTTGAAGTAGGTTTCCTGAGGAGTAGCCAGCACATCGGCAGAGGCGATGTCCAGGTGCATCAGGGTCTGCCGGAAGGAGGGACGGTTCCGGGGCTTGCTCTGCCTGAGGGAAAACAGACACATCCCCAGGGATGGATGAGGTGAACACTGCAAGCCTCTCCTGCCCTTCTGAAAGGGTTCCAGTAGAACTATTCTCTGAACTGTGCAGCTGACAGGCTAGAGCAGAGGAGCTTTTGGGGTTTTCTCTTTGCTGAATACGAGTTTACTGTGCTAGAGTTGGGGTTTTTGCTGAAGGAGTAAAAGAGGTGTAAAACACAAGACCACAAAGTGAAAGACAGGAACAGCTTCAGTTTGTATCCTGACTTGCTTGTCAAGCAGTAACATACTTTGGGGTCTGTCATTCCACTAATTTCCAAATTTCACACTGGGAACACTCAATCTAGTAGAAATGATAATTTACATTCAACAAAACAGGGTGTTTATAAGCACCAAAAGCATGTGAGCTGTCACACCGTACATGTCCTAGCCCACACAGTACTGCAATGCACTGAAAATCCCTGTAAGATCTCGGATGAATACAAAACCATTTGCATTCTTGAGAAAAAATACCTCACTCGAGCTTCAGGACTGAACCTGCTTTGCTCAGAAGAGCAGCTTCTTCAGCGTCCTCTCCCCTACAAACCCCCTCCTTCCACTAGGTGGGGACACAACTGTACGAACATCCTCGCCGTCGTACAGAGCTGCACCAGCTGCTCCTGCCCTCCACTGCCACTGAACAGCCCTGCAGCTCAGGGTCGGGCACACAGGCCCTGGAAAACATCCACACAGCCTCTGGCCTGTTTTCCCCCTAGTGCCATGGAGAGGATGGCTGGTAAAACTCACGGAGTGGGAAAATGCTGGAAGAGCCTTTAGGCTCTGTGTCAAGATGCAATGACAAAGACAAATCACCTAATGCATCACCCAAGACAAAGAATTTCAACTCTTTTCTGGTGAGTGGAGGAAACTGAAAACATTTTCCACATCTCGACCTGTAAAATCTGTGTTCCACACAGAAAGCTCAAATTTCTCTTTGTCCAATCCCTCACAAGGGGTTTTCAGAGTGAAAAAATCAGTTCCTTTCACTCTGGAGCCAGCCTCAAGGAATTTTACCCCCTCTTCACTTCCAGCTCCTTTCTCTTCCCACCATTTATCCCCTACTCTGCTTCAACAAATCAGACTTCTCTTGAAGGCCACTGAAGATGCCCCTTGTGCTGCCTGCTCCTGGTTCACACTGGATAGGTAGCTCAGGGGTAACAGTCACCTGCTGGGGCTCTGTAAGGCTCTACTCCCACTTCTCTCCTACACAACTCCTTCCCTCTCACCAGCCCATCTCCAGTGTCTGCCCATTCCCTCCCCTGCCCCATCCACCCAGCAAACCAGACAGGTCTCTCCCTACTTCCTCTAACCTCCAAATGTCCTTCTGGGGCCCAACTCTGCTGTCACAAGGAAGCAGAATACAGCATATAAAAACTTACTTCTCTCAGGACAAGTGTGAGAGCATTTCAGAGCCCCCTGCTCCGGGCTCAACACTCCCACCCTCACACTGGTTTTACTGGGAGTCTGGCAGGAGCTGGGAGCCAGCCCCAGGTCTGTGCTGTGCAGGGTTCAGGCTCTTACCAGGTTTGTTTCATGAGGATTTTGAAGCCATCTGGGCAGGTGGAAGGGACGGGAAGGTGCAGGCTGTTACTGCCCACTCCCCAAATGATAGCTGAGGAATCCACGTCCTTGTAGGGAATCTCTCCCGTAAGCAGCTCCCACAAAACCACCCCAAACGACCTGAAGAAGAAATAAACCAGAATAAATTGAATTCATGCTCTGGAGCTTGAAAAGAAGAGTTTGTTTGGCAAAAAACAGGGAAATAGGGAAGTCTGGTCCAAAACTGCCAGTAGGTGCAACAGTGGTTTTTAACACCCCAGGTGACTCTTCCTCCTCTGCCCTAGCACCAGGCTGAACACCAAACCACACTGGTTTTCACCACCCTTTCCTATTTATTTGTGAGAATTTGAAAACCTTTTAAGCACATTTTCAGTACAGATCAAGTCTTAGTCCTGTTACATGAAAAGGAAAGGCAGCTTCTCTCAGATAGACTTTGGACTGTCCTGGCTGGTAAGAACCAAGCATTGACTACTGCACAGACAGAACTGAATGTCTTACAGAAACAACACAACAAAGGTTTAGTGGCTTTTTTTTTAAATATATTTAACTTATTTTTCCCTAGCCAAAAGCTCCCTCTACTGTTACCTGTATTCCCAGGTAAGAATTTCATAGGTTTGAGACAGCACTACAACTACTGCAACACAGAAATTAGGAAACAACTGCCACATGCATAAGTGTCGGTACCAAAGTACATGAGGTCTCATTGATATTTCCTTTGTGCTGAAGAGAGGAAGGCTAAAGCAAGAAAAAAAATTAATTAAGAACCCAGTCTGGGAAAGAACCTCCTACAAAAACTGAAAGATACAGGCAAGAAAACTCACTTTGCTTCTCTTTCTTAATGATGGGGAAAGACATAAACCTTAATTTATAACAGCCAAGTGTTATTTGATTTATTTACAATCTTCACCCAATAAAACACTAATGAAACACCAAACCAGTCAGTAGAGAGGTAAACAAAATGCTGCTGAGAACCAAGACCACTGTTACTGCACATCAACAACAGGGCTGTGACACAGGTGAGGTACAACCATCTCCATTTCCAACCCAGACGTGTCACCTTACTTACACCCCATCCCCCTGTGGGATGCCGACCCTGCCAAGCCAGCAAGTCTAACCAGGTGAAAAGTGAGAAGGGTGTTTCTGTGTCTGGCTTGTACCAATATCCAGTTGCTTTTATTAAGTACAGAAAAACTTCTGAGGGACAAACTGCCAGGTCTGAAAAGCCATCAGCCAGGAAACAACTTCATGAGAAAATGTTGCACTTTCAAAGCCCGTTGGCTTCAAATCATTGGGGGGGGATCAAAAAAAGCAAAGTTTGAACATTTTTCTCTTGAAATTTTTATCCATGTGCTGCAGGAAAGCAGGGATCCAGGTGCTTGGACAAACTACCAGGAAAGCTCATCTGGTTTCAGCTTTGTTATGACTAAGAACTGACAAAGGATTTTCAAGACTCCTGATAAGATTATAGATTTATTTTTTAGCATGCTGTTAAAGATGAGAGAGACCAGACATATAAGCAGCTTAGGAACTGTTCTCATTTGTTGCCAGCATCCATGAACATCGTTTTTAACTTGTCTTGGGGGAGGAAAGGATGGCAAGGAGGAGTCTGAGCAATCACCACTGCTGTGGGCTCAAGAGGACATTGTACCAAAGAGCAGCATCTCCAAGACTAAGGGAAGGAGTATTGGACAGGATGCTCCACACAATATTCCTGGACCTAAATCACTCTAAAGGACAGAAAGCTGAGGGTGGAAATCCAGCACCATTCCTCTTCACAATCCTGTGGTTCAAAGGGAGGAGCTCAGAAGACAAATGCTGAGTCTATTTTCTTTCCAAAACAGCCCCAAAGTCTCTCCCAGCAGGGCTGGCTGTGCTGTGGGCTGTACATCCACACTAAGTGAGCACACAGAACACCATGTCCTAATGAACTGTGGGCTGCGCATCCACACTAAATGAACGTGCAGGACACCGTGGACACCAGAGCAGATGCACACCACAGGTCACACCACCTTCCCCACAGGAAACCCTGACCATCAGGTCAAGCCCAGCTCTGAGCTCAGACTGGAGCAGCAGGCAGGCTGCTGTCTGACTCCATCACCCCCAGAGCCACCCACAGCTTTGTCCTGCAGCTTCCTGATGGGCCAGGGATGTGACAGCATCTGAAGCTGAAAAACAACAGGAAGGAAAATTCCTCCTGGCTGTAAAGAAGGGAGAAGGGCATTTGTCCTGGCTGCTGACATTTAATATGCAGAAATAATGAGGCAGAAACAGAGATGCAGTTCCCCTGAGGGCTTTGAAACCTGTGGAGAGGCCTCCCACGGGAGCTCCAAGGCTGAGCCCTCTCAAGCATTTTTAATAGCACGGAGACTGAACCTTTCCTTGTGTTCCTTTGAACACAAAGCATGTTTCATATGGGATGGAAAAAGGTTTCAAAACTCTTACAGCCTCTCCTGGTTTCCTCCCTCTTGGATCCAGGGTTAGAGTCACAGGACTATAATCCTGTGGCTGCTCATGTAACAGCCCAGCCTGGTGTGCAGAAAGCATAAGGTGGTGGGGCAGAGGCCTCCCTTTCAGCTCCAGCCTGGCCTGAGAGGGCAGAAAGCAATGGAAAAGCACCCTGGCTGCAGAGGTTGCTGAGGGGGCCCTGAGCACTGGAAGAAAGCTCTGGGCTGAATAATGACACAGGGCAGAACCTCTGCACTTGCTCCCTGCAGGACACAGTTTGCACTGGGCCTCATCAGGAAGGCCCACACGTGTGTGTCATTCCCCTCTCCATTGCAGTCCACGGCTCAGGAACAAAGCTCAGGGCACCAGGCAGAGGGAGAAAGGAACAATCCACCCCAGAGCAAACCATCCCCAGGCACAGGATGAGCAAGGAATGTGGTAAGTGCTGGAAAACCAAGTGGCTAATCAGAAGGCAAAGATACTTAACCCTTAACTCTATTAACTCACCAGATATCCACCTTTTCGGAGACAGGCTCATTCCGTATCACCTCCGGGGCCATCCAAGCCACTGTTCCCGCAAAGGACATCTTGGTACTTTTATCACTGAGCTCTTTAGATGTACCAAAATCTGAAATTTTTACTGCATCTGTGTGTGTGACTAAAACACTAGAGGGAGGAAAAACAAAGAAAAAAGAAAAACAAAGAAATCAGCATTTTGTGATTTTTCATGTAGCCCAACAGCCCCTGGGAGTAAATCCCTTCTTAATCAACACGACCAGTTGATGAGGCCATGCTGCTCACAACTGCAGTACAAGAGAAAAGATTATGTATTTTCACCGATGAAAGCTCTCACTTGCTTTGGGGTTGTGTTTTGTGCCTCAAATGCACTTCTGCATGCTACAAATCAAAAATCAATCTTGATAAAACTGCAAATTAACAGGTTAACTGAGGATTCAAAGGCAAAACTGTACCTTAAACTGTGCTGTAAACCATCTAAAAGCATTATCTTAATGCACTGTCACAGGCTAAAAAAGTGATGAACATCTAGGGAATAAGAATATAAGCAGCCAGAATGTTTTAGTCAGAAAGCAACAGAGAAATGAGAGACATGTTCCAGAAAATCAGGAAAATAACAAGAGATTAAGAAGGAAAAATAAAAAGCAGAAAGCAACAGAATATCCCACTTTCAAAAAGGACTGGACACTATGAAATCACTAAGTATTTCCTGACTGCTATTTATCATGTAAGGTACTGGTAGCATTTCCAGACTCATTAAACCACAGCACCGGAGGGCAGTGCCAACGAGTTCCAGTAGTTTCACTCCCGTTAGTTTTGAGAAAATGTGGAAAAATAATAGTAAAGCCTTTTAGCCAAAGTTCACACTATCCCTCAAGAAGAAAACAGCACCAAAACTGCAGGACATTTAAGCAGTTGAGACTCCCTTTGGTGACCTGAGGAACCCAAACTGGGGTATATTTAAGTAGCTGAAACTGGTGACCTGAGGAACCCAAACAGGGGGATGTTTAAGCAGCTGAGACTCACTTTGGTGACTTGAGGTCTCGATGGATGATTTTGTGAAGGTGCAGGTAGTTCATGCCACTGGCAATGCCCGTGGACCAGTCCACCAGCAGGCGAGGAGTGACCTTCCTGCCCGCCCGCAGGACCTCGTAGAGCTGTCCATGTGCACAGTATTCCATGATGATGCAGTAGCACGGGGCTTGAGTGCAAACCCCCCTGCCAAAGAGAACGCGGTGAGGAGCAGCAGACACACAACTTGACAGCAAAGCTGGCTTGCCCAGAGAACTCGAGCAAAAGCCTCTTGCCTGGACAAAGGAACGCTGCTAATGAGTCCCACAACCTACTTGAATGCAATGATGTTGGGATGTTTGAGCTTCCTCAGGTGCTTGATATCTGTTTCGTTCTGATCCCTCACTTTCTTGATGGCCACCTCCTCCGCCCGGAACTTCCCCAGGAATACAGCTCCCTGTGCTCCGCTGCCCAGCCACTGCAGCTCTGAGATCTCCTCGAATGGCACCTCCCAGGTATCTGGTACAGGCAGAAAAACGGGATAACGTCCAAGACAAAAACCACGAAAACATTCTGCTGTAAGATCACACCAGGGCAGCACCTGCCACCTCCTACACCTCAGGGTGCACTTTTCTAGAGGTAGTAGGTGGCATCTTCTCCCCAAATAAGCAAAGCTGAGGCACATGCAGCATGTGCTCAGGCCCAGCATCCCTTTCATCCACCCCAGTCACCTCCAGCCTGCTCATTCTTGTCCTTCCTGCTGCTTTTTCAGAGCCCACCACCCTGCTAACCACTTGGGTGAGCCACTTTGAGTTGGCAGGCAGGAACTGGACATGCCAGGGACCCTGGATTGGTGATTTTGGGAGGAGATCCTCTACCCCAACACTGAAGGAGGACAGTATCTCTTACGAAGTACATGACTCCATAGAAAAGTGTAGATGAGAAAAAACATTTAATATTCACAACTGACATAAAAGATATTGAGGGTTTCCCTCCACCCAAATTGGGCACAAATAGGAAATAAAAGGGAAATGCCGAGGTGGCAGGTTGTAAAACACAGACCAGCAACCACCAAGTCACCCAACACAAAGCATATCAACCACCACCAGCAGTCACAGAAAGGGTCTTTCCCACACCAACGTTGTGTGTATCGATGTCAAACAGGCAAAACAAGCTTAAGCAACTCCTCCTCTTTGGTACCTATACACATTTGTAGGGACAATGCTGGAGTGGTCCAGTGGCACTGTACCAACTGCTTCAGGAGAGCTGTACCCATCAGAACAGAAACCCTTGCTCTCTGTGAGTCGTCCTGAAATTACCTTAAATCTCACAAACAGCAAAACAAAAGGCAGACATTTATTTATTTATTGTGACTCAACAAATGTGTAAGTTTAGGGAGTAAATTATTTAGCAGCAAAACCAACCAGTAACCCACTGATTTCTGAAATAAAAGGAAATCACATCTGCGCAGATCCCTATTTCAGACTACAAAGGTGTGTCTTCTTGTCTCATCCCTTTTCTGAGCCACCAGGGTGTTCCCAGGGCTGCAGCTGGGATTATGTCAAAGTGTACATTTCTGATCCTGTCCTTGACATATCCCCAGACTGTCTGTGTCTGTCTGGGACCCTTCCCCTCTTTCATCCCTGTGTCAGTCAGACTCTAGCTGGCTGTGTCCTGCCGAGTGGCTGCTCCCCAGGCACGGCCATGGAGAGCCAGCTCCCCTCTGGAGCCAGACCCCAGCACTCCTTCTGCTCACTGAACTAGAAACAGCAACCTTGTTCATCCTACAGCAAAAATTCCCCCCGCCTTGGCAGGGCAAAGTTCAACCCTCAGCACATGTTCCTCCCCAGACATGAGGCTGTTTTCCACACTGATGGATCCGCTTGCAGCCCAGAACTGTAACTGGTATTTAAGTCTTCAGACATCTAGATACTAGAAGACTTTAAGTAAAGAAAACAAATAAAATGAGGGCAGTCACGAATAAATTGAGAAGATCTGTATCTCTATTTAATTCACAAATGCACTGCTCCTGAAAGGAAGTGGCAAATACAGGTGGTTTTTGTGTGTGTTGGTGAACAGTATTTTTATATGGGCAACATTGAAACTATTCTGTTGTACTGAAATAGCTGTTCTTTTCACAGAATCCTGAGGTGCTTTGGGGTGGAAGGAACACTAAAGCTCATCCCACTCCACCCCCTGCCATGGGCAGGGACACCTTCCATTAGACCAGGTAACTCCGAGCCCCGTACAACCTGGCCTTGGACACTTCCAGGGATGGGGCAGCCACAGCTTTGGGAATATCAAGAGGAACCAGGAGCCAAACCACATGGAACATACAGTGCAACAGTCAGACTCTTCTGGGCCTAAAGAAACTTGCCCTAAATAAATTACAGTGTAATAGCAGCAGGAATTACGCAAGAACTTGCGTTTCTGAGGTGATTAAGAACCATTTGAGTAGAATGATGGGAATCTGTTTCCCATGGGGGAAGAAATGCAGGAGCAGCCCGAGCCACTGAGCCAATCTATTTGGAGGAAGTTTTTTCCAGAGTTGGCTGCTAGCCAGCCTTGGCACTGTGACAAGAAGCATCTCTGGTTTACAGAAACCCCACCAGCATCCTTGGACAGATACCTTGCTCTCCAGGTACACACAAAAACCCTCACGATGACAGTAAACAGGTAACTTGTGAAGAGAAAGGTGAAACCAACTCCTGGAGACAGATTCTTAATCCAAAGGAAACGGCTTGCAAGTCTAATGAGTCTGTAGGAAGCACAAACAAGTCTTACTTTAAAGTGCTGGAGTCCCAACAATCCCAATTAAGTAAGTGGTAGATGCAAATGAAAGAACTGAGTGTATCTCCCTGAAAGCACTCACCAACAGCCTTTAGAAATCAGGGCAAGCAACTGGAAAAGCAGCCAGGAGGGGTTTTATGGCTCTTTATGGGTCAAATACTTAAACCTCAGATAATCAGCTGGCATGGAACAACACAAAAGCAAATCTTCCCTGCAGGAAAAGCCCCTCACCCAGCAGCGCTGGCACTGCTCAGCCAACCAGCCTGCAGCAGCTCCCAGCTCACCAAACCTCTGCCCAGGGTGGGCCCTTAAAGGAAGCATGGAAACCCACTCCCCTTGGTGACCATCTTGGATTTTGGGAAGGGCACTCAAGGAATGTTTTCAACAAGAAAATAATGCAGAATCATGTAAAAGTTGTTCTTATCTTTCCCCTCATTTACGCAGTCACGAGCCAGACCTTCACAGACAACGTGGGCTCAAGGATCAGACATCTGCCAAGGGCATGAAACCTAGTTATATTTCACTAGTTGTAGGCACACCACAACACCACCACCATGCCCTAGAGTCTGGGCCTGCAGGAGATACAAGGAGGCAGGCAGGGATTATGGAGAGCATCAAAAAGTACCAGGAAGCACCTCCAGGCAACACAGAATGGTCTGGGTTGGAAGGATCTTAAAGGCTCACCCAGTTCCACACCCTGCCATGGGCAGGGACACCTTCCACTAGACCAGGCTGCTCCAAGCCCCATCCAATCTGGCCTTAGACACTTCCAGGGATGGGGCAGCCACAGCTTCTCTGGGCAACCTGTACCAGGGCCTCCCCACCCTCACAGGGAATGATTTCTTCCTGACATCTAATGCAAATCTCTCCTCTTTTAGTTAAAACCATTCCTCCTTGCTCTATCACTACCTACCTCTGTAAAAAGTCACTCTCCCTCTTTTTTATAATCCCCTTTAGGTACTGCAAGGCCACGTGGCTGCAGATCCAAACTGGGCTCCTACCCCAGCTGTTGATTCAGCCCAACACAAAGGATTGTTCCTGGATGAGGCTTGAAGTAGCTGTCTCATGAAGAAGGGAAAAAATATCATCTGCAAGATCTGTGGCTCCAGCCTAAAGCTGTAAAGAAGCTCCCAGGGGAAGGAAAGGTCACCACAAGCCTCTCCCTGCTGCTGAAAGAGCCAGAGACACTTCCTCAGCCTCTTCTCCGAACGCACAGGACTGGTACAAACACAAACTGTGCATCCTCTGTGCTCTTGCTAAAAGACAGCAAAAATAAAAATAATCACATACATCAGTTACTGAAGTGCTGGCTTGTATGTAGCTGATGAAATGCACACAAAGATGATTTTCTGGTGGCAAGAAGCAAGAATGAGATCATCTGGAAAACAGAACATGAATATTCTGACAAAATCCTCAAATTTTAGCACAGCAACAGTTTGAAAAGGTTTATCCTTGGACAGCAGAAGTGCACTTCTGCCATCAGAGCAGTTCAAAGGAAAAAAATAATAATATAAAAACCATGTCCTTTTCACTCCCTTTGCTTACGGTGAAGACACTGAAGATGCAGCTAAACTACACAGGCAGATCCCAATTAATCCTCAGCCTTACCACATCTGTAGCCAGTTCAAAGCTGTCCTTTTAGAAGAGCCTGATGCCAACAGCAAACTGCAAGAAGTCCCTGGATCCATGACTCTGGACATGCTCAGGGCACAGAGAACAGCAAGAGCCCGCTATGCATAGAAGATCTATATACACCCTCCAACCCAGCACCCCTCTCAGCTGCTCATTTTCACTCATTAGTGCTTCAATCTTTGACATGAGTGACTTCCATACAAAACCAAGTGCTTCCTCTGGTTGTCATCTGACTGCTCAGAACCTCCTTCTGCTTCCCAAGGGAGACTCCTCAGCCAGACAGTCCCTTCCAAAACTGTCCGCACCCAACTCCACATATTGTGCAATCACCCCAACAGTGTTAATCCTCCAAGGACCTTTCAGTCACTTCTCTTATTTATAGCCTGAACCACGTGTGGGACACTGGTAAACATGCAAACAAAACTTAGAACCCATTGTGCCAAAGGATTTCAAAACAAGCAAACCCTTGCCAAGCACACAGGGTGCTGCTTAGGAGCCACCTGCCATCCTGGAATGCAGAGGTGCATTTCCTACTCAGTTATGAGCTGGGAATGACTGACTCTGGGAAGGAGTCACCCAAATGTTATTTAACAGCTCTGCTCTCTCATATTAGGAGTTGTTCCCCATCCTTCTGGGGTTTAGATATGAACCACTTAGAAAGGTTTCTGACCACGTATCTTATGATTTGTCAGTGCTAGAGAACCTTTTGATTAATAGTGAGTGATGGTCACAGCAGCACAGGAGACTTCTGCCCCATGGTACCATGGTGGCCAGGCTGTTTCCATTTTCCATAAGCCTCCACCATTTCAGCTCCTTAATTCTAATGACAGCTTGTTCTTTTCCCATCTGCCACTTCCCTCCCCCTGTTCTAGGGGAGAAATCAGACACCAACAGCAGAACATACTCTGCCCTTTAGCTTTCAGCAGCACCTAAAGAGATGTACATCTATATATGATATATATATCATATATATAGATATGAACTCAACTGGGACATCACTCATTTCCAAACCACATATTTTATATATATTCATACTCACATACGCTTACACATTTACACTTACACATCTAAATGAGAAAGGTATAAACCTTATTTCTGGAAAGATAAGTTCTGAATGGAATGGTATTTTAAAGAGGAAAATTACTGCTGAATAAAAAGACATGCAAGTCTTTTTAGAAGAGAAGCAACACTTCTGCTATTAGGTGGTCAACTGGAAAAGCCTTCACATACAGATTCCCAAGTGGAAATGCCTATGTCAGTGTTGTCCATCTGACATGAAAAACCTCCAGGAATTAACACAGGGATTGTATCAACCACTTCAACAGAGATCTTTCTGATCCCCACACTCGGTTCAGATTCAGACATTGTCACAAAGGACCAGACACGGGGCAGAACAGGCAGTTGGTTTTGACTCCATTCCGAGCTGCTTTTGCCACAAATGACAGCTGCAGGCTCTGCAGTGCAGGATTTATCTCTGCACACCCAGAACAGGGCTGACTGAGACAGGAACGCTCCGGTGGAAAGCTGGGGAAGAGCCCTTGGGTGCCTTCCCTCCCCCAGCAGCACCAAAGGCCGGGTCCCCTCCTCACCTTGCTGCTGCAGTTTGTAGTCTGTGGAGTAAGCCTTGCCTATGATGTTCCACACGGGCCTCAGGCACCCGAAGAGCCCCTCGAGGAAGCCGCCGCTGCCCGACCTGTTGAACTGCACCTTGACATCGTCCCCCGCGCCGTGGCCATCCCCGTCCCCCGCACCCCTGGTGCCCTGAGGGAGGGGGGTGTCCGGCTCATCCTGCTCCCGCAGCTGCAGGACGCTGTTCTCGAACTGGTCCCGGGAGTCCTCGCTGATGCTGGTGAGCACGGCCGCCGTGACCGGGCTGCTCACGCCCTCCAGCAGCTCCGCCTGCAGCAAACCCTTGTCCCGCACGTCTTCGATGAGCTCGGGGGACGGCTGGGTCCCGGCGGGAGCGTGCTCCTCGGGGAACCGACCCAAGTCTTTGTCCTCACAGAAAGCTTTGCCCATGGAGTTTGGGGAGGAAGACAGGCCCAGGCGCTCTTGAGTGCTGGCCATGATACTGTGAGTGTGCATCAAGGAGATGGGCCGAGCTGGGGCTTAGAGAATTTGTGCAACACAACTCAGATGCGACACGTGGACCCAGTACCTGAAAGGAGAGCAAAAACAACTTTCAAATTTTTATTTAAGGATTTTCACCTCATGCACTTTCACTGAGGTGAGCTGATAATTAACTAGACGTCCCAGACAACTGCTGATACTCGGTAAATAATTACTGCCCTAAAAGAAACAAATAAATAATTCCAACAGAAACTCCACTCAGGCAGTACTCTCGGTAACCTACTGCTGGAATTGCCAGGTAAACAAACACCAAGAGTTTTAAACAAGAGCCTAAAGGTCAAAATCATAAAAGACTCTTTGCAGAAGAGTTACTATAGCATTTATCAGACTGACGCTGGCCCCAGGGGTTTCCCAGCTTAGATAAGGGTTGAATCCAGCTTCTGTTTCTGCTCTGGCACAGTCCACAAGCTCAGGATTCTTCTGCAAACCCTCAAGACAAGGCATTAAAGAACCAAAGCCATTACAGAACCCAACCAGGCACCTGAGTCCACCTAGGGATGGTTTGTAGCTGCTCCCTCTGAGCACCACCTAGTTATGACTATCCCAGACCTTTAGTCTAATCCTTTCAAGTTCAGTGTAGCAAAGATATTGTTCAATTCTCTAACCACATGCATGACACTCTCATAAATAAGACTCAGAGTTCACAGCAGACCCTCCTTGCTGATCTCCCTTCTTCCACAAGAGCATCTCCTCCCACTGCTCTCTGCTTTTCCCTGCAGGAGCTCCTGGTAGGGTGCACACAGATTCAGAGCTGGGATCCCTTTTAAGAAGTCCCCCCATCTCTTGCTATGTGCTCCACTGAGAGACCCTTTTCCTACAACCCATTCTGATACCTTCCTACAGAGCCAGCTTCACAGCCAGGGGTCAGGCTCCCACAGCTGCCCACTGTCAAAACACTTTTTTGGGACAGAGTCACTTCACACAATATTCTGAGTTGGAAGGGACCCGCAAGGATCATCAAGTCCAAGTCCTAAGTGAACGGCCCATACAGGGATTGAACCCACTTGTGAAACAAAAGGCTCTAGCTTTGTGCCAAAAGTAATTAAGTTCATTCATCCCATAATGCAGAACAAAGTCCGGTTTTAAATTCCATAAGAAGCTGAGAGGTGGAAAAAAGTGGCATTAACAGAGTATTTTGTTCAAAAGTAAGATCAGTTACACTGGGTGCAAAGTCCTGGGCTCTGCAAACAGCCACTGAAAAGAAGAAAGAGGTGGCCAGGTAGGACACAGCCAATGGAAAGGGAACAGCTCAGACCCGTAACTGCTCAAGATGAGGTCATTGCAGAGAGGAGAGAGATAAGCCCTCCAGCCTGCCTTCAGGATGAAGAGCTCATGCCCTGGGCTTCAGTCCCTCTCCAGCAGAGGAAGCAGCAAAAGGGAACAGCCAAGAGCCTGGACTTACATCCCTGTACTTCTTCCTGATCACACGGATTCTACATAAAAGCCTTATTAGAAGGATGTTATGTAGGCTGTAGACTTTGTTTTTAAAAGAAAACAAAACAGCAAGTGAGGTAAGAGTTGCAGCACAGCCCAGAGCAGAGGAACTGAATAAGACTCGTACTGGAAGCTGGAAAGTTGGTTATTCCTGACCTACCACTGACCAGCATTACAAGGACTGATTCCTCAGCGTGGATAGTCACACGGTGACCTCAGTAGTACAATTACTACTAGTAGTAGTGGTTCTATCATCACAGATTTTGTTGCTGATGAGAAAAAGCTTCAGACCTGAACAGAATTTCACAAAAACACCAAGCCAGGCCAGCGTTCCTGGGCACTGCTCCTGCTCACCTCCAACATTCTGAGAGAAAGAAGTGATTCTTTAAACAAAAGCAAAATGTGACCAGCATTCCTACAGAGAATGTTTGTAACTTTTGTTAACACAGAACACTAAGCAATGTAAATAAAACATCAGTCAGGTTTTCCTGCAAGAAATATGAAAGTAAGGGCAGAATTTGAGGTAACAGTGTCCCCAAAGTATCTCAAATCTAGGCCATGGGAAGCGCATTAAGGATTAAATCAGACTTAGAGGATAAAATCATTTTGCTTTTACCTCACTCTCAGAGTACACTGGTACAAGCCTAAGGTTTTGCTTTTGCCTTTCTGTACAGTTTTCTGACTCTGGAATTTAAGTTTGACAGGGAAAGAACAGCTTTTCACAACATAGCTTAGATATGGCTGCAACAGGCCAGCCAAGAACAAACCCCCAGACTCGAGGACATCAAATCTGCTTTCCCAGACCAAATTGCTTTCTCCAACCCTGAGATATTTCAAATAAAAAGAGTCTTTAAGCACAGTGCCCTGTCGTCTTACATGGCCCTGGATGGGGAGAGGAGGCAGTCAAAGGTCACAGACATATTTTCAAATTGGCATGATAAAGCCTTATTTAGGCCCTTACATAAGCAGCCTGATTTTCAGAGGTGTAGCACACTCATTGTTTGGAGAGCATGAGACAGCACCACTTATTTTAAAACAACTTCATATCAAGCCAGTGTGAAGCAAAACGGTTCAGAAACCCTGCTGAGGGCAGAAGGCAGTTTCTGCCACCACACATCAGTGCCAACTTGTTGGGGAAATGAATTTTTTTAATTCTCTCCTATTACAGTAAATTCTGCAGTGTGCAACCTCTTGCTTTAGCAAAATTTGATTCAACACAAATAAATTAGTCTGTCTTCAGCCTCACCATCTCTTCACAGAAGGCAGAAAGAGCATTTTTCAAGGTTTATCATCATGCCTCCTCCATTCTTTTGGTCAGAGCACCAAAAGGCTGAGATTTTTCATATTGAACTTTTTCCAATAAAAGAAATCTTAGTTTCATTCAAGGCAAAGAAAAATGTTTTTTGAAAGTTTGAAGTTTCATTATATCTAGACTGTTTGCTTGTTTTCATAAGGGCACATAGAGACAGGACAAGAGGGAATGCCTTCCCACTGCCAGAGGGCAGGGTTAAATGGGACATTAGGGAGAAATTCTTCCCTGTGAGGGTGGGGAGGCCCTGGCACAGGTTGCCCAGAGAAGCTGTGGTTGCCCCATCCCTGGAAGTGTCCAAGGCCAGGTTGGACGGGACTTGGAGCAACCTCAGCTAGTGGAAGGTGTCCCTGCCCATGGCAGGGCATGGAATGAGATGATCTTTAAGGTCCCTTCCCACCCAAACCATTCCATGATTCCATGTTTATGATCTGCATGTGCCTCCTTAACTTTGCCAGGGAAGGGCAGAGCCAAGGGCTGTGCTGTTTCCATCTCAGCCATGTTGCTGCTGTAGCAGCCTTCCAGTCAAAAGCTGGGAGCTCTGTGTGTGGGAGGACTGTGCATATTTAAGAGACTCTGATTTCACAAAGTGCTGCTGCACACACAGACTTCAAGGCAGACCCTCTGATTTGAACTGTTCTGATGAGTTCATGCACTCTGCACTAACAAATTCTCTTACACGTGGAAGGAGATTTGAGGATCAGTCTCATTTTGTATGATCGCAACTTCTAGTAAACGATTCCATTTCCAGGCAAAGCACTTTTTCCAGGCAAAACCCACCATGCTCAGACAACAGGAGCAGGAAGTGCATCTCTTCTGGGAAGAGCGAGGCTGCACCTCACATGTCAGGCAGCCCAAAATGCAGTTTAAAACTATCAGAAAAGTGAGAGTTTACCCAAATCACTGAATGGGTTAATCACCTATCACAAGGCATGCTCTCACCTTGCCTGATACAGTGTCTGCCCCTGGAAACAGCCATCCAGAAAGTGTTCTAGGATGCATCCAGAGCTACCAAAGAGCCACCAAAGTACATGGTTGCCTACACAAGCCCAATATTTATAAAAGTGTCAAGGCAATGGCCAGGTTTGCAGACACAGCTGAGTTAACCTAATGCCTTGAATGGGCCGTAACTGAAGTTTCTTCTTCAAAGATCTGTGCTAAAAATTGAGTGGCAAATCACCATTCCAGATACAGCACAGAGACAAAAAGTTACTGTGCTGGAAAGGTGGTGTAAGTACAAAGTGTCCTAAACCTCCAGTAACACTGAGTTAGTTTCCTTGTAGCACTATTTCTGTATTACCCAGTGAAGCACATTCTCTGCCTGCACTTTCAATATGCAAAGGGAATAAAAGCAATTGTCTGATCCAAGTTTAAAGCCTGTAAGAGCAGCTGGCAGAAACCAGCTGGCTGGGCCACAGCACTACCACGGACAGAGATTCCCATCCATATCACTATTTACACGCAGATCCTGGAGTTCCTTGCTTTTTCCTGGTACTCAGTGTGATTTCCTTCTGGCTCCAGTGGGTAACAAGGTAACTGCACATTTCCTCACTGATAACACGACTGGAATTCACTTGTGCAGCACTTCCACTTGGGACAAAGCCTTAAAATGCCTAAAAATCTAACAAAATCCACAAAAAGCAAGTTTACAATAAGGCATAGTCATCCTGTTACACATCTCCCAGTTGGGTTCTCCTGCCCCTTGTGATTCTCTCTCAGTTTCTTCAGGGTTTTTTTATAACAGGCTGATGCACAGTCCTCTCCCATCTCTGTACAACTCCAGCACAGGAACACACAGAGCTGCTGAGCTGGCAAATCCCAGAGCTTTGGCTGTTACTTCTGACCTTTGGGGTTTGAATCACATCATTTCATCACACAGGATTCCAGCAAACTTTTTCTTTTCCCACTCAGCTGGTGAAGAAAACGGTGTACGAGTGGATCAGATATTCCTCTTCTGCCACATTTCTTGCATCACTTGGAATGTATGCTTGTGTTTTGCATGGTTGTTTTGAAAACAGAGAGTAAAAGATTTATTAATAGAGAACGAGTTACACATCACTAGAAGGCAACCTCTTTTTTTTCAGGGGGGTGGGATTTTTTTTCAAGTTACATTATGACATTAATTAATTACATTACATTTTATAAGTTACATTATCTGTTTTGTAAGGTTAAAAAAACCTAAAAAACCAAATTATACTATGAAGCTTGCCCATATTAACTCAGTCCAGACCAGCCCATGCTATGGGCAAACCTTTAAGCCAACTATGGAGCAGCCCAAGGCAAAAGCTTGAGTGTTGTTGTTAAGCCATCAATCTCTTTCTCCAGACATGCTGCTCCTTCAAGGAAACAGGTTTCTTCCCATCTCACAGCCACGTCAATGCTCAGCCACAACCCAGCCTTATTTTTAAATATCGCAATTGTGACACCGCCAAAACAATCGATTCATGATAAAACAGTTGAAAATTCTTCATCTGACCCACCTGAGATTTTCTGTCACTGCAACACATTTCTGCATGTGCCCCAACTTACTCTACAATAACCAGCAGCTTTATCTGGGAAAATGACGTCTTGTAACACTGGCATTTTTGTGCTTTACCTTGGTTTTTGACGTTGTCAGATAAACACTACATTACTTCTGCACATCCTGACTGGAATACACCCTTTTAATTCCTTTCTCCAGTAACTGTTTGGATGCCACCTCAACAAAAGACCACTACCTTTTGCAGTCACCATAACCCCCATCTGATGTGGGGCTCACAGCTATCATCATCACCATCCTAAAAGGTCAGCAGAATAATCTAACACAGCCATGGGCATTAAGAACATGAGAGCACAGCCATGGAACAGTGTTGTTATGGTCCATGCTCTCCCAACAAAGCTTGACCTCACGCTGATTTAAGTCAGTTTGAACATCTTGAATAAAGGTTACCCTAAAATAGGGATCTATCCTTTTTGGCAAAAGGGATTTGACACTTGTGATATACTTTTGTCTATGGCTGTATCAGCAAGAAAGAGAACCCTCTCTAACTCTGTGGTCTGAACCCTTTCTGACAATGACAAAAATAGCACGGTGTGCCAGCCAAGAAATATCCATAATGGCTGAATTCAGGCTCTGTGCACAGAGCCAGCTGGAGGTTTGTTTGGCACCTCACACATCCCAGCTGAGCCTGGCAGAGGAGAAATAAGCAGCACCTAGGCTGCAGCATAGGAAGAAACCAGCCCAGCCCAGGAGGACAAGTTCATCCACCCCATTTCCTGCCTCCAAAAGCCAAGGGAAGGCTGTGCAGGCAGCCAACCCTCGCCAGAGCAGTGCCACCAGCCCCCTGCTCACAGAACACAGTGTGGGGGGGACGGGGTGTCTCTGCCACAGCCCACACAGGATTTCTCCTGTGCAAACGCATCGAGGAATTTTTTTAACCAGAACTTTGGCAACCACTGTGCTGTGGCAGGGAGTTCTATAGTTTAACTGTGTTCTGCAGAAGGCAACACCAGCTACTTTGCACTTTGCATGTCTCTCTAATTCCTTTCTTCAAACAGCCAGGTGTTCACTGCTTCAGTGACACCTGAACCTATTTATCTCCTTAATTCCAGCTCTGACTTTACGAACACTCCCATCCTCCACTCCAACATCTTGTTTCAAGTATAACAGTTCCCATTTGACCTTCCCTCTCACTGTGTCTTTGGTCACCTCTGTTCCATTTCTCTTATACCACCTTAATTATAGAATCCCAGAATGGTTTGGGTTGGGAGGGACCTTAAAGATCATCCAGTGTCATCCCCTGCCACGGGCAGGGACACCTCCCACTAGCCCAGGTTGCTCCAAGCCCCATCCAACTTGGCCTTGAACACTCTCAGGGATGGGGCAGCCACAGCTTCTCTGGACAGTTGAGGATGTAAATTGAGGAAGTCAGACCACAGCCAGGATTCCCAGTGAGAACAGAATGCCACAGAAACACACACAGGCACAATGATTATTTTGGTTCTTTGTTGTTTTCCTAACTATTCCTCTAATTCCATCTGATGAAGATCATTCTTGAGCAGTAAAAGCTAGGTCAGAGCCTAATTCCTATGTACTGCATTGTTAAGATTAAATTGTATTTAATCAACACTAAACTGAACGGACATTTTATCACCCAAGTTCAGTAGAGCCCTTCAATACTCCCTCCAGCTGGCCTATGTGGTTATTACCCTGAACACCTTCCTTGGGCAGTCTCACAGCCCAAATGCTCTTGCTTCAGAATATTCCTAAGTGATCTAGATACAGGAAGAACAGGTGGAAAGACTGAGTAGTGAAATCTCCAAAGCAGAGAAAAATGTTTCAACAATGCTGTTTATCCCCTACTCTTATTTCATATACTTTAATCAAATATTTGCTTGGGATGGGCATCCCTGTTATTTTATAGCTGCTTAGTCTCTTTAAAGGTCTCTGGTAAGTATTCCTGCCAAAATTCTAACAGATTGTGTCAACCAGATCCCCTTTTCTGACATGCTCTTGACTCTACAAAGAAATTTAATAGATTTCCAAGGCAGACTTCACCTTAAAAGAACTGTGCTGAATCTTATCCCCACATGCAATGTGTGCATCTGCCCTAGCTCTCAGCATAGGAATTTCAGCCTCCACCAAACACGTATTTCACTAGGAACTCTTTCAACAAAAAGGTCACAAATTTGTGGGGGGTGGAGAAGCAGTGTCTGATGTGGAAAGAGAAATCAAGCATCCATTTTCTTTTTTTTTGACAAAAGGGATAAAAACACAAAGCAATAAAAATTCATCTTAGTGAAGAAGGCAGACAAAAAGCCCATCCACCTCCTGTGTGTGCAGGGAGCCCTCTCCAGTGGCAGGGAAAGCATGTCCTGCTCCACCTGCCAGCCAGGCCTGCCCAGCACGGCTGGAGAATAAGCACCTTACGTAACAGTGTATTTCCAGCACTACAAACTGAAATGCTTCCTCTATCCTGGAGAAGGTATTTTTGGATCTGTTAAAATGCTACTGTGTTCTTCCAGGGCTTTGCATTCTTCTGCTCAGAAATTGCATAATCTGATGCCATAGGAAATAAGTGATGTTGCATAATGACTCTCGTATTCGCTGCAGGATTTGGGGAATGCACATCTCTGGGGGAGAGCAGCTCTGGGCAGAGGTCCTTGGCATTGGAGGAGAGGAGAACCCATCAGCCACTGGCCTCTGGGGAGCAAGGACCATACTTATGTCCCAAAAATCAGTTTAACTTTTAATCACCCCTTTGCTATTTTTTTCCCCTCCCTCTGGCTGCCACGTGTCATGAGCTACGTGCACACATGGAACACCGGCAGTTTCACCCAGTGTTCTGACACCTCACTGACCATTGATACCCTCCATCACAAGCCCATCAATATATTCTCAAACATTTAGCTGCTACAAAGACAGAATATTTATTCTTTTATACAACTGAATTACTGTTGGAATCTATCTCAGATCAAAATTTAGAAGTGACCTTAACTTACACTTTTCTCTTTCGTCTTTCCAGCTGTTTTTGTGGCAGGATCCAGTCACAGGCCTCAGGCTCCACTCTATTCCTTTTCTCTTCATCCTTCTTTATCTGCTCTTTCACCTCATTGAAGATCCACATTACATTACTAAATAACCAAAGCACGGTCACTAAAGGACAGTGACTAAATAACAACAGACTGAAGGATTCAAATTCAAATATTCTACAGCAACAAAGCCCAGGAAAATCTCCAAGTTGAGTTCACAGAGGCCTTACAGTCTCGCTGACCTTGCTACATGAAGCCATTAAATGTTCCAGTCCTACCAACAAATACCTTGGAATTTTCCCCACTTACAGCACTGAAACATCATGTTTTTCTCCAAGGACTACTATTAAAATTAATTAACGTCTGAAAGATCTTTGAGGATGAAGATCAATATCACAGTGCTGTTCTCAGGAACCCAGTGAATGAATCAAAGTCTCACTTTAACTCACGTGAGGCGGCAGACTGGTCTCAGGTAAATTCACTCACTCCCACGTTTGTTTTTATTTTTATAGTAGACATGAATTATTCAATATTCGCAAAGCACATTTGACATGTAAAAGCTACTCACACAAACTTCTCAGCACTAACAGCTTATGTGCTTCATGCCCAGTATTAAATAACTGAGCAACAACCCATGGAAGTACCGAAATTCCTGGGGCACATGCAGAGCTCTGGACTCTGTCCCAGGTCCCAGAATCTAATAGGAAGGGGAAGGACACTGGAAAGCCAGCTGGCAGATCTCAGATGAGGAATGACAGTAGTACTCAGTTGTATTTAGCAAGCACCATACACAGCAAAGAGGATTATTGCTCAACAGAGACAAGGCACAATGCCCTGCTCAGAAGCCTTGAGTAAGCCTGTATTAGTGACACAGCGTAAGGTGTGAGCCTGCTCCGAGGCCACCGCAGCTTTACGGGCTGGTAACACAATCAGGACACACAGGCAACACATTCCCAGAGCAAAGAGCCACACAGGAGCCCCAGAGGCCTGGCAGGACTCGTGGCATCCAAGACCCTGCAGAGACCAAAACCTGGTCCCTCTATGCATCCCCACTGGATGGGCTACAGTTGATAACCCAACATTTGAGGATCTGTGCTGGATTTTCTGTGTTTCAGCAGAAAAGTCACAGCTGTACAGCTGCATTGTGTCCTCAAGAAGGTAACAGAGTATGGGGTTGGGGACAGGAAAGGACAAGTGTGCCAGGAATGAATACAGTGTCCACACAGACACCTCCATTCCTCCAGCCCACCATGCTGAAACAGGCCCAGCCTCTCACCCACACCAGGACTTTCTCCTTCCCTCCCTCACAGCACCCCTCCCAACTGCTCCAGGGGAAACAGCACCAACAACCACAGCTTCACCAGAGGGTTATGAACCATGTACTTGACACAGACACAACTACTCTTCTCCCTGGCCTACACCCAACTGTTGCTAAAGCCTTTGAACCCCCTCCAATCACCAAATTCTCAGCTGAAGTTGTAAGCAGGGAAAGAGGACAGAGGTCAAAACACACACTTGAGTATTTACAGGGGTGGGAGTAAGTACACACAGAGCTGCTGCTCCCAGCCCACCACAGCATTTCAAGCTGCAGCTGCCACCCTGCCAATCCACCCTAAGTACTCTGTGTTTTGGGTGAAATATTTACTCCCCCCTCCCCAGGAAATGAGAGTGATTTGCTGCAATGTCACAAAACAGGAGACTACAAAAGCCTAAGCCCCTGCACGAATGGATAAAAACCAAAGTCCCATAAGCTGGACAGGGCTTGGTGAAGTGCCAAACTCTGAGAGCTCCAGAGGTAACATTTCCCTCAGTTGACTCATTTTGAGTCAGTTATGGCTGAGAACTCACTGGACGTTGTACAAGCACTAAACCTGCTGCTGTTTCCCTCCAAATACAGGATCTCAGGTGAGAGCTTGACTAAAAAGGCTCAGTGCCCCTTCCCCTGCCTGCCCTGGCCCCAGGGACTAGAACTGAAGAGCAAAGTGTTCACACAAGCCACATCAGATCTCTTAATTTTATACAAAGAAAGCTTTACTTTAAAACTCTGCCATTTTAAGAAGTCCTACTCTAAATCCCCTCCCCACATCTTGACTGCAGACAGCCTGGAACAGGTGCCAGGTAGGAACAACTCCAATCTAATCACTCACTGCCTCATATTTGCTGTAAAATAAAAAAACTCCTAAGAAAACAGGAAATATTGTAAAACCTTTCTTATCCTGCCACTGCTTAGAGCAGACCCATGTTTAAATAACTACTAATTGTGAAAGGGCTTACCTAGGAAGAGATTTTCAAATAAATCATTACTCAATTTTCTGATCCACTGGAGATAAGCCACTTACCAAATCTTTACAATAGCAGACAAAAGAGGGAGGTTAAAAATGCCACCAAAAAAAAACCCAAACATGATTAAACACAAACTCACAAATAGCTGAGGAGCAGTGAGAGTCCCTACCATATATTCTGTGCTGGAAGTTACTTGCTGATTCCGGGCACAGGGGTCAAAATGAATGCCAGCTATAAATTTAACTATCAGGCAGCAGGGGACAAAGACAAATCTGAATGACAGGACCATTCTGGATCAAAGACTCACATTGGAGGCCCCAAACACAGGAAACAAAACTGGTGTTAAAGCAAAACAAACAAACAAAAACCCCACTACATCAAAATCCGGATTTATTTGTATTTCTAAGCGGAAGGCTGTCACAGCCAGAGGTTCAAAGGGCTGCCTCTCTCTAGAAACAAAACCCGCATACATTTGGGCACACAACAAAAAGGACAGTGACAAAAACTTTCCAACCCATGACAACTCTACCCTCCACATTTTAGGGTGTCCCAAGGTGTCAGTGGCTACACACACAGCAGGCACTGGGAAGAGTGCCCATATGTCCCTGTCAGACTGACCAAACCTCTCTCATCATTTCAAATATTTTCATATTTTCTCCCTCAAGATTATTTATCAAAACACATTCCCTCAGCTTCTTCTCCTGAACAGACTGCCTATTGCTAAAATCAGTATAGCCAAGCACATGGGCCTGATGTCATCTTTCTCCAGATCTACTTAAAATACTCCCTTTTCCATTTACTTAAGGGAGACATGTGGTTTGATATGATTAAGCTATTGCAGTACTTAAACCACCCCCCCAAAACAAAAATAAAGAGCAGCTCCTCTTTTCATTGGGAGAAAACATGACATCATGCCCCCATTCAGGTGAGCAGGAATATGACAAATCTTGCCCCAGTGAACAGTATCGTTAACTGCAAAGGTACTCCCAGCTCCCTCATTTATTAGGAAAATGAGGGGTGAAAATCATGTGTTCAGCACACCAGAGACAGCTCAGACTGCTATTTGCAATAATACAAGAACAAATTCCTGTCTGGCTGATTGAAAGAAAACACATCTCCTTCACCTCAAAAATAAAATTAAATTATTAATCACTGTAGCACAGCAGAAGAATTGTTCTATTAGCTTACAAGGAAAAAAAAAATTACAATTGCCTAAAAGGCAAAAAATGCAATTCTGCCTCTTTATACTATCTCTTGTAATTCTTATGTTGTTGCCTCCATAGTCCATTTATATCCATTCTCCACTGCCATTCCCTTTCCCTTTAAAAGGGGGGCACAAGAAGATAACGTGCAAAATTGCAAGTGAAAAATGTCTATCACATCGATGGGCAAAGGCCAGGCCAGCTCTCAGACTGATATGCAGTGATGGATAAATTAAGGTTTCACGTTTCCTCTTCCCTCTCTCAGCATCATTTTTTCAGCCCTTTCACATCACAAATGCAACATCCATCTGTCCTTCTGAAATAAATGGCGAAAGGGGAGCGCTGACCATGGAACACACGCACACACACACAGACCCACGCACCTCACAAAAACCACGTTTTCCTCCAGATACTCACAGGGATGAAGGTTTCCTATGTGATGCTCCATTTTGTTGTTTAAAAAATATGGAAGGCAAAAAAAAAAAAAAAAAAGGAAAAAAAAAAGAAGGAAGTGTTGCAAAATAAAAGGAAATTCCACCCACACAATCCTGCAGCCTGCTGCAAAGAAGCACAGAGCGTGCTGACGTCACGGATTCATGAATGGATGGAAATCGGGATGGCTGGAGATTCGGTGGCTCCGGCTGGGCACCGGCAAAGGGGAGAGTGGGGCAGCCAATCCCAGCCAAACCCAGGCACCCAACAGCCTGAGCCCCTCGGAGAACGGCAGCAGTGCTGCCACCCCAGGGGGAGGACCAGCGAGGACATCCTCCGATACCCCCGAGTCTCTGCCGCTCCTGGAGAACAGCAGCGTGTCAAATAACAGCCATCTGGTGTATGAATCAAATGGATTTGGTAATCAGAAAAGGAGTTTATCATCTCCCTGGCTTCTTGCAGGATTACAAACCCGGGGTATTATTATTAAAATAACTAAATATAAGCATGTACTGGAAGGAAGCAGCAGGGAGAACAATAGGAGGCTTGTGTTTGATTAGCGATGCAAAAGCACCAGCAAAATAAAAATAGGAGCACTAACAAAATCCTGCATTCAGCTCCAGTCAAACATTCCAAACAGCGGGCAGACAAGCTCACAACGTCAGGGACACTCAGAAACAAAGATTGGAGCAGGCAGAGTTTCACACCCAGGGCTGCATAAGGAACAGTTACACAGCACCCACAGATCCCAGCCCTCCAGCCATTCCCATTCCAGCTTCAATTCCAAGCCAATGGAATATACTTAGTTGTGCAGACCACATGCAAGGACACCCAAATGGATGGCAGAGTCCTGGGGAATGCTCACAAGAGCAGCTGTGATTAACTTGGATCTGGACAGGGGAAGGGCACAAGTTGTGCCTTGTTTGTGTATCTTTGAAATCCGAAGGATGGAATAGAGGGATGAGCACGACCAGGAATGAAGGTCAAGGTTTGAAGGATAACCTGGGCTGTAAGCTCTGCAATAACTGTCTCAGGGTTGACCAGAATTCATCCATTTGGTCTTTAAAACTACTTCTGAAGAATCTGCAGCCTCCACATTAAGACACAGGATTTCCATATTTTCACCACACCTTTTCCTAGCAAGTGGGAAGAAATTATGGTACAACAGGGTGCCCCAAAATTTACTCTGGTGGTGCACATTTTAAAAGAAGCCCTGAGAGAATCCCACCTTCGTTTATAAAGGATGGGAAACATCCCAAAATAGACCAGGAGTGGATGTAACAACAACAGATCTGGGTTGAGAAATTAGGGATTTTGTTCTACTTGATCTCCTGTGAACCAGCACCGCTGACACCAGCTCCTGTGGAAGGGAGAAGGGCTTGGATTCTGGACTGTGGCTTCTGAGGTGAGTTGGCCAGAGAAGACGAAAAGGAATGCAAATTTCTCGTTACCTCCTTTCAAGATCAAAGAAAGCCCAAGTGAAGAAGAAGTATTTCCTCCCTAAGATCTGAAAGTCACCAAAGCACCAGATTTCAACCCAGGCAACACAACAGCTGCAGCAATGTGCCCCGGGGAAGCAGGAGGGGAGGTGTGGAGAGAGATTTCCCTTCTCCAAAGGGATCACTTTGTGCCACCATTTCAAATCCCAGTTGCACCTGCTTTGACTCCCTTGCCTTGCCTTCCCTCCCCCTCCGGAGCGCAGCTCTCAGCCAACACCACCACCCAGGGACAAAAACAGCTCCCAGATTTCCCTGGCATTTTCAAAACAGACCCAAAAATGTTACTTTACTCCCGTACTCTAAAGCAAAAAGGGATAAATTCAGAAACTGGGAGGGTAGTACATGCAAGAAGTGGAAGAAAAGGAGTAATACTGCTGTAGAATGAGAAAAGTCAGAATAAAAATAGAAAGGAAAATAATTTTCAGAGGTTTCCAAGGGTTAATTGCAGTGACATTAAAAAAAAAAAAAAAAAAGAAAATGAAAACCAGCAGGGAAAATAAGTGGGAACCCCAGGAAGACTCCAGGAGAAGAAAACAGCTTGCACATAAAATTTCAGATTTTCTTCTCCGTGGTGGTTTGGTTCAGCACCCCAGCACTCCATTTCAGCTATCCCTCAAGAACCCAGACTAAAGTCTTCAAGCACAAAGGTCCTGAATTTAAGCAAGATAACTACCTTAACTCATTGTCAAATAGAGAAAGCAACCTAACATGGCCCTAAAATTGATGGCTGCTACACAATTCGGTTGGGTTGCAACCAGTTGGGTATTTTCATAGTACACATTACACAGCTCTTTTCATGCACCACCACTGGTGAGTAAATAAATTAATCAATATTAGAAAGAGAACTCATTTTCCTCCTTCTGAGATAAAAACACTGGCAAAAGCAGGGAACTCTGGGAAGATGCCTGAATTTTATGCATAAATTTAGTTCAGTATCAACGTGAAAAAAGGGAAAAAAAAAGTACCAAATACAGTCAAGGTAGAAGACACTAAAAATCCCAAGTTCATAAGCGACCAGACAACTGCCAATGAAAAGTTGACAGGCAACAGGATTTCTGAAAGGGCAACCAAGTAGCTAGACCACTAGGAGAAAAAACAGGCCAAACTGGTGCAAATGGGTGCAAAAAGCAAAGCTAGTAAGTATTAAAAAAACCTATCTGATCACTATATTTGAAAAAGTCAGGATAATTAAGTATTTCCAAGCCAATTAATAACTAATAGGAATGTTATCCAGCATCTGCTAGGCCTAACATCTCTAGCTGGCACATCATGTTGATTTGAGCCCAGTCCTAAAATAATCATTTCTCCAATCCTGTGACCTTCAATTTTAATATAATGGCAAACAACTAAATTTGCCCAAGACTGAGGATACCAATATTATGCCAATACTCAAAAATAGCATACATTTGTTATTTATAGCCCCTGGGAACTTGATGACGATCTTGGGCAAAACTCCTGAACCAACCTTTGACCTTTGAGGAGGGTTCTGCTGCACGGGACCAAAGGCCCAGCTATCCCAGTGTCCTGCCTCCAAGGGTGGCCAGTAACAGGCCCAGGGAAGCACAAAACCAGAGCAAATCCTTAACACTTCTCGTGGCACATTCCACTGACTGCAGCAGAAAATTAGAAGAGAGATGGCAGTGACTCAAAGGTTAATTTCATAATTATACAGCACCAGGGCTGTTAATAAATCTGCTCTGCACACACTTTGGGGTACGAGAGGGACAGCACTGTGAAAACTTCTACCTGGACGAGTAAACAGGTGAAGTGAGACAGCAAATGATTCTCCAACAGGCAAAAGTCTGGGTAAATATTGGCACAGATAAGGTGGTGAGAGGGGCATTTCATTGTCAAGTTCTAAACATCTGTGAAATCTCGGATCCACTCTTCCAACCCTGTAGGCAAACACCCCTCTTCTGAGTGTCCTAACCTTCAGCAGTGGGGTGGGTGACAAGAAAGAAAGAAAAAATCAGAATCACAGAATAAGATCAAGATTTTAACCAGAATGTCCCCAAATCTGAGACTCTAGAAAGTCCTCCCTGCAAAGGCAGGTGAGTGGCACTGCAATTCGACAGGACCAGTGCCAAGAGCCACCGACTGAGACCAAAGGGGGGCATGTGCAAGACATCTGGGCCTGCTAGAAATGACAGCAGAGAGCTGGAGATGGGCACAGACTCACAGATACACAATACCCCAAGGGAAAGCCTCCCTTATCACAAGGGTCTCCCTAAAAGCGATTCAAACAAACTCACTGACACTTGTACCACCATTGCAGTCTTCAAATCAAAATGCTACCAACTCCTCTTACCTAAAAGTGAGGTTTCTCTACAGTAAAACCACCTTCCATGCTGTTGCCACTTGTGTTTGACCAAGTGTGCTCTGCAAGCCAGGATGGGTAGGAGCACACAACACTGTACAATGACCTCCTTTAACCTTGTATTGCCTTTAGTGACACTCCAGGAACTAAAAATAAAGACACTAAAAGGCAACAACAAGACAAAATGCATTATGTGGTCTCTTGTTTAAGGAGTTTCTGTGTTGTTTCCCCTACTTTTTCCAGGCAAGCTGTGCCTCACAGGCTCCTCACCACAGTAAGTCTGGGTAGGTTCAGCAGGAGGCAAGTCACTGTAATGTTAATGTGCACTGATGAGGTTGGGGAAGTTCAAAAAACTACCTTTGCAGACTTTTACCTTCTGAAGGAAGACTGCCCAGCTCCTGAGACATAAGGAGTCCTGGAACTCCACTAGGAAGGAAACAGTGCTGCATAAGAGACATTAAAGCTGCTGAAAGGGCAGTTAATGCAGCAAGTGAACAACAGCCTCCCCACATTTCCAGTGGCAGTGGCCCAGCTGAGCAGAGGCCATGGGAGAAAAGCAGATCTATTTGTTCAGGGACACAGGCACAGAAATAATATTCCTCTCAGAGAACATGCTGAAATCAAGGCTTCCATAACAATAATTAACTCTAATAGAGTTGCCAGCAGTGAGAAACACTGAAAAAAAAATCAAAAAATAAGCATATATAAATAGCAGCTATAAGGGACACTTTTAAAAGCCAACTGAGCCAATGTCACCACTCCTCTTCCAGGTGAGGAGCCTGCAAAAGCAGTGAGACCTGACAACAAAACCTCAGTAGCATGTGGAAAGAGAAGTCCTATAATTTATGTTATTCCCATAAAAAGGCACACAAATGGGGAGCTTTTGCAGAGAGGAATTAATGAAACCGAAGAAGTGATTAAAAAATGCCATCCAATTCCCCAAGGTCAAGTGTTGTTCAGAGGAAATAACAGAAATCACCTGCATAAATATAGAAACAACTCTGAGCAGCTGTGCTGTAGAGAAGGGCTGGGGATGGAGAGGATCACAGTCTGAGCACAAATTATAAATACCCAGTTGTCACAAACAAGGCAACTTCTGTCCATTGACAGGAGCACAAATTCCTGATCCTCTCACTTTTGATGAAGCCTTTGGTAAAGTCTATTTTTGGGTCAGGCTTGTCAGGAAAGAGAGAAACCACACCAGAACTAGAAGCAAGGACAGACAGGTAGTCGGGTGAGCTATGAGGGATGAGTGAGGTAACTCACTGAGGTGGCTCAGTCTGAACAGAGTAAAAGGAGAAGAAATATGACATATTTCCATTAAATATAGAAATGGTTTCTGCAAAGAAAGAAGGAACTTATTCTCCACGTCGGCAGTGAGTAAGAAAAGTAATGGACCCAAACTGCAACAAGAAAAATGTCCTTAGGCCACAAGAAGAACTTTTCTAAGTGGTAAATAGTGAAGCACCAGCCTAAAAAAAACTCAAGCTGCCTCCTCCATTAGGAGGTAAAGGGCAAAAAATCATCTCAAAAGCTGACCAGTAATAGTGATGATGCCTTGATGCAAAAGGTCAAGATGAACTTTTGAAACCTCTCAGGCCTCTTCTGTGAGGATATCCAAGCACTGAAGTCTTTGTAGAAAGAGCAGAAGCTAAAACATTCTTCTGATCTTTTGCAGTACAAGGTCTCAGCAAATTAAGTCTTTCCATCCTTGTTACCATTATACAACCTCTCCAAGGAATATTATTCTGATTTGTACCAAAAAAACTACAAAAACTGCTGAAAGCCCATTAAGATAGCAAAATTCAAGCATTTGTAAGTCAAGAGACTACCAGAACAAGGCTCTATATTTAGCACTAACAGTTTTCTCTGTAGCACTGTGATAAAGTTCCTTCAGGAACAGTGGATCAACCCTATGTAAATATTCTCACAGCAAACAAAACCTGCTCAGCATCTCCGTCCCAGACTCACATCATTCATGAAGCCTCCAGTAGGTTTTGCTTCAGAGCTCACTGCCTTTTTTTTTGTCTCTCCCAAGAGGCTTCTGCTCCCCCACTGCTCCACTGCAGACCGTGGAAGAGCCCTCTTGATCTGTCTGCGGTATCACCACGCAGAATTACTCACTTCATGAGGACTTATGACAGCACTTGAAACAGTAACAGTCATGAGTAGCAGAATGTTGGGATTGAGAGCACTGAACCTGTCAGCAGTGGGGTTTGATCCCTGTTTTCAAGCACAGTGCTGGACAATGCAGTATATGATGGAGAAGGCACCACAAAGCCCCTACCACACCAAATACTTTCTGAATTAAGTCACAGAGCTGACCTTAAGGGACAACCAAAAAGGCACATAAAACTTAACCAGTATCCTAATACTGCAACTCCAATCACCAGCTTTGGGTTGCACAGGATTTGCCCACTGAGGGAAAATCAGCACCACATTAGTAAAAATTCAAGTCACAGCTGCGAGAGAACAAATGAGAGCCATGTTCACCAGCTGAAACATTACCTGGGACCCTTTCAGGGCTTCACACGAGTGCTTTATAACCCCCAGTCCTCTATAAATGTCACAGTCCCCCTTAGAGCCAGCCCTCTATCCCCTACTACCATGCACAGAGCACTCCCATATAGGGTGCCTTGTCTACTAACCAAAACGATCAGACAAATTAGAAGCAGCAACGTTGATGAGGCAACTGATGAATTGTCACTGATGAAGCAAGGACAGGGTGGTTCATGAGACTAATTGCTTTCACCGACACGAAACCAGGTTCAAATCAAGGGAGAATTTAGTTCTTCAGCAAAATACTTCACCTTAATTATGACTCGTAACTAGAGACAGCCAGAGTCTAAATATATGGATGCTCTGCCTCTCCAGCACCCACCACTCCTCATAGAATGGGTAAAAACTGACAGCTTTTATATTAAGAAATGAATCCCCAAATGTAGCTCCATCTCACATCTTCCTGCAATCCCACTCAGAGGTGGCTCAGGCACATCCTAAAATTACATCTCTGTGGCTCTCTCTGCATGAAGCATCTCTGTACAACAAAGATCATACAAATCACACAAACGTAAAGAGAACGTGTAGAACTAAACCATTTTCAGTCTCCCCCGAGTGAAAGAACTAAATGTTTCCTTGCATTACACACATCCATTCACTAACTGAAGAAAACTATAGATCATTTTAGAGACAAGAATAAATGATTTTCCAGCTAGCATCTACAAAGAAAACAAGAAACTGTTCTTTATTCTTCTAAGCCTTAATTAGAAGGATTAGAGAATTTTTACAGAATTTGCTCCTTTTCAGTTCTTCACATTGCTATATGCAGTTTGCTAGCATACAAGTTTTGCCATTTAACTTTTAATGCATAAAGTAGATAAACTAGAAAAATTTTCAATACAACACAATCAACAGATGAAATATTCTTAGGAGCAGCAATATTCAAACATTAAGCATCATGCTAACATCAAAGGCAATGTATATTAAAAAATTATCACAGGCTCACACAGATGCTTTAGAAGATAAAAGAACAAGAGGCAGAAAGAAACCTCCTGCCATTTACACCTCATTTCAAAAGTGACAACAGACCATAAAGGCTCACTTTGAGGACAGAGGGGAAGAATAGGACACTTAAAGACCAAAAGCCATTTTAAAGACCCCAACTCTAATCCTTTTCCCATTTATTAAATCCATAACCTGCTCAGATCTCAGAGCAAACCACAGGTCTCTGCATTTTCTGGAACTTCACTGGTGTCTCTACTCGAGCTACAACAGCCTGGATTCCTCTGAAAAATATGCGTTTTCCAGGCAATCACCAAGGAAATACCATGAAAAAGTACTTACAATAATGAAAAATTTCTTAATGTTATCCCCTCACAGAATCAATACACCTGAATTAAGAGATTCAAATGCTTTCAGAGCCCAAGTCACATATGGAAAATTTAAACACTAAGATCAACTTCACCTCAGTCTGTGCAAACACTCCCTTTGGCACTTGTCCCTTCCTATTCCCTGCCATGGGAACTGGATTCCATGAGGAGTCTGCAGGTGAGTAAGTTCAGCAGGGAAATGGCTCTAGACTCAATATAAAAGCAGAAGGTGAACTCCCCTCGCTCCTGCCTAGAAGCAAAGCGCATTTAAAATTTCAGACAACTGCAGGAGCAAGCACATTGTTGTTTCACACCTTAGAGTTCCTGACTAGTTACTGTGGTTAAAGAACAACTGCCAGTACCTGATCATTGTTGCAGGTGCAATGAAAGCCCATGTCCTCTTGGCTCACTGCACATGTGCCTCCTCTTCACGTCAGATAAACCAAGCTGTTCTCTGAAGCTGCACCGTGTGTGGTGTTCAGGACAGCCCAGCACTGAATTCTTCTCTCTAGAAAGAACAAGAAACCTCAGAATCCTACTGCAATGCATTTAAATAATGTTCCCAAGATCAACCCAAAACATCCCCTCCCTCAGCACATCGTGATGTTACGTGGCACATTTAAAGGCAGCAGAACACATCCAAAATTTAGCATGCACTTTCAAAAAGAAGCTGGGAGTAGAAAAATACCTCAACATATTTAGTACATCCTTTCTTAGCACAGGCCCACACTCTGTAATCCTTTTATGGTACAATTTTAATCTAAATTAAGCAAGCAGCTCCAGTAAAAGAGCTCAGAGCTTTCCATATTACAGAACTACATCAGGATGGGATTAACCTTTAAAATAACATACTTCGAGGTAATCTATTAATGATATTTTACACTTAATTTCATACCTGAACTCCAAGCTATTTGTTTTACTAATTTTAAGCAAATTTTAGGAAAAGCATAACTTTTTACAGCCCTCCTACATACATACAACTCATAACACCATTATTCCTGGTACTATCAGAAACAGGCAAGGAGAGAGGCAACAAATACTGAGACTTCCCATTCTGAGCCTACTCCATCTTCTTCCCACCCCACACAAATCTAACAGGCTGAAAGACTTAGTCCAGCTCTTCATAAAATTAACCAACACCTTGAAATTACAGAACTTTATTGCAAACACTAAATTCACCAGTCTTAAAAAGAGATTATCCCTACCCACACACATTGTTTTCCTTGTATCCACCACCAGCCACAACTAGGTTACTGCAGCACTGAGGAAGAGAGTCAGAAATACCAGCACCAGTGTCTTGCCAGAATTAAGAGACTAGACAACAAAATCTTTGTGGCTTTGCAGAAACAGGTACCACCTGCCTCGTCTCCTGCACCACAACTGAGCTAGTCTCAAGGCCACTCCCAACATTCTGGAAGCTTAGTTATTCCAATTTTTTGAAAAGTAGGAGCAAAAGCCATTTGTATTTGAGAAAAACACTAATCTTGTCACCACTGTAATTCCATTTTAGCGCTGTATTAAGGCCTCTCCTCATCTTCTCTCGTTTGCCATGAAAACAGGACAGGTAATTAATTCCACACTCCCAATAGGTAAAAACCTGGGAGATCCAGGCTAGGCTACATTCAGAGGCTTTATTTGGGCAACAGGAGGAGGAGGATGTAGCAATATTCTTCCACAGCACAGGACCAATTTGCTTTGTACCAGCTTTGTGTTAACCATTTTAATTACAGAATAATTTCCAAATAGAACCCAAATTAAACACAGATGTATTTTTAAGAGCTTTATTAGCCAAATCTCGGAGTTTATTTTTTATATAATAAAAATGTAAATATGGACTTTTGTTTACATGAAAATTACATGGTTCTATTATGTCAATTTTAAAAAGCCCCAAAAGCCAGTGATTACAATTTTTACCACTATTTCATCACAGGAACAGTGCATGTAAACACAAGGTTTATTTTCCTGCTTAAATAAAACAAATATTGTGAGCAATGTAAGCAATACTACAGATGAAACAGACTTGGAAAAAAAAATTAAAAAAAAAAAAAGGAAAAGTGTATTTGATTATATTATCCCTTTAAACACAGTTCATATATATAGATATATATATAGAAAACAGCATATAAAATTGGAGAGATGTTCGTAAAAAACATGGAGACACCAGATGCCCAAAGTTGGCAGAACGCCACTGGAATATATCATTGAATTTCACAAGAAAAAAAACAGAGTTTTTAAGGACAGATCTTAAAGCATCATTTGATAACTGGCAGCCAAGGTGTCAATGATCAGTGCCTTAAACGGGAAGGGACTTCTGGGGCTGAAGGACTTTTATCACCAGATGAGTTCAGCTCTTGCTGCACTTCTATTTACCACCACCTTCCATAGCATTCTCTTGGCTTTTAACACTTGCTTCCCACATCCAGCCTGAAAGATTCCCTGCATCCATAATCCAATCCAGAAGCCAGCAGAGTGTGTGGCACCTTCAGGCTCCTAAGAATGCACAAAAAACACTTAACTGGGTTAAAAGTGCAGTGGAGAACAAACACAACCCCCGGAGGTCTGTGATACAGGAATCACACCGCTGGGAACGGGGTTACAAATGCCACTGGCTGCTGGGATTTCTTTTCCTCTTTAAGGACCCAAAGAATTCTTTCAATCGCCTATTTCTCATCCTACCCGAACACCAGCAGAATTGTGAGTGTTTGGATGCAAGCACTAACCCCTGCAGATGGATTTTTGTTTAAAGAACTGAACAAACAAAACATTATTTGCTTCGAAATTCTTCTACTTGCGGTGAAAGCCGAGCTGTGCTTAAATCAATAGGGCTGTTGGCACTGTTTTCCACAGAGCTGGAATTTCGTTTCCTGTGGCCCACTTCAGATCTGCTAATGATCACCAGAATGCGGTTTTGCACTCTCACAATCACACCTAGAGCTCAAAATACAACGTTTTGTGCAAAATAAATATGCACGGGCAGCGTTGCATAAACAGCATGAAAGGGGCTGTGGCTGCTTTCTTCTGAGAGGAAACTTTGCCCCCAGCCTGTCTGCTCCGGATTAATGATGTTCCTGAAGCCTTGGGAAGTCCCTACCCCAACCCAGCAAGACGGGAGGGTTTGTTGTTTTAACTGGTGGCTGATTAACAGCTTATCAGCAAGTTCTCAAAGGTTAAACTCAACACACACGCAAGGCAAAAGTGCATGGGAAGGACAAGGGAAACGTTGAATTCGTGTTCCCTCTCGTGCTGTAACCCTTCAGTGAGGGACAGAACTGTCTCACACACCACGACTTGCACTAGTGCCAGCAAGGAAGCTTTAACCAGAACTCCTGGTTTGACTGAAAAGGTCTCTGGAAGCCAGTGAGAACGCAACAAAAGTGCCTTCTTGCAAAGGAGCAGCTTGCTTTGCCTGCTGCATTCCCACTGGCTGCCACACAGGATGGACAAGCTAACCCAAAACCTTTAAGTTTGGTCCTTAAATACAAGGCAGTTTTATCACTGCCGCCAAATTTATCGCTGACACCACAGCTCCATGACAACTCACAGGAAAACAAAAACAAAAAGAAGTCTTCAATTTAGGGCTTGCTATGATTTTTTATTTCTATCCCAAGCATGTCATTGAACTGTAAAGGGCTGATGCAACCTTAAACCAGTAAAAAAAAAAAAAACCCAGAGTTACAGACTCATTACTAATTCATCCTGGCTGGAACTGCATACCAGCAGCTGCTGCCTCTCAATTAACAGCAAATATTGAACAGTATTGTTGTTTAACGGTGTTTACTGCCCTGTCCACTGAGCGTTTTCAAACGTTCTGGCACAATTTAAAGAACAACATTAATAAACAGAGCTTAGTTAACCCCTTGTGTATCAGCAGAGCTCACAGAAGAAGTGTTTTACTCGCTTCATACATTCATTAGGTGTTTGGCAAAAGCTGAAGCCCAGAGATCCAAGGTGCCACCAAAGTGGTATTTGGAATTCAGAGGCCCGTGGGGTGCTTGGCTTCTGCAGGGGGCTGAGCACAAGTGTGAAAAAGGATGGGAATAACTTCAGCAGAGCACCTCTTCAGACATGATTGCCAAAAAGTTGAAACAAAAGAGGAGAAAAAGGAGGAGGCCACACATTCAGCCTCTGCTGCTGAAGATTTAGAACAGCAAAACCAACAAAACCCCAAAACAAATGGGGAAAAAAATACAAATCAAGACAGCCAATTCTGCAGGGAGATCCCACCAATGCTGTGATTCCTGAGGGCCCCATCTCTGCACTGGGAAGTCAAGAGCCCACATTTGTATCTTTCTACCCTCCAATGTGCCCACAGCTGCCCTTTGGCCAGGCTGGGTCTGAAGCAAATAATTACACAAACAACACAACTTGAGCACTTCTCCAGCCGCCTCTGCAGGTCCTCCAGTGCCCTACTTGCTCCATGGTGTCAAGTTTGCTGGAAGCCACTGATGTACAAAGGACTGAACAGATTTTATGTTGCGTTTACATGCTGTGCTCCCAAGCACACCAGCAGGCAGGAGCATCTCAGGGGCCCTCCAAGAGCCCACTGCCAGCTGGGCCAGGGCCAGCGTGTGGATACCAGAGACCTGGAGCAGGGAGGGGATGCTGAGACAGCCCAGCTCGACTGCAAGGTGCACACTGGCCACTTAGATACTGGGTGAAAAGAGCAAGCAGCTTCTGTACTGCAGTTATTACAGTAAGAGGTAGAATAAGGTCATTCCAGCTGATTGAAATTGGAGGAATCCAGTTATTTCTGGGGTACTGGACTTTTGTTCTACTACTTTCACAGAGGGAACTGCGCTATAAGCGAAGGAGCTCCAAGGAGGGATGCTCTGAGGGCTTGTCAGTCATGAGGGAATGGCTTGGAAAATTGGGCAAGTAAAAGTAGCTCTGGCCACAGCTCCTTGTGAACACACTCTTCTTGGTTTAGCATTTGGCTGCAAACCCCCTCCTTTCCTCAGGTCCCCTCTGCCTGTGTATCCTGTGCAACTCTAACATCCAGTCTGGTCTGTTAGGAGGATCCCTTCCCTCTGGGTTCCTCCACCACCTTTGTGTGATGATGTCTGAGGTGTTCAGATAAATTAGGTGATATGACTAATACCTGCCATCTGCTCTTTGCTACCTTCTCTCTCCTCTCCTGAAGAGGAGTCAGCAGTGAAGTGCTTCTTCTACTCAATCTATTTTAGGAGCGTGGGCTTTCAGCATCCATGCAGCACTGCTTTCAGCTAGAAAAGTAGAAGTAGAGAATCAGAGAAGTAGACCATGCTCTGGCAGGGAAGACTGACCATTAGGCCCTGTAAAAGTCTCTGAATAGGCTCAGAAACAATCCCTTTCTGCAGAAATTATCTTTGCTCCAGCATGCCCAAGAAACAGAACTATCACCCGGGTTTTATTCTAGGCCTGAGGCCACAGAGGAGCAGATAAGATCCAGGTCTTTGAAGGTATCCAACTGCTCTTAGTGGAGATCAAGTCAGCTAACACAGCTTAGAGCATCAGTAGCAACGTGCTGCAGCACTGGGATACCTGGTTTGAGGAGTAAGGAGCTCCTACCCAGTTTCACCACCTTGGAATAGACCTCTGAGAACAGAAACAGGTACCGATTAATTGAGGGCAGATCTCTGCCCATCAGACTGGGGAGAAACCTTCCAACTCACAGGGAATATAAAGCATTGCTTACACCAACAGCTGATCCCCATCTGCTGCAGTCAAGGAGAAAAACAAACTGGACAAACAAAGGTGGGCTGGCTTCTCTCCCTTCCAACACAGGATAATTTAATTTCACTATATTTCTTGCAGGAGCTGTGTCAAACACAAAGAAAAAAAATCATCACAGTGTAGGAGGCTGAAAGCTGGAGCAGTGAGGAGTCTCTGGCCCTATAAATGTTTAATTTGAGCAAAGCAGCAGATTAGTAGTAAGCACAGTTCTCCTGCTGCTGCTGAACTGCACACTCCTGCTTTGATTTCTCAATGACGCAAAGTGAAAACATAGGTATAAATACAAAACAGGAGAAAAACAGGAGGGAGGTTTTTATACCTGGCATTACAGACACAACATGCACAAGCCAGCAGCCTGCTCATCCCTCCCTCCACTCCTGCACAGAGCAGCAGCACACGGACTCTGGAGCGCTCCCAGACCTCGGTGTCACAGCTTTGACAGTCCAGCACAACACTGGGGATAACAGAGCTATTGTACCCCCACCTGAGGGAACAGCAAGGGCTGCACATCTGACACTGCCTGCTAAGGAAAACTGTGAAACTGGAGAGCCACAGAATGAAGATGCACAAGGAAACACCGAAGAAATGGATCCCCAGAGCTCGTGGAGCAGAAAAAGGACCCACCTGGAACTGTTCCCTCTTGCAACACAGCCCCTAAAAGAAGGGCTGATTTTCTCTCTGTTCTGTTTCCCTTGCAAATAAAACCCATCAGTAAGGATCACACTTTCCCTATCATTTCCTTTAGTTATTCCCATCCCACTGTAAAGAGTAAGCTCAGAGGGGTTAAATGAATCTGTGAGGGAAGAGAAGTTGATAATTAGTGTTTCTTCCTGCCTAAAACGCAAGAAGAGTGAAAGAGAAATTAATCTATTCCATGACCTTTATGAGATCTCCATCTCCATTTTTCTTCTCTTTCCTGCTCTTTACTTCCCTCAAACTGCCACCTGATCCCAATTGCCTGCTTTTTTCCCCTCCACCTTCAGAGAGGAGCCTATTTCCTTTCCTTATATATATATATTTCTCATCTCAAACTTCACTCTCTTTCCCGCTTCTATATCCACTTGCTGAAACTCATACAACTCCTCCTCTGTTGTCTCCACTAGTGTATCTAGTCTTCTTCCCAGTCTGCAATCCTAAAGTGTGGCCTCACTAAAATCAAGCCAAAAGGTTCAATTAGACACAGATTCTACCCCAGCAGCATAACTGTTTTATTAGAATTATGTCACTTATCCGAAAGCCAGCTCTTCCTGAGTACTGCATGGACAAGCATGGAGTAAGAGCAGGAAAGCCCCTGGCCTAGCCTTCCTCACTTCCATCATCCAGCTGAACACCCTGGTAAACCAGCAAATACACATGACAAGTGCTACAGAGTTCCTGAAATCTGTCCAGCCTCTGGAAAACCTCCACACAACAAGTGTAGGTCACCCATGAGTATGGGTTTTCCTTTTTAAAAGTATTAACAGATTTAAAAACACATGCACCAGTATTCTCATGTTTCGCACTCTCCTCAAGGCTAGGAGTGCATTTGTGACTGTGACCATGAGGTGCAATTCCAACAAGCAGTTTTCTTCTCTGAGGTAGTAAAAAAAAAAAAATTAAGAAACAGAAACCCACAGCAAAGGCCCAGTTAACCTACAAGGACACAACTACATGTTGCAAGTACAGACACAACAGAAGGCTCTTTTTCACTGCAGTTTGCTGCTGGGAACAAACTTGCAAAGCCAAGAGAGCACCTTGGGCTCTTTCACGTACATCTGACATAGGAAGGCATCACCTCTCATAAAGCAGGACCCCAATTTTCCCTGCTGGCTGCTCTGAATTTTCAGCCTCCCAAAAGTTGATGTCCTGGCATTTCTCCTTGCAGAGCAGTGACCTTTGCAGGTCTCTGGAGAAAGAAGCCAAATCCAGTATTAAAAAGAAACAGATGACAACAAAAGTGCTGGTGTGCCCTGCTACTCAAGTGACAGAAAACATTAAACATTTACACTGACACATTATGATATGATTCTACTGTAACTGAAATCTCCTGTGACACAACCATGCTACTTTTCCTGATGAAAAACTCTTACTCTGAATATACAAGAGATATGGCAGTGAGTAAGTGAAACAGTCCCATCTCTTATCAAACACTGGATCATGACCTCATACTCATCCCAAGGCTGCAGAAGGGAGAAATCTCCAAGGAAGCAGCTCATGGACAGACTGACAAAACACCTCCAGAAGACTCAACCACAGTAATTCTTTGTGCCAGGGGGGTCTCTTCTTACCAGGACCACAGTGATACGGTCACTCCCCAGGCCAGGACCCTCTGCCTCAGAGGAAAGCACAGATACATTCAATAGCTTTAGTCATTGCTATGCAAAGCCATCTGCAGCGTTTCAAGGGCAACCTGTGAAGCTTCCAGCTACCTCTAGAGCTGTATTTTACACCTTCTCACTACAATGCCAAAACTCTGTTCTTCCAGGGCAGAACCAGCTGTAAATATTGGCTGGAAACATTTATTCCCACAGGGGACAGGCACCTGTCTGTAATTGCTGGCAGCAGCTGGGGGCCAAGGGAGTCTCTCTTGTGCCAAACAGCAGACAAAACAAACCAACCAAAAAAAAAAAAAAATTAGGGCACCTTGCACACACAGCAATACCTGATCCCACAGAGCATCAGTGGGGCCACGGCACATGTGTTTAGGCTGAAGAAAGTAAGCTGAAAATGAAAAAAATTTACAACAGCTCTACTAAACTTAACTATTAAAGCTGCTTAAAAGCAAAATGACTGAAAAGGGGCTCTGTCCTTTATGCTGTAAATTCAAGGGTGAGGAAATGCCACCCTAAGAGTATGTGACCAGAACACCAGAGGAGGATTACAGGCCTGCAGATCTGCATGGGCAGAGTGGTCCAAGATTTTTCCATCAGTTTTACAACACCAATACAGTTCACCCCATAAATACAATCCCAGCTCACTAGAAATGCATTTCTGACTGAGCACAGTAAATAAAATACACAGAACAGAAAACATAGGTTAATCAATGCTCTGTGTGTGTGTGTGAAGTTCAGCCACATCAATAGACTGTCAGACATTTTTCCCCATTTTCTTCAACAAGAAAGTGTCCAGGAATTCAATTAAGTTTTTCATAAGAAGCTCTTTACAGAGGCTGATCAATAAATAAGGCCTGGGGGAAAAAAAGACAACTATTGAAGTTCTACTGTGGGGACAATATTTTCTACTCCTAGCAGGTGTCTGTGCAAGCTGGGCTGCAAACCTGAAGGTCAAAGCATTTGGTGACATGCATTTGTTGACTCACACCAGGAAGACCAAGAAAATAGTAAAAGAGCATCCAGAACGGAGGCAGAAAGACAACTTGGTACATTTTGTGAAGACTATACCAGGTTTCTGCAGGAGGAGAGTTCTGGCTGGGATATAAATATGAACTAATCCCTAAGAAACTGCCCAGTTCATCTGCTCAGGACCTGTCAGCCATTCTGTAGGAAGGTAAAATGAATTTATAACCTGGTAAACTTAAGGCTGAAGAAATGGAGAGAAGTAGCAGGTGGCCTTTGATATCAAGGTCTTTGCTATTGCAGCTTCAGTATATATTCTCTTGCTCCAGGCAGTCAATTGATTTCACATGAGTCCCAGAAAGACCAAATTGTACTTCAGAGGTTGAACGAAGCTCAGGAAACATTTTCTCTCAAAAAACGTCTTGGGAACATGAAGCAATCAGGATGATGTGGCTTTGTGCTCCTGCCAAGTGCCCAAGGTAACAAAGGTAATCAAGAGAAATGCACAAAATAAAGAGTCTGATTGTAGATGATCAGTGTCTAACACAGGTATGATTTTTCTGGGTTGGATTTTGTGAATATAATCATCTGAGACAACATGAAGGACAATTTCCTTTGGCATATGAGAAGAGCTTGCTGAGAAGAAAAGTACACTTAATGCTCCCTTTGCCTTCCTTTTAGGTTTGCCTCGTATCCTTCTCTGTGTCAAACAGGTTGATCACACTTCTTCCCTCCCACGAGCTCCGTGGGGAGGCATCAGACACACGGTCGTTGCTCTCAATAGTTCAAAAGCAGATGTGTTGTACAGATAATGAATCTCAGCTACACAGGGACATCTGTACTTTAATCTGACAGCCATCAAAACTAACCCTGATGCTGAAAGATATAGACCAGGGAGAGCAAGAGAAGGGATTGTATTTTTAACAAAGTGTGAGAACGGTTCTCTTCCTCCAGACAGATCATCAGTTTAGAATGAGGGAACAGGCAGTGGAATTCTGTTCCCTAGGACCTGGAATACTCCCTGCAAGCCTAAACACATTGGTCCATCTTCTTGTGCTGCTGAGAGCATGACTGGTCATCCCAAAGATGACTGAAGGGTAGGACAGGGAGCTGCTCAGGACTACTGCATTCAACACTCACTTGGCAAAGGGAATAAGGGAATGAGGTATGGTGGTTTCTGAAGCCAAGCTGCTGATGGGAGAATAAAGATACAGCACTATCAGAAATTAACTCCTGCAGATCAATCCTCCAGCACAAAGCTGAGTTTGCTCCTTGCAAAGAAAAGAAGAGCAGAATCTCTTCCCTTTAGCAAAGACTCCATTTCTTTTAACAGGTAGTTTATTGATTGTTGCCCTGGACTAGAAGGCTAACAGCCAAAAACTATAATGGTAACTGGTCGTGCTATTGGGCAAACAGCCTTCACACATGCAGCTGCATGTGGGACTGTTGTCTAACACCACAACGCCCTTCCATTCCTCCCAGTTGTCTTGTTACACTTGCACTTCAAAAAGAGACCAGAAATTCTGCCTACTGCTAATTCCACAGGGTGCTTCAGGGGAAAAGTTCAAGATACCACTCACACAAGCCCTCCTTTCAACCCCCTGGTCCCTGAATATGCTGCTCAGAAATGTTACTTCTACTGCAGTGTCACAATTAAATATCTCAAGACATGACAAGAGGAAAATACAATACCCTTTGGAAAGAAGGCGAGAAAGGTACATTAAACAAGTACTTGATGTCACTCCTCCAAACTTCAGGGGTTTACCAGAGCTGCTGTGCTCTCTGTGCTCCCAGCACCAGGGAAGCAAAGCCATGGGGTGTAGCCAGCGTAGCACAATTTGGTGGTACTGGGTTGGAGAGAAATGGCTTGTGATGGCTCAAGCATCAGCCTTGAGAGCAGAGAAGCCTCTCCTGACAAACATGCAGGTCAAGGACAATCCCATATTCCTTTGACCTGCACATCTTGCTGCAAAACAAATATTCATAGGTTTTTTTAATGAAAAATCATTCCCAATCCACTTACATGCAACACTAGTCTGTTTTCACTGGTTACTGCTACTCACCCTTCTTCTGTTCCAACTTCTGGTCCTCTCCCCTCTCATCAGCAAGACAGAGCTGACACATCCCTCATCCCTTCTTCCTCTCTTGTTGAAACCTTATTTCCACTGCTCTAATAGTTCTTGACTTAACTGGGACAAGGAAAATTATTCTGGGCTTCTCTGTCCTAGCAGTTAGTCTACTCTGTATTAACCATCCAGAGCACTGCAAAATCATACTGAAGCCCCAGGCAACTATCCTAACGCTTCCTTAAATTCATGCTTTAATCAAATTGCCCGTTTTTACTGGACATGTCTATAGCCATATATAGGAACTTTTTGTAGGAAAATCCTTCAGTGTTAATAAAATTCAGAAAAGCTCATTTAACAGCATTCGTTCCAAGAGATCCAAAGAAGCTACATTTCTGTCTAACCCTAAAACAGACTTATTTCTGAGGCAGGATGGTTTTTTTCCACCCTCATCCTTTTAAGAAACATGCAGAAACATTTATAATACTCAACAAGAGAAGCCTTAGTAAATATCACACACTAAGAAAATGCAGAATTGTCTCCACAAGTTTAGGCACAGAGCTGAAAAACTTGGCTTTCAAAAGCTGGCTATACAAACACTCTCTCAGCCTGTTTTAACCTAAACTATCGCACCCAGCCACCAAAACCAAAGGGGAGGAATTTTTACACTCATCTCAAACTGTGACCTTGCCTTTGTATTATCTGATATCCAATATAAATGCCACTGCACCATCAATTTTTTAAGGGAGGCAAAGTGTTTCTGTACTGTGAGAAAGTAAATCCCTCACATTTTTCAGATGGCACTTCCCAAGGACTGCCCATCATTTTAACTGCCATAGACAGCATGTTCCATGATTGTAATAGGAATTTCTAGAGGAGAAGCACATCCAGAAAAGCCTTTGCTTTGTATCACAACACCCATTTTGAAACTCTTCTATCAGCCAAAAAATCAGGGCTGGTTTCAATTTCCTGGAGTCTACGCCTGAAACAACCAGCCACTATTCAAGTTCACCATTAAGTTATGCTGTCCAGGTTTTCAGTGTAAAATACTCCCCTATCCATGAGCAAGGAATTAAGCACCATCTCATTTTGCAGTGTCCTCTTTGCCCATCCTGACTCTGGAAACACAGAGCTGGGTGAGGGCTGGTATCAGCCCAGGGCAGAGCAAATAAAGATACCAGTGTAATCACTTTTAAGATAAGTCAGGCAGTGCAAGCACAGCTGTCTAGGAAATAGAAGCAGTAGGAGTTCTGTCAGACCTGGAAACACCTGGGCTGAGATAAAGCATCCTCTGCTACTGCTGCAACATTTGGTCACGCGAACATTCAGTTGTCCCCTTCTTACCTGCCCTCTGGGGAGAGAACACAACCCACCTAAGAGCACACAGCTCAGCTCTTCAAATATAGCAGCCAAATACAAAGGAGCAGCACACACACTGTTAGGGTTTGGGTGGTAAACTGTGAGTAAACTGAAAGCAAACTCAGTTTTTCCTTCCTAAGTGACAGCTGAAACAGACAATGCAGGGATAAGGAATGTCAGGACAAGGTGGAACAGTTTTAAACTAAAGGAAGAAAGATTTAGAGTGAATTTTGGGAAGGAATACTTCCCTGTGAGGGTGGGGAGGCCCTGGCACAGGTTGCCCAGAGAAGCTGTGGCTGCCCCAGCCCTGGAAGTGTCTAAGGCCAGGTTGGACAGGGCTTGGAGCAACCTGGGCTAGTGGAAGGTGTCCCTGCCCATGGCAGGGGGTGGGACTGGATGGGCTTTAAGGTCCCTTCCAACCCAAATAATTCTGTGATTCTATGAAACCCTCCAGGCCTTTTTTCATAGATATATACCACTGACAGGGGTGTGCCCAAGCCTCCAGTGCCCCTGATTTCAGCCAGCCCTGCTCAGATTTGGCCCAGGTGACATTCTGGCAGTGCCAGGGGAAGGGCAGGACACAGCTCACCCACAGCACTCAGAGCCACCACCCCAAAACTTCTGTGACAAAGGGCTCTAGAGGTGGAACAAAAACTTGGAGGTGGATGAAATAGCAGCTGAGATTGCCTGCACTTGCCTTCACAGGCTGGGACTTTCATTGGAGCACATTAATAACAATTTTAGAAAGACCAATATCGACTTCATTTATTTTTACAAAGGCTCTCTCTGCCCTCATCTTCACTGACTACAAGTGTCAGAGAAAGGTCAAAACAGCTTAATTTTCTTCTGCACTGGACAAAAAGGCATGAAGAACAGCCAGTACATTTAGCTTATTTCATTTACACTCTGGCTTCAGGAAGGAGAGAAGGAATTTATTATCATCAAATTGACCCCAGCATAACCTCACTGCTTTTATCAAGGTTGTGTAAATTAAAAAGAGAAAACCAGAGATTAAACTTGAGATTAAAAAAGATGCATAAACTCAGAATGGTTAGATTTCAAGGAATAATGAATTGTGGTAACAGACATCAGAACACAGAACTGAGCAGCTTTCCAAACACAGCTACTTCAAAATAACAGACTTAGGCACCAGAGAAAGGAGACCAAGTCAAGTGGTAAATGAATTAAGGATAAGTTGATCGTGGTCCTTTATCAGTAAAATTAAACTTCCCCTTTACTTGGGAGCACTGAGCAAATATTATTTTAATAGAGATGTAATTCCCTTTCAAGATGGCAAGTGCAATGTGCTTGAGAAACAATATCTTAATTGATAAAGCGACATGTAGACAGGCAATGCTACATGGCAAAGCTACAGTTAACTGATTGATGCACCCATATCACACCAATCAGTATCTACACATGAAGTTACACATGATCAGAACTTAATCAAAAACATGTTTTTAAATACATCCACACAATATTTAAAAGTAGGAAAAATATACCATGAAAATATAACTGTTTGCCAGCTGGAAAAACCACCACAGGAATGTGAAGGAATCTGAATCTAACCCTTTTCCCTCCAGTGTGGATTTTATTGTTTATTCCCTTAACTAAATGTCAGTTTAATGTGCTCTGCTTAGCAAAAATTATTTTCTTGATAGCAGATCTTAATACAAGAAAAACATGCAATGGCTTTTAGCCTGGACACTGACTCTAACAGAACTGGGCTGCAGGTTCCTCTGGCACAGTAAGGTCCCAGAGCAGGAATTCCTGAAGTTTTGTTCATAGCAAGTTAATTACAGTGCAGTGGGTGAACAGCTCACCTCAGGCTGATGCTGATTGTATACTGTGCCATTAAGTGGATCCTATCAGGCCACAGTGGTAATATTTCACATCCAGATGAAGCAAAACAAATGGTTCCCAACACAGCAACTGAAACATCCCAAAGTGCCCACACACATCCAGCAGCCAAGCTGTCAAACCCACTGCTGGAACACTGGATATAAATTCAATGTGGGGATGAATCTGATGGATTGTTTGTGTCTCAGGCTGCTCACACTGCCTGTACCACAGCTGAGTTGCATCTACTGGGCTTTCAGTTCATACCATGGAACCCCCAGGATCTCCAGCAAAGACAGAACACCAGGACTAGCTGGACTTCCAGTGTCTCTAGAGGTGGCTGGAAGAGCTTCCCTCCACAGAAAGGGATAAGCAAAGCCCTGAAGACAGTATCAGTAAAAGCAAAGGTGTAATTAAAAGTTGATGGCAGTTCTGCCCCACAGCTCTAGTCTCCAATGGCCTGGTCAGCTCCCCCAAAATGGTCCCAGAAACCCAGCACTTGAAATGTTCCCTCTCACAGAGAAAATAAGGAAGGCAACCGATTCTGGGCTGGCAGCATCATTCAACTTGTGAGTCTTTGTCACTTGTGGCCTTATGGCATTTGAAAATGTCTCAGTGTTTCTGGATAAAATTCTCATCTCATTAGGAGAAAAATGTGCCATCAACTTAACCTGAATCTGGACCAAACATGGACAGTTTGAACCTTGGGCAATGTATCAGGGGCTGACAAGCAAGGGGAAGAAGCTACCAGGAACATCTACACCTACCCAGGATCTTCCATATAGCACAGAAGACTGATACAGTCTAATCCACACAAAAAGTGGACACAAATCTAGACCGTGGACAAAACCCAGTGGTTATCTAAAACTGGAATGCATGCATACTGGAAGCCAGTCAGGGTATGTGAGTGGGCCAGTGGATAACATGCCCTATTCCCTCCCTAGCAGAGCTTCCCAGTGAGCACAAACTCTTGAAGCCTCCTGTCCCTCATGGAAGCTTCAGATATGCTTAAGGAGATACCACCATGCCATCATATGTTGCTCAGAGAAGCCGTGGCTGACCCATCCCTGTAAGTGTCCAAGTGCAAATTGGATGGGGCTTGGAGCAGCCTGGGCTAGTGGAAGGTGTCCCTACCCATGGCAGGGGGGTGGAACTGGATGAGGTTTAAGGTCCCTTCCAGCCCAAACCATTCCACGGTGCTGTGATCATTCCTGAGCCACCTCTACCTGCAGCAGCTGCCGGAGCACAGGGCCCTGAGCCCTGCCTGCAGCACCCAGCTGTGCTGACAGCCAGCCCAGCAGGAACGAGCTGCTGAAAGCTGCAGCTCCTGCCAGCCCTGGTCAGCCCAGGCTCCAGAGCTCCTGCGGGACACCGGACAGGCACCCCCGCCATGCTCCACCCTGCAGGGGGGACGCAGCTGGAGCAGGCACCAGACCCAGCTCGCAGAGCCATCTGGCAAACCACAATGCTGCCTCTGATCAGGAGCCAAGAATCAGAACCAACTGTTTTACTGGAAATATCTCCAAATATTTGCCAGCTACCATTGAAAATCCATGCTGGAACAGGGCTGGAACAGCTCCTGGCTCTGATGCAGGTGTCTCTGTCCAGCTGCACACCGTGAGAAGCCCCTGTGCTGACAAAATCTGCTGGGCTGTGATAGCAGCTACGAAAACAGCAAGTAAACAACACACAAGAAATAGGCACAAGTACTCGGAGCAGTATCAGGAATACCAGCACTGCCTGATATTTACTCAGTGACTCACAGGGAGGAGGATCCACCCCTTCAGGCTTATGAGAACAGGTAACAGAAGAGCACATGAAATCACTGGGAGCTCAGCTCCTCCTGACCTCAGAGAACAAAGAGGCCTTATAGCAGCAAAAAATATCCTCTTTTCACTCTTCCCCTCTCTCTCTCCACCTTGCTGCACAATCTTTCTCCACAGATTAAAGTGCCATTTTTCACAGGCTGGGAAAGCAGAAGAAAGAGGAGAGAGCAAAAGGAAGATGAAATATTCCTGTTCATCCACACTACAGAAAAATACAGACTATACCAGAATAAGTATTTCCAGGTGAGATTCCCTAGTTTTCCAGATTCTTTTGGCCAGAGGTTCACTGATAACATCTGAAGAGGACACTTGTAAAACAACAGTCAATACAAGACAGCATTTCAGAACTTGCTAACACCTTTTGCTTCAGGCCTTTCAGTTTTCCATCCTTTTATGCAGAGCTCTGCAGATTATACCAGACACCAAAGAGCACCAGTGAATGTGAACAGTATTTCTCTCCCCAGCCACAAGTCTCATGTAGTAAAGTCCTCTAACACTACATCTCCCCATACCTCTGCCAAGTCCTACACTCGTGAGAGACTCAGTGCTACCAAATATACAGATATTTAAGAAACTCAGGCAACTAATGAGACACAGCTGCAAATCAACAAAAACACAGGAAAAAAGTTCAGGCTGAATTTCTGCCCGGCCTTTTTCCTCACCCAGAAAAGCATTTATGCACAAAAAAAGGCCTGTGATGCCAATGCTGAACATTTTAGGGCAATTTCTGTGGAGGCAGAATGACAACTGAGAGCCACCCAAGTTTCACCACTTACTCTCCACTATTATCTTTGAGTTTACAGCTGCTACTTGGCTCATACCAAAACACAGAAAAAAATAATTATCAATAAAGTAACCAACAGAAAAGCAAATTTATTAGCCTAATTAAAAAATCAGAATTAATACTGCTAAGCAGGCAAACTTAGGCTTACATGGCTTCCTTTTAGATGTTATTTATAAAGCGAGAGTAAAATCTAAACCAAGATATTTTAAAACTTAACTGTCTCAGAAACCTTGGTTTTATTTCAATGTTGAGTGCAGGACTTATGTAACATTTCCCATTTTGATTTCTGTTATTAAAGGATTTTAAAACAAAACTGTACGGTCACTGCCTACAGCCCTAAGGGGCTGAGTACAAAAATAACATAAGAGATACCACAACCTCTCAAAATACAATTTTGATTTAATTTCATTCAAGCATTATGTTCCTTACTTTGGGGAAATTACCATCTTTGATAACAAGCAGACTTCTTCAGCTCTTCTGAACACTGAAAGTATCATCTGAGGTACAACTGGAACAGCACTTGAAAATGCCTTATGTAATTTAATACGTTCACCAAACTAAACTAAAGTTTGCCTTACAAACTTAACTTTCTCATCCTGCAAATAAAGCACCTGCATTTTCTCTACACACCAAAAAGATACCCATGTTCCCCTCTTTCACTAAGCACTCCAGCTTTTTCAAGGGCTTCCAAATTAATAATAATTCCCTGGTATGGTGGAAAATATTCCCCACTTCCTCCATATTTCTCCTGGTGATAAAATACCTGTTTTCACAAGCGTTTCCATGGGCTGTGCCAGCCCAGAGAAGCAGCGTCAGACTAAGCTGAAACGAGGATGGATCTGTCTTTGGGAATGCTGATGGTCAAGGCCCAAGATATCACACAGCTCATCTGTCACATACAAAACCTACTCACCTTCAAGACACGTTATTCTCCAGTAGAAAACTGTGAGTAGGCTCATTTTGGAAGATGTAATGGTCCATCAGTTTTTGTCCTTAAGCCTCTTTGCTCTTCCTCCCAAACTGGTGCTCTGGAGATATAAAAAGAACTTCAATTTAAAATATGGTTCAGATGAACATTAGATTTTTCCTGCTTTTTACCAGGCCCACTGAAAGGTCACCTAAAACCCAACTGATGGGTCCAGTCACTGAATCACTGTTGTCTTATCTCAGAGAAGGCTGTAAGGAATTATTTCCTGCCACCCTCACAGCTTACACATCTGCCATCTACATTACAGCAGCATATTGAGAATTCATCCTAAAGGTTGAGAATGGGCAGGGGACTTATTAAAAGTCATCCTGGTGCCAGAACTGAGAATTACACTGTGCTATCAGAAGTGCCTTTTCACCTTGCCTACTGCATTTGACATACTGACATATTAACTACACTTAGGTTTATCTCAAAAGCACAAACATACACTTCTTGCTGAATTTTGCCTTGATTACCTTCCTTAACCCCAGAGACACTTGGTTCCAACTGGGCAGCACAGCCAGGGCACTTCTTAACCTGCCCAGGATTAGGAAGAGTTTGATATAAATTCGGAAAAGAAAAATAAAAAAAAAAATAAAGGCAAAGCAAAAGCACTGGGAGTGTATAAGAGCAAATGCCACATTAGAAGCAATTTCCCTGGCAGTCCCATTTTGCAGTCAAAATAATTAGATCACTAGCAAGAAACATCCCAAGTAGATCAATGGTGCGTTACGAGATTAACCAAGGTCATGTTCTCTTACATCCGGCTTTCAAAAAGATTTCTCCCCCAAAAACTTAACCCTAGGGCTCCATCCAAATTAAGAATTCACTGTTGATGTACATCAATACAAACCAAATCAAAGCATTCCATAGCCTGTCAAGTGCTGACTGCCCAAGGAACGGCCACATGTCTTCTAAGTGAGGGAAATCTGCATTTGAGAGCCACTCAGACTCTGACTGCTGCTGCTGGGTGTTCAGAGATAACTGCCAACTCATTAAAATCTAGCATTAAAAGTTTATTAAATATGCAAACATTAATGGAATTGGACTATCAGCTACTCGGGCAGATAAAATTTCAACACAGCACATCCTGCAGTTCCTGTTATCAATGTTGTGTCCTTTTGGAAGCATCTGTGAAGAGTCACAAAGCTGCTCAAGGCTCCAGCCCTTTCAGATTACTCAGATCACACTCTCAAGGTCCCCACCAGCCAGGAAAAGACACCTCTTTCCCAATAATTACAGCTTGGTATTATTAATTACTGTCCATTTCCATTTTCACACTTCCCTGCTTGAGATGCAAAGTGCCCCCAAGATCTTTTCCCCCTTCAGGAATATCCACAGGGCAAGTCCTACAAGCCTTTGCAGGCTCACAGGCATGAAGGTCTTGTATATATCCCAAACTCAGTCCTTTCAATTCGCTGCTGGAGTTTGAAAGAACTACAAAAAGAGGAGTGGAGGGTCAAACAGACAATACCGATTAAAGTGCTTAAAGGCACCTCTCCTGAATGTCAGGTAACTTCACACATGCTCAACGTGTGTGTAGAGCTCTGCTTGGAGCTCCCTCTCACAGCTCTCTCAAAACGAGTGTCAGAGTCCTACATCCCTGCGAGCAGCAGTCTCCGTACATTTTGCCCCACAAAGTGCAGTTTCATTCCTGGATGACTCCGCAAAGTCCCTGTGCTTGGTGAGTGTCTCAGGAAACCTCCAGGTTTTTGCAGTAGAGTGACATCAGACTTGGAAGTGTTCTTCACTAATGCTATCAGCACAATCTGAGCTAGCCTGGGGGAAAGGAGGACAAGGAGTATCTCTCATCACACAGAGCATAAACAAGCTCCTAAGAGTCTCTAATGTACCTCCAAGTCACCCGGACAATAGCCTTGCTCTCTCAGTAGTAGCTTCAAAGAACCTCTGGAAGATTTAATCCTCCAGTTATGGGGGGGAGGGGGGAAGTCCTCTCTCAACATACCAGTGTGGTCTAGCACCTCTGTCCTGGAGATGTGAGTTTCAGCAAGAAGACTGAAATGAAATCTGAGGGAGCAACTTGGAAATAGCATGACTTACCAGGGAAGAAGGGAAATGAAGGAGTATGAAGCCCTGTAACCTTCAAAGAAAACACTGAACTCCTTGAGCACAAAGGGGCTGAGCAGGTTCTTTATTACCACCTTTCCTGGTACACACTGGAGAAGAGAGGACTCTTGTAATTATCAAGAAATTCCCAGCACCAGCACATGAGACATCACACAAACCTGAAGTTAGGGTTTTCTTTCAGTCCTGCAACCATATGGGCCTCTCAAAATAGAAGGTTCAAGGATGCCTTGGCCAGGAGGGAATCAACAAAATCCCCCATCCATCATCCGATGCAACACCGGGCATCACATGGGGTAGGACCTTGAGCAGCAGGCAGCTTGAGGTCAGACATACAACAAATAGCCTCCCACTCCACAAACCAGGATGCCTGGGCTTAGATTTACATTTTGAGAGAGAATTGATACTTCCTGTTAGAAACGAGGGCAAAGAGACTTCACGGCAATCTGGGTTTTGGAGATGGCACTGACCACACCTCACACCTGGATTCTAGGGAATGATCTTTGCTGCTGCAGGGTGTTCAGAACCCCAGGAAAGCAGCTAGCTCGCAGTGCTGGTCCCCAGGTCCGCTATACCATAACGAAACTACAGAAAACCCAGACAAATCCTTTCATCTCTCAAGACATGTCATGATGACTTTCTGTTGCAGATTGTACATTCTGGCCCCAGACACGGGGGGAAATGACTGCAAACATCCCCTAAGGCTCCCAGTGCTATAAGGCTTCTATCCAGGTCTGCCCTCAGTGGTCAGCCTACTGAGCTCCTCAACTTGACTGCACTAAACAGAGCCCATCAGCAGCTTGGATTATCTCTCCCCAGAGAGCTACTCCCCCCAGGAACAGGCAATAGATGACTGAACACAAAAATAATACCTGTATCTTACAGCCAGCACCTTTCTCTGCCCATCAGGTGGCAGGAGGAGTCTCTAGCCAGGAGAACAGCCCAAATCGGTGCAGCAGCACCAGTATTTCCTCCCCCTAGAGACAGGAATGTCCATCCAAACTACAGGACATTGCACCTCGAGGAATATAAATAACCCATTAAAGGAGTGCTCTGTTTCTAAGGGAACCAGGACTCTTTGTCAGGTGTATGACACACTGACTGCAGCCAGGAAAAGAGGAGTCCTTCCAGCAACCCCACAACTTTTTAATTAGCAACCTTTTAACTATTTAACAAGCAACCTTTAAACATGCTCATTCCCAAAGGAGCGTCCTAATGCCACTGAGCAACACGGTGAACTTCAGGTTGTTATAAGGAAAAACAGGTAGAAAACAAATGATTCTATGAAAACTAAGGCATCCCTGAGGTCCACAGCACCACCAGCAAGAGACCCCAGCACCATTTCTTCCACCAGCACTGAAGTGCTGGGCTGGGTTCAGGTCTGGCTTCCCCAGAATCCACCAGCACTGGATACACAGCAAGAGTGGGAAACTCCTCTTTGAGGGACACCTGAGCAGTGCAGAAACAGGGAAGGATAAAATGTAGAGGAAATTTCATCCCCTTTAATCATCCTGCCACAGACCAAAGGCCACAGCTGTAGTGGCCATAGCACCAGGCTCCCTCCAAGAGAGTGACAGTGCACCCTGACAAGACAGGCTGGCACCGTGATCGGGAGATGTGGATGCTGGAGATGACTCTTCTCCAGGAGTCACAGGGCAAATCTGTTGAGCTACGACAGGAGCAGCCACAACTCAAGTCTCCAAAATGTACACAAGGTGTTTCCTGGCAACAATAACAAACCAAGAGAGTAAAATGAACGTTTTCTCAGCAGTTTGCTGTTGGGTGACCTCACCAACACCCCTTTGGGATCCTCTCTGACAGAACCACTACCACCAGCTGACCCAGCACAGTGACACCAAAGCTGGCTCTGCTCAGCTCCAAGGTTGGATACCCTGACCACCTTCTCCCCTAGGGAACTCCAAAAATAGCTTTGCTAACTCAAAGCAGTCTATGCCTGAATAAACCACAGGCAGGGGCCATTGTTCGCAGCTCCCACCAGAGCGGTTCCCTCGCTCTGTAGATGGATGCAGGGAGAAATGTAGGCCACGCATGCAGAGAAAAAGAGTTATCCAGAGTTCAAAGATGCCAGAGATCCCATTGTCAAAGTCAGGAAGTGAATGCCCATTAAAACAGCCTGCAAGTGCTGGGGTACAGCTCAACACGAGCCAGGAGGGCAAAGGGAAAAACACTTCATCAGAAAGTGAAAAAGTCGTGGTGTTTATCCCAACTAAACTGCCCGATGAATCATTAAAGAAGAATCTTTGTGATGTAACTATTCAGACTTAGACAAAGAACTCTTGTAATTAGCTCTCAAGTAATCCTCTGGCCACCATCTGGAGCTCAGTCTAAATCTTGACCTCAGTCACACCAAGCAGCCACATATCTGTGACACACACCTGAGGGTGAGTCACACCACAACATCGCACTCACAAAGCGGAAAAATTACAGGAATGCTAAAAACCTGAGACACTTTTTACTCCACAGGTTCTTCAGTTCACACCCATCACAAACCCTTTGAAAGGGTTTCAAAGATAGAAGTTAAAAACAGGAATCATCAACCCAATCCTGAAAACAAAAGGTTTCTTCCATCGAAACCTCAGTTTATAGCAAACAAAGTTGACACATGACATGCCCAACCTTCTTTCAGTAACACAGGAGAAAAATCTTCCTCAAACTAGATTCTGACAGGAAAAAAAAAGACTTCAAGATATTAAATAACTTATTCCCACACACATAAACAGCTCAAAATATTTTTACTACTAAAAGATGAAGAAATTCCTTTGCCTAAAGCACTATAGATTACTTTTGCTTGTTTGCTTTTTTGCTACCAGCCTTCTGATTAGTTTGAAATTCCTGTTGCCTGCAAGCAAATAAGAAAGCCTAAGATGCCCCCCCAGGCACAAAGTCTCTTAGCTAGGGAAAAAAAAAAAAAGTTTTTTTGAATATAAATTGCTCTGTGTTGCATGCTGAACTCCCCACAGCAAAGCAGTCAAAAGTGATACACACCACATCCTGAACAAAATTTATCTTCTCAGTTTCAGAGGAACTCTATTTGCAGTGAAGTTTAGCAAGCAGATTTCAGACCTTCGTAAGAAAGCCCACAGCAGTAAGGACAGAGGGATGAAGCGGGCTGGAAACGCTGGAACAGTTATGCTTAGTTCATATCTGAAAGCAAATCTCTGCAAGGAGGAGAAATGTTTATTTTTTCAGGGGATCACATGTCCATAAGGCACAAAGAGCCTTCTGTAGTGGGAGACACGGTCCCGGAGCAGAGACCTCCTGCCAGCTGGGCTCCTGGCACACACCACTCCTGCCAGACAGAGGCACCAGGATGAATAAGGGCAAGATTAGAAAGGACCACCAGACTTGGCACCAACGATGTGACCCCAAAGTCTAGTTTTTTCACTACAGAGAGACAGACAAGGACTGTCCCCACAGCCAGGTACAAACGTGGTTATCCACTCACATCATCCAGCAGAGACTGCCAAACCTGGGAGCCTCTTCTGGGACCATTCCCCACATCTAGACCAGCTCTAGTTTGGTAGGGGGTGATTTCGAGTGACTATCTTTGCCACAACACCTTTCTCCTGGCTGCAATTTCAGCAAGGATTGCTCAAGACCAAAGTCCTACACGGCAAGTCAATATTTAACTGGAGCGCTCCACTGCTGAGACCCACCTGGAATATTGGATATAGGAGGTTATTAATGCTTACACTGTCATTTCTACCAAAAAAAAATAATAAAAGGCAAGTTATCTTCATCAGAAGTTGTGAAGGTAAATTCTACAGAGACAGCAGTTAGATTCAGCTTTAATAATTCTAATATGGGACCTAAAAGAAAATATTCCCAGGAAAGGGGCCTAAACAATGGCACTTGTAAACTGCAGAGCAGATTCAAGGCAGGGTCAGGAGCCCCACTGAAAAAAGCATTTAAAACTAAACCACACAAAGGTCTGGAAATTCAGCACTTACTCCAGAAGCAATATTTTAACACTGCAATTAAGTCATCAAACTATGTCACAAAGGCTTATATAAGACTCTTGGATACTACCAGGAGAAGCATTTATTCTCCACAAAATACCTGAGTAAAATCCATGAGTACCAAGACAGACTTTAAAATAACACCGTAAACAGTGATTTTTTTTTTTCAGTCAATTGTTCTTAGCCTTAGTGAAGGTAGCCAAACTGTTTATATTCAACAAACATTCTCTGCATGCATCTGATGTAAGTTTTTGCCAGTAGTCTCATTTTTTATCATCTTTTTGGACAGAGATCTTTCTGATGTGAAAAACAGCTGTTAAAATACAGTTCAGACCAAAACCGAGCAACTGAGAGTAATTTCTTGTTCCCTACATCTGTTTCAATTCTTCATCCACCTGTTCTCTGTATCTAAATGTGATTTCTTCATTTATTGTTAGCACTCCCATCTTTACATTTAGCAAATACTGTTTTTGTTCTCTAAACAAGAGCATCTGTTTTAGCAGTGATTCCAGTGGAATGTTGGTGATAATAAATAACCAGAGGTAAAATGATAAAACTTCTCCAGTTCTACATTTCTAATGCTTCAAAAAGTTTGGTCACCACCCAAAAGGTGAATTTTTTCAGAAAACAAAAGTATTTCTACAGTGAAAAAGTGGAGGGAGGGAGCTGAGGGTAAGGGCCACCTTAGGAAATAGGGAAATAGACAGTAGTGCCCAGCCCTCACCTAAAAAAATCCCGAATAAAACAACAAAGTAACACCACCAAAGAGCCAAACCACAAACACCAGGCCTGTCTAGGGAAGCGCAGCCTCAGGGAACACTTTCAGGAACAGCTTAAGTGGTTTTGATCCCTGAACTGCCTAACAGGCAGACCTGCCTCTCCCTGCTGGATGCACCAGCCCAGGGACAAAGAGAGCTCCACGGCTTCCATTTCCATGTGGTGCTAACTGGCAGGTGAACCCAGCCCACCACACAACCACTTACACCTGTCCATGAGAACTAAGGAAAACAGACAAGCAGAGGGCTGGAAAAGAGGTTCACAGCCCATCTCCCCTTTTCTGGAGTAATATAATATTAAACCCGCTCCTGAAATTCCACACTTTTTGATACATACCGTTACCACCAAAAAAAAAATGTAAGTTGTCACAGCTCTAGTGCCACCTTGGAAAATCAAATCAGGACTCAAATCCATCTTGGAGTGAATGCAGCAAGTATTCACCTTGACTTTTTTTTTCTGCTTTGAGAATGAGATCAGTATGTTAAGATCATTCTATCTCTGAACTAGTAAAACTACAGGATAAAAGAACAACAACTCCAAGTGAGGTCACAACAAGGCCTCAGCAGTTTCCAGCACCAAAATTCCCACAAAGCTCAAATAAGAAAGGAGGCAGGTTCTTATCTGTTTTCTCAGAAGGTCTTATTTCCATTGCACTAAGCCTGCAAGAGTTACTTATATCCACCTCCACCCACTTACCAAAAATAAGGTAGAGGTAGGAGATTCTGCCCTGAGAAGTGCCCTTCCCTACAATAGAATCATGGAGTGGTTTGGGTCAGAAAGGACCTTAAAGATCATCCTGTCCCACCCCCTGCCATGGACAGGGACACCTTCCACTAGCCCAGGTTGCTCCAAGCCCCGTCCAACCTGGCCTTGGACACTTCCAGGGATGGGGCAGCCACAGTTTCTCTGGGCAACCTGTGCCAGGGCCTCCCCACCCTCACAGGGAAGAACTTCCCCCTAATATCCAATCTAAATCTTCTGTCAGTTTGAAGCCATTCCTCCTTTCCTGTTACTCCAGTCCCTGCCTTCCCTCACCAATTTAAGTGCTGCACTTCTCCAGGCTAAACCAGATACTCCAAGTGAAATATCCGCTAAATCCATCCCTTCCACCCTCCCAAACTTCTGCCAGGTGAGAGAATCAGAATTCCTACACTTAGTATTTTTTTACCGAGCAGGACACAAAGCCATAGAAGCCCGCACTGATTTTTGTTGTTGTCAACGGCCCGCGGGCCGTTTTGCTCAGACGGGATTAGGGCAGACAGCACAAGCTTATCTTCGGTGGGATCTGCTCCAGGTTCCGTCTGGAGATTTACTCCGACGCTTCCTCCTGCCCGCACAGCGGAGACAACGTGACTGCTCACCCGCCTCAAGAGAGGCATCACCCGCACCTCGGCGGTGCCACGGGAGCAACTCCGGCTGCTCCTTTAAATGAGGAAAAGAACTCTCTTTTTAAAGTATATAACACACAAGCGCGGGAGCCCCGCGCCTGAAAACAGGAGCGGGCAATTCCCGGCTCAGCCAGGGCAGTGAAGAGGCACCGGGGAGCACCTGGGGCGAGCATGGCACCCTGAGCGCCGGGCACCCCGATAACCGGGCACCCCGATAACCGGGCACCCCGATAACCGGGCACCCCGATAACCGGGCACCCCGATACCCTGAGCGCCGCGGGTAAGCGGGCACCCCGATGACCGAGCACCCCAACAGATACCCCCGAGCAACGCGTTAACCGAGTATCCCAATACCCGGGCACCCCGATACCCTGAGAAGCGCATTAACCGAGCACCTCGTAACCCAGGCACGCCGACAGCCCTGAGCACCGCAATACCCCTGAGCGCGGCGGTAACCGAGCAGCCCGTTCCCTGAGCCCCCAGGTCCCCCGCTCACCCCGCTACCGCGGCCGCTCCGCCCCGGGCGCTCCCGCACACGTCACCTCCGGCAGCGCGCCGGCTGCGGGCGGCTTTTAGAGGTGGTGGGCGGGGCCTGACTGAGGCGCCTGGGCGTGGTCTGAACCAGGGGGGGCGGGGCTGAATGGCGTGTGGGCGCGATCTGATAGGCGTGGTTTGATGAATGTGGGCGGGGTCTGGAATTGAGTGGGCGTGGTTTAAAGGTACATGGGCGAGGTCTGAGTGTTGAGTGGGCGGGGTCTGAAGAGGGAGCGCGGGCGGAGTCTGAGGGGGCGTGGTGTGACGCGCGTGGGCGGGGTCTGAGAGAGCGCCGGAGAGGTCTGAGGGGACGTGCGGGTGTCTAAGGGGACGTGGGGGTGTCTGAGGGGCCGTGGGCACAGTCTGAAGCACAGTGAGCGAGGTCTGAAAGGAGAGTGCGGGCGGAGTCTGAGGGAGTGGGGTCTGGGGAGGGGCGTGGGCAGGATCTGAGAGGCTGAGTGGGCGGGGTCTAATGTGAAGTGGGCGTGGCCTGGTGGGCGCGGCTCTGCTGGGGCGGGGGCGGAGCCTGAGCAGGGAGTGGGCGCGGCCTGATGGGCTGTGGGCGGGGTCTGCGCACGGTGGGCGGGGCTTGGGGAGCGAGCGCGGGCGGTGTTTGGGCGGGAACGCGTGAGGGGCCGGTCCCGGTCGGGTTCCCCCGATCCCGGTCGGGCCCCCCCGTTTCCAAGGACTCGGTGACAGCAGCCCCGACGGTCTGAGATTACCGGCCCAGGATGCTGGGGATGATTTAAAACACCGCCTGCGTGGACAAACTGAATACTAAGACGCGAAGCTTTGACAGATGCTTTTAACATTGTAATTTATTGCTGGACACAGAAGAGTTTCTTTAGTGCTACATTGAGAACTCTGAAATGGCGAGGATTTATTGATTACATGTATCTTTTTATCGTCCTCACTGACGTTGTTACTGTCTCCTCCAAGAAACGTCCCTGTATAGTGACTTGTGTCACTTTCATTTATATGAACATTTATGTCGCAGCTCACCTTCTGTATCCATCGGCTTGTGTTCTTCATTTCTGACTCCTCGCGTTATTCCAGAAGGTTGGATTGCTCCGTGGAGCAACACAACAGCACCTTGAGCCACATATGGGTGCTGTGAGGGAGGGACTGTCACCCTGTGGATGCTGTGAGGGAGGGACTGTCCCCGTGTTCTTTGTCCTGGGATGTTTCCATGTCTCCTGTAGTGTTTCAGCTTGCTCCTAGGGACACCCACACTGTCTGGGAATGGGATCCTTGGAGCACTAGGAAAGCTTTCTGAAATTGCTCTGGATTTCCCTTCACACTTGTTTCCTCCAGTGAGTTTGATGCTGGGAGAGGGAAAATGGAGTAAATTAAAAGGGCGAAGATGAACACTGACATCCATGTTATCATTTATAGGGATGACAGCAAGCATCCTTTGCTGGCTAGGGTGTTTTTTGGATAGAGTGCTGCATTGCTTTTGGTGATACTGTCCACTGCAAACCAGCACCTGTGGCATGAACACACACACACAGAGGAAGAAAAAAGGCAGCAACACCTTTATGGCAGCACAAAGTGCTTATGTTTGTTCTCATTTTAAAGAATCCTGGATCACACTCCCCACTTGTATTTCTCCCCAAGTGGGAGCTGTGACAACCACGTGATTTGCACACTAAACAACCAGGGGGGTTTGCTGCAGGTCACTGATAGTCTGGGAGCAGGTTTCCCAGAGAAGCTGTGGCTGCCCCATCCCTGGAAGTGTCCAAGGCTAGGTTGGACTGGGCTTGGAGCAACCTGGGCTAGTGGAAGGAGTCCCTGCCCATGGCAGGGAGTGGGACAGGATGATCTTTAAGGTCTCTTCCAACCCAAACCATTCCATGATTCTATACCTCCACAGACTTGTCTTGTCTTGTATCATCCCAACAGAAAGGTCTCTTCCTGCACAAGCAATACTGCAGCTTGCCAGGAGGTGTTGCTTTGAATCCACACAAATATCTGAGCTTAAAAATCATGAAATACCCACAGATTATTGAAAATAACCAACAGATACTTTTATCAGGCAGGGAGAAATCAAAGCCCTACCTTTCAAATGGCAATTTTTGCTTAAGGCAATTTAAATCTGAAATGCACAGAGTAGTAGAGTGGGAGATGATAAATGCTGAACAGGTGACCCTCTCACTGGGAAAACACTGTGGGTTTGAACACTGCTAACAAATGTGTTAGACCAGCTCTGTGTGTGCATGGCTTTGTGTTTGCAGGTCTGGATGTTAAAATATATACAAATGCAGAGCAGGCCTGATGCAGTGGGGAATTTTAGAGGGGTGACTCTGGGTTTCAAGAAGCCAAGGAGCAGAGTGAAGACCCTATAAGGCAAAACTTCTTCAAGGCCAGGTTGGAGCAACCTAGTCTAGTGGGAGACGCCCCTGCCCAAGGTACAAGATGAGTTTTAAGGTCCTTTCCAACCCAAACCATCCTGTGATTCCACGTAAACAGCTGCCCTGCTCACAGAGCTGGGTCACTGCTCTCCACTCCTGCACACACACATTTTAAAGGCAGATGAGCTCTTTGTTTCTAAGGGGGAGTGCAGAGATGGATACACAACTGTTCACCTACATATTAAGTTTTAACTACATATCCACAGCAGCAAAGTTAATTGTGTATTTAGTTATGCCCAACCTTCTTTTGCAAAAGATCTCTCACCAAAGATGAGGGGGCAGAGAACAGGGTACTGCACAAAAGATTATAAAGGTGAGGAGATCAACAGCTCTTTTTACAGCAAATAATTTTATTTTAAAGCCAAAAGAAAACATTTACAAGCCATGGCTATAAAGGGGAAAGCAGAAAACAGTTGGTGGTGGATTTAACCGGCCCTCCAAGCCGTTGTTTAAACACCAGGGTGTAATTCAGGCCTCATGTTTAGACCTGCTGCTGTCAAGAACAAGCAAGTTTTCAGGGTTCCTGCTCCTCTCAGCACTGTGACCAGGGGGTTTGCCACAAATCTCTGCTCAGATTGCACAATACAGCTCCTTAGAGCTCCCGTGTTCCTCAGAGATTGTTTCAGCAGAAATGCTCTGCTCCTCCAGCTGGGACATCAGTGCAGAGCCTCCTTTCCCGATGCCTCTGGGGTCAGAAGTGAACAGGTTTTGTGCAAAGAGTCAGAGAAGCAGTTCCCAGGGGTTTTTCTTCTGTATGAAAAGGGCTATAGCAAATCAAGCTGCGTCCTCCTGAGTACCTTGCAGCAATGATACACTGGAATAAAAATTAAGCTGAGCCTCCTATAGATAAAGTACTTGATTGTATCGTTCCACACTTCCTGAACTGATGATCCCAGGAGGTTGTAGGAGACTTGACACATTCACGTTGCTCCTGCTCAGGAAGAAGCAGGAATCTTCTTCTTTTACCACAGCACATTTTGAGGGGTTCAAAAGACAAAACAACACATTCACATCCATTGAAATCTGTCCTTTGGTGAGGAAATCTGTCCTCATTTCCCCTTCTTGTAATGGAGTCTCTAAGTATTTGACATGGGGATTGTTTGAGAAGCCTTTTTCCAAGCTGGAATGGGTGCCATGTGGATTTTCTGAGCACTACCTCCACAGTGTAGTCAACAGAGCAGTAATCAGAGGGATCTGGAATAGCAGGATCTCCTCTCCTCTGGCAGGCCTAGGGCTGGAGGATCTGCCACCCTGACCTGTGGTGTCACAGCCCACAGCTGCCTTCCAGCAAAGCACAAACTGCCAGGCAGTCACTCAACAGCTTTAGAACAGAAGGGCTGAGAGGAACCTCCATGGGCTCTCGGGGAAACACAAAAGTTTCCAGGAACAGCCTGGCCCATCCTGGTCATGTGTTACCAAGGCTGAGTGCACCCCCAGGCTCTGCAACCTACACCCCTCCCCATGCTCAGTGTCAGCCCTGATGGAGCAGAGCTGCACAGCCTCGGGTCTCATTGCTGTGAAAACTTACTGGGAGAGGGAAAAGCAGACCTATACCATGCACTCATCTTCCTCCACTGGTCTGGGAGCGGGATTTAAGCACTTGGTCCTTGCACAACTCCAAACACTTTAAATTTTTCTGCTGTGCACACTGAAACACATTTCTTCTTCTCACTACCAAACTCCATTTTTCTTGAAGGAAAAAAAGAAAAAGAAAAAAAAAACCACAAAACCAAAACAAACAAAAAACCCAAACAAACACAAAAACATAAGGTTTACAACAATATGCCTTAAACATTTACTGGATTCCTTTCCATGGCACTGTAGAACTTTCTTCTCTTTTTTTCTCTCTGAGCTCTCTTTTCCTGGCTCAGCAGGGGCCTGGTTTATCACAACTACAGCAGCTGTGTTATTAAAGGACAAGTAAACCAGACCTGTAAATTATAAACACAAAGTACAACTCAGAGTGATCTTTGGTTTCATCCTGGTTAATAAAAACATGACAGGCCAGGCAGCCCTTTGAGGCATTGTTTACACCATTTCTATAAACTCCTAAAACACACTGTTCTACAAACACGGCAGAGTATTATCCCTGGTTTGGGTTGGTTTTTTAACATTACACGATAAATAACAGAAGAGCTGTAGTGATCCACCACAACAGCTATTACAATAAAGTTTATATAAAAGCAACAGATATATAAAAGCAACCATAAAGGTTGCTTTAAGTGAAGGACCTTTCTGTACACATAAATCAAGTTCTAAATCTGCACTGTTCCAGACCACGGAAGGAACTGTAGCCCCTCTGCCCAGGGGCTAGCCTTTAAAAGCCAAGAGACATAAAGGAGACATTATAGATAAATATATATATATGGATATTTTAAAAATATAGAGAGATACCAAAACATTTCAAGTTAACATTCCACGACAAGCTAACCAAAGTGCAACAGACCCCACTCCGTGGTTGAAACCAACACCCTACAACCCATGGGAAAAGCCAGCCCTTGTTACGCACCTGTGTCAGGGAGAAGCACCAGGGATGGACAACCAGGCACCAACAGAACCACTTAAAAAGCCATCAGTTTCTCAACCTCCAGGAATTTTCCCTCTGAAAACCTTATCTCTATCTGAAATGACATTTTAGTGTGAAGCATACATTTTGTAATACTAGGATCTACTTACACACACACACATTTTAGCTATTTTTGCAAGTTGGTATTTTTCTAAGAACGATTTTACAATGTTGGAGAGTTTCCTCCTTCCCCACTTCATGACTTAATTAGTTCACATGCTCAGTCTTTCTGTTCTTTTGGGTTGGTCAGTTCCTTGGGTTGATGGTCATAATCTGCCCCTGCCAGAATTACGTTTTAGCCAGTCAGAGCTGATTCCAGCACAGCTGCTGATTTGGCTTTATTAGTTCCTTCCTTACCTTGAGGGTTCTGCCAAATGTCCTTGTTGCCCATAGATTCTGCCTTCTCTGTCCCCACTATCAGTGGCACACCCTTCCCAAGCTTTGTTAACCCCCAGGTGTGAGATCACTGAAATATGTCAAGCCTTAACGAGGCAATTCTACCAACAAGTAATTTGTCTTTCCAACCCCTGGAAACCTCTCGTGGATTAAATATCCCTTCTTGCTGATTAGGCTTGAAAGTATACAAAGACTAAACATCAAAGAACATCCTTTCTTAAGAAAAGTTTTACATATTCTGCATTTTGCAACAGCAGCAGAGCCACAACTATCTTAGGCTGGTCTCAGGCACAGGAGGTCCAGTGGATATCTTGCACCTGACAGGTCTGGGAGTCTTACTAGTCTAGTTCACCTAAACTCATCAGGTCACTCCCAGTTTCTCCCAGTTTTTACCTGAGCATGTGAAGATGATCTTAATGCACTTTTAAACGTGTTGCAGCAAAAGAGTGAGCACTGCCAGCTGCAATGTAGCTTGTAACAAAAGAGCAGCAGCTTCCATCCCCTTTTCATGCTCTTACTTGCCTCCTTCAGCTTCTTTTTAACAAACTTTCCCATTTATAAGTCAAGCACAACCGCAGTGGGTTTTTTCTGGCTTCTGAACAGACACTGAATAGACACCATGGTCCCTGTTACCCAACAGCTCTTTAATTGCAGATGTTTAGAAAGCATCTATGTAAAGCCAAAAGCATTGAAGACCTTTTCAAAACACGTGGAAAACGAACATTGCGGGGGCTCCTACAGACAGGTGTTTGACTTTATTTTTCACTGGCTCGTGTTTGAGGTCGCATGGGCCTTTCTTGACCAAGACCAGTATTTAGAGGTCAGTTCCTTAACTGAGCGGTGGCTCCGCTGCTGTTTGCGGGGCGGGGACCGAGCGGTGAGGGCGGGGCGCGGCGAGGCCGGCCCGGGGACAGCGGGGGCAGCTCGGCATGGCGCAGTACGCGAGGAGCACCGCCGTGGCCGTGATCCGGCTCCGCAACCCGCCGCTGAACACGCTGAGGTACCTCAGGGACCCGCGGGGCTGGGGGGACTGCGGGGCCGGCTCCGCGCCCGGCGCTCCCCTCCTTTCTGAGCGCCGCGGGGGACTCGCCCTTGTCCTTCTTGTCCACCTCATTCCTCTCTCTGTGCCCTGAGGAGGCTCCTCCCGGCCCCTGGGAGCCCCTACCGGGGTTGTTCTGCACCGCTCGATACCCGCAGAGGCCCCGGCGGTTCCTGCAGAGGGAGCTTGGATCTCTCTTTGCAAAAGAAAATGCTCAACTTCGCCACGACTTCTGCTCTTGCAGTTTCTAGGAGAGGGGCGGTTCACAGGAGAAGCACCAGGCCCAGCAAACTCTACTTTCTGGTGTCTCCCCTTTGCCTATTTCTCTTCACCTTCCAGTCTTTAAACGTCAAGAAGGTGCTCCCAGCAGGACGTGGCACAGCAGCGTTGGCAGTGCAGCCGTCTCTCCCTGCAGTTCCCCCGGCGCTCTTTGGTGCAAACCAGCTTTCCCTCAAGTGTCCCTGTGCCATCCAAGTGTGCACAGGGGTGAGGGCAAAGGGCTCTGTGGGAAACAGGCATGGCTCAACGACCAGAGCTGGCACCAGGGTTAAACCAGGGCTGGCAGAAGTAAAGCAGTTCATTTGCCTCTTAAAAACAATTGAGGAACTGACCTCTAAATACTGGTCTTGGTCAAGAAAGGCCCCATGGGACCTCAAACACGAGCCAGTGAAAAATAAAGTCAAACACCTGTCTGTAGGAGCCCCTGAAATGTTCATTTTCCACGTGTTTTGAAAAGGTCTTCAATGCTTTTGGCTTTACATAGATGCTTTCTAAACATCTGCAATTAAAGAGCTGTTGGGTAACAGGGACCATGGTGTCTATTCAGTGTCTGTTCAGAAGCCAGAAAAAACCCACTGCGGTTGTGCTTGACTTATAAATGGGAAAGTTTGTTAAAAAGAAGCTGAAGGAGGCAAGTAAGAGCATGAAAAGGGGATGGGAGCTGCTGCTCTTCTGTTACAAGCTACACTGCAGCTGGCAGTGCTCACTCTTTTGCTGCAACACGTTTAAAAGTGCAGTAAGATCAGGTAATTATCATGAGAAACTGGGAGTGACCTGATGAGTTTAGGTGAACTAGACTAGTAAGACTCCCAGACCTGTCAGGTGCAAGACATCCTTTGGGGCTCCGGTGCCCAAGACCAGCCTAAGAAAATTTCCAGGCTGTGCTTACAGTGAATTTTTCATCCTTACCATGAAAAATACAATATACAGAACCTAAAGAATCTTGGAATCACCAAGGTTAGAAAAGACCTTTAAGACCACCAAGTCCAAGTATTAACAGTAACAGCTATGTGCTTAAGGAACCTTAACTCTCCTCTTTTGAGAAGTCCTGGAGAAAACCCCAAATTCCCTTCAAACAGAAACCACACAGCAGCTTCTCCAGGACAGACTCTTTTTTTACTGCCCCACAGTAACAGACAGACTCTGGACAGACTCCAGGACAGACTCTGCTTTTACTCTTGACCCCACAGTGCTGTCTCACAGGGTGCAGTTCTGGCACTCCGAGGGTGACACAGAGTGGTTGTGGTCCTGTCCCCAGTCCCAGGAGGGAGAAGGGAGACCCTGGCAGACTTTAGATCCATTAAACTATAACTTCAGCCATGCCTGTGGTCTTTGATGGCATGTCAGGGCATACCTGTTTTAGGAGGGATCCATCATTCTCTCTGACTATAGCTAGGAAAGACAGAGCACACTCTGCTCCTTGTGTGCTCCTTCTGCTCCTGCAGATTTATGTTCCAGACACATGGGAGTGGGTCTGTGCCTGCTGTTGTAAGTGTTTGACTGCAAAGGTGAGAACAGGCAGTGAGTTATGGACAGGAGCTGTGTCCTGCAACCCTGGAAATCTCATTTTACAGCAGGTACAGATGCTTTTTAAAAGACTGGTGAGTTTTTGCTGCTCTGCTTCAGCCTCCCCTGTCTCTCCCCATTATAGGTGGCACTCGGTGCCCATTCCCAGCTCCCAGGCCGTCACACTGGCCATTAGCACTTTAGAAACCACTGGTGAGCAGGAATTTGCTTTCTCATGTCTGGCACCATCCACTGCTGCACAAGTCCCTGCCAGGCAGTGCTTTCCTGAGGAATGAATGTGTGCTGACTTGTGAGTCTGGCAGCAAATTTGGCTCCCACAGAGACGTGCCAATTTTGGTTTGTTTGGAGTGTTTTTTCCTGGTTTGCAGAAGTTTAGTGTTCAGAGATCCACATTTATGAGACCATGACATCCAGAGAAACAATTTACATATGGAAAGAACTGGGAGTTTTGGGGACAAGACTCACAAGAGAAAGGACTGACCACCCCTTATTAGCAGAGGCAGGCTGCTGGCAATGGGGATTAGTAGGATGTGAAGGACTATTTCAACATGTGAGCTGACAAGGGCAGAAAAGCTCTGGGGAGTATAGGGAAGGACATGTGGTAGAGCAGCTTATGTGTGGGATTCTGTGATGTTTAACAGCATAACAGGTATGAGTGGAGAAGCTCTCCCTCGCTGCCAGGATTGTCCTTCTGATCCCAATCACCATAATAATCTGAAAATGTAAAGGAGATTAGAGAAGCTGCAGTTTTGGACAGGTAGCAGTGATGGGAGAATGTGATTACCTGTTTTGGACTGGATCAGCACCTCATCAGGATGAGATGCAGAGAGAAAATTCTGGGATAAATAAGCATTTGCTTCCTTTAAAATCCCACCAAAGGGATGCCATTCTGGCTTTGGCCTTAATTTATGTGCATGAATATTTGGGCTGTATTAGCAACTTGTCACACAGCAATGTGTGACAGCAGCTACTACACAGCTGGATCTGACACTGAGGCAAGAGGCAGCAGAGCAGGTAAATCCAGCACATGGAGATTCAGTTTCAGGAAGGGAATTACATAAATACCCAGCAGTTATTTCAAAGAAAAACACAGGAGGAAGCTATGCAAAGGACAAAAAGCCTGTGACAAGGGGAGAGCCTGGATTGTTGTGCAGGTTTGGATTTGGAGGTTTTTAAGTTTATTAGAATCCCAGGTAAACTGTTCAGGAAGTGATATGGTAAAAGCCCTGCATGACTTGATGAGAAAGCAAAGAACACTAAGGGAAAAGTTTGATTTTTCTTGAGAAGTGGAAAGCTTACTCAAATGAGGAGAACAAGGAAACCTGTAAAATGTGACAGGGGAGATATAAACTGGAAATTAAGAGTGAAAAAACAGAAAGAATGAATCAAGGCATTCTAAAAAACAATAGCAAAAAGTTCTTTAAATAAAAAATATAACCCAGGACAAGCTTAAAGGATGCCAAGCTCAACATTGGTAGTGACAATTCAGGAAAAGGATCCCCACCTTTGGATTCAAGTCTCACTTCTTTAAATGTGACTAAGACAATTTTCAGATTCCCTTCAATTGCTTTCTTTTTTTTTTTTTTTTAACATGAAAGAAATTCACATCCATAAACCACAGCTACAATCTAAAATAATTATGGTAAATAATTAAACTTTGTTACAAATCCACTGCATTGCTACTGCAGTGAGTTACACAAAATAAAACCAACCTGGTGTGGTCATCTCCAAGAATATTCTCTTACCCCAGTGCACACCCGTTCCTTAACAGCACCTGCTTTGTGTTTCTGAAACCTGGAACACTGAATCATCTCAGCAGAATCACTTTTCCCTCAGTCAGAATAGTTTCCATGGTGGAGCTGACTACATGGGATGCAGCCTTGATGGGAATGCATGGAGGGAATTTTTGCATTGTTCCTGCTAAATGAATGACATTGCCACAGTCATGAAGTACTTATGCAAATTATAGTGACTTTTTGTTTCTTTAATGCTCTTGCTGTTTGAAGTTGGGGTACTCCTGAGTGTTTTTACAGTTTTACTGTCATACATTTTACTATGATGCTTTCATCGAAAATTGCATCTTTTAGTACCAGTTACAATGTGTGAGTGACAAAGCAAGGCAGGCTGTGTGTTGGACTGTGACAAATCCAAGGCAAACATATCACTCCACCTTAGGAGAATAAGCAACTGCAAAAAATCTCATTTTTCTTCCTTCTTGTCCTACAAAAAAATCCCACTGGGATAATGCCTTATGGAGAGAGAAGAAATATTTATGGAAGTACTGAGTCAAGTTATTCTCTGGCATAAATAGTTCTGCTGGGTTAATAAAAGCCATGTAGGTATTGAACTGTTAGTTTCTGGCAGCCTTGAGGATTGGGTTTTATTCTGGTAGGAGCGTGTTGTTGTAAGTGTTAAGGGCTTGTAACTGATTTCCTGCATAAAATCCTGACCCTTTCCATTTACTGCAGACTTTTAGATGGGCATTTTGCACCTGCTGATCGCGTGCCTGGAACAGACACAGGAATGCTTTGATTGCTTCTCATCTGTTCTTGACAGAATTGTGCTGTTTGTCTCCTTGGGCTGCCCAGGTTTTCCTTTCCAGACAATGCATTCCCACCTTTCTGCAAGCTATTGCCTTGTATAAATACATGTACACACAAGTACAGTGATGTGTTTTTCACCTACTTTATGACAACCTTCCTTTTTTTGATGAAATGCCCTCGAATATATAGAAAAACATGCCCAAACTGAGACTGCCTCAGGCCTTTCCACTGGGCATCAACAGAGCTCTGCTCCCTTTTCATCACCACCCAGCTTTGTGTAAAGCTGGGCTCAGGCTTTGGAGCAGGTCTGGGAAGGAAAGCTGTATTTATAAAGGACTGGGCAAGCATGTGATACTTGGACATTCCTCCAGCCTCCAGCTGGCCCAGATTTTCTGAATCAGGCATCTCTACACATGGTGTATGTGCACCCACATGTACACAGAGCAGTCTCTCATAAACTACATACTTAAAACTGTGTGTATATCAGTGTATTTTAGTATCTAAATTATATATAAACACCGTTTGTATTATTATTTCTATTAGCAAGTGTTAATGCTTCTATTTTTACCTACCATCCCTATTGTTACCACCTTCTAAAACAGACTATGCTCTCAATGTCAATCCATACACATACATGTATCTATAAATTACCTTATTAGAATCAAGTGTAAAGTGGATGTACAATCAGGTCAGATCTTTTAAGTATCTGATTTGAAAAAATACTATTTATGCTTTTACAGGTCCATTTTTAAATTCTTCATTAATTCCTTGCTGGCCAGATTTACTGCTGGTGTCTGGAAATATCTGTTCACGAGTCAAAAGACATCTTACGTAGTGTTTCATGCCCAAATCTCCTTTGACAGGATCCCACACCGGCTAAGTCTGGACCTATGTAGAGATCTTCACAAGGTGAAAGCATTAAAATCAGCACAACCCCAGCCTGTGTGAGGTGTTTAAAAGATACTTTTTTTATCCCTGGAGCTCCTTTCCCTTTTAAAAAGTTCTTAGACTGTCAGTGGTTTAGCATTAATTCCTTTTAAATTATGCCAAACTGTTTTCCTGAAAATCTGAATGTTTAATTCATAAAGACATTTCCAAAAGAACGTTTCCCTGTGCTGCTGGCTGTGGAAGCAGCAGTGCCATAGCCTGGAGAGGACTCCCCAGGCGGTGACTGACAGGTCTGAAGTTGGCTCCTTGGATTCTGGCTCTTGTCCTTGGATTAAGAGGGAGGCTAAGGGAAGGATTCACCTGGAGAGGCTGTGGCAGCAGCCAGACCGAGGGACAGACCTGCTCATTTTCACTGCGGTGCTTGGTGTTCATAACACTGACCTCTTGGAAGGGGAATGGAGTTGAGTTTTACTCACTGGATCTCTCTTTTGTTTCAGTGTTGAAGTTCTCCAGGCTTTAGAGGATGGACTAAAGAATGCAGATGCAGATCCCTCAGTGAAAGCTGTTACGATTTGTGGTGAAAATGGGAAATTCAGTGCAGGTAAGATGTCAAACACAGCCTGAGCAAAAGAGGAAACACTCTCCACCCACCATGTTTGAAGAGTCTCTGCCTCATAGTGCTGATAAAAGTCCTCATTTGACTGGAAATGGCCACAAGACAGTGGGCTTTGTCTATTCTGCTGTGCCACAGCTGACATGGGGCACATGACAAGCTGGACTGTCCAGGTCAGAAATAAGCTGGTCTGTTCATGCTGAAATGAGGGTCAGCTGCTCATCTCCCTGATGTACTGGTGCCTCCTTACTCTCCATGGCTTTGTCTGTGTAAAATGTCTGGACCATCAGCTAGTCCAGTGTATGGAATGTACCTGGGGTGGGGCAGTGGTGAATAACAGATCTTTTCCAGTTGTAGAAGGCTAGGAAGCTAGGGAATTTCTGTGGAGCCCTACACTGCTTGTCAGTAGTAACTTGCACCTAACTTTTCCAGACTCAACTTATTTTTAATTACACCAAAGATGTTAGCAAATTTCTGCAGTGACTGCACAATCTTTACAGTTACTCTGCATTTTTGCACTCAGCCTTCCCCTGAGCTCTCTGAATAGGATCAAGGATCAGGGTTCCTTGAAGGTGGTCCCAAAAGGGGTTTGGTTCCTGTTACCCGCTCTGCTGTTCCTCAAGGACATGGGTGTCCACGAGCAGCTGTGTTCAGACACAGAAGGAAGGATTGCTCCAGTCACTGCCTTGCCCACTAATTCCTCCTGATGTGTCTGTGCCACCCCAGGAGCTGACATCCGAGGGTTCTCCTCTGTAAACAGACCGGTCAAGACCTTGGGCGCCCTCGTGTCCCTCATAGAAAGCAGCAAGAAGCCGGTGGTGGCGGCCATCGAAGGCGTCGCCTTGGGAGGAGGCCTGGAGGTGGCACTGGGCTGTCACTACCGGGTGGCACACGTGAAGGTAACACGCACTGAGAGCCAGAGAGGCTGGTGGAGGCATCAGGGGCCACGGGCGGATTGCCCCAGACAGGGTGGGAGCCTGCAGAGCAGTGGGACAGCCTGCCTGTCCTGGGGCCCTGTGCCCAGCGGAGAGCGGCCTTGCGGCTGCGGGGTACAAGTCTGTGTGCTCAGGCACTCCTCACCCACAGCACCACCCCTGACGTGCTCTCATAAGTCTTACTGTGTAACTCATGTCAAGTCATTTCTAAATATAAAACTGATTTGTAACTAGTGGGATAAGATGGCTGCACAGAAGCTTCAGTACCCGCATGTTAATTTGCCCTAGGTCTCAGCAGTCATTATCTATATTCTGATGCAGACAGCTGTATCTTACTGACTCATGCAGCGTGACTTTCTCTTATTTATTTTTTTTCTCCAGCCCTGTGAATTTAACTTTTTTTCTACTCATGGCCTAGTTTCAATAGGTAGTTGAAACTCAGCTAGCATGGAGGATTTAGGGTCAAATCCCCATGAGCTCTGGGTTCCCAAGGAGCTCTCTGACCAAAAGACAGCTTCAAGAATCTTAGGGATTGATCTGGGTTTTTTTTTCTTGAATCCCCTCCAAGGTTCAGGAATGCTGACCCGCCTTTGAGCAGTACCTGGTCTCTTTATGGAGGCTCTTCCCTGGCAGGGCCATCCCCACACTCTTCCAGTGTGAATCACTGATTCTCCATGACAGTGTGGGTTGCTGTAGCAGCATAAAGCACCCTATGTGCCACCTAAGGTGGGTGCCATAGAATCACAGAATCATCATGGTTGGAAAAGACCTCCAAGACCAAGTCCAACCCTCAACCAAGTACCACTGTGCCCACTAAACCATATCACAAAGTGCCAGCTCTACTGGCACTACAAGTAGTGGTCTTAAAGCAGCTCCAAATCTCTTAAAAGCTCAACAGAAAATTGCAAACTACCTTTTTTTTTTTTTTTTTTTTTAAGAGGAAACAAAATCTAGATAGATTGTTAAGAGAAGGCAAGGCCCCTGGCTGCCCTGCCATAACTCTACTGGATGTCAAGTGCACCAAGAGACATTTGAAGGGAGATTAGTTCAGGGTGTCCAGGGCCGGGTTGGACAGGGATCTGAGCAACCTGAGCGTCCCTGCCCATGGCAGGGTTTGGAATGAGATGGTCTTTAAGGCCCCTTCCAACCTAAACCATTCCGTGATTCTTTACTAAACTTCCAGGAACTCAAGTAGGAAGGTAACTGTTAAGTCAGAACGCTCTCCAGCATTTGGTAACAACTGCTTGAAAGCCTTAGTTGACACATGTGTCAGTCTGGGGGATGCTGTGGGCCCCACAGCTCTCCCCTAGTGCTGTGCTGGCACACAGACATCCACAGAAAGGTCATGTTTTCCCTGTGCTGTTGTATAGAAGTCCTTGAAATGGTCGATTGGACTCTTGTCTTAAACATCTTATGTGGCAAAAAGCAAGGATGAGGTTTCTATTAAGATGTTTTGAGGCTTCTTAGAGGAGAAATGTGTGACATATCAGCTTGGTGTCCCTCTGTTCTGCTCAGTTTGTAATTATCACTCCTTCTAATCAGTTTTATTGTTGAATTTTGTTTCATTTTAGGCTCGGATGGGTTTGCCAGAGGTCACCCTTGGGTTACTTCCAGGTGCTGAAGGCACTCAACGACTGCCCAGACTGATTGGGGTCCCAGCTGCTCTGGATATGATCACCACAGGTAACTGCTGTGTCTTGGCCTTACTCTCAATATAAGAACATGACATGGAGTTTTACCACCAGCTTGGTCTAAAAACCAGGAATTTTTTACCTGTGTACCTGCTAGGGTTGTAATTCAACTTGCTTCCACTCATGAGGGGCTAATTACCAGCTACACACCAGTCATTTGGTCAGATGAAAAAGAATGAAATTGCACCTCAGGCTCCACTGTTGTCACCTTATTTCTCTTTTTATCACAGGAAAACACATTTCAGCAACTGAAGCACTGAAGCTGGGCTTGGTTGATGAAGTGGTGGAAGAAAACACAGTTGAGGCAGCAATTCGCCTGGCAAACAAAGTGATTGGTGAGGAAAGAGTTGTTGCAATGCCAGGAAATAATTGGTGATGTTTCAGGGCTAAAGAGAGTCAGAACAAAGCCCACCAGTTTGTTCCAATTTATGTGCTCCATTCTTGAGTTTTGGCATCCACATAAGATGGAATTAATTGCAGAATTTGTTTTCTGTTGTCTGAAGTGAAAAAAAAAAAAAAATCACATTCTGGAAAGCTGCAGAAATTCAAGTGAGATTCAGAGAACTGGTAGATACCAAATTCTGCTGCTTTTTAATTATATATCCAAACTCACATGTTCCTCTGGGCTGCTGGTTTTGGGGAGTAAGTGCTCTTTCCATATATAGTTCTGGATACAGCTGGCAATGAATGCATTCTGGTTCCACCATCAATAACAGCTGAGCAAAAATAACTTTCTCCCTTTAGTGGAGGGACTGGCACATCCTCAGCCCAATTTAATGATCCATGGTCTGTGAGTGACTCTGTCCCTAATCCTTTGGGTGCCATGTAGAAAAACGGCCTGTGGAGATGGGAGGGATGTGGAGAGATTTTTTTCCCCCCTCCACCCTAGAAATAACAGAATCAAATTCACTGGAGTTAGCTCAGGAAGAGGCACGTTCGTTGTGCAACGTGAGGAGTGTTGCCTTGAGAGAAAACAGGATATTTTTTCACTTTTAACCTCCTTGTACAGACCATGGAGTTCCAGCAGGAGCTCCGTCACAGTGAATTGAATGCAGGGAAGCAGAAACCCTTCCTGCTCTGATCACATGGCCAGTGTTGTCCCAAGATGGGGTGCTGCTTTTGCTCCTCCAGTTCTCTTCCCTACAGAAAAGGTGCTTTCCTCAAGTTTGCTGGAAGCTGAGGCAGCCTAAGCTTTGTCCTAGGGCACAGTGCACCATATTTCTAAGGTGCTTGCAAGAATGGGCTGCTCTCAAATACCAGTGTCTTACATCCTTCCCTGCACCTTGAGATGTAGCAGACAGGTGTTAATGGCATTCTAGGGCCAGGTTTTCTGGAGCAGATGCCCTTCCCTCTCACTCTATTCATCCTATGTTATTTTAGGGCTTCATTTCCTAGTGCAGAATCAATGACATAAGCAGTCCTCTTTTCTCTTTCCCTGCATGTCAGCAGACTAAACATAATTCTTTAGCAAGAGGTGGGTGATGGTGATGTATTTCGCTACTGCTTCTAAGAAAAACAAAGATACTTTGGTTCACTGAGTTTGTCTGTTTTGAATGAGAATTCTGCTTCTCCATCTGTTGGGAGAGCAGTGAAATATTACCACTCTTCCATGCAAATTAATCCAGCAAACAGTGTTCCCTCTGATGTACCCTCTGGGCTCTGAATGATGCCCTGCACAAGGTCTGTCCCAGTATTGATGGCAGCAGCAGTGCATCACGAAATGAGTAATGGATACATTGCCAGAATTGGCAAGCCAACAAACATTCTGGATTTCAACAAATGCTACATGAAATCGGCTGAAATTTAGATATTTTCATGCTTCTTTCCTCTGTGACAGATATTGTGCAGTGGTTGACAGTTGTGAAAACCAGCTTGACCTTAGGGGAGAGGCTCAGGGAAGAATCAGTGAGCACTCTGTTCCTCAGGGTAACTTGCTTCCTGGAGCTCATGTCCACTACCACTGCTGACAAATCCTTCCTCCATAGCTTTGTCTTCTCTGGAAATTGTCACTACCAATTTTTTTTTTTTTTGGAGAGTTATGTAGGCATGCAAGGACCCTGGCTGGATGTTCAGCAGGTAACCTGTCCCAGTCTTACTCATTATTAGACTTCCAATCCGTTTGTTGCCAGTTTGAGTTACCCCAGTAAAAATGAGTAATGCCACTGACGGTGTTTCACATCACGCTATATATCAACTCCCACAGGACTTAAAAAATGCTTTCAAACTCTTTCCAACAGCTTTACTGGCATTTATAGTACGTGGTTTTACAGTGAAAGCACTGGCAAGCCAGATAATCTATTTCTTTCCTGCTTGAAAAATTCCTCGTTAGACCCTGCAGAAGACCATGACAAACTTTGATGCACCATTTACCCTCAGGTTACCTGATAATTTGAAAGAATGGTGTGCCCAGAGACTGTATGTTCCTTTTGAGTCATTCCTAGCTTTGGTCTTTGCCTGAAGTTAATAATTTCCCTGTCATACCAAGGCAAACCAGCACTTTTATTTCTCTTCATCAAGCACTAACAGGCTGCAGAAGAGATGACAGTCTTGCATGGCGTTTGTTCACAGAGTTTTGTTTTCAGCGAATATTTTCCAGATAATCTTAATAAAACCTAAGAGTGTACAAAAACAGCCATGCCAGAAGTCCACTGGCTTTGTGTGGCATGCAGGAGTTTGTTTCTGATGAGGTTTTTTTAAACATGAAGCTAACAACTGCTGACTTCTTCCAGAGCAGTCTGGCTAAATAACTAGTTTTGTCACTGCTGGAATTTCTGTTCCTGGGAAGGCTGTACTGCAAGATAAGTCTCAAAGAATCAATTCAGAAATCATTTTCTTCTAAAGCTTTCTCAGTGCTGGAGCCGCAGTATCCCATGGCAAGAGATCAGTCTCAAATGACTGGCCCTGCTGTAGCCAGGGTCCTTGATTATTGTTGTGATACATAGTTGATAGAGAGATGCTGGGAAAGCACCTTCATTCATACGTCTTTATGGATTGTACCTAATGAAGAACACCTTCAAAAGATGCTCTGAAACAGTAAGTGGGTGTAGGAATACACAGAGGCAATTACTGACTCTGAGTTAGATTTTTCATTGAAAAGCAGTAATTATGTGCTGCAGATAGGAAGCAAGAATAAGTTCCTGGTCCCTCCAGGCAAGAGAAAACATCTTCACTTCTGAAGGCTCTTTTTAAAAGGAGTAGACAGGAGCTAAATCCTCAGAGACAAGGACAATGTCCTTTCATTAAATGTGCTTGGTGATCACTGCAGTAATCCAAAGCTGCATTTCAGACTTTTCCCAGCTGATGGCATCACAAAATTGACAAATTGCTGGAACTGTGGTGGCAAGGCAGCACCTTGCAGCTCATCCTGCCCACCGCTTGCTGCCCTACCCTAGTCTTCCTCAGCTGGAGGAGGAAAGGGCTGATGGTCCTTTGCACAGCAGACTTTGAAACTCTTCGTATATAATCATGCCTTGCTTTCTGACCACATCAGCTGAGTGGCCTTTAGCATCTCCTCAGAGCACACCAGTACCCGTGGCTTGCACCAAAGAGCCAAGGAAAATCACTGCAGTTTGAATGAGCTGAGGCCCCCACAGGTATTAAACTGCGCAGAAGGATGATGAGTTTCTGACCGTAAAGCCACTGGGAGTGACTGTGGAGGAAGCAGTTGTTTCTCTCGAGGCTCATAAACCCCAGAGGCGTAACAGATCCTGCTGGAGGTAATTGGATGCTGGAAATGGAGACTGAGGGAGAAAGGCTTTCCATCACAGCTCTGAGGGCCCTGCTGCGTCATCCCTGCCAGGATGCACAATATAGAGACATTTTAATCTCTCCCCAGACTCTTTAGACAGAAGGCCCAGCAAAGTGCCCCTGTGACACAAACAGAGTTTGTGAAAAGTCTGACATGGACTGGACTTGTCTCTGGCAGGCCTGAGGGGCAGGGGCCAGGCTCAGCTTTGTTCCTCACAAATTCACAAGCAGTTCACTGCACCAGGAAGACCTGCCTCTTGCAGGGTCATCCTGCAATATGCCAGGAGTTCACATGATATTTTTTTTCTTTAAATAGCACAATATTTGACACTGCATGTCTATGTGCTGCTTTTGCTAATGGAAGTTTTATGGACTGGATCTGTCCTTCATGCCACCTGGCCCACAAACCCTGGGCAAACAAAGCAGGGATCTGTGCTGTCTTCTGTGTGTGGATGGTGCTTTTCCCTGCAGCACTGATGTCTGACACCGTTCATCATCTTCCTGCTGCTTTGATATTGGAAATCAAGCCACAGGTGTCCCACACTGATTTCTTCTTCCAAGGTTTGGATTCTGATCATTCTTTCCTGTTCACAGATATGTCCTTTATTCTTACTGGCATTGCAAAAACAAAGATAATACATGGAGATGCTGTAGAAATATTTAGCAAAACCAATTTAGCTTGCAGCTAAATAAGAGTTCTATTACAGGACCCTGAGGAGAGTTACTTTTCTTTCTTACTCTGAAGAACTGTCTCCTGTCCCCAATCAGTACTTGTACAACTTGTTGCCTGAAGAGCAAGCTTAAAGGCTCCCAGTGGCCTTCCTCTTTTTACCAGTGCTTTCCACAGAGATGTCATATGAAGTACCTTGATCTGCCCAGTCTTAGGTGGCCTTCCATCCATCAGATCAGCTTTCTGGGACAAACCTGAGCTTTCTTCTTGCGATGGAATGAAACCCACTATTCAGGTCCTAAATTAAGAGCATTTCAGGGTTAAAAAGACAGATTTAGGGGAGAAACAAAGGATTTAAAAATAAAGGAATTATCCTGACTAAATCCTGCAATACTGGCAGATAAAAATTACATCCACTGTCAATGTAAAAACATTTTTATGAACTCTGATTACAAGGGAAACTACTTACACAGTGAGTGTTCATCTTTTTATGTTCTCTAAAAGGCTTAATTAAAAAGCCTGAGCTCTGAAGACCATTATTTCAGGAAAACAGTATAATAATTCATTCTGGAAACTCACATTTCTGTTTCTCTTAAGCACTGCTCAGTCTTGCAGGAAGAGCTCAAGTCAGGACAAGTTCTTTGGGCAACCATGCCTTCAGTATCGCCATTATTCCTGCTCCTCATCATCCTCTGGATGACTTCCTGAGTATTCTGCTGGTGCACTGGCATTTCCCTAGCTCAGACAACAGGAAGAAAAAGGGGACCTGGATGCAATATACTGCCTTGGAAGGAAGTGTGGCAAGGGCAACGAGACTATACCCAGGGAGCTTCTCAGCAGAAGGTTCCCAACCCACCACCTTGCTTTGGTGGCACTCCCAGCTGCTTCTGGGAACAGCACTGCAGCAATCCATGCAGTGACATGCTGCAGTTAATGACCTGGATGTGGCTGTAATGCCAACAGGGTCTTTGTGAAAATGTTGCAGAATTAAGGGGATACATCCTGGATTTCTGATCTTGTTCTTCTACAGTCTTTACTGAGCAAGCTGCCATTAAGAGCAGCGGAACTCCTGAGTATGGCCAGGTCAGAGCTCTCTCAGCAGGCTCCAAGTTTGTGCTTCTGAAGGAGACATAGGATTTTGGCATCTGAAATGTAACTAACTTCTCTCAATTAAAATCCTTTCTAGTTATCACCATAGCAACCGCTGTCTGTAATGAGCTGCACATATTTGTGTGGTTGCTTGATTCACCCCTTGCTGACACAGAAACATGAACTCTCCCTTGTTATTCATTTGCTCCCCAACTCATGCTGGGTGAGCTTTCCTTGTGCTTGGACCCCAGGTGAATTGAGGGGCTCCTGCAGTCAGGGAAGAGCTGAAATCAGGGTGTATTTCCCAGTCTCTTATCCATGCCTGGATCAGCACCCTGGCTGGAATGCCTCTGGCTAGCAAAGTCATCTGGGCACTGGGTACTAAACAATACTGGAGGAAAGCTTGAGTACAAAGGCTTATAGGAAAGAGCCATATGAACGTGGCAGCTGGGACTGTGGAGGAAGAGAACTGGAGAAGTCAGGGCACTGTGGGAGCTGAGAAAAAGGAGAGAATTACTTATTTGAGGCTGAAATCTTACTTTTTTTGAAGTCTGAGAAGGGACTTGAAAAATTGCAAATGTCAGAGCAAGCAGAGGCAAGAAGAAATGTCAGATGTTGTAGTTCTAGACCCATCTCACTGTGCCATGCAAGTCCTAATGCAGTGAGATGCAGAGGGGAAAACAGATGAACCGCCTTCCCATCCTGGGGAATGGGGTGGAAGGGCTATGTCTGAAAAGATGAGGATGCTCTGTTCTGTAACCCCGCTTCTCTCCCCCCCAGGCCAGCCCCTGGGACCCCGCAGGCTCAGCCTGAAGCCAGTCCCCAAGCTGCCCAACAAGGAAGCCTTTCTCAGCGAAGCCCGAGTGAGGGTGAAGAAGCGGGCGCAGGGGTGCCTGGCTCCGGAGCTGTGCTTCCAGGCCGTCAGGGCCGCCACCCAGATGCCCTTCGCCGACGGGGTGCGCAGGGAGCGAGAGCTGTTCATGGTCCTGCTGAGCTCGGGCCAGGCCCGGGCCCTGCAGTACGCGTTCTTTGCCGAGAGAGCCTCGCAGAGATGGACAACTCCCGGCGGAGCCTCCTGGAGCAGCGCGACCCCACAGCCCGTCCGCTCCGCGGCCGTGATCGGTAAGGGAGGGACAGGGCTGTGGGGCTGACGGGGAACAGCTGCTGTGGGGCACCAGGGAACAGCAGAGCTGAGGGGGATCGCTGGTCTGTGGGGCTGAGCACAGGGAACGGCACAGCTGAGGAGGGATCACTGTAATTGAGGTTTGCTCGCGGCAGAAGGCAGGAGTGGGATTCCCACAGTCACTCACACCCATCACCAGCACAGATACTCCACCCAAGGAGGGAAGTTGTCACTGCATTGTCAAGCTCAGAAATTCCCACGGTATCTCACATCTCACTACATTGTTGCCTGCTGCCACATATTTCTTTGGAAGAATAACTTCCTCTCACTTCAGAGACAGCTTCGTGTGTGTGGACCACAAGCAGTCTGCTCCCTTTTAAACGCTCCGTGTCCTGGCTTTCCTTCATGTTAGAAGCACGTTTGTATGAAATTCTCCTCCTCCTCCTCCTCGTCTAGTTCTGCACTACAAGTGCATGTGCAGAGTCACGCAGGGATATATTAATATAAAAAATGTTTTGACAGCTGTATTTTAAGAAGATTTCATCTCACTGGGATCCACTCCTGCCATTTTGTAGCCCAGCAAGATAATGCCTTCATTAATTTTTTATAAGAGCAATTTAAATAAAACCTTTGATGCACTGCTGAGATTAAAAAAAAAATATATCTTTCAGCTCTGCCTGTTGATAGTAGCACTGAAAAATGGTTAGACAAGTAATGGAGCACTTGGAAAACATCCACTCTGCTCCAAGGAAATCTCACCAGATCAACACTACTCTTTTCTGGGTGCTTCTCGGGGCTATTGAGCTGTCTGAGAGCTCATTTCGGCCATAAGATTGGGGTTTTTTGGAAGTTCCCTTCTCTTCATTGGCTGCCATGCCATGTTTTTAATAAGAATAATTTTTAAACACTGGTCCACAAACCCTGGAAGGAGGATCTGCGGCTGTTAAAGCATTCAGGTAAAGAGGCATTAGTTATTGCCAAGTGTATTCTGTGACTTGAAGAGCACAGAACTTTGGACACAGGCAGGTCCCATCCTGAAATGTGTGCTCTGCCAGGAGGGGCTCGTGTTGTTGAGTTTGTAGGAATGCCGGAGTGACGGGAACAGACATCCTTTGCCATGTACTGATAAACCAGCCAGAACAACACACTTGCAAAGACCTAATCGCTGTGACAGTTTAGCCAGAAGGGCTGTTAGATCTGATCTGCCTATTTTGGTGCTGTAACTGAGCTACAGAGAATTCTGAGGACAAATTGCAACCTCTATTTGAAAGTTTCCAGGAGAAGCATAAACCTGTATCTCATTTCCAAACTGAACTGGCATCTCCCATCCATTGGATCAAGTATTTCTCCAGACAGGTTTCTGAATTCTGGTCTGAAATTGCCCCAGCCTCATGCCCAAGTTTCAGTGTTTTCATAGCTGATTACCATTTTTCTGCAAAATAGATAAACTATGTACTTTCATACTTCTGCTGCAGAGCACAATCTGTCACACTCTGGTTATTGTCATGACCCTGAACCCCCCCTAATTTTTCAGCACTTCATAGAACATGCATAGCCAAAGAGGGAACAGCATTCCAGGAGTAATTACACCAAGACCAGGTACCAGGATGTTTCTTCCTTACTCCTACTTAGTATGCTCAGGGTAAGAGCCAACTTTCATACTCACCATGTTTAACACATCCTGTTAATTATCTGCTGGCAGGGAGCAGCTGCACCCCAGGGATGGGGAGCCAGTGGCAATACCTCCTGGAGGGCAGAACCAGAGAATCTCTGAGGCAGGAAGGGATCTCTGAATGTCATCTTGTGCTCAAATAACATCACGTGGAGCCAGTTGCCCAAGACAGCTTTTGAACATCTCCAGTGATGAAGAATCCACAACCCCTGTGGGCAACCTGTGCCAGTGCTCAGTCAACTCCATACTAAACAAACTGTTCTCCTATGTTCAGATGGAATTCCCACGTTTCAGTTTGTGCCTATCACCAGTGGCCACAAGTCTGACTCCATGTTCTTTACACCTTTCTCTCAACTATTTATATTGGTGAGATCCCTCCAAGCTGGAGTCACAGCTCCCTCAGACCTTCCTCATGGGACACACTGCAGTCCCTTAGTCATCTTACTGGCCCTTCACTGAACTCACTCCACATCACTCTTGTACTGGATAGCCCGGAGCTGAACCCAGCACTCCAGGGATGGTCTCACCACTGCTGAGTAGAGGGGGAGGATCACCTCCTTCAAGCTGCCAGCAAGATCGTGCTAACACAGCTCCACATACCATTAACCGTCTTTGCCACAAGGTCATATCACTGCTCAGACTCAAACTGGTGCCCACCAGCACCCCCAGACCCTTTCCTGGGGAGCTGCTTTCCAGCCCCCAGCACATGCTGGTGCACAAGACTGCTCCTCCTTGCATGCTGGCCTTAGCAATTCCTGTGCTGATCTTCCTACCCACCCATTTCTCCATCTGAATGGCAGCACAACCCACTGCTGCATCAATATTTACAGTACCTGAGCAGGGCAAGCAGGGCAGGCCCAGAGAGCACAGCCAGGACCCACTGGAAGTACAGGTGGTCAAGCAAAGTTCCTGGGATGATGCAGGTCCAAGGGAAAGGTGGGAAGCCACTCTGCAGGCTGAGGCCTGGACCAACAGCATCCATAGCCCAGCACAGCCACAGTAACCCACCAGAACTCCTCCAGCATAGCTTAGGAAGGGACTACAGACTCAGGTCTGAGTTTAAATGGGGCTCAGAGGCCCATGCGGATGTGGCTCCAGGTGTGGCTGCTCAGGGACATTAAAGCTCATCAGTGCACTCAGGGCTGTGACACTCACCCAGACCCCGATGGCTTTGCTGAATCACTGCTCCTCTCACCCAGCTCCCATGGCCCACCAGTATAACTTGCTTTGTTTATGCTCTCGTTCACGTCATGTTTCATTTGATGTGACATCTTCTATTTTGGAGGTTCTTGATCACCTTTTTTAAACCCTGAATCCCACACCAAAGTGTCACTGCTTTGCACCACTTCTTTCTGCCATTTGTTGCTTTTTCTCCCATTTCTGCTTCTTCTCCTTCCTCTAGAAGGTTTTCCTCCTATTTTGCCTTTTGATATCAGTGAAATGGCAAGTCTATTAGAGACAGGTGGAGAACATGCCAACACAATTGTAATTTTTCTTTCAGGCTGCTGTAACAAAAAGTCATTCTCCAGCCAGTACAATGCTCCACAGCATTTTGTAACTTCACATTTTTGATCTTAAGTACATCCTTGCAGCACCAAAAATCAAAATTTTACGGATGGTTTTTGAGAGACTGGCAACTTTTAAAACAGTGCTGCTCATCCATGCAAGTATTGAGTCTACCGAGGTGACCCAGGGTCTCTCTATTTTCACTGCAGGGAGGAGGACAGGCAGAGAAAGATATTCCATCCATTTAGGCTGTCAGAAATCAAGCAGACCCCATGTTCCAACTGTGCTGTGCTGTTTCACGGACTACACCCATGTTGCACTATGCTGCTGCTTCCATCTTTTATTGCTGTGTGATGTGAAGCAAGTGAGAAGATCATGTAGAGTCTTTCGTGTTGACTTTTTGTTTCATTGCTTGTTCTGAACTCTTGGCTCCAACCTCTTTTCCTTGTTTCTGGCTCCTCATCACCCAGAAAAAGAGTTCTTCTGTCTCTGTCCCTTCCAACTGCATCTCTCCATAGCTCCCTGCCTGCCTGGAGTATCACAGTACTTCTGCCTGAAATTAATACCCTGAACCAGAGAAAGCAGCAGCTCCAGTCTGCAGCAGCCTGCCACCACCAATTGCTCATTGTTGTTTTTAACAGGAAAACTGGAACAGTCCTTGCATATTTTTACCAATCTATAAAGGATTATTTCACTTGCCAGGCATTTTAAAGCCCAAATATTCATTAGAGTTCAGAATGTTTTCCACTGATCTGTATTTCTGTAGTGCGTGTGACTACACGAGTTGCCTTGTACATATTTCAAGTTCTTTTGTTTTGAAATTTGTTTTTAAAGTCCTTCAATTAATTCTGTATTATATTTTGTATTCTGAGTACCTCGTGACAGATCAATAATTAACCATCATTATTCACTCAGCTTGCCCAGCAAATGGATTTGTCATACCCATATTTGGCCTGAAATTACATGTGTTCAAGTGTAGTTTTATTTATATGTCAAAACTTCACAACAAAAGACCGGGAGCAGGATGGCTGGGCACTGTTCTTGTTCCTGAGGCAGATTTCAGTCTTTTTTGGGAAGATGTGCCTTGGACAGGAAAATAGTCCCCTGCCTGCGAGATGAGAATGTAGGGTTTTTCATGGTTGGGGGAAGTGAGAGCACTATTGAGTAAGAAAATGGAACATGCAGTAGAAATTCTGGAGTAGTTCCTGTGACCTGAGCTGAGCATGAGACATCTCCCTTCCTCCTTCTTCTACAGCCTTCTCACATGCAAGACCCAAAGATTCCCTACCATTATTTTCTGCTCTAATATATTCTTCCCCAAGATCACTTGGCTTTATGAAACAAAAAGGGGGAGTCCTCAGAAATGCTCTTTCCCTGCTAGATAGCCAGAGCTCTCCTTAGTTTTATAGCCCAATTTTAGAAAATATCTCCAGGGGAATCACGCTGTGCAAGCTCTAATGTAACAAACCCCTTGGGGCTTTCATTACTCTCTCTGCCAGCTTCATTAAACATCATTTCATACAGGCCACTGCAGAGTTCTGCAGAAAGTTGAGAGACAGCTTTTCTTGGTCGGAAACAAGCTTGGCAAGCTCATATCTTATCCGTAAGTCTGCGCCTGTGGCCTAGAAAGTGTAGTACTACAAGTGTGTGTGCCTGTCCATCATGGGATGGCTGAAACCCACGTGGGAGCACTCAGGATGAAAGCAGAGAGGGGAATCACCTCGCATCACTGCAGAGCTTCCCTGCAAAAGAAGGCTGGAGAATGTCTGCCCATGGAAGAGGTTTGGATTTAGGAAGAAGCAGCGTGTTCAGATGGCGAGAGAACTGCTGAGATTTCAGTCACGAGGCTGAACCTGAGAGGAACAGGAGTCAATAAGACCCAGAATGTGTGGAGAGCTTGGAAATTCCAGGGAGAAAACCCAGGACTCCACCCTGGAAAGGAAGAGACTTAAGAGGGAGCCATGTGGAACTGCAAACACTTAAACCTGATGTCTAAAGACACCTCATAGACAAGGGCTGGGCTTGGGGAGTAAGTTACCCTCTGCACTGCCCAAGAAGAGAGCAGTTCCTATAGCTCACCAAAGACAGGGAAAAACTGTCCTTAACTGTACCTGATCCCACATCCAAGACTCTGGGGACTGGGCACAATGGGAGGAGCCACTTGTGTTTGTTTTTTTTCAGTCAGCGAACCATGGACACTGAAATACTAAGGGCTGATTCATGTTATTCTAGTTTTATTTTCAAATTAGCTTTCAGTAGAACTTGATTATTAAGTAGCAAATCTAATTTCCTAGAAAGGAACTTCAACACTTGCTTAGAAGTGGTAATGGTGGTTTATAAGCAGGCTGCCAGCGAGTGATGTCGGTAAAAACTATCTTCTGGTGGCCAAGTAGGGAATGTTGAAATGTCTTGTGTCCACACAAGCTGAGGCTGGGCAGAACTATACCAAGGGTGTGTAGCACGCAGGAAAAACATCCTACCTTGCTTGACCTTGGTTGTTGAACTTCTTTGAAGGATGACATCATTTCAGCTCTTCTTTACAAAGCTGCTTTAGGCAAATTTTTTAATCCCCTTTTTTCTATGTATTTGTTTAGCTGGCTTTCATTTGTAAACCTGGGATTAAAAAAATCATTTTAACAGAATTATAACAAACCTCTGCTTTGTCTGATTGCTGCTTTACTTAGGATATTAATAATCCTTCCATTCACATGCTTCACACTTCTAAAGCTGGTAAAATGGGCTGACCTTCTCTTACTAGTTTGCATTAACTTAGCTGGAAAAGCCTCCACTGTGGGAGAGCAGAGTCAGGGGTGTGGGTTGCGTGTCACAGGAAAGTGTAAGTGTGCAGCTTCATTTGATGTCACAGAGGGCAGAGCTGGTGGAAGGGATCAAGCCAGTAATCTCCACACTGGTATTCCTGATGGTGGTGGCACATTTATGGTCTTGAAGAAAAAAAAGCACAGCATAAATTCTTTAGCAGGAATTCTTTAACTGTGTGATGGACAAGGAAGATTGTGTGATTTTGGGAATCTCCAGAAATTAGGAATGACCTGTGTTGGAGGACTTGGAGGGTGGGTAGAGATGCTTGATATAAAGTGTGAACAGCAGGCAAAAGGCTAACGATGCGCCAGAGTGCTTTAAAAGGAGAGAGAAGATGTTGAATTCTGGATTAGGAATGTTGTGTCAGCTCCATCCCGTTTGTCCTGGTAACGAGAGACACACAAGATGTTAGAGACACAGTTTAGAGCAGATCAGAGTCTGAGAGTCTTTACAGAAAGAGCAGCTGAATTTTCTTTGCTCCAAAGATTACATGATGAAGTGTGGAGGGAGAAGAGGAGGGAGACAAAAGGGAAAGTAGGGAGAAGGAGGGAGAAACCAACTATCTGAGCTTTGCTGGTGTCAAAATCTTACCAGCAAAGTATTTGTGTACTGCCCATAACGAACCATGCAGGAGCAGTGGGACACTGACAGCCTCAGGGGGAAGCTCGCTCTGAACCTGCCTGCAGAAGGTGGTAACAGGGTTGCAGCTGTAACACAGATTTTCTCTCTTTGATCTCCAGGTTCTCACTCAAGTGATGCTGGTTTCCATAGGTATAAAACTTTGCAGGGAGAATACATGAATCAAGTGGTCTGTGCCCACTGGGTGAATCCCACTGGACTTTTGCAAGCTTGTGAGGACACTAACTTGCATTTATGCTGCTGCTTTTCAAACATTTGGGCTCACTGAAAGACAGAATTCCCCTTTTGTTTTCCAGTCTTCAGTTCCTTTTTCTGTGTGTGTGCCACTTGTTTTGCACAGGCCATCATTTTTATCCTGGAGATACAAAGAAAATGATACTGTCAGGTGATTAATTTTCCATTCATAGTCTTTGACTCTATCTCACTTTTATCCCTAGGGCTGGGAACAATGGGCAGAGGCATTGTGACTTCTCTAGTTAAGGCCAACATACCTGTGGTAGCCCTGGAGCAGGATCTGGAGTATCTGAACACAGGAAGAAAAGCTGTGATGCTCCTTTTGGAACGTGAGGCGATGAAAATGGAGCAGGGTGCCCAGACCCTGGATTTCCACAACCCTGCACGTCTCCAGTTCACTGTGGACTTTGATTCGTTGCGTGACGTAGATCTCGTCATTGAGGCTGTGTTTGAGAACATGGCACTAAAGAAGGCAATATTCCACAAGCTCTCAAGGATCTGCAAGCCAGGGGCCTTGCTGTGCACAAACACATCAGCCCTGAGCATCGACAAAATAGCTTCTGCCACCAGCCGCCCACAGCAGGTCATTGGCACCCACTTCTTCTCCCCTGCCCACGTCATGAGGCTGCTGGAAATAATTTACGGCCGCCACACGTCCCCCACGGCCATCGCCACTGCCATGCAGCTGGCCAAAGCACTCAGAAAGGTTGGAGTGGTGGTAGGGAATTGCTTTGGGTTTGTTGGGAATCGCATGATGTTCCCGTACGTACAACAGGCAGTTTTCCTTTTAGAGGAAGGAAGCAGACCAGAAGCAGTGGATCGGGTCCTTGAAGATTTTGGGTTTAAGATAGGACCGTTCCGCATGTCTGACCTGGCTGGGCTGGACGTGGGCTGGAGGTCCCGGCAGGGCCAGGGCCTCACGGGCCCCTCGGTGCCCGCAGGGACGCCGGCGCGGCAGCGGCACGGGCAGCGGTACAGCCCCCTGCCAGACCTGCTGTGCGAGAGCGGCCGCTTCGGCCAGAAAACTGGCAAGGGCTGGTACCAGTACGAGAAGGCCGGGGGCAGGACAGCCACGCCAGACCCATGGCTCCACAACCTCCTGGCCCAGTACAGGGACACCCATGGCATCGAGCCCCGCTTCATAGACCAGGAGGAAATCCTGGAGCGGTGTCTGTTTTCCCTCATCAACGAAGGCTTTGCCATCCTGGCTGAGGGAATAGCATCGGGCCCAGAGCACCTGGATGTGATTTACATCAATGGCTATGGGTGGCCAAAGCACAGGGGTGGCCCCATGTTCTACGCCTCCACCGTGGGGCTGCCCCGCGTGCTGGCCAAGCTGCACAAGTACTCCGAGGCCCATCCTGATGTCCCTGGGCTGCGGCCCAGTGCCTTTCTGAAAAAGCTGGTGGCTGTGGGGAACCCCCCCATCAAAGAGTGGATGTCCTACCTCAGCCAGCAGAGTTCCAGGCTGTGATTCCACTGGTAGAGGTTGATCTCATGGAACCAGTGCTGTAATTGCACCGTCTTTTCTAATCAAACCCAAAGTGCTACGGGCTCATAAACAATGTCACGAAGCTTCCTGGGCCTTTGCATGGAATAACTTTGGCCAGTGATTGATTCTCAGTCCCCCTCTTATTGCAGGTAACCACTGCCTATATCCATCCTCCTTCCTCAGCCCCAGCCTCACCCACCTTCTTCACACACTGCTGTGTAAAGGCCCATCTCGTTTTGCACTGCCTGCAGGTTGTCAGAGCTCTCCTCCTCTTCCAGTTTGTCTTTGGGGAAGGCAGGGAAGAACATCCACAGCCCACAATGCAAATCATGGTTGGAGCCAACAGAGAGAAGATCACAATTCACCCAAGACCAGCTGGATCTACCAGATCCTGCCTTCAATCCGTTTCCCAGTTTGTTCAGTTCTTTCCTGTGCAGCCCACATCCACTGGATGCCCTGGATCTCCCACAGACATCCAGCTGAAGTCTGATCCCTTCCTGCTGCTGTGGGAGTGTTGGCACAAGGGTGTGGCACCCTTCAGAGGTAAAGTCGAATGAAGAGGAGAGAGAAAGCCTGGCCAGAGAGCGAGGGGCAGGGCTGGTACCGTCCCTCCTCTCCGCTGCAGAGGAGACTCATAAATGCCAGAAAAGCCACAAATACATCAACCTGCCTACCATGCCCTGTGGTGTTGGCTCACGACTGGCCTTCTGCATCCAGACTCTATCCTCCCTTACCGTTATCCCCACCCGGCTTTGTCCAAGCAGAAACATATTCTGACACCATTTAAGTATGGAAATGTGTTGCCATCACTCCCCCATCTTGCCTGCCTACAGCTACCAGGTCCTGGGGCTCAGCAGGCTCTAATTGACCAGATTCAAACATGACCTGTCACTGACCATGTTTTCACATGGGCAGAAGTCACACTGAGAAGGGCAGGGCACAAGAGCTGTGCAGGCAGGGGTTGTGCTGCAGGCAGGCAGGGAGGTGACAGATCCCTAGCAGGGAGCAGAGCAGAGGGAAAGGGAGCTAAACTTCCTCCAGGCTTTGGGCCAAAGTCTCCCATTTCACATGTCTAGTGAATGTATCTTCCAGTCTGGTGGGGGGAATAGGTTGGTCTGGGTTCCCCTCTCAAGGACACTGAATGTCTAACTTTTGATTTTAGTTTAATAAAACTGCTTTGATAATCTAATGACAGTTTATGTAGTATCAAATGGAATAGCAGAAAAAAGAAAATGTGCTTGTTCCTTGTTTTCTCTCCATCACTTCTCTCTGTGGTAGAACTAGACAATTTTCCTGTTTGTGGAGGAGTTTGTGTCTGAGAAGGCTAGATGCCTCTTTTTCTTTCCCTCAGTATGTTCTTATTTTGCCCTCTTGTCTACTCCTGTCCATCAGTGGGTGAGAGTGCAAAACTGAGGGCAGGAAACCCTTCAGAAGTCCCAAGCCAACCCAAGTGCCTGGTTCCAGGACCAGAGAAGGAGCTCAGTGTAGCCCAGCAAACTGCTGCAGTTCACGCCGAGTCACTCGTGTGCAGAGCTGAGAGCAGCCCAGCGTTAGCTCCGAGGTGAAGCGCTGCTCCCACGCGAGCAGCCTCCGTGTGACGCTTACACAACAGCTTGCCTGCTGCTGGGGCTGGCATGCCACCCGCGGGGCAGCCCTGGGCGTGTCACCCACGGGACAGCCCTGGACGTGTCACCCACGGGACAGTCCTGGACACGAGGCTCTGCCCGGGCCAGCCTCCCCTGCCCTGTGCTTCGGGCTGGGGTGTTCAATCACACTGGGGATGGGCTGGGAAAGGGCAACTCCCCTTGCACTGGCAGCAGGCTGTGGAGGAGAGAGCATGCCCTTCCTCTGCAGCAGCAATGTTATCTCAGGACATGGAGACCCACGAGCTCACCCTGGGGCCAAAACGCTTCTCCTCACCTACATCACCTTTTTGCTCGTGCATTTGATGTGCCGGTCCCCTTTCTCAGAAACTGCTGGGAGCAGAGGCTGTTCACACCAGTGATGCCTCTCCCGACAGAAGTTCATTTGTAAATTCACATCGACCAAAGCAGCCCCGCATCGATTGTTCTGTCAGCCCGACGTCCCAGCAGCCAGCGGTGACATTGCTGCCGCCGAGAGGTCGCGTTCCCACCTCCGGGAGGGCGGGAGCAGTGCTTGGCAGTCCCGGCCTCTGCACTGCTCCGCTCCCGGCAGGGCCAGAGCAGCCAAAGGGCCACCACAGCTCCTTGGCCCTCGGCCCTGCAGGGGCGCAGCCTGATCCCAAGCCCCTGGTGCCTGCTGACAAGCAGTCCAAGCAGAAAGCACCAGCCTGTTCTGTGAGCCTCTTTGGTAAGCTGTTAAAATAACAGCCTTGCACAGTCCCCATCAGCTCAAATGTGCAGTGATGCCAGAAATATGCCCATGAGTGAAATGTTTCTTCATTTAACAGGAGAGAACACAGCCCTGCGCAGGGGAGAACTTGATAACCACTTGGTACAGGATTAGTTTCCCCACCTGTCTTTTTAAACCAGTGAGAAAATATCTGTTAAAAACGTTTTCCAGGTAAAACCATCCCTATGGGCAAGGAATGTCCCCAGTTCTGCTCACTCTGAACATCTGACTGTTGGTGAGCTGAGGTCATCCAGTTCTCAGCGAGGAGAGGCCCTGGTGACACACAATGCAAGCTGGCTCCAGTCCATCCCTAATCTTTGGGCCCTGCTTCTGCTTTCATGTGAGTGTCTGGCTGCACGTCTGGCTTTCTGCACAGCGGGGTGCTCGCTTTCTGGCTCAGGAGATTCAGTGTCGGCCCCTCGCATGCAGCTGCAGGATTGTTAGATGTCTTTAATTAAGTCGGTGAACTCTGCCAGTGCAGCAGATGCCTCCATTAACTGCTCAGCCACAGGCATTTTGCAAAACAGTAGTGAATGGGAGTGCACCAAAGGAGAGGTATTGCTTCAGCTTTGATCAGAGTCCCCTGCAGCACCGGCTCTTCAAAGGGAGGCAGAGCCCCCTGCCTTAGGCTGCTCAAAGTGCTGTCCTGCAGTACACGCCCAAAGACGGGGCACTTGGGTCTCATCAGAACCACCTACCCCTGTCTCTTGTAACCCACAGTTCACCTCTCTTCACTGTATTTCTTTTGAACAGAAAGTGATCTGACAGCCCAGGCTGGTCTGAGAGCCGCTCTGGAGGTGAGAGAGTGCTGGAGAGGCAGGGCTTTGTGCCAGCAGGTACAAGTGTCAGTTCTCCTTGGGCTGGGGGGTCTCGTGGGAGCTGAGCTGCTGGTGGGCTCCAGGGAACAGGAGGACAACAGGGCAGTGTCGAAGAAACACCTGGATTTGCAATCAGTTTCTCCTCTGCTTGCAAAGAGCTGAGCAAGGTCCTGAATATTTGCAGATTTCAGTGGGATTTTGGTAAAGCAAGGGCAGGTAAGCCTCGAGGAGTGAGTCAGAATATTCTCTTTCCAGCTTAAGGAACCCTCGAGGCATTTAAAATGTATAGGCCTGTGAAGCTTCCCCAGTCCTGGTGACCAGTGCCAAGGAAGGCTCAAAGCTTCTCAGCGCAGCTGGGCACCCATCTCCTACCCGCTTAGGTTGAGTTTAACAGGTATAGCCCCACTTGCATATCCCAGGAGGTGAGGGCATAAGCTGGGACACAGCTGTGTGTGCCTGGTCCAGCACTCGCATGAGCAGTGATACATCCCAGGGCCAGCAGCACTGCAGGGAACAGGTCTGTGCTGCAAGTCAGGGGTGACAGGGGTGGTTCAAAGCCTCGGTGAGGTTTTCTGCTCTGCAGTTATGACCCACATCGCCTGGTTTGATCCAGAAAGTTGGGGCTGGTCACAGCAAGACACTGGCAGCTTGGCTGTTCTCAAGCTCTTCTTGGCAAGAAGCAAATGATTCTCTCAGAACACCTTCAGGAGGGTGCACAGGACAGGAACACCTCTGGGGTCTGTTCCAGACCCCACAGGAACTGTCTGGGAATATTCTGGAGAACACAGGAAAATAAGTAATTTTTGACTGCTTCAGACAAAGAGCTATTGGGTATTGTACAAAGATGAGAGACTACAAAAATGACCATTTGATTTCTGTTCTAGCAGAAAGCTGGCTTCAACTCCCAGTGCTGAGCAGAGCAGCAATAAAAACACAATTTACTTTCAAACATGACAGGGAAACAAGTCCACCACTACACTTAGGAAACAAATAATGTAGCCACAGCTCAAGATAAATCCAGACATTAATTTTGGCCTAAAGATATGATTGTTGGAAATAACAATACACTTTCATATCATTACTCACCAAAATTATATCTACTGATTAGTTTACAAAATGGAAGACAAAGTTTATCAGGGTTTTAAAAATCGCTGCGTGCTTAGAAAGAAGCCATCAGGGGACAGAGCCATCGGGGGCACAGCTATCAGGGGGCACAGCCGTCAGGGGGCACAGCCATCAAGGGACGTGGCCACAGGGGAACATTGCCCTCAGAGGACAGAGCCATTGGGGGAGAGAGATATGGGGGGACGGAGCCAACGGGGCACAGCCATCAGGGGCACAGCCATCAGGGGACAGAGTCATTAAGAGACAGAGATATGGGGGACAGAGCCATCAGGGGCACAGCCGTCGGCGGAGTCAGCTATCAGTGGGCACGGCCATTGGGGGTATGGCCATCGGGGGATGGGGCCACCGGGGGCTGGGCTATCGGGGGACACGGCCGTCGGGGGACAGAGCCATTACGGGGCTCGGCCATCGGGGGTCACGGCCACCGGGGGCTCCGTCCCTCGGGGGCTCCGTCCCTCGGGGGCTCCGTCCCTCGGGGGCTCCGTCCCTCGGGGGCTCCGTCCCTCGGGGGCTCCGTCCCTCGGGGGCTCCGTC
>JAYRBT010000010.1:19860975-19887992 GCA_036023395.1 Myiotriccus ornatus | reverse complement strand
CGGGGCGGAGCGGGGCGGGCGGCCGGGCCCTGCCCGCGGCGCTGCCCCCGCGGCGCTGGGCGGACGGGCGGTCTCCGCTGCGGCTCGGCGTCTTCTCCTCCTCCTTCTCCTCCTCCTCTTCAACCTCCTCCTCCTCCTCCTCCTCCTCCGGCCGCTGCGGCGCGGGGGCTGCGGGCGGAGCGGCGGCGCCATGAGCGGGGCGGCGGCGGCCAAGAGCGAGAAGCTGGACGAGGCTCAGGCGCTCGCCCGCAGCTGCGCGGGCAGACCCGACTTCCAGCCCTGCGACGGGCTCTCGCTCTGCGCCACCCACAGCCACGGCCGCTGCTTCCGCCTGCACTGGTGCTGCCACCTGGGATGGTGCCACTGTGAGTGAGGGGGCGCGGGGCGGGCGGGGGGCGCCGGTCCCGCCGGTCCCGGGGGTCCCGAGTGTCCTGTCGGTCCCCGCGCGCTCCTCACCGCCCGTCCCGCCCCGCCCGTCCCGTCCCGCGGCCGGGAGCATCCCGCTCCCGGAGCTGGACCCCCTCCTGTGGGGCTGCTCATGGGGATCTCCCTCGGGTCCCAGCGCCCCTCGCACCGGGAGGCGGCCGGAGGGCGGGCTGTGGCACCGGCTGCTCCTGGGCACCGCTGTCCTTCGCTCCAGCTACTTCACCCTCCGTTCTAATGGTTTTCTTTTTACAGGCATAAACCCCCCTGAGTAGAGAGGTAACTGCTTTAGGCTATATATAGGAGATAGTTTCAAAATCCAGTGTTGATCCATCTCTGGTGAAAAGGCGCCCAACAACTTGAATATGTATATTCAAGATGCTGATGTGTCTAATCATGGAGGCTGGGATTCAACTGTGGATGTCCAAACATAGTTTGATGAGTAATTAATCACTTAGAACCGTGAAGAGCAGGCTTTCCCAGCAGTGTGTTGTTGCGAGGTCAGGAAATGGTGATGGAGCAGTGTACTTGGGTCGTGTTGTGTTCAGGAGACCTTAAAGCCTGTATGGTCAGGGTTAGTGCTGGAACGTTGTGTGAGGTTGCTTGATGCTGCAGAAGGTGTCTCTGGACTCCTGACATCCCATTCTCCTTTTAAATCTGTTGCCATCTCTCCTTGTAATTTAATCTACACGGATTCCCCTTCACATGCACTTTTCTACAAATTTTGTTTGATGGGGTAAAGGGCTTGCCCTAAAAGTCACCTTTTATTTGGATGTGAGCTTCTATTTGAATGAAATAGACATTCTAGGGATTTTGTCTTGATTTGGGATTCATTTGAAATCCGTTCAGAACAATGGGTGTTTTCTGTCAGTGCCCTGTGTGTGGCACAACTGGCTGTGTGAGAAGGTGCCACAGTCATCTGCTGCACAGGGATAGGGATGTCTTGCATTTCATCCATGACACAAAGGGCCTCAAGTTATGACCTAGATCCACTCTTCCTTCCCAAAATTTCTTTGGCCTCAGTTATTTGCGGTCACCATAAAGATACATAAGCTTATGAGCACTCTGGAGCACAGGATCAGAGCTCAAAATGGTGCTTATAAACTGGAGATGTTACCCAAAATCAGTTGGGGATGGTCCTGGGAGGGGAATTCAGGCATGGAGCTAGGAACACCTGGAGAAGCGATGCTTTGGAGAGGGATGTGGGGATTAGGATGGGTCACAACTGCGTGTGCGTCAGAAGCGGGAGCCTGTGTGGTGAAAATGCAAACCCAGACCCCGGCCTTCGCTTGGGGAGGCATTACCAGCAGCATGGCAAGTGTGCAATTTAATTAGTCTCTTCAGCTCAGTGATGAGGAAACCAGGCTGATGAGCTTTGAGCATTGCACTTTATGGAGCTGTGGGAGAACTGGGGAGGTTCTGTAGGAAATCACAGAGATCAGCTCTGAAAATATTCTTTACAAGGAGGTGCAAAAGGAAAGAGGTTGTTTGGGCTCTAAAAGATTGAAGGAGGGAGGGAAGGAGAGCTTTGCAAAGTATAAGGTAGCCTTGCAAAGAAAACTGTGTTCTAGCCCTCCTCTGCACGGACTTGGCAGATAACCAGGTATCACTGACCTGTGGCAGGAGAGTTTAGGTCTGGATATTAGAAAACATGGTAGGAAGGCAAATGAAGCAGGGGAACAGTACTTGAGGAGGTGAGAAGTTGTGGTCCTTGAAACCCTTGAAGGGAGCCTTAGACTGGTGTCTCTTAGGCATTACACGGAGCTACTTCCCTCTCGGAAGGACACTCGAGATTCTTAGCTGCCCTGTGGCAATCTTAAGATTTAAAAATAGTTACAGCTTTTGCAAGAAGTACAGACTTCCTTCTTAATTCCTCCTTTGTGGCAGAAGAAACTTTGAGATACCTCTGCCCCACGAAACTAGGATTTTAAATGAAGGAAGTCACACATTTCCTTGCCTTGTTTAATCTTCCAAAAGCCATGGAGAAGCGCGCTCCCTTCTTGCCCCTCATTTCCTAATGCAAATTTCAGAGCCGAGGATCTCTTTGTATCCTGCTCCTCCAGAATGAGTTGAGTTGGACTTAAAAGGGGTAAGAATGAGGTCTATAATGGGAAATTGTATAGAGGTCAGAGATGTAATTAAGCAGTGTTTGGAGTTATCTTCCATAAATGCAGTGCTGTAATGCCGACTTGGGAATCCTCAGGGTTCTTGAAAGTGCTTTTCTGTGACTCCTAAGAGCTGTATTGGGGTACAGGAAGCTCTACATCAATTAAAAGGGCCTTTGAAGTATTATTTTCCATCTGTGGCCAAGGTCCTGGAGAATGTCAACTCAGTTAAAGTGCACTTACACTGAGAAATTACAAAAACTCACCATGCCATGATGAGTAGATTGTCTCCTCATGTGGATTCAGGATCACATCTGCTTACTTCAGTGACGGGGGCAATTTAGCGTTGCAGAGCCACTTGCTATGGAAGGAATAATTGAGAAAGAGCCCAGTCTGAATTCCCCAAAGCTGTTTTTGTTGGCGTGCTGCGAAGGGAGCAGGACTTCAGGCACTCCCTTCACCTCCGACGTTTCTGTCCGTAAAATGGCAATAATAGTTGGCAGGAGAGATCAGAGACTGCTCAGTGTATCCAGACAGCTCTGAGAACCTCAGCTGCTCTGGGTGCCTGTGTGACTTCTGTGTCCAAGCCTGGAGTTTATTTGGGGTCACTTTCAGTTTGTTTCAGGCTCAGTGGGGAGCGGGTCTCCTGTGAGGTGGTTCTCGGATGTGCCTCTGCGCCTGGGGAGCTCTGAACTGCGGTACAACCTCCATGAGGAGGTGTGTGAACACTGGGCAGGATGGGGGGGCTGGGCTGGGATAGGTGCGTGCCTTGGGTGTCGCTGGAGTCGCCGGGCTCTGGGGCCACAGGGAGGGCACGGAATACCTCATACCTGCTGCAGCAGCTGACTGAACACCCACCCTCCCCTGGGTGCTGCCCACTCCTGTCTCCACATGGAAACGGGATGAGGGCTCCCTTTTCCCTGCAGGGAAAAAGGCGTTGGTCCAGGAGGTATTTTGCCTTCAGCCCCTGTGTTTGTCCCATTACACATTGTCCTGCACCCCTCCAGTCAGTCCCTGCCTGCGTTCCCTTTGCCAGGGTGGCAGCCCCCTGTTCACCTTCCTCCTCTCCTCTCTCAGAGCCTGGTGGGGTTTGGCTTATCAGATGAAGTCTGAGAGCCTTAAATTACTCAGATCTACTTTTTCCAGAGGCAGAGAAAACATGCCAGAGGCAGGTCTGCAGCAAGGTGCTGCCTCCCTTTCCTCATCTCAGGATTTCCGCTGCAGCTCCGACTGGCACCGGCGCTGCTGCGAGGCTGCTGGCTGTGAGGTGGTACCTGCTTCTGTCACAGGGGATCAGATCCTTGGGCTTACATCTCACCTGACCTGACAGCAGGACTTTGGCTGTGTTTTGCTAATGCTACTTCCTAAGAATTTGCCACGAGAGAAAGCATCACACTTCATACAATTACAAGATTGGTTTCATCCCTGGACAGTGCAAAAATAGGGTATTCTTTTGCAGCTAGGCTCATTTTTAATCTGAATATCTTGCATTCTGTTAAACACCCTGCAAACCCCTTGGTACATTGTGCTGCAAATATCAATAATACATGATGAATCGTGGTTCCACATCAGTTGTATCAATAGACAGTAATTGTGCTACCTTGTATTAGCCTTTCTGTGCTTTTTTCCCCCTGATTCAGCATCAAAAAAAGCAAGCTTTTGGCTTTTTAAGGCTCTTGCATATCTTATATTGAAAAGTAAATGCAGCAAATAAGTTTTGGTTCCACCACTTTTACAAGGTTCAGCTGTTTGGACCATTTACAAGAAAACAAACCACGGAAGGGGAAAGCTGTGAGGTCTCCATTGGGTGGCCAGGAAGGGAACACAGTTGCCAGGCTCAGGCATGCAAAAAGACTGTGGTGGCAGTAAAGATTTTAAAAAGCACACCTGCTCCCCTGCCCTGTGTTCTGCTGAGTGGTGGAGAGCACTTGCAGGTGTGCCCTGAATTAGCTTCCTGCTCCCTGGCGTGCACCGTGGAATTGTGGCACTGCTGCAGCGGAGTTTGGAGCCAGACCTGGCACAGTCTTCATGAGGTCAGGCAGGCCTGGCAAGAGACCCAAGGAACTGTTGTTCCTTGGGCGAGAGGAGAGAATGGGCTTGTGTGATGGGTGGCACAGCACGAAGGGCACGTGTGTTCTGGGTTGTTTGGGGGGAGAAGAACTTCTCTGAGTTTGAAATGCTGGGGATGCAGAACCAGAGAATATTTACATTTGTTGTTCACCTGCTCTCTGAACAAGGAGCCCAGGGTTTCTCTTGGCTCTCAGAGCCCCATCACTCTCAGATCCTCACACTGTGTGAAGGCATCCAGGGGGCACAGCCCATCCTGGCTGGGGTCTCGTTGGTCCCAGCTGTGAGGCAGATCAGCACAGTCCCTGCACCTGGGTGTGCTTGGAGCAGACACTGCTGCTCACGTTCTTTGCTGCCTGAAATACCACAGATTTCTTTTATAACAGTTTAAAAATGTAAAAAAATACATTTATTTTCTGACCCACAGAGCTGGTGAAAGCTCTCTGTCAAGACCATCGTCGACTGAACCCCTTCCAGAGATGATGGTGTGGTGGTGCCACATGGCAGCTCCTCCCTGCTCTCTGCAGGTACACACCTGGCCCAGGTGCAGGTTTGTCCCCTGCCACACAGTGACTGTGCAGCAGATCAGTAGCTCTGTGCACACAGGCAGCATTTCTGAGGGGTCTCTCCCCCCTCTCCAGCGACAGGGCCGTCAGCAGGGGCTCTGACAATCTCCAAAGCCTATGTAATTATTCAGATCCGGTCTGCCTGTGGGAACTGTGAGCAGGGAATTAGCAAGGCACCCCTCTTTCCTGTGACAGACCATTGGTAAGTGAGCTGAGGTGGTTATGGGAGATACTTAGGTGCATCATGACAGAGCTTGGAGGTCTAAAGAGGAGCTGTGCCTGCCTGCACCAGCCTCTGTTGACTCTCCCCCTGGCAGAGAAGCAGCTACAGCCCTGGTGGGGGGACCCTGAAATAAGCCCCGGGGTGCTCTGCAGCACAGCAGACACTGTAGATCTCCCAGGGCCTTGCTTTTGCCCTGGTGGGTTTTCCCTGTGCTGTTTTTTGGTGGCTACAAAGCTCTTTGCCACACCCAGGAGGGAGCAGAAGGGCAGCAGTGCTCCAGTGCTCCACGAGTGTCCCTGTCTGCGGAAGGTGATGTGGATGGAGCTCACTGGAAGGTGCCAGCCTGGCAGTGCTGGTGGCAACTTGAATTCCTAGCAGTGCTGTTCCTCAGGGGAAAAACTATATCCTGATGATTGACTTGTTGGATAGATAGAAAAGGGAGCTGTAAAATACCTGTGTTTGAAACCCTGAGGCTGGTAGTTGGAGGAGGTCATATGTTTTTCTTTATGGAAAACTTAAACAGGAATGGAGCAGGGGGAGCTGGGAACTCTGGGGCTGGGCATTCCTGGAAAAAACAGCTTGTTCTGGAGGGAGGATGATCACAAATGCTGGGAGAAATAGGGGGTTTTTCATTTGCTTTGGCTGTAAAAAGGATTTGGACATCCATCCCGTTTAAGTCCGTGGATCCGGACAGAATGTTTGTGCACAAGCCAGGCATTGTGCTGAGTGCCAGGCAGGGGCTGCAGAAAGGTGGATTTTTCAGCTTGTAATGGGAAAAGACTTTTAATGAGGATTTGTTGCCTGTGGCTGTGCAAGATCTTTTCTTCACCTGCATTTTGAAGAGCTATGATATTCTAGCTCCGTTCCACTAACCTGTACACAACCAAGGAAAGAATGTCAGCTTAATGTATTCTGAACAGTTACTCTGGGGGCAAACATTTACTGCCAGTTTTTATGTGTGCTCCATTCTGGACCTGGCTGGTGTTTTGTTCCTCTGGTTTTAGTTATAATCTGGAAAGCACAGTACAGATGTACCACTGATGCTGTGTCTCGGAAAGAGAACTCACACGTGTCAATTCATCGTACCCTGTGGGAATGTCAGGGCCTCTGGAAGAACCTGCTGGTGTTCATTTTGAAACCCTTACTAGAATGTTGAGAGACATGCATGTTCTACTGTTATTAACAAAGCCCCTGATGTCACTTATCAGGAAGAGACCACAGGAAAATCTCTGAATTCAGGCTGCTTGCTCAGTACATTTTGTAGGACTGACTCTTGTATGGCTCATCCAGGATTGAATAGAAATCACTGTTCTACACAAGTCCTGGGGAAAAGGGGCCTGTGTACCAAAACACTTCCTGCCAGCCAAAAACTCTGCTGTGCATGACTGTGAGGGTCTGTCCATCTGAGGAGAATGACTCACAAAGAATTAAACCTGCTTGCCCAAAACTCAGTGATCTGTGGTAAAAGCCTCTGAGAGTGGCAGATAACTGACACCCTTCCTCTGTGGCTGCCTGAAGGGGTAACTGCTGTCTTTGTAAAGCTTGAAAGGATAAGGCTGGGGATGTTTCTTACTGGAAGCAAGTACTTCCAAGGAAAAGTTCATTAACCTTATGTCCCATCAGCTGATGCGGTTGTCTGGGAATTCAGGGTGTCCTGAACGCTTCATGGGGAGGGCTGGGCCTCTGCTCCTCTCAGGGAGGCTCCTGCTGTGGAAAGGCTGCAGGCACTTTTCTCACTGCAGAGGAACAGCTCCAAGACAAAATCTGCACGGAGCACAGTGCCTGTGGTGAGTGTGTGGCTTCCTTCCTGGACTCTGCGGGTGGCCAAATCTGTTTGCCAGCTTGAATCTGCGAGCCTGCCTACCCCCAGTGCCCAGTGCAAAAGTGCCTGCTCACACATTACCCTTCTCTCCTGGTTGTTGATGGATGTTTCGTGTGCCTTAAGCTGCAGCCTATGGTCAAACCCTTGTGTTGTCCCCTGAGACGGAGTCACAGGATTGTCACCTTCATGGCCTCCATCCTGTAGCTCTGCAGAGCTGACACTGCTCAGCTTTGCTAGAAGCACTGAAGAGGCCTCTCAGGTACTTGGCACAGCACCTCCAATTTCCTGGCAGCACCTGTGTGTTCATCAAGAACACGTTTTGTCACTGCTCGTTGTTAAAACCAGCAGAGCTGGGCTTGTAGAGAATGGGCATCTTGGGGTGTCCTTATGTAATGGCACTGGATTTAACCAGCCCTACACTTCATGACTCACTGCCAGCTTTGGGAACTCAGTTCTGCGCATTGATAATGCTCTACTAGAAATTTGTGTTTCTATAAAGGACAAAAAGCAAAATGCTTTACTCACAAACAGTGTAAGATGTTCCAGAACGATAGCTGTGACACTGTGGGCTTAGCTGCTGATGGATGGCACAAGCTCATACTAATGTAAGAGCTGGTTGACAGTAGATTGGATTCCAGGTAGAGCATCTCTCTCCGTCTGCATATAAAGTGACCCTGGGTTAGTGAGTTGTGGCTTTTCTTCCAGCACGTCCATGAATTTATCTGCCCACAAGATACAGAGTATGTTTTCATAAGTGCTTTGACTCTTCCACTAATCAATTTTTATGTAGTGACTGATCACAGAACTCAAGAAGTCCAGTTGGTGCAATTTGGAGATGTTTCTGCTCATAGTCGAATATATTCACATAGATGGAAATCCAAAACCTACTGGGCAAGTAAAATCTAATTGCTTGGCAACAGGGCCTTGTTTTTAACATACCCATACTTTAACTTGGGCCGCACAACAGTTGGAATTTATACATAACCTGTGTTGTAAAACAATTTCAGCAATGTGTTTGCATTCTTGTTCTCCCTGGTGGCTGTGGAGCTCCAGAGCCCCCACTCTGCTTGTTTTGTTGGGTAGCTGCACCCAGCCCTGCAGCGTGTCCCTGCTGTGCCCAGCCAGGGCAGCTCTGTGCCCATCCTCTCCCTGCTCCTCGTGGTGCCAGGGCTGGAGCTCACCTGCAGCTGTTCCAGGCAGGTGCTCGGCTGTGCCATGCTTCCTGCTGCCTGTGCCATTTGGATTTCATTGTTTCCTCGATCCCGAGCCCCACTCCAGGTGTTTGCTCTCCCTCACGTGTGCTGCCTGTCCCTGCAAGAGGCTGGGACACTCTAGGGTGTGCTGGGGTACCCTGATCAGCTCCTGCAGCCCTCCAGCTGTGGGCAGGACACGTGAAACCCTCACCTTTTGCTTTGCTTTCCCTGCCTGTATCACCAGACCTTGGCCTAAGGGCACAGGGACCATTAACCGGCTTGTTCAGTGGGATCTTGGCTCTCTGGGTGTGAAACCGAGGGCGATGCTCACCCTGCCACTGTCAGAAGGGATCAGATCCTTGGGCTTACATCCAACCTAACCTGACCTGACAGCAGGACTTTGGCTGTGTTTTGCTAATGTTACTTCCCAAGAATTAGCCATGAGAGAAAGCATCACACTTCATACAATTACAGGATTGGTTTCGTACCTGGACAGTGCAAAAATAGGGTGTTCTCTTGCAACTGGGCTCACTTTTAATCTGAATATCCTGCATTCTGTTAAACACCCTGCAAACCCCTCGGTACATTGTGCTGCAAATATCAATAACACATGATAGATCATGGTTCCACATCAGTTGTACCAATAGACAGTAATTGTGCTACCTTGTATTAGCCTTTTGTGCCTTTTTTTCCCCCCTTGTGATTCAGCTTTTTGAAAAAACAAGCTTTTGGCTCCTTAAAGCCTCTTGAGTGTCTTACATTGAAAAGTAAACCGTGAGTGCTGTGTGTGCTCCCACCTGTGCTCCTCCTCCAGTGGTACCTGCTCTCTCTTGCAGAGCATTGTTGGATCCCACACCACTCCAGGGAAAGGTTGGTGCCCGTACCTGCACACACCAGCTCCACGTGGTGACATATTTTGGGTGTGATCAGGGAGAGCAGTCCTGTAAATTCTCTGGAATTTGGTTCTGGAGAGGCCTGTGACAGAAGGAGGAAGATTGTTTTGAATGAAGTGGAAATGCAGATGTGGACATCAGGCACCAGAAGCAGCAGTGGGAGGAGGGTTGAAAGCGTGGCCTGTGCTGGTAACAAGGACACTGGTCCCAGCATTGAAGTTGAAGGAGGTGTTGTTTGTCCAGCCTGAAGGCTCACTCTGGGGTAAGGCACCACAGATGTGTGTCAGCAAAGCCCCTGTGCTCTGCCCACAGGAAGGGAGCAGCACAGGTACAGCACATCCCAGGGGTGCCCCTTTCTCCTGCCAGCCAGCAGCAAACCAGGCTGTGGCTACACAGACGTGTCCGTTCCAAGCTGTCACACCCAACCTGCTGCCCCAGCTGTCCCCTGTGGGTGCAGAGTGCAGGTCTTCGGAGAAGACTTTTCCTTCAAGGACCCAGGGAGCTGTTCTGCTTATCTTAGACTTCCCAGGAAAACATTCCATCATGTGCAGAGGCTCAGGGTGCCCCTCTGCAGCACGTACTACACACGTGGAAAATGACTGTCTTGTCTCTCCAGTGCCTGTGATTTCTGTGCACAGGCAATGCCATGGTTTTCTGGGTAGTTTGACACTGAGCTGTGCTTATCCTGCTTTGTTGCCATATCAGCACATTGACTGGCTGCATGGAAACCATGGGATGCTGAAGCTTGAGCAGATGGTGCACAGGGATGGGGTTGTAGAATAAATATTTAGCACTAAGCCATTTTGTGCTATTTTTCTCTACTGAATTTTAAAAATATCTAGTGTAACTTGGGGGCTAAAACTCCTCAGGAGAGTGTGCAAAGAGTGGCTGTTCTGCCCTTTGGGAGTGGCTTTGGAAGGGATGTTGGAAGCTGAATATCCTGGCGTTCAGAGCTCGTGTTGGGATGGACAGCACTCAGCTGCTGTGCTTGTGGAGGTGTCCAAGGCTGGTGCCATGCTTTCCATGCCTGCACTTCCATGTGCCTGTGTTCTTGTGATCCAGCAGGGGCTGGGGTTAGTTGTACCTGCGGTATTTGTGGCATTTCTCCATGTACTGGAAGGAAAGGGCTCCTCCAGAACACACATGTGGTGCGTGCTGCTGCTCATTTCTTTTTTGGATGTCGATACTCTGTTCCCTTGCGAGGTTAGTGAGCAAATATGGCCCCTTTAAGAGGGTTTATGGCTGCCTGAAACATCCCTCAAGCCTTCTGGGTTGCTTTTCCTTTAAGTCCAGTAAATCCATGTAAACAGTGAGAGGAAAGAGCAGGGATGATGGAGGAAGCTCCAGGGTTTGTTTGCATTTAAGCGTTACCTGCTCTTAAGCTGATGTGCACAGAAGCCCCTGAAAGGCTTAGACAGCTCCCAGCATGTACTGTCATGATCCTTTTTGTATTTAAAACAGATCAAGACAAAGGGCATTAAAATACAAATCTGATGAAGAAAAACTTTCTGATGTTTCCCCCCTCTTAGTTTCCTGTGAAAAGCATCAGGTCAGGGGCTGGCACAGCTGTCTGTGGCTCTACAGCAGTGAGGGAACACCTCTCCTCCACAGGGCAGAATCACTGCTGGGGAGCCACTGCAGCAACATTGCTGGCCTAGTTCTTCCCTGTGCTTGGATGGGGCTGGGAGTGGGATGGATTCATCAGTGCTCTGGTGGAGGTGCTTCTGCGAGAAGCTGCTGTTTGCAAGGACACACCTCTGTTAGGTCAGAGCCTGCTGCACTTCAGACTGCTCAGGTGTGGCCTCTTTTTCTGTTGTTCCTTTCCAGAGTTGATTTGTGTCCTTGGAGTCTCTTCTGTGATCCCTTCATGGGCCCTTCTAGTTCTGCCAGAAGTCCTGCAGGTGTGTGGGACACTCTGTCTGCATCCCCTGCTCTAGAAATTTGTTTGAGCAATCCCAGTGATTTTCCAAGTTGTCTGGATGAAGCACAGGGTAAAAATATCCCTTGCACTGAGGTGTTGCATATCTTCACCTTCAACACTGACAAGCATTTCAGCTATGCCTCATTATAACCACCAATAGCCCAGCTGAGTTCTGCTTGGTCTTGTGCTGTAAAGTCTGGCAGTGCCTCAGTGTCCCAAAATGTTTTCTGTCTCCTCCAGTGGCTCATTCCATATCTCATGTTCACCACGTAGTTTGTGATGTTTGCTGGATATGGCATGATGGCTGTTCCATACAGTGCAGAGGAAGGGAAACTGGGTTAGCAGTGGGATTTTTCACATTTGTCATCTGTAGATGTGTTCAGGGTCTCTCCTGCCATTTGTTCTCACCCCTCTGGAAAAGCTATTACTGTGCTCTGAGCAAAATGCAGTTTGACTGTGATGGTCCTTGGTGAGTATTTATGGTCAGGGCAGTCTTTGTTTGCAGAGGGTTATTGTTCCAAGCTGTGCATGTAACAGGAGAGAGAGGAGGAGGCGGAAGGCCAGAGCGTTGTTTTGTTCGCTGTTGCAGCCAGTGGGGCTGGGAAGCAGCGACCCTGGGCAGGGGATCAGACCAGCATCTCACTTCAGATGGAATTCTGCTTCATGGAGCACTTCTGAACGACAGGGTACCTCCAGCAGGCTGAGGGTGCTGAATGCCCCTCTGTAAACATGTCCAGGGTGTGGGCAGCAAGCTTTGCTTTGGTCTGTGAAGGAGGAAACCCCCACCTGCCCTGAGGCTCTGCTCTGTCAGCAGTGAAGTGATTCCCAGTTCCTTCCCGTGCACGGGCTGGGGCTGATCATGGGCTGGGCTGCTGTGGCAGAACTGTCTGTCACCTGTGCCACCCTGGAAGCCAGCTGGGTGGGTGACAGTCCTTGGGCTGCTGTGCCAAGGCAGGCAGCAGGGCACCACTCTAGCCCAGAGCTGTCACCTCCTGCCAGACCAGCTCCCTCAGACCGTGTGCGCCATCCCAAACAGCCAGACTTGCTCTCCTGCCGTGAGGTGTGGAACAAGTGCTGCTGGCAGAGCACTTGGTAGTTCTCCATCTCTTGCTATGACAAAAGCCAGTGCTCGAGCAGCTGATCTCGGAGGCTTCCACACACAGAACAGCTGTGGAGTGAGCTCTCCTTGGAATGGTCGGAATCCCTGTAGGGCAGCACTGCCTCCTGTCACACCTGCATTAGGAATGCGTGCTTTGCCTTCCTCCTCCAGAGCTGGGTGGTATTTAATTAGGGTGTTTTTATGTTCTTCATGGTGGGGCCAGTTCACCTCCCGTGTGAGCTGATGTTTTTGGCAGGGTTGCGTGTGGCAATAGGAAAGTCTGGCACAGCTGGAATGGGAATTCCACTGGACTTCACAGCAGAGGATCACAGTGCTGTTACACAGGTGTAGGTTCAAGCAGCACCAAGTCACCAACGTTTAAGGAGCAGTTCCCTGCCATAGAGCCATGGGAGCTGACGGCACAACCCTTCACACACCTGATGGGGGTCTGTGTCAGTCCATGGGGGCGCAGCTCCAGCCTCTCTGGAGGATCCACCACAGCCAAAGGCATGGAGGTGTCCACTGGGATCAGAGCCAGTCCTCCTTCACCTCACCTCAGCTCTGGGCTCCCACCACAAGAGCTCAGCCCCCATGGGAGCAGTTCCTAAGCTGAGCAAGGTCAGGTTAAACTGAGCCAGGCCACGTTCAGTACTGTGCAATTAGCAGGTCTTCATTAACCTTGATGATTTTTGGAGATAGATGAGCTGGCAGATGGAGAAATATTTGTTCAAGCAGCTGCAGGGGGAAGAATACATATGAAAAAAAAGCTTTATGTTTCAGTTAATAGATGTCTAAATGCCCTGCATATGAACAAATATCCATGGTATGTATTGCTGACTTAGACTTGTCAGACCCACAGCTCTCTCTTTCCATTTTCTGAAGTGCAGTGCAATTCATGTTGTTATTTATTAGGGCCAAGTCCTCCAAGGTAGCATTTTGAGAGGGTAAAGCTTGAGAATTTGTTATGAGCAACCTCACTCCTGAAAGATGGATTTTTATTGTTTTTTTTCAATATGCCAAGCACGTTAATGAGTGTCAGAGGTAAACCAGAATGCTGGGACGGAGGGAAGTGGAGAAGAAAATCTTCCAGCAGCATCTCTGCCTATTTCATGGTTAAGTTATTTTGTATTAGCCACGGAAATTGCTGCTGTGTCTGTTTGGTGAGGATGCATGCAGACTGCCCAATTAGCAAAAGATCAGAGAGAAAGGACCTCAGGGCTTGTTTCTCGAGGCTTGACACGGGTTTTTGGAAGCAGGAGGCTCTGTCATACAGCTTCCAATCAATCAGCCACATAGTTCTGGTTATCAATGCCACAAACATAAGAAATGTTCCAGGTTGCCCGAGTTTGCTGGAGATGTGCAGGTGATGCTAGAGCTCACAGCTCTGCTGGATCCTGCCCCAGCCTGCTGGCAGGCTCACTGGAGGCACAGAGCCAAGGCTTTGGGGAACAGCATCCATCCCATTTGGCAATGGAAATCCTGTTCCTGGGCACAGAGCAGCAAGGAGATGAGCACTGCCCAGCACTTCCTTGGACACATTTGAATAGTTGTTCTGCAGTTGAGTATCGGCTTCAGCGTGTGCCAGGCCCCTGGGGATTTGGTTTGTGGGCTGGCACCAGGGTCAGCTGAATGAGGAATGGAGACACAATCAGCCCTTTCTGGTTGTGCACAAGTTGCTGTGGATGTGACGGGACAGACAGGAGGGGCAGTGTTGATGGAGAACTCCCTGTGAGTGCAGAGCAGCCTGAAATGAGGCACCAGAGCAGCTTGGGGGGGCACAAAGGGTTCAGTGTATCATCCTACAGACCTACTCCTGGGGTCTCTCATTTCATCATCTCACTGTCAGCCTGTGGCTGGCATGAACAACTGGGACTTACCATGAAAGTCATTCTGGCAGAGCCTCATTTCTTTCCCACAGTTGCTGCTCCCAGGATTGGAACGGGCTCTTGTTTCCCCTGAGCCCTTTTGCCACGGTGGTGGAACCGCAGAGCCGGGACTGTAAGGCTTCTCTGTAGCAGTTTGAGAACCTCCCAAACTTCTGCAAATGCAGCAAATTGTTTTCCACAGGATTTGGAGTTTGCTTTTTGGACACGTGACACGTGCAGTATTTTTCCTTGCCCGCCTCCCGCGTAGGCAGCGGTGGAGAGTGACCCAGGAAGCAAGTGGTGATGCAGCGTCTGCTCTGGCACCTGTACTTGTGCAGAACACTATTTCAGGAGCATTCATCAGCACAGCGCAGCGTTCTCCAGCCCACTTGGTTGGAATAAATAGGCAATAAATTCCGTGCTAGCACATTAAATGGGATGGATCGGAATAGGTGCTCAAAACACTGTTTTATCACAGACTGCTCCCAGCTGTTCACAGTCAGCAGAAATATTGCTGTGGATTTCCACGGGTGTTTGATCAGATTGAGACGGATTGTAAGAGAAGTTGGGACTTGTGCTTCTGGGATCATTTTCTGTGCAAAAGCCATCCATGGCAATCCTGCAAGCTGCAGGGGGAGTGTGATCTTATTTTTAAATTTCTGCATTTATTTTTCATAGGCTGCATCCCGGCTGACGCGTTTCCATGCATTATGTAGGGTGAGGAGTGGTAACCAAGGCTGTGAGCACAGTTTTTTCCGTGATCCAGGCTGACAATCCCAGTTCTGAGCACGTGGTCATGCTTTAAAACAAGTTTAATCTGTCTAAAACAAATAAACTCGCCCCTAAAACCAGCTAAAACTTGACAAACTTGTACCAGAATTCTAAAGAAAGGTACAAAGCAGTTCACATGTTAAATCCTCTGTTTTCTGCCAGCCAATTCCTGCTTTACCTTGGCAGAGCTTGTCCTTGGAACGTGAGGAAACCATTTCAGCCTGTGTGAGGTGACACAGACGGGCTCTGAAATCCTCTGCTTCTGCCCTGGAATTAGTGCCAGTGGGGCAGTTCTGAGACACTGCCACGTGCTGCTGCAGTGGGAAAACAACCCACTGGGCTCCCAGCAACACCCTGTCTGCCCCTGCCACCTCTTCTCCTCTTTTCCCAAAAGGGGAAAAACAAACAACAACAAAAGTCACACTGCTGAATCCCTGCCTCACCATTCCATGCCCATGCTGTAAAGCTTCCTTGGCTTAAATCCACTGCTTCCTTCTCCCAGCATCCCCCAGCCTTCTGCCAGCACACAGGGTTGTTTTAAGTGAAAACAGACTCCTGTTGTGCAGATACCGTTTTTCTTGACCCTGCTAAAATCTTCACCAGGGCCTTCCTTGGATGCTTCAAATAGAGGTGGCACAAAACTGAGTTCAGGAAATGCTTTTCTCTAGTGTCCATTGTCAGTGGAACGGGATAGTGGCCCACACGGAAGCACTCCAGATCCATGGATAAATAGAGCATTGTGGTTTGAGGCAAGAGCAGGCTGCACTTTGGTTCCCATGAGTTGAATTTGTCAGACACTCTCCCAGCCAGCAGCACACTAATCATCAGCTGTGGGGCTTTGCAGGGCAGGGACATATTGAATGTTCCCGAATTTCACAGAAGGGTTTCTGGGAAGCAGCGGATGGCAGGAAGCCGTGGGCTGCTGCCATGGCTTTGAGGGCAAGGAGCTGCCCAGGGAAGTTCTGTCAGCAAGAGCTGAGGAACACCTGAGAGCCCCCATCGCTCAGTGACTCCAGAACCAAGGAGCTGCTGCTCCCAAGGGCTCTGGAGGAGCCCAAGCTCTGCTCTACCCGGGGCTGCAGTGCCAGCACCTCATCCCTCCATGTCACAGCAAGGGCAGGGACCACACCATGGTACAGCAAAAAGAGAGCGAGTGGACAGGATGGCTTTGTATTTTCTGCCATCCCGCTGTAAAGAGGAGGGGGAAAAGCTTGGTTTATTGTCACAGAGGTTTTCCAGCAGCTCTGTGAACAATTGCCCTTCCACAGATCACAGAGAGAAAGTATTCCATGAGGTATTCGAGGGAGCTGGTCAAACCTATTCCAAACTCTTCTTCCCCATTGCTGCCGGCTCCCAGCTCTGCCTGCTCTCCCACAGCACATCGGAGGGATTTCCTCGCCGGTGTTCGCTTCTCTGAGCCTGCGTTGAGCACTGCTGGCATTGCAGCCTCTCCCACATTCCCGTGTTCCCTGAGCTCTTCCTGCGGATCTGTGTCCGCTGTTCTCGGGCGACGGGGGTGGGAAGTCCCAGCCGACTTTCACACGGGTGTGTTTCCCTTCCAACACCACCGGCACAGCAGGGAGGGAAAAGCCTTCCCGGCGCTCGAGGTTCCCCTGGTGACGTCCCCGCCGGGCTGGCAGAGCACAGCCTGTGCGTGGGCCTGGCAGAGCCAGGAACACCCAGAGCATCCTCAGCCCCTCAGTGCCAGTGCTGTCAGAGCTCTTCCCAAGGCTGGGAGGCATTCCCAGGCTGATTAGAGGGGGGGAATTTTTCTCCTGCAGAGAGGCACGGCAAGGGGAGCGAGCTCTTCCTTGGGGCTCAGAGCAACCTGGGCTAGTGGGAAGCATCCCTGCCCATGGCAGGGAGTTGGAACTCAGTGATCTTTAAGGTCCCCCCAAGCCAAGCTGTTGTGTGATTGCCAAAGGAACGGGTAATTCTGGGGAGAAAGGCTGCACCTACCTCCGAGCTGGGAGCACAAGAGCACGTGGCAGATCTGAGCCCAGGGCCAGGTTCCTTGATGCAGGAACTTTCTGCCCCTCACCTGGGGAGCTCCGAGCACCCAAACAGCCCTTCAGCAGCGTTTGCTGCCTGGGCAGAGCAGGGTTTGCACCGTGTGCAGCAAAACTCTTCCAGCAGCCCCACTACTCACCCGGCTGCTGGAAATTCGTGCTTTCCCGGTGGATGAGCCCCTAGGGAGACATGAATCTTTCAGAAGCTTCATGCAAATAAAATGCAGCATTTTACAGTCTTAGGCATAGCCTCGGGTTTCTCAGTTTTTCCTAACATAGTCCCAATTTTCTGCTCTCTTATTTATTTCTTTTACTAAAGATGTTCAGTTCACACTTTGTTCTGCTCAATATAACCAACATAATCCTATTTTCTTACTACTTAACCAGATAATCAGGATGCCAAGAGCATTTCTATAGCCTAGAAATCTGCCTTAAAATTCTAATTGTAGTCATGTATGATCTCTGGTTTCTAATATGGAAAAACAGGATTTAGATCCCAGGGAAAAAGAACATGGAAACATGGGCAGGGAGACTCATTGGAATAATGACAATATAATAAAATTTTGATCATTGTAGCAAAGATGTAAACTAGAACTGCTCTGCTTAGTGGGAAAAAAAAAAAACAAAACCCAAAAACTCTGAGCATCTTGTCATTTTTCTTTCTCCTGGAAAGAGGTGGGGGCAGCCTTGGTGTCTGTCCCTCTTCTTGGCTATGGAGTTGTGCCCCTGGAGTGAATTTTCTGGAGTTAGTGATGTCCTCGAAGCAGGGGCAGGGAGAGAAGCAAAGCTGGAGTATGGGAGGTTACCTGCAGGATTAGGTGTCAGAGGATCCCGACCAGGAGGGGCCCGAACACCTGGAGGCCACCGAAAGCAGCAGCCACTGCCTGCAGGGAGCTGCTGGTGGTTATTGACAGTCAGGGGCATCACGTGGAGACAACACTCCTTAACTTGTGCTCCTCTGTCTCCCCACAGGTAAATACGTGTACCAGCCCATGACCCCCGTGGAGCAGCTGCCCAGCACCGAGATCCCCGTGCGCCCCCGGGAGCCCCCCAACACCATCCAGATCTCCGTGTCCCTCACCGAGCACTTCCTCAAGTTCGCGCCCGTCTTCCAGCCCCCGCTGCCCCCCGACTCGCCCCAGTTCTGCACCATCGCCGACCTATTCATCGACAACTACCGCGTCAAGTGCATCAACGGCAAGATGTGCTACGTGCAGAGGCAGCCGCCGCCCGCGCCCCACCGGATCAGGGCTGAGGAAGCCCCTGCCCGCAACGCCTTCATCGCGGCAGAGAGCAGCACAGCCAAAGCGGAGCACTGCTCGTCCCCCTCCAGCTCCGAGGACTCCGGCATCAACGCCGTGGGGGTTCACTACATGGAGTCCTGTGACGAGGACACTGAGGGGGTGGCTGAGCTGAGCTCAGAGGAGGATTACAGCCCGGATAGCAGCTGGGAGCCGGATGAGTGCCCGCTCCTGTCCCCCTCGCAGTGCGAGATGGAGGTGATCGAGACTATAGAAACCACGGTGTGACCCCGCGGCTGGCAGCGGCTCAGTCCTGTTCCCACTCAGTAATGTTGCTTTTGTAGTATTTCTATTTTCTGTTTTTTTCTGACAATCCCTTTTTTCCAGTGCACTTGATATTTCAGATTCCTCATGGGAGTGCGGTCATGGGACTTACATATGGTGAACTAGCAGCAGCCTGAGCAATTTTAACACATTCTCAGCCTGATCAGCTCTCCCACGTCTGCACGTAAGGTAGTAACAAATCTTGAGACTTTTCTAGCAGAAATAGGCCCTTTTTTTGGTCTGGGTTACCCCCACACTCCACTTCTCCCACGAGGACGTGCCACTCGAGGTGCTTCACCCGTCGGGGGTTGTCAGTGGGCCCTCACAGCACGGGGGGTGTGTGCCTGGAGCAGCAAACCGAGTTGCCCTTACTCTTTCTCAAACAGCTACGTGAGGGGGGGGGCGGGCAGAGGTTCCTCCTGTCTCTGTCTGTCCTGACAGCGCCTTGTCCAGCCTCTTCTCTAGTGCTGGCGTGACCCTTCTCCAAGGCTGCGGGCACACTTCCAGCAGGTTGGAATGGCAGGCTAGAGAACGCACAAAGTGCCTCCCAACTTTTCTCCAGGCTATGCACAGAGCAGCTGCTGAGGCAGGTCAGGCTCTGAAAGCTCCTGAAGAGGCAGCTCTCCCTGAGGGGCAGCAGGCGCCTGAATCCAGCTGGTCCCTTTTCTCTGCCTGGATCTCGGGAAGGGGATGTGGCTGTTGCAGGGGGCAGGAGGGGGAGCAGGGCCATCTAACCGGTACCACGCTAGGCTGGGGTGCACCAGGACAGGGCAAGGAAGCGACTACCTCCAAACACAATCCGCCCCCGGCTCTGCCTGCTGCCTCCTTCTGGGCTGTTGGGGGCCAGACACTCAGGACCAAGTGGCCTCAGGGCCTGCATCTGCCTGAAGAATAACAAAGTTAAACAAACAGCATTTTATCAGCCACACCACTGTGTTGGCAGAGCTCGGGGACGGGCGTGGAGGTGCCCGTGGGTGTGTGCTCGTTAAAATACAGCCCCAGGTCATTCTAGCAGAGAAAGGAGGCTTTGGCTTCTTCGCTCCCAGTCCAGGAGCAGGTTCGGAGCAGGGGTCCTCACTGGGAGGACAAGCTGGGAGCACAAGCTGCTTCACAGGAGGTTTGGTTTCAGCCCTGCTTGAAGGAAACAAAAATGTCACTGAGATTTCAGTGGCCTCAGCTGAGCTGGGGTCAGTAACACGTGTGTTCCCGCAGCGTTACTGCCATCCTTGGTGCAGTTCTGTTTGGGTTTCAGAAGTCCCTGGTGAATCCAAGGCTGTATAAAGGTGTACAGTTAGTGACTGATCCTAGATTATAGTCCGTGGTAGAGGATGGCTCATCTCTCACTGTATCCTGACAATGTATTCCCAATTTTATACACTTTGTAATCAGTATCTTTAGAAGACATTTAGGCAACAGTGTGTGTCTGTGCACATACATGTCTAGGAGTTTCCATGGGTGGATATAAAGTAATGCTGTACTTTTTAGACTAACACTTTCAGACAAAAATAATAGGTTTTATAGTTTTGATGACTTACATAAAAAAGTGCAGTGCTTGTGAAATGAGGAACTTGGGCCATTGCATGAACAGATACATTCTCACAAGGCACCTGAAAATACTGTTTTTCTGAGGGGATTTAAACAAAGGCCGTAGTAAAACTAAATAGGATTTATTTATTTTTTAAGGGCGGGGTTGCCTTTCTTGCCTAACTAAGGTTTCTAACGACGTTTGGGTGTCTTTGGACCATTCAGACACATTCCATAGGTAGAAGAAAACATTATGTATAAACCGACAGCATTTATTCATATTTAACCTTTCAATTGTAATCTGAGTGGAGAGCTGGACAAGCTCACTCTCATGCCTGGCCTGCCCGAGCTTTCCTCCCACCCCGGGGGCTGGCGGGGGCCTTTCCCAAGGGCAGGGAGCTCCTCCCAGCTCTCCCTGAGGCGCCAAGCACAGGGTGGGTCAGCAGGACCCCTGGCCTGGCACGAGCTCACCTTGTTTGCTGGCAAGCAGGAGCCGCGGCCCCGCGTGGGCACCGGCCGTGAGCGTGGGGACCCTCAGGGTGGTGATGGCCCAGACTCACCGTGAGGTCCTGGGGGCCCACAAGGCCCTGTCCCTGTCAGGATCCATCCTTTCTTAACTGTAAGTAATTAGCAATATTCACAAGCTGTGAGTGTCTCCTACCCAGGATTTGTTCAGATGTCTTAAGCACAATAAGCTGCCTCTTCCTTCTGTTGTTCCTGGAAAACGTCAGTAGAGCAGCCTGGGGTGGGACAGGGCTGTTCCAGGGAGTGTTGGGGCAGTGGCCCAGCAGCAGGTTCTCCCTGTGCTCCATCACACTCCCATGGAAACATGGTCCCTTTCCTTTGCACAAACACTGGCGTGGCCATGCCCTTCGGGCAGTGCCCTGGGCTGGCTGCTCCACCCTGCCAGGGAGAGGTGTGTATATCTTGAATAAAATACTGAACAACTGGCCTTCTGCTTGTCCTGACTCCCCCTGTGCTTTCCATACTGGAGTGGAACATCCCTGCATTTCCAGCAAAAGAAGGGGCAGCTGAGACCCCCCAGGGCAGGCAGCAGAAGGCAATCATCACGTGCAGCACACCAGGCCCTGCTGGGCATCCCCAGGGCCCAGCTCCCACTCACCTGAAGGCTGTCCCAGCCAGGGGGAAGGACAGAGGGGACAGGAGCCACCCCAGCTGATGTCTGGCCAAACTCAGCTGCTGTAGCTCCCTGACTCACCTGGGCCCAGGTGCCCGTGGGGCTGCAGGCTGGAAACACCAGTGTGCATTTCTCAGTGCTGGTGGGAAGGAGGTGAGGCACTGCTCTTGGCCAGGTGAGCTGTGCTCAACACCTCGTGCTTCTCTGCTCCCATATTCCTGCCATTCCATGTGAGCTCTGCATGGATCAGCCACCAGAGTTCTGCGTGCAGGGAGAACAACCCCCACCCGGTGCTGTGCCCTGGGAGCAGCTGGGAGCCCGAGGGTGTGGTACCCCAAAACACCCACGTGACAGCAACAAAGTGAGCAGGAGGAAGAAGAGTGTGAGTGAGAAGCCAGAGGTGACAACACACAAACCCCACTACCGCAGAGGTGAGAGCAGGTGCTAAAAGTGCTGCTGGAAAGGGACATGGCCCAGTTTGGTGTTACAGAACACTGGGCTCAGCTTAGTGACAAACCTCTGTGACCACCAGCACCCATCACACCTACCCTCTCCCCCCTGCAGCCCCCGAGGGTCTGAGACACCTTTTCACACACGCTCCCCCCACATCCCTAACATAAGGTACAGTGAGGTGAAGAGGGGAGGTTTGGGCTTCACCCCCAGGGTCAAGATTCCTCTCTCTTACCAGCAGCCCTCACCTGCTCCCCATGTGCAGAAGGCACGAGAGTTCACCCAAGGGCCTCTTTAATGGTTGGGGGGTGGGACACACCGTGCACAGGTCATGTTTCCTGCACATTCCTCAGCCTTCTCCAGGTTTGCCTGTTCTGCGCCCTGGGACGGGGCCAGGCCTTGGCAAAACAGCTGCTTTCAGAAAACAGAGATCAGGTGTGGCCTCAGGCACAGCACCAGCCCCTGGACACAGCTCTGGGCACAGCGCAGGCGCCTCCAGCCCAGCAGAGCTCCCCCTGTTATGTGGGCAGTCCCCACTGGCCGAGCCCGGGGGGACACAGGCAGCCCTGCTGTCCGTGCCCTGGGACGCTGGCTCTGCCCCTGGAGCTCCAGCTCCCAGTCCAGCTGCCCCAGCTTAGGGAGAGGCCACAGCAGAGCTGGGACATCACCCAGCTACAAACCCACAGTCAGCCCAAAAGGTTCTGGAAAAGGGGATGTGGGGGGAAAAGTCCGGTGGAGTGATGGAAAGGCTTTCAGCAGCAGGACCCGAGGGCAGCCCAGCCCTGCCGGCACAGGAGCACTAGTCCTCGGCCAGCGGAGGGGGGGTCAGGTGGAGCTGGAAGGTCTCGTTCTGGAAGACGCTGCTGGAGGCCGGGTCCCCGTGGGAAGTGCTGAGCAGCCCGTGCTTCTCACCACTGCGGGCCAGCTCCGTCAGCAGAGCCAACTGCAGGGAAAACACACATGGATCACCATCAGCACCCCGGGAAATACCCTGCAGGGACCACAGGGACAAAGGGCTGGGGGATCACCGTGTTCCTCCAGCGGTCAGAGAAACCTTAACCCACCTACAGCAAAGGGTGGCTATGGAGGGGCCCTACAGAGCTCCAGGTGGCACACCTGTTTGGAGCTAAACAACTCCCCAGGGATCTTTAGGTTGGTTTAAAGTCACATAACTGAAAAACAAGCCCAGAAAGAGCTGAAAGTGCCAACAACTGCAGCCAAAATGGGCAGGAGGCACAAGGAAAATGCCAGGGATGGAGGGAGCTGCACTCTCCTTGGGACAACACAGGGCAGAAGGAGGGAGCATTCCAAGTGACCACAGGAGCCACACAGCGCCTGCAGGGGAGGGAGGTTACAAACCCAAAAAGGATGTGGCACTTGTTGGGCCCAGCCCCAAAGCCAGAAGCATTCCCATGTTTCCCTGCTTGTGAATTCCCCAGGGTGGCTGTCTCACGGTGTGCCCAGCCCAGTGCCAGCACTAGACCAAAGCCCAGAGACAAGCCCGAGCCCTCACTGCCACCCCGATGCCTGGCTTGACAACATGCAGAGCGCCTGTCACCGGGCTGAACCGGCAGCAGGACAGCGGGTACGTACACGGGAGGTGCCTCGGTTCAGCCGGCAGAGCTGGTCAAAAGCCTGGATTTGCTGAGGATCCAACAGAGACTCTGAACTCGTCTAAGAAAGAGAGTGAGAAGGTTACAGAAACCACACCCAGCAGGGGGTTGAGTCCCTACACACAGAGATTCATTCCTGGGCTTGGAGCAGCTGGTCCACAGCCTGTCTGGGAGGCCTTTTGAGCCACCTTTCCCTTGGCTTCAAGCCACTGTGTGCACCTCAGTTCTGGAAAAAAGAAGTCCTGTTGTGGCACAAAGGACAGATACACCCCTCCATTCACCCTGACTTCCTGCTGGGCTCTGTCCCCGATGGCACAGTACTGAAATACCTTTGGGGGAAAGATAAAAGGGATGGGAAAACTCCCCCGCAGCCAGCTGGGAAGAGAAGTAATGGGTCTGTGTGGATTCTGCAGCCTCTCCAGGGCTCCTCCCCAGGCAGTAGCTCCCCAGTCCCATCTCATGTCCCAGCCCCGCTCAGGCCCACACGGCCCCGCTGCCACGGGGCACAGGCTGTGCCTGGCTGGGACGGGAACACCACTGTGCCAAGGACTGGTAACAACTAATGGCATCCTAAGGTGCCTTTTTATTCCCAGTGGGATGTTACAGACTAAAAGGTGGGAAATGAGAGGTGGAAAGGGGGTGAGTCACAGCCGTGGCAGCCACAGCCCCTGGGACTGGCCACGACAGCCAGAGTGGAATGCCCAGCTGGGGGCACGAGGACAAGTGTCCCCCAGCAGCGAGAAGCAGCTCCAGAGCTGCAGGGAGAGGGCCCAGAGCTGCACCAAGAGCACCACGGCAAGGAGGGCTGCACACTCAGACTGCTGTAAACGGCACCATTTACATATCCCAGGGAGAGATGACAAAGCATCACAGATTCTTGTAGGTTTGTTCCATTTATCACACCACACTGTTTCTATTTTGAATGCTTCTGCTCATCCTGCTAAGGAAAAGCAGCATCAAGAAACCACATCAGGAGCCAGGGGAACAGCCTCCCTCATGAGCAGCAGGCTGGCATCTGCTGTCTCTGGGGATCTATTTTTAAGGGAACATACAAATATTTTCTTCAAAATACACTACCCAAGGGCTATTAACCCGAAATGCTACAGTCTTACCAGAAGGCACCGAATGAAGCTGCACTGACTTTAAACTCTCTTTGCAATGGAAGGTGCTCTGAGCCCACCACAGGTTTCCTGAAGCCTGGATAGTTCCGTGACTGTCCTGAAGCCACGTGTGCCTGCCTTTGATCATCAGTCTGGGAAGAGATCCCTTATGGTGGCAGCATGTGCCAAACTCCCTCCCTCCCTCCCTTCCAAGATATCCTCTTCAGTGCAAATAACTATTTGGTAGTTGCCAGCCAAGCAGCCACACGTCCCATTCCCTGCACAGCCCCCGGAGCCTGGGACACTGAGGGCCAGGTACCACAGCTGGGGGTTGTACTGGCAGGAACTCCCAGGTCATCCTCACCTGGAAAGAGCAAAAAGCAAGGAAAACCTGCCCTCCCCAGTGTCTGTGGCCACAGGCACTCAAGGACAAGGAAAATGCCATATAATTGGCCTCCCCTCTCCTGCTCTCTCCCTACCATGCGTGTGTAACTATCAATCAGGCTGTTCCCAGGCTGATGAGCTGAAATATTGCAGGCAAGTCTTTCTGTTGTCATGGAAACAAATGCTGTCAGGCCTTTTCCTTTTTTACCCGTGTCACTAAAGGTGTGTTTCCCTTCAGGAGCCGTGGGAGGCTCTGGGGTCCAGCAGAGTCTGTGGTGCCAGAGGAAGCCCCCAGGCTCACCCAGAGCACAGCCCCTGCCTCCAGGGCCAGCAGCTCCAGAGTGTCCAGAGCAGGACAAAGCCCTTGGCACCTCCAAGCCACTTCCAGTCAAATCCCTACACTCCTTTGGAAAGGCTTCAGACTAGACACAGAACCCCAGAGACAAATGATTCCCTGAGGATCTGGGCCAGGAAGGAGAAAGGCTCCTTTTCATTTCCCAGCTCTCCAAGATCCCACCACAAACACTCATCTCTGTTGCACAGTTTTCGCTTGCACGTATCCCACCCCCTCTGGTAGTCACCACACAGCCCTCCCAAGCTTGCAATTATCTTTAACAGCTCCAAATTCCATCCTCAGCCGTTGTCTGAGCAAAGCAGATCACAGCAGCTGGAGCAGAGGCATCATCTACAGTCACACAAGATACCCATCCCAGAGCTGCCCCCCAGCCATTCCTTCCACACAAGACACTCCTGCATCAGTTAGAGCTTCAGAGCTCCACACTGCCCCAGGGGTGCTCCCTAACACAGGCAGAGGCAGTCACAAGTCCTGGGGAAGGTTTTGGGGTTCCTAGGAACCAAGGCAACCCCCACCTCCCTGTTTAGAGCCCGCAGGCAATGGACACCAAGCCCATCCTCTGCCTCCCTCCCCTGCAACTGGGCACTCTTTTCACTATGGCTCAGCCAGCCTTACAAACCAGGTACCCCAACCCAGTGTTTTAATGAAAGCTGAGCCAATGAAAGGAAGGAAATCTGGAAACCTACTTCTCTTCTGCGGGACAAGGCTCTGCTATTCTCATGGACTCCCAGGAACCTGGAACAATCAACCATGACCTAAAGTCACTGGAATGACAGTGACTTTACAGAAGTGTTAATGAGCTCCAGGGAAAGCTCAGGACACCCCTCAGAGAACAGAAGTGCTCCTGCTGCTGCAGCTCTGCAGAGCCTCTGCAGTGACACTCCGGGACAGACACAGCCCCCCCGTGGCTGAGGGGGGACAGCCACACAGCTCACCGGGCAACCCTTCCCTGGGACCATCCCAGAGCCACGGGACGTGCTGCTCCACGACCAGGCTCCCCAGGGCCTCCCCACTCATGAGGCAGCACACACACAGGGTGAGCCCTGGCAGCAGGACAGCCTGGCCAGGGACACCCACTGCTGCAGCCACAGCCCTGACCCCACAGGGCACAGCAGCCTCCCCCTGCACTGCAGCACAGCCAGGCTGCCTCAGCCCTGGCCTCCCATCTCCTCAGCAGCAGGATGGGGAAGGCAGATGTCTCTTATTTCCAGCTGAACTTAACTGAACTTCAGGAGCAAAGCTCCCGCTCGAGCCAGGGACAGCACAGGTTTATGTGTGCTCTGATACACTCACTGCTGCTGCAACGTGAGCCTGCAGGGATGAGGGCGGAGCAGGGGGACTGGCTGGCAGGTACCTGGAAACACACTGGTACACCTCCATGCTCCCCTTTTAGTGGCTCCTGGTGACACCAGGCACTGGGACACTCCCTCGGCCTTACACTGATGCCTTCAGCCCGAGGAGCAATAACACTGTTCAGGATTAATTAGACAAACCCAAACCCCACCCTCCCTCGCTGGACATGGCAGATGAGGTGTTCATTCCTAATCCAGCGGCTCCAAGGGAAGCATGGCAGCACATGGCTCAAATGTTACATAAAGGTGATGCCCAGCAGGTCTGTGCTGGGACTGAGCTCAGCTAACCACCTGAGCCCAAGGACAGAGGTTGCTCTGCATGAAGGCAGAGAATTCACCTGCTAAAGGTGAGCCAAGGGGCTGTAGAGCAGATCCCACAGAAGACTGAAGGAGTGCAGTGTTCTCTCAAGGGCAGGAGCTGAGGAGAGAAAGGGAAGGTAATCCCAGAGAGTCTCCTGAGCTGGAAGGGACCCACAGGGATCATCCAGTCCAGCTCCTGGCACTGCACAGACACCCCAACAATCCCACCCTGTCCCTCAGAGCGTTGTCCAAACCCTCCTGGAGCTCTGGCAGCCTTGG
>JAYRBT010000010.1:19832429-19860875 GCA_036023395.1 Myiotriccus ornatus | reverse complement strand
GGCTGTGCCCACTGCCCTGGGGAGCCTGTTCAGTGCCAACCACCCTCTGGGGGAAGAACCTTTTCCTGAGATCCAACTTGACCCTGCCCTGACACAGCTCCAGCCATTCCCTGGTCCTGTGTAAAGACACATAGAAGGAAGAAGTCTCATTTGGTGTAAAAAGGGTCAGTGACCCCTCCTGCCAGAGGCTTACTGATAATATGACCCCAGACCTTACAGAACACCCCAGGGAACACCTGTGCTATCCATGACCCCAGGAGCAGCCTGGCACTGTTGTCCCAGAGGGAGGTTTCCAACAGTGCTTCAGCCCAGCTCTGCCCTGGGGGCTCAGCTGCAGCTGCCTCAGCCTGGCTGTGCCCAAGCCACACACAGACACAAAACACCGTGTGCAGCAGGAAGGTGGGACATGGAAACTGCAGCTTCCCACTGATGGGATACACCAGAGACAGATGCTCACCCGCATTTCCAAAAGTTGCCCTCGGGAACAGCCAGTGCCTCCTGGGCTCCAGCCAGCACCACTGACACAGCCAGAATTCCCTCTCCCACCAAGGGACTGCAAACAGCCAAAGTCTCAGCTTCCAGTTATTTTGCTCCTCCTCCTTCAGAGGAACATCAGAAGAGAGGAGTCACCGGCACCATTAACCCTTGGGCCCAACTCCAAGCTGGTTATTCCTCAGCTTGGAATCCCCGAAAGGAGCAGCCATCCCCCCTCCAGGAGCAAATCCAGCCCAAGGAACAGCCTCCCTGGCAGGTCTGTGCAGTTTGGGGGATATCCACGGGCTGCAGCAGCCCAGCATCTGCCACCATTTAAATGAGTCTGTTCAGCACACCCCAGATGTAGAATGAAATTATCAAAGCAAAGGAGCAGTCTCTCAGAAACTGAGATGCAACTTTCCCATCTTTTCTCTTAACCAGCACGTGACCCTTGCCCAGGTCATCCCAGTCCCACTGCTCTTGGCTTTGGGCAGTTTGGAATTCAGCTGTCCCTGTCAGCAGGCAGGGGTTGGGATTGCAGGCAGGGGAAGGAACCTTCTGCCAGGCTGCAGATTGCTCTGTACGAAGGCCAGGGGGCACAATTACAAGTCACTCTGATTTTTCTCAGAAAAAACAACAAAACAACAGAACTAACCCATCTCTCCAGCAGCAAAAGTCCAAGAAAACAGTCAATTTTGAATTAAGAGCTTCCAAAGGATAAATACGTTTTTCAAATCAGTCTTTAGTCTAAAGTTGTATTTTGGTTTCAGTTTTAGCTTTGGTGCCCAGTTCTCCTCTACCTGCTCGTGAAGACTCCTGCACTCAGTTTTCTTCCCACTTAATCACTTCTGTTTCCAAGCAATCCTAAACACAGATGTTCTGGGCCTCCAGTTGCTTCCTCACAAGTTGAAGTGAAGGAATCCCTCCAAAGCCAACTCCAAAGCTGGAGTTTGCTCAGTTAGTATGTGGGGATATTCTCCACAGAGGAGGAATGCACAACATTGCAACTGTATAAAGCACTACTTATCATCTCCTTGGTGCTATTGGGGGGATCACAGCTGGGTATTTTCAGAGCTATAAAGCCTCTGAAATGTTTTATATTGCTGGAGACAAGCTAACAACTGGCTCTGTTCACTGGCTGATGGAGGTCATGTAATGTCTGTCTGGCTCTAAAATAAGTATTGGTAAAAAAAAAAAAATCCTAAACCTTCACTGTTACCAAGAGAAACCACCCAGAGGTGCTGCAGAGGGCCCAGTCCCAGAGCTCCAAGGTAGAACCTGACAACCTGGATTAACTATGGATCACGTTCATTGTCCGTCCTGGCGTGACTTGACAGGATTAAACTCCTGAATAAAACATTTGCCATCTGGACAGCTCCAACAATGGTGTCCTTAGAACTCGGGCACCTCCTCAAAAGTGGAATAAGCAGAGCACGGCAGCTCAGGGTTTTGTGGCAGGGCTCATGGCCCAGGAGCCAGGACTGTTCCTCTCCCTGATCCCTGGTACCCAGGCTGGCAGAATCCATGGCAAGCACAAACCAGCTCACTGACACAAGGCAAATGAGTTTTGGGGATGGATGGCTGAGATATAAAGGGTATTTCAGCAGGTTTTTAGGCAGAGCCCAGCTGCTGTGCCTTCACCCAGCGTGCCTCAGTTCACTTCAAACACCACAACAGCAACACTGCGAGACTGCAATCGGATTAAAACCCACCACGAACACAAGCTCTCATTTCTGTGAACTCTCACTTTTGGTAGGGTAGGGAAGATGGGACAGATGATCCTTTAGCCCCAGAAGATTATCCTTGGGCTGGCAGCAAGGCTTAGGGGAAAACACAGAGAGCACAAACTTTTGGTAGCAGAACCAGAGGAAAGAAAAGCCCCCCTGCCCTTCCCCGTTCCCCTTCGCTGGGGTGTCCCAGCCCTCAGCCCAGCCAGGCCCCACTTCAGTATGAGCTGTCACTGATCCTGTGACGGGTCAGTGATGGCTTGTGGCGTCTCTCCACCTCCCCAGTTTCAGGGACTGGCTACAGCACCACACACACAGCGCAGGGCACAGAAACACTGCTGGGCTGTCGTTTCACATCCACATCTCAGCCACACTGCACGATTCAAACTGACAGGCCCTGCTTGGGCAGCGCAGAATTAGTGCTGAGAAATGCACTCCAGATGCTCAGTGGCATTTCTCAGTATGAGCCCACTCCTAATTCAAAGCTTCCTGAGAAAATAAATACCCCAGCTGAAGATTTCCCTATGGAAAAATAAAAACCACAGTACATTTTGCCCAGAGACAGACTAAGTTTTCAGGGTCTTCAAAGAGGCTGCAAGGAAACACCCTCCCCACAGATCCATGTGCAGAATGGGCTGGGAGCTCTGGAGATGGCTCCCTGGTGTAAGGGAGGGCAGGGCTGGAAGCACAACCCTGTGAGCATGACCCTCCCTCGGAATTTCCTGTTCACAAACACCAGCTTGTCCCACACAGAGCTCTGGGTCTGCCAGCAGAGTTAAGAGGGAACACAGAGAAGCTCTATCTCCTCCACATTCCCAGCACTTCCCCCATCACAAGTCAGTTTTGTAACTCAGCCCACGGCTTGGTCAGAGGAATCGGTACCTCCCAGGGTTAATGAATGCTGCTGAGGGGTGATTGTTCAGCAAACAAACTTCCTGGAGAAGCTGGAGATTCTACAGTCTGTTGCCAAGTCTAAATATACTCAGCTTTTTTAAGCTCTGACTGCACAACAGTTTGATCACATGTGAGTACAACAGTTAAATATTGTAATTTAAGTACGTGAGGAACATCACAAACTTGGAGAGGATCTGGGACGTGGGGAGGAGGAGGTGGGGGGCCTGAAGCAGTGCTGGGGCTCTGCTGAGCCAGAGCCAAGCTCTGCTGGGCTGGGCTGGCTGTGTGTGGAGCAGGAAGCAGTGGCTTCCCTGCCAAGAGCACATGACAGCAGCAGGGAAGCAGCAGCAGGAAGCATCCCACACTCTGATGGCCTGGGATGGACAGTTTCCAGCCAGCACTAGATGACCCGTGCTGTAACTCCTTCCTTCCCCATCCAGTCTCTCCACATCTCCCTTTCAGCCCTGAGTCCCAGCCAGCACAGACTTCACTTGCCTGTCCCGATCATTCCCACGGCATCTGGAGCACTTTCCCTACCTTTCTTGGGGTATGTCCACACTGGTGTTCAAGAGGAGGCACAAAGGCTCTGGCTGCCCATGAGAAACCCAGAGAATAACCCAGTTATCAGGCACTGGGATCAAGTGTCAGGCACTTGAACGCTGGATGCGGTTTTAGTACCTAATTTTGCCTTGGCCTTTTGAAGTGCAGCCCAGCCTGTCACCCCCATTTACAGCCACTCCTGGAAACCAGGAGTGCAGAGGGGGGGACATGGGGCTGCTGAACATGCCCAACTTTAGAGCCAGTGCCCACATCCCCCTGCAGCAGGGCAGCACATACACACACACCATGTTTGGAAGCAGCCTGGTTGGACCCCAGTGGATTTACAACCTGCCAGGAAGGCTTTCCGTGCTGTCACCAAATAAAACACTAATACAACCTGACTGCAGAGACTTGCATGGGGCTCCATACATGCCTCTGAGGTTCCTTTTCCTCCCTCCAAGTGGGAAGCCTTTCCTGTTAGTGCAGCAGCTGCCAGGAGCTGACTGATGCCATCAGCCAGCTTTGGATTGGGATGGATTTGGCAGAAATCAGAATCATCTACTGAAAGAAAACTAAAGTACTACTATAAAAACGTACTCCAAGATTGAATTCTTTCGGTTCCAGCAGTGAAGACTCACTGTTCTGGGTGCACTGTGTGGTGACAGTGCACTCAGGACCTCGAGGCACAGGAACAAACCCTCCGCAGGGGCCGCCTTCGCCGAGCGGAGAGCTTAGCTCCCCACGAGCAATATCCCCAAAGATATCCCAACAAGCTGCCTGCCAGCGTGGCTTACAGTCCACACCACAATGCCAGGGAAGAGACAGCTCTATGCATATGGAGACTGCACTTCTGTTTGAATTAGGGATGGTAGAACTTCTTGAGCACAAATACTGACAATAAATACAAACTAATTCTCTGTTCTCTCACCCAAAACCAGTTGCATCAGTCTTGGTCACACACAGGCTTCTTAAAACACCACTCTTAGCAAAATCAAAACAGTCAAATCAAGCCAATCTATCCCAGACCATTACCCAGAGCCTGGTTATCTGCTGGGAAGGTGGAACAGAGGCTCCACCATCCAGCCACAACGAACATGCCACCTTTTAATGTAAGTTTTATAGAAGACACTCCTGAAAATAGTTTGAAAGGAACTGTTCCCCCAGCATCCCATCCCAGACTCTCCCAAACAAGACAAAGCAGTGGATGCACATCGCAGGCAAGCAGCTGGCAGCTGGCCCTGCCATCAGCTCCAAGGCCTTCTGGACGAACATATTTCCATGACTTCCACAGCTCTGTGTACCCATCAAAATAAAATGACATTCAGGAACATGATCAGTCAGCTACTGACAGTGTTTGACAGCTACTGTTTGATCAGGGCCTTCTCTGGAAGCACAGACACACGAGAACAAAGCAATGACAAAAGTTTACTCCAAGAGAAACCACCTCCCAAACCCTACCTGTGCCAGGGATGCTCCAGTTCCTTTTTTCAGCTCTGAGAAGTTCTCACTGAGCTTCCCTCCCTTGTTACTCGAGTTGCACTTATAGCATATCCACCTCATGAGGCCCTTGGTGACTGTCCCACACTCCTTGCTCAGCAGGCACAGGGAATGGTACAGGTGGCCACAGCTGGAAAGAGAAGGAATCAGTGCTTGGAAGCAGGGCAGCCCCTCCTGAGCTCTGCACTGGGGGAGAAGTGGCTGGCCAGTGGCAGATAGCAGTGTATATACTCCCTTCCCACCCACTCACCCTCCAGAGGCATTTCCAGACTCACCAAAGCATCAGTGGGTGCCCATTTGCTGCTACAGCTCCAGGGCAGAACAGGTAACAACGATCCTGCCCCATTTTACAGACACCTGGGCACCGAGGGGAGCAGGGGAGAGGCCAAGCACAAACCCAGCCAGGGCTGTGGTGAATCTGAGGTGAACAAACACTCACAGGAGCCCAGGGTACTGCAGTACCCCAGGAGCACTGCTGGGAGAGGGGACACAGGACTGGGAGGCGATTCCTTGCAGAGAGCAGAGCTAGCTGCATGCAAAGGAGGCTCTGGTGGGTTTGATTAGCCAGCCCTTCACAGGGAGACAGGTTCACAGGCATACAGATGATTACTTGTGCAAGTTAAACAACCAGGAGCTTTTTTTTTCCCCCTTTTAAAACTACTAGCATATCACAGCTATGACCCCACCCCTTAACTTTACCTGAAAACAATGATTTCATCAGCAGTTTCTTGCCTCCTCTTGTACTGCTGGAGACAGATGCAGCAGTAATCCTGCTTTGGGGTGAGCCCCCTCGTGACAGAGGCTCTCAGGTTACACAGGGACCAGTGGAGATCGTGGTTTAAAAGGCTCGTAGTTGTCTCTAGAAGGGTCTGTGTGGGAGAAAACAAAGAGTAACTCTGTCAGTCTGTCACCTCCACACTGCACAAACTCCCTGCTGATCAATTCTTCCTAACAAGCAGCTTAGCAGATCACTAAGAGCAAAAAAACCCAATAAAATCCCTTCTTCCATGTTTTCTATCCACTGCCCTCAAAACACTTACCCTTTCAAGGCACGTTAATGGAGGCAATTCCTCTCCACTCTTAACTAGACAAGCTCTGTATTGATTTTTGTCAAAGAGCATTAATAGAGACATGACAGGCTCATTTTGGCATCTTTCACACCAAACCCACCTTTTCCCCCCTCTACCTGGCAAGTTACTGCTTACATCCCCCACTTTAGGAGAAATGTGCTGATAAAAATCAAAGCCCAAACGCACCATGGCAATCAATGCATCAAAAAAACCCTGAAGTGCTCCTCTTGTCCTTCCCAACAGGGATACCCATTTCTGAAGAGCCAAAAGCCTGTGTTTTCAGGGGTCAGGTCCCCTAAGCAGCAGCAGGTGCTCTGGTCTGTGACCTGTGAATGCTCCACAGCAGCAGCTCCCAAAAAGGATGCAGAGGCTGCACCACTGGCTCAGATCTGCACATGCAGCCTGTCCCAGAGAGTTGCCAGGCACTGACAGAGGGTTTGTGCTGCTCTGACAGACCTTCACCAGGACCCCAAACAGAGCTTTTTGTGTCCAGCCCTCTGCAGCAAAGCTATTTCCCACTGTATTTTTACTGGCTGCTGGTGCAGAGAGGCCTGACCTGAGCAGGTGGGATGGCAGTGCCACAGGGCAGCAGAATAAGGAGGGTGACTCTGGAGAAAGACTCTGCATTCCTGTTTAGGGGAAAAGGAGCTTTAGAAAGCTACTGAAGTGTGGAGACTGCCTGGGATTTGGGACTGGATAGAGAAAAGCAGGACTGAGGTTAAGATGAAATCTCATCAGGTCCCAAAGGAAGTGCATTACCACTGGGAAGTGCAAAAGTAGCCTAGTTAAAAAATCTCTTATTTAGAAATGCCAATAAAGACACAGCATATCAGTTTTGTGCCTTTAAGTCCCCAGCTGCAGGATGAGCTGGAGAAAAGCAGATGTTTATCCTTCCAGTACATTTAACACAGAACTGAGCTGCAGAGGTGTTCACCATGTACCTGTCAGTGCCTTCACTTGCAATCTGTGAGCAAAACAAACTCATCCCCGGCCCCCAATCACACAGAAATCACTCACACGTCCACTGCCTTTGCCCTGCACACAGAAATGACAGGTGAGGGAGAGCAGCAGGGCCACACAGCCAAAATAATCCTGTTTGCAGCATGGGCAGAACAGAAACACAGCCAACTTACCTGTTCATAGTTAAAGGTGTCCAGCATTCCCAGGACAAGCCCTTGAATTTCTCCAAGTTTCCCTTTTCCATAAACTGGATCCTGAACGAAGAAATGAAAAACTGCAGTTGAATCACAACAGGATATGACTGTTCTGATTCTTCTCAAATAATTTTTTTGCTCCAGACTGGCACCACCAACAGAACCTTTGACTGCAGAGTCAAATATGCTGCATGTGCCCAAGGACAGCAGAACAATCCCACGTAGTGAGGGAAAATAGGTAATTAGCAAAAATCAGTCAATAGCAACGTCAGTATTAATTAGTGTGCTTGGGTGAAAAGACTTCAAACCTTGGAAACTCCATTCAGGAGGTGCAGGAGCTGACTGGAGAATGGCATGGGCAGCCAGCTCCTGGGCCCCTGCTCCCCGTGCTTGTGCCCACTCAGGAGTAACTCACCCCCAAGCTCATCCCACACCCCCTCAGCTGCAGGAATGCCAGGCAATCCTGATCCCACATCAGAGGGCTGAGGGAACAGGGGCCCAGGGCACTCCTGGTGCTGCAGCAGGGATTTCCACGTGCCCTGAGCAGCTTTATTTCCATGTCCCAGCAGCACAAGCAAAGGGCTGTGGTACAACTCATCCCCCTGGTGCATCTCACCCTTCCCCAGCCCTGCTCCAGCCCAAACACCCCCTTCTCCTGCACAGCCACCCCGGCACCCTCTGGAGCATCGCTTGGTGCAGGACAGGAGCGGGAGGTGCCAGGGCAGCCACAGCCTCTCCAACGGGCAGATGGGCAAAGCACTGGAACGGGGAGGACTTGAGCACTGTCCTTCCCTCCTGCCAGGCCCAGCTGCACAGCACGAGTGGGCTCCTGCTCACGGGGCACTGGACATGCCAGGAACTGCACAGGGACAGCTGGTGGTGGCTCCCAGTGTCTTTAACAAAAATGGGAAGCAAGGCAGAGTTGTCAGGTCACTAGCAGGATCTACTGGCTGCTGCAGGGCTGTGATCCATGTGTGCAGCCCAGCTTGATCCAGGTTCATCCTGTCCCTGTGTCCTGGACAGTCTGACCTGTGAAGAGCAAGGTCGTGCCCTCCCCATCCTAGACTGGCACCAGAGGGGCCACGAGTGCCTGTAACTGGAACAAACCTATCCAGGAATGCTCAAAAGAGGGTCTGGGAATTCACCCTTTTGGAACACAAACCCTCAACTGGCAGACATTGAGTTGGACCTGGAAAACAGTGTTTTGCCCCGCTGAGAGGCACGGAAGGACAGTGGGGGAAGCTGCTGGGAGCTGAGAGAAGCTGTGTGGTGCAATGGACAGGACATGGGTAAAAATAAGAGACTGGCAAGATGTGGAAAGGAAACTAACCTAGAGAGTACGAAAATGGTGGGGACACAATGGAAACAGGAACTAGAAGGACAAGCTCTGGATGAGATCAATGAGAGAAAGTAGGAGCAAGGATGATTCCATGCTGAGACTGGGAAAGGAAAATCCACAGTGAAAAAGCAAGCTGACAAAGACAGCTGAAGCAGCATGGAAGTTACTCTGCAAAATACTCTGAGGGATCACCAAACCAGCTACAGAAAGCAAGTCAGGGAATTCTTTAACAGCCTTCATGGGAAACATGACAGGCAGAAACACCACCGTTCAAGCCTAAATAAAAACAGCACTGAGTCCAAAGCAGCTGTGGATTTGGAGCAGGGGAATGGAGCATGAAGAGCTGGATGTGCTGCAGAGGCTCCTTTTCTGCTGGGGGAACACACAGCCTGAACACTCCAAGGTTCCCTTCCTTGCACCCTTTAACACACAGCACAGGGAGCACACTGCACTGAGTCACCCCAGGAATTATGGAGGGGCAGCAGGGACTCGGGACCTCCAGCACAGCAAGTGGCGTGATCCACACTGCAAAGCAAGTTAGTTCTGCATCCATCAAATACTTTTCTAAAGCCCTCAAGTACGTGCCCAGAGGAAGGCAAATGTCCAGATACCATCACTTACATAGAGCAGCTCAAAATTCCAGCAAGTGAAGACTTTCAAAGCCACTTGTTTCTTGTCTGGACAGGCAGAGGAGGAAGAATATTCAGAATAAAGACCCACCTGCAGCTTTGCAGGGAGGGAGCCCAAGTATGAGGGCCAATCTTCAGTGGCTCATTTGCGCTCAAGTCACGTCTTGTTGGCCTCTAAAAAGAATGGCAGGTAGGAAGCAAAAGGACTGTGTCCTGTGCAGGGGAGGCACATGGTCTGGCCAAGCCTCACACCAACCTGGCTGCAGTGAGTCCACGGCCATTCCCTGCCAGCAGCGCTTCCTGGGCCTGGCTGCAGCTCTGCCTCCAGCAGGAACAGGTCACAGCCACTGCTCCCAGGCTGGCATTGCCCTGGGAACATGGCACTGGCATGGGAGGCCAGAGCCAAACTGGCTGCCCAGTGCCACCACCACCAAGCAGATCAGGAAGTGCTGGCCGTATCCAGGGACAGGCCAGGGGTGCTCATGCAGCCCTTCAGCCAATTCCACCTCCTCCATTTCCAGCTGCTTTCCAGGTCCAGGAAACAGCCCTTGCTTTGCTACCAGTGCTAATAAACTCTGAAAACACATTCACTTGCAGCTTTTCCCCTCTGCCAGGGGACAGACCAACCACTGCACAAAGAATTAATCCCAGGGATTAATTAATTAATTAATCCTGTCCTCCAGGACAGGGAAGGAAAAGCAGCCAGAGAGAGCCCTAACCAGGAATGAAAAAAAAATACAAGGAAAGGCACCCTGAAACAGATTTTAGAGATTCTTTCCTTCCTTCCCCTCTCTGGGTTTCCTACAGGCAGCTTTTACATTTCTGGCTTCTCCAGTTCTCCATTTTGTAGGAGGCATCAGCTGCATGTGCTCACAAAACATTCATGAAGGATTACAGCTTTGTAAGGGAATTAACACTCAACCTCAGCCTCTTCAGAGAGCACTCCCATCCTTAATAACATGGAATTTTTCTTAATGCTCAAGAGGATTCCTCTGCTATCTCTCCTAATGCGGTTAGTTCAGGCTTCCTAGTTAATAAATAACCCCACAACACTACTAAGGATGAGCAAGAACATAAATGTATCAACCGTTATTTCTTGTGACTTCGATTGGATGCCACTGGGTTGATGTGCTGTGACAGGCAGATGTCAGGAGCCCCCCTGTTCCTTGGGAAAGCTGCAGACCTGCTCACAGCCCCTGCAAGGTGCCCTTTAGCCAAGGATTTTGGTTGCAAAGTTAACATTTGCATAAAGTATAATCTGTAAGCAGTTAAGCCCAGAAGGGGAAGAAAAACAGTCCACTAAAATTGGAATACTCTAATTCCTCTTCAGAAAAAGGCAAGATAATCTACCTCAGTTTACTGATGTCATCCACCTTCCAGCAAATCCCCCAGGGAATTCCTGGGCAGCTGTTCCCCCTCCCAGACTGCAGTTCTACCACCAAGCCATAGCTCTGCTGGAACAGCTTTGGAAGGCAGTCAGACAAGCACCACTCACAATTCTGGGTTTCACCGAAACATTTGGAGGGCTTGGGAAAGGCTGCCTGCACTCCAGGGCCCAGAGAGGCTGGTGTCAGAGTTGCCCGGTGGTCACAGTTAAGGTGGTGCATCAAAACCACAAAGAACAAGACCCTGTGCACTGCTCAGAGACGAGGCAGGAGGGTTTGGAATTTTACACGGTTTCAAAGAGCAGCCACACAGCTCTGCAAAGGGAATTCCCAGCCAGGGCTAACAACACAGGGCTCCTGCTGTCTGGGAAAGCACCAGGCACACATGCCACTTTGGGATTCTGCCCTGCAGGGCACTTTGGTGGCATTCCCAGAGAATCCAAGGAAGCAGATGACAGGGAGGCAAAAAATCCAGTGCTCCCTTCTGCCTAACACAGAGAGAGTTCGTTTCCTGATCCCCACCATGGCAAGGGCTCGGGAGCCCTGAACATTTGATCTGGGCACTCATGACACGGCCATACAGCCAGACATGCTCATCACCATTCCCAACACCAGCCTTCCAGCTGAATCAAAGCAATTCTTCCAAGGGCCAAGCTGTGTATCCAAACAAAACCCACAGAAACCCTCCCACAGGCAACTGCTGCAAGCCCTGGAGCAAGAATTTAACACAACACACTACAAACACACAGTGACCCAGAGCAATGCATCCCAGAATTCCAGAAAGACGGGTTGGTGTGAGGGCAGTGTGGATGGAAATGTGGGGTTTAAGCACAAGAGCAAAGGGTTCAGTGAAGGGTCCATCTGGTAACAAAGGCCACTGTTCCCAGCCAACAAGACAAGGAGGGGCCAGCACTGAGGGCAGCAGGTGGGTAAGACCCAGCACAGACACGTGCTCAGTGGAAGAGTCCATCTCCTAAGGAGGAAGACAACAAGTTTGGAGAAGCTTAAGTGAGCTTCAGGGGCAAAAACTGACCTTATAAGAGGCAGCAACTGGTAAAGGACATGACTGAGCTGGTGGCATCAGTCAGAGGATGCCCAATGAGGGGCTCACACCCTCTCTATGCCCACAAACCATCCAGGCCACATCACTCCTTGCCACACATCTGAGGGGTTTGCAAATACACGAGTGCAAGTGGCATCTGTAAAAGAATGAGTGCTAAGAGGCCAAGTCCATCTGTCCAGAGATCCTGTAAATCAACACCTCCTCTCCTTCCACAGGATCTTCTCTTCATCTTTATGTTGCTTTCCCTACACCTGGGTCCCAGCTACAAGGGACCAATTACTGCTCCCATCTTAGGAAGTTCTGATATAATGCTCTTTATCTGGAATTCAGTCCTTCTCTCTCTGCAAGCATTTCAAGAAGTCATCATTTTTTGCTCTACTTGTACAAAAATATCTGCCTTTCCAAATCTCTCTTTTGTCAGACTGGATTTGTTGGGCTGACCAGGCAAGTGGAATGAGCAGAAGCAGCTCCCCCTGCCTCCAAACCCAGTGACCAGGGCTGCTTTCAGGAATGCCTGACCCATTTCTGTTCCCAGAGAAGTACTTCACCTGCTGAAGCATCCCCTCAGCCTCTGCACCAGAGCCATCACAGCAACCACTTCCCTCCACAGCTGACAACGAAATTTCACTCTCCTGTTGCCTCCAGGATATCAGTGCCACTCTCTGGAAATAGGATTTTCTATTGCTGCTAAAAGAGTCCATGAGAACCAAAAGAGAATGAAATACTTCAAGCCTGCCAACAAGAATCTCTCTTCATCCCAAGGGGAATGGGATCTTCCCCCACTCTGTAACACCTCCCAGCTGTGTTGTCTGCACAGTGGTCACTGGTTTGACTCTCATCCCATCCTGATAGTTCTCAGCACAACCCAGGGAAGCCTCCTTGACAGTTCCCCACTTACAGCTTCTCCATCATTTCCTGCTACATGAAACATCAAAGGCCAATAGGAAACTAAATCCAGTGTCTCAGCTAAAAGCAGACGAAATAAGTTATTGAAGAGCCATTAGGTTTGCTCGACACTTTCTACCTTTGATAAAATCACATTTCATTTGATCACACTTTTTATCTGCTCTTTTACAACATCCTTCACTGTCTTATGATTTGTTCCAAACTCCAAGACTGTGCATAGTATTGAGATCAAACCAGCAGGTTGCTTGAGGTGTGTTCACCCTGTAAGTCCTTCTTCTCCTCTCACCTGGAGTACAAAACCTGAAGAGCATTTCAACACTATCTCAACCCCGAGTTCAGTGACTGAATTCCACTTTGCAGAGCAGACAATTCTTCTAATTCCTTTTCTGCATTTCTCAAGGTTTGTTGTTAAATCCCAACCTCAGCTTTCACATGTTTTACAAATTAACACATTAGAGTAGCTCATGACCACTCAGCCCAAGGTCCTGCTTAAAATTATCTCTTCTACAAAACGTTTGCTGCTCATTAACAAACATCTCTAAAATAAAATTGCATCTTCAATCAAATGTTGGGCTTAATCATGATCTTTCTCCCAAGCCCACACACTTAGCTTTAGTGTCTTCCCAACTGTCCATCCCAGAGCCTTTGTTAAATGACTTTCAACTGATTTAGTTCCAAGTTTGAGAAATTCATTGTGGCTCTGCCTCTAACCCTGCCAAATTTCAGTTCAAAGTAATTGCAACCCTTGAGATAACATTTTATTTGGTTTGCAGGAATTACCTCAATTATCTTCCCATAGGTTTATGTGTTCCCACATGTCTCTGAGATGTTTCTATCAGCTTATCAACGTATCTCACCAATGAACTTCTACTGAAATACGTTGAACGCAACAATTAGCTGAGCTCTAATGGCCTGGAAATACCTTTTCCCAAACGCTGACTGGCCCAGTTTGGTGAAGCCTTCCTCTCTGCAGGAACTCACCTGGAGGATTCTCTGCAGGATGGAGGGCAGAGCGATGAATGCAGCCATGTTGTTCAGCACCTGCATTGTCAAACTCTTCAAAGCTGGAATGTCAAACACAACAGCCACCAGCACTTCATTAGGATTCAGGGAGTAGAGAGATCAGTCTTACAGATAAAGAGAGTTTTATTTCAGGTCACGTGTTCTAGTTGGAAAACAACTTTTCTAGTTCTCCTTCTGCGGGTTTTGCACTAAGCACATGTGGCCTTTCGTAGCACAAGGTTTTGATACCACAATGCCTCTGATTTCTCTCCCACACCCCCACAGTGAACATTCCCATTTTGACTTACTTTGTAGCACTGTCATTCACTTTTCCTACTGCTATCCCAAGCCAGTTTGGATCCCTTGTCCACATTATGGCCCCCCGACTCTAAAACTTCCTAGCAGTGACCTCTGAAACTTGTTTCCAGATGCCCAGTTCCCTAAATAAGAGCCAATATTGACATATGCATGGACTCAGCAGTTCAGCTTCTTTGGGGGATAATTAGCAGGTGCAGGGAGAAGTGCCCAAAAGGGCTGGGCATGAAAAATGACAGTATTGTGTCAGGAGTTCCCAAAGCACTGACTACAGCATCCTTCCAACCCACAGAGCCTTCGTGCATGCTCGGCCCCTTCAGAGACCAGCCTCAGTGGAATCAACTTACTAGCACAGCCTGTGGCAGGGACTTTCCTCCACTCAAGACAAAATAAAATACAAAAAAAATCCCTGACAGCTCCCCGACCAAACACCCAGCCTGAGGTCAGTCCTACAGTCCCTGCAGGTCAGGGAGCAGAATATTTAGGAATGGAATACCAAAACTGCTTTTATTCTATTCTTTCAGCAGAGGAGAGACAGCACACCACTTGTGATTCATATCTGGGGTTACAAGAGCCAAAATACTCACATTCAGAGTATCGACACTGTGAAGAGCCAGAGGATTTCTGTGGGGACATCATGGCCTCCAGCAGGGGAAACCACAGGGCCTGAAATCATGAAATGCAAGGGAAAAACCCAGTAAGAACAGGGCAGTGCTAAACATGAGCTCTGAGCAATGTCAGAGGCCCTTTGCAAAGACTCTTCCACACTGTGAGAACTGCAGTTCTCATGACTGCAGTGGGACAGCACTGAAACATGTTAAAATACCCTCAGAGCAAAGCACCTGGGGATCTGCTTTCAGTCTCCATTGCTCATCTCAGAGCCAGATCCTGTTTGATCAGCGTCTGAGCACAGGTCTTTGGCTTCTCCTCTCCATTCTCACCTGTTTCTTCACTGGGATCGGGACAACAATCTCCTTCTACTTCATCCAGCTACTTCTCCCTGTGAGACAAACTCTCCGGTGTAGAGACAGCTCACAGAGTGGGTAGCACAGTAAATAGATCCCAGATGGAAAGAGACATCTAAACTCTCTCCCCATCTGTTTCATGACATCCTTTGTCTTTTGGAGAAGACACTGGGCAGGTCACCTCTACCCTGGACAGTGCTTGTGAAGAGATTACACAGCTCCTGACTTCCAGCTGTGCCACCTCCTCAGACATGGGAACAAACCACTCTCAGTTCTGAGTTCAGATATGTAAATCATGCAGAATCTCGGGAGTAAAGGTACCTTGGCAAAATGGGAATGCAAACCCAGCCCCAGGAGACAGGCACACCCAGCTCTCTACAGGAGCTCAGGCCAGCTGGCTGCCTCCACCCTCACAGACCAGGCTAGCACTACACTCGGGGGTTGTGAACATGCTCTGCAGCCACAGTGACAGCACCATCAGCTCTGTGCCACCATGAAGTTGGCTCGAAGCTCACAATGCCTCCTGCACTGTCTGATTGACATTCAAGCCAAAACATCGACTGGATCTAAAATGGGACAGGATGTTGGCTCATCTGCTGCCTCACTGCTGACATTTTGTTTTTCATCCTTAGGAGGGAGGATTTCTCTCTTGTGGGTCTAAAACCTGAACCACTGCAGGGAGAACACAGGGAGGGGAGAGCCTGAGGCACACCAGTATCCAGTGGATGGGGAAAGGAAGAGGCATGGAAGGGAAAGTTTCAGGAGACACAGAGGCCTCTGTTGATTTTAGTGACACATTCTTTGATTCCCTTACCTCTCTCTGTTGCTGGTCTAAACTGTGTGAATTCCTCTGGCAAAGTGCAATTGTTTTCATTAAGGTATCTTCAATGTTTTCTAGCAAGGAGGGTTCAGCTGGGCCTAAGAGTTGGTGGAAAAAAAACCAAACTGCAATCATAAAAACTATTAGATACGTAAAATCCCAATCCTTCTGCAAAATGAAATCGTGCTGTTCGTCTAAAGTCTGCTCACTATAGTCAGCAACCAAATTATAAAGACAAGTCCTGATTTTTGGCACTTTTCCTGAATAGCATAATAAATTGGGCAAATAAAACATTTCATGTAATCAAATAAGGAAGATCTTAGCTGTGGTTTAGGATACAATTAAGTAACAACTATGGACACTGCACTTAATTAGGTGCCCATGAGTCCTTGGGCTAGTGAACAGCACATCTGTGCATATACTCATTTTCTGTAGGCAGAACATTCGTATTTATCTGAGAAATTTGCTTCAGAAAAAAAAAGCTACTTCCAGCTGTCTCTCATCACTATTCACATGTAATGCCAGCTAAGGCTCAGCAATGAGCTAGAATGCATTCTGGCACAGGAAATGTGTCTGGTAAGGCAGTGAGAGCACCTGTCACAATGGAAAAAGCTGACAGGGCACCTGCTCTAGGTCTCCAGCAAGATTATCAGTGATGAAGTGTCACCCAAACAACTACCACAGCCAGGTAAATATAAATAAAAAAAGAAGTCACTGCAATACCCAGAAACTTGAAACAGGATCTCATTATGCCAGGTGTCAGGCACAAGCACTTTCCATTTTTGTGTTTATCTATCTAATAGAAAATGAGATTTCACTTGATGACTCTTACTTTCATCCTCTTGAGTGAGCATCAGCAACTTGCTCTGCAATCGCTGAAACACAAGAGAGGACACAGAACAGTAAACCTGATAGTTCACTCCCAAGAATCCTCACAGAACTGTTTGGAAAAGGTAGGTTACAAAGGCTCACCCCCATTTTCCTCCCCAGTATGATTAATGTAGCATAAATGTCTTCAAATACGGAAGGGAAAGCAGAAAAACAAATTTCAGCACCTATTATCTACTGGATGTTTGAAGACTTGCCAGAAAAATACACTGATATGCTGAGCCTGCAGACAACTCAACATATTGCTATTTGACAGCAGGGAAATGCTTCCATGGATTCTAGTGGGAAACAAAACGAGGAGCAAGGACAACATCAAACCTGAGCTCAGCCCCTGCTGACGGCAGGGCATGGCAAAAGTGCCACACTCAGGGTTTCAGTACCTCAAGCATAACCAAAAAGGCACCGTGGATATCTCCTTTCTTCTCCAGTAAATACGAAGAAGCTTCATGGAGCTGATGTTTCTGGGTTATCTGAGTTGAAAGGAGGAAAAGAAAGGTAAATGTAAAAAAAAATAAAAAAATCTTAAGAAGCCTGCCAGGGTTTGTTTACCCCATGAGACAAGGAGGGCCAGATGGCCAGGCCTGTGTGTGCTGTGCTCAGGTCACCCAGGCTGAGCTGCACTCCTACAGCCCCTCATTTCTCAACTATTGCCACCACCAGCATTAAAAAATTACTGTTAGCATTGTCATCAAGGGAAGGAACAGTTGCTCTCCCAGCACTAGTCACATTTTGGCAGCGTTGCTTTCCAAAAACCCCAGGCTCACGATTTCATACACCTCCACCACGATTAATCAGCAGTAACACAGCCACCCTCCACTCTGCAGTTTCTCAGCAGCTTCAGAGCACTAATGGCCTCTTTCTTATTAGCCCTGAGACCAAACCCAGAGTCAGTGTATTAAACAGATCTAACTGTGCTGCGGGAGAGCAGAGGGAACAGAGAGTGGGCGAAATGGATTGGGAGAGCTTCCAGCAACTAATCCAAAAGTACTTTTACAGCACTTCAAAGAGGCAGGAGCTGATTTGAATGCATCCTCTGGCCTCGTACATGTCTTTCCTACCTGGATGGTTTCTTCCAGTCTGCAATATTCCAGAACTTTGAGTGTCTCCAGGACCTGGTCTGGGCTGAACTGGCACAGCAGCTCGATGAACTGCTCAGTGACGGAGGGTGGTAAATGTATCAGCTCTTGGTTAATGCCTTCTCTGCAATAAAACAGGCACAAGAGACTCAAGTCAAACTCTAGCCCAGAAAGCTGGCTGGAAAGAAGAGTTTCTTAATCCATTGTGTGTCATCTTTTAGCCTTAGTACAGAACTTTAAAAATCTGGTTTTAAGAGAAAAATTATGCTGTTTCTACTAGTTCCTGGTGCTGGGGGTCTCTCAGCAGGCATTTCATCCACAATATATTCTCCTGATGCCTTAGTATAAATCAGACTATCAAAGACCCCTGTGAAGACAGAAACCAGCACAGACACATCCTCAGCATTTCCATGGTAAAGAGGCACAAAGAACTCGCCTCATTTCTTCAATGAAACCTTATGGTTTGAGTTGTCTTCTCAGATTCTGATTATCTGTGTGTGCTACAGACCTGCTCTGCATGTGTTTGAAGAAATAGTTTGTGGCTTTTGCTTATTGTTCCTGACATTCTTCTTTGACTTCCTTATCAAATGTTGGTGTTTGATCCCTTTGATTCACCTCAATGAGACAGGAACTCAGGCCTCTTTTAGGGAAACATCCCCATTTTCTAATCCCTGGGCTTCTTATTAAAGAAACACCCAAAGTGGGGGGGGGAAAGGAGAGAACACAACTGTAAGCAGTGCCCATGTCCCTCTGTCCTGTTTTCTATTGACCTTGTTTTTAAAAAGAGTAACACAAAGCAAGAGACCTCAGAGTGAGGACTGGAGGCTGATGCTCTCCTAGAGTCAGACACAGCACCTGCAAGCCTCATGTGAGCAGCAGCTCACTGCCACATTACACTTCCCTTGGCCCTTCTGGAACTGGTGAACCACACAGAGAAACAGCAGGAGTTTATCCTGCCAAGGAAACAGGGCTTTAAGCTCTGCTGAAGCTCTTGTCAGGGAAGAAAATGGATTAAGGCATGTATTTAGTTTTGTTACCTATCCAAACAGAAATTCCTAATCAGGGAAGATGTGTTGATGTGCAAACCCTACAGCCATGGGATGGAAAAGGTCTGATGTCCAATATGATCCTGTATTTCCTGGGAGTTACAACAGGAATATTTTCATCCAGGAAAGGCCAGGAGAGTGCTGTGCCCTCAGCAAGCCAACAGCAGCTTACTATGATTCCAGCGTCAGTCACTGGATTGGAAGTGATGTGTGCCCAGAAACAAGAGCCTCACCCAGGTGCTGAGCAGTGTTCATAATATGGACAAAAACTGGTGTCCAAACTGCTGTGTTCTGACATCAGAGAATGAAGCTTGGAAGGGCCAAACAAGAACCCTGAATTCTGGCCTCCTGCATTCACCACCCACTCCTCCCACCACAAACCCTCCCCCGTGAACTCCCCTGGCGCCTGGAAGAGAGGCAGTGCTCTGCTCTTTCTGTGAGTAGACTCAAATAAAGCCCTTTTTATCTAAAATCATCTCTTGTCTACCAAAATAGGAAAAATGGCAAGTCATACATTTACACCACAAGAACAAACTTCTAGTCTGGAAATAACTGGCACTCAGTATTCATGATTTTGTGAGCAAGCTGACCTTTCCTTAACCACTTCATCAAGAAAGGCAGAGAACAGAGAATGGAAAGAAAGCAGGATTTTGATAATGACTAAAACTAACCATCAGTCCTGAGCCTTGCAGGTCCTGCTCAGCTCCATGGAGTGATGTCCATCTCCAATACAACTATCCAAACATCTCCCCCTGCCCGTGTAACAGAACTAGAAGTTGAGGTATCTGTCAATGTATTTATAAACCCAGAAGACTGTGTTGCTAAATAAGTTCATATTGTTGGTATAACACACAAACATGCTTCACCGTGTTTGGGTTTTTTTAGAGGAAAAAACCCAAGAGTTTAAAATGGAAATGCAGCAAAGGCTCTGATTAATGAGCTGAGCAATCCCCACTACATTCTCTATTTCCTGGGGCTGCTTTATGCTACAAACATATAGACATTTGGTTTTAATTTCCCCAGGCAATTCCCGTTAACCCTGTTTCCTCCCTGCCCCCCTTTCCACCTCCTCTAAAATAAATCTCTAGCTAAATTAAATGGGCCAAATTAATCCCTAATGCAATTCCACCAACTAGGATAGTTAGGCCAGCACGATGAGTTGTGTCCCCATATGATAAAAGCAATCATTTGTATTTGAGACCTTAAAAAGCTCATTTGCTGCTCTAAGGGTCTTTATTTAAGAATATTGCTCAAAGAAAAGCATATAAACATTTAGATTGACTGAAAAGAGACAGATGTTTTCAGCAGAACCTAATCACTGTGGAATGTATGAATATACTACAAGGTGTAGGTGTTTCTGCAGAGCAAGATTTTCCCTCTTTCCCTGCCTCTCTCAGAATCCAGTTCAGTTCCTTCCAATAGGTCTCAGAGGAATAAAACAACCTCCCAGCACTGAGAACAGACCTGAGAACCTGAGCGTTAGGAAAATAAGGCCACATGGACCAAGGCACCTCATGGATCATCAGCCCTGGGGGAAAAGCAGGGATCTGTGGGAAAATGAGATGCAGGAAGTTGTTTCCCATTGCTGGTTGGAACACATCACATGTTGCTAGTGATTAGAAGGTAAGTACAGCAGAAATGGGGCTATTTAGCTCTAATTATGGCAGAGTGAAATTAGATACGTTTATTACTCAGAGATTACGGGAGGCACTCTACGCATAAGATTAAAATCCAGGTTAATTACTACCTTCACTGGCTTCCACTTGCTGCAAGTGATAGTACAGCATAAACAAAGTCCTACTTAACTTCCAGCTGGGTTTCATTTCTCCTTAACTTCCTTTTTTATTTAATTAATCATTTATTAACTAAATCATCTAATTTCTTTCCTGTAAAACCCAACCAAGATATTTTCTTGGCAGAATTCTGGTTTTGACTTCTCAGGTGCACAGGAGGCATAGAAATGAACACCTTCCACACAAACATGGCTGGAAAACTCAGGGAATAACAAAACATGTCTTTGGGTCTGGGTGTTGTGTGTTGGGTTTTTTTTTGCATTTATATCTAAAAAAAAAATCAAAAAAGTGATTGATTAATTCCAGGGTTTAGCTTCCAAAGAATGCTTTGTGTTACACTTCAAGAACCAAAATATTAACACTTGGATCTGGATAATATTACTTCTTCCTCCTCCTCCTAAGGCACAATTAATTTGTAACTAATCGACAAAACAGGATCCCTCCTTCAACTGCATTAACAAATTGCTTGAAAGCAACTGGAGCTGTGCATCTATAAATGTCTTACAAAATAAATAAAATCAAGGTCTCGTAGCATTTGAAACAGATTCAACAGAAAGAGAACAGTAAGTGCTGAAGAACTGAGAGAACAGGAGCAGATGGAGCAAGCAAGTAGGTAAGACAGGAACTTGCAGTGAGATATGGCAGCAGTTCTGAAACAAGACAAATTAAAGATGCCAACAGAGCAAAATGCTTTTTCTATTTGTGTTAAAACTTGGGCACCTCGCTCAAGTCACCGACCAGTGGGTTTCTGAGAAGGGAAATGGCAGTTTCAGCCCCAGGGTCTCCATCCCACAACCATTCCCAGCCCCCCAGCATGGGGGAGGCTCACGGCATGCCCTGGAAGCACAGCACTCCCCAGGCAGGCAGCTGCAGGGGCTCTGCTGGAGGACACTCCCCAGAACACTTCAGACAGGGCTGTTCTCCTCAGCTTGGGGCAGTTCGAGCACCTTTCTTAAACCCAATCTTGCCTCTAGGCATTGATGCAATGTTTCAAAGGAATTGGTTTTAATCCATGTTTTCAAGCTGTAGTTTGTAAACAGTCCCAATTCCTACATACCTTGGATCGAGGAGACTCCTCAGGAACTGGAAGAGCAAGAACTGGTCCTGTACCACAGGAGGAGAGTATTGTTATTTTAAATACTGTGCCATAAAGCAGTGATTCCTGAACTATATCCATTACAGAAAACACAGTTCCCAGCTGGTACCTGCTGAAGAGGCTGGTTTAGGCATGTCCTGCATAAATATTCTGAGGGTATGTTTGCTGACAGTAACTCTGTGAGTGCAAGCCATACCGAGCTCCAACTAATAGCTGCAACCAGCAGCTCTGAGATGGTACATTTTTAGGGTCAGAACTCTACAAACAGGCCAAATCATTTAAATGTAGCAATTCCTGCTGCTGAGGAGCCACCACTTATTTTTCTTCTGGCACAACAGCAACCAACTTACTACTAATTTCAGCAACCCCTTCCTACAAGAAGGGCAAGAACAGAAGCCCCAAGTCCATGGGGTTGGACACTTCACCTGGAGGGTGGAGATGATGCTCTCAATCTGCTCACTGAAGTGGATGGCTGCCAGCTCAGCTGCCTTCCCTGGGCTCAGCACCAGCAGCTCCTTTGGGAGGGAAGCACAACAAAAACAAAAATGCTTTTCATTCCACAGGCAATACCATCATGTAATGTCAGCAAGCTGTGACTGCACCTTTGCCCGGATGAAGTGTAAAATAAACCACCATCACACAAAGAGTGAAGCTGGAAAAAACAGAAGGAAGGGTAGTTTGTAAGAGCGGCATTTTTGGAAGCTGATGATTTTAATACCCAAAAAGCCTTGGAGAACACAAAACTCTTCACACCAACGAGACCCCAAGTCAGTCCTAAGGAGAGGACATCATGCACCAGGTTTTCCGAAAACTGCCTTTCCCCCCTGTCAAAGGACATTCCCAGAGCCAGCAGGAGAGAGGGAACAAAGCTCTCACCTGGCCCTCAGGAATTTCTCAGTCCAGTGACAACAGGGTTTAACAGGCTTGAACTGACCTGAACCACAGGTTTAAAAGCAAGTTTCCTATAACTGTTCACTGTAACTGATACTTTTCCAGATATGAAAAAAGACAAAACAGTTTCTTTACTGTAATAGAAGGAAAAAAATAAATCTTTTAAATGCCTAAGGCTTTGCCTTCTGTCAAACTTGAGCTAAAAGGCTTCCTACCATACAAGTTTACAGAACCCAGAACATGAGCTTTTTGCTTCTAACCCTTCCAGATGCAGCCACACTTCCAAATAACTGAGAAGCAACTGCCTCAAACCAATACTGTATACCTGGTAACCCTTCCCAAAGACCCCTGCTGAGCCTAAAAAGGAGAAAACATTGCTTTACTGAACAAAACCAACTGCTTTATAAAAGTAAAAAAAGAAAGATTTCAGAAACATGCATGTGGGAAAAAAACAGCTGAAGAAGTTCCTTAGCATCAACTTGCCTGAGGACAGAAAAGGACCACTACTGTGACTGAAGAGAAGCTTTAGGGTTTATTTTCAAGATAAACCTCAAGGGACTACAGCTGTTTAGGATGACGGGAAAAGTAAGAAGTGGCACTGAGCACAACCTCCACTTTCCTGACTTATCTCCAGATCAACCTGGCGGGCACTGACACCACCCAGAACTACAACTATAATGGATTCCCCACATCTATGGAGAGGACAATTATTTCAGGCACATCTCCATCCCCTGAAGCAGACAGAGACTGAAGACACGGGGAAAATGATGAGCTGGAGAAGTCTAGCAGCAGTCTGTGTCTTAGAGAGAAGCCACGACCCCACCTCCCCACAGGTCAGAAGTGGCAGGTGCCAAGGCTGAACGCTGCTGTCACTGTAAGGAGGAATTGGACACCACAGACTGTGAGGTCAGGGACAGCCATGCCCTGACCTTGCTGCTGCTGGAGGTAAATGACTTGCTAATGGATCCCTTCCCTGCTGCACAGCACTCAGGAGCCATCACCCGCAATTAAGGCTCCATTATCCAAAGAGCAGCAGGAAACCAACGAAGCCAGCCTGAATCCAAGGGATGCACTTACATGAGAGCATTAAACCTTGGGTCAGAGCTGTCTCCACAGCTGTGACTCAACACTGGGACAACTTGTGCTCATGGAAAAGCACCCAGCAGGATCCCAGAGCCATTAGCAGGAGCTGAGGGCCCCTGGGTGCAGGATGCGCTGTACCTACCTCCATGTGGTCCAGAGCTTTCTGCCACACCGACTGCTTTTCCTCAGCACTGTAGCCAGGCATGGACAGGATGTTGTGAATGTAGTTGAAAACTTCTTCCTGCAAGGCACAAACCCATAAACGCTGCAGTGTGTTCTGCAGCACTGCTGACAGCACTGGGCTTGGGTAAGGGAGAGCCTTTCAACAGCCTTGGGAGGGCCCCAGGGTTGCCCTCCCTCAGCAAGTCAGGATGAGTTATCAGCAGGAGAGGTTCTATGTCCCTAAACAGCTCCTGAAGAACTGCCAGGGAAAAAGAGCCAAGAGGAACCCCATGCTAATGTGTTAAGCACTGAGGTCAAAGAGAATTGTTCTTCCACTATTAGAAATGTCCCCCTCTTGCTCACAGGGAAAGAAGACAGGACATCACACTCTAGCCAGGAGCACAGGCAGAGAAAAGAACACCCTGCCAGAGGGTAGGTCAGTTTTCCCAGCATATTCCTGAATCCCTCTGACACCAGCCCCTCCCCCAGGCTCTCCTGCACTGCCCTCAGCTCAGATGCTCTCCTGTACGGTGGTGTCTGACCCTCTCAACTGTCACAACCCTCTGTTCCAACTCCTTCACCCACACAACATTCAGCATCGTGGTTTTGTAAGGAGCTGATGAGCTCACATTTGCCAGACTCTCATCCCAACTTCTCTTGATGGTAGGGAAGAGAATACCTCAGAAAACTGTGGCATATATGCAGCTCAAGCACCAGCAGAAGGTAATTGTGAAGAGACAGTAAGGGCAGAGAGATGTGTGCAGGGGATAAACGAGTGGATTGGGAGCAGAAGCCAAGTAGCACTGAGTTAACCACATCTGCAAGAAGTCCCACCTTGCACTCAGGGTTTATGTACTAGCACTGATTAACTTTTAAACTAAAGGAAAACTCTGAGGCTTAAAAAAAGAATAAAAATCAACTCCTCTCCAATACAAAACACAAAAAGTTTTGACTAGAACTAAGAAAGCTCAACTACAAAGGACATTTTGAAGTTAATTATGACAGCAGAGCAGGGCAGTCGTGCCCATCGCTCTGGCCAGCAGGACAGGCTGCATGGCCAGGGAGAAGAAGGGCCAGGAGCACCAGATTTCCTCACCTTTCTCATGGGGTCCCGCAGGTAACAGCCGATGATTCTGTCATAGCGAAGCTGCCGCTCGTACATGAACTCACAGATCTGGAAGCTGAAAGGAAAACACTTCTCATGTTAGGAAACCCCCACTCAGCTGAGCCAGCAGAACAGGAGGCAGCACTGGGAAGCATCTTCCATGAAGGTGTTCAGCACACAGGCTGGGTGGCTCCTGTTTACAGATGCCACTTGGTATCAGCCCCAGGCCAACTGGCCTTTATTCAGACAGTTATCACAACACAGAAAACTGGAGTTACTGAGGTGAGAGACAAGGAACAGAGGACAAAAATCCTCAATGAAATCAGGTTTCACAGGTTCTGCTGTCAGAGATGACCTCTCTTATTCCCACAGCACTCTGCTCTAAGGTAGGCCAATCCACAGAACTCACGTGAAGAAACTCGCTGAACATGACTCAGTGTGTCATAACACAGCTTCCCCACCTTCAAATTTTAACAAACATCTTCATTATTTTGAAGCTTTGGATAAAAACAGATGTAACTGATGAGAAGTTTGATAAGTAATATTAAACCATAGCTCTTTCAGCTCTGATGGAAGTGGCTGAGCTGGGGGGCATGGCTGTCAAATTCTCTGAAGCAAGCACAAAAATAAAAATGTATTTATTCACTCTGAAAAATTGGATGGAGTCACTTCTTTTAGGACACAGAGATGGCAGCCCCCACCACTGCACTGGTCCTCTGTAGCACAGTGGATTCATTCATGTAACACCCAAACACACAACGTGGCTGAAGGTGCCCTCCCTGGCTGGCTCTGTTCAGGCACGACAGGTTTTTTCTGGAATCATAAAGCATGTAAAGGAGATGCTTGAAATTTTTAGCCTTTCTAGACACTGTTTTTGTCTCTCCTACTCATTTCTAAAACAAGTACCACGGGGGTGGCTCCAGACCCCATCGTGCTTTTAAATCCACCTGTGGGTCTCATCCCAACGAGTCACCTCCATCTGCCAGTGGCGGAGCATTCCAACATCCCACTACACCCCTCAGCAAAGCCCGGGCTCCAGGACAGGGAACACCAAAACTCATCAACTCCCACAGGGCTTCTCCTGAAGGGTTTCCGCAGCTCCACCCTCTCCTTTCTCAACAATGCCTTCTGTAAGAACACCCAGAGACAGACAGACAGACTGGGGCTAAACGTGACCATCTCATATGAAGCACGTGAATGTGAATGCACAGGGAAAATCATCCCAAACACAGCTGCACAGGAGGAACGAGAAACGTGGAGGGAAAAAAAGCTGTGGAGGAAATTTAAAGGGAGTATTTAAATAATCACACACAAGATCTAAAGGCAGCATTTACATAATGTGTACAGCAACTTACAACTCAGCTTTCTCTGCCATTTGGATAAGACGGCTTTCTTCAAACTGCACTATCCCTCCTGCCTGGAGCAGCTCCAGCAGGACCTGCAGAGATTGGACACCAGTTATTTATAGGGCAGCAGCAGCTGGACAGCCAGTGCCATTATACTCTGCTCCTGCTCCTGGTATTAACACAGGGCTTATCTTCCTGATTTTTTAATTGATTGTCCATTAACTATCAAGGCCACGTGCTTATCAAGAACTCTGTCTCTGTTCCTGCTGCTGCCAGGGCTCTCCTGCAGGAGAGCTGGGGCAGAACCCTTCCCTCCTCCACTGTCCAGTTCTTCCTCTGCTCCCCGAGGCCAAACGCTGCTCCCCAGCCCAGCCTTCCCTGGTGCTCCAGGGAACATTCCCCTGAAGACCATTACCTGCTGCCTCTCGGAATGGCGGGAGTCGTCATCTGGACTGCACAGGAACTCCAGGACCTGCACAGGGGCACGAGGTGGGGTCAGTCAGGCCTGAACAGCCCAGATGGGAGCACAGACCTCAGGGTAGATCCTGAACATCAGCACAGGCAACAGCAACACGGCACAACGGGACAGTCTGAGTGTACTCCCTACCTGGTCTTGGGCCTAAACTGGGAATACTGGAGTAACCAAGGACTGCTGAAGGACTCTAGGGGGGAAACACATGACTCCGCACCAGGATCTAGAACCAAACTTTGGGGAACTTGGGGAATGAAGAAGAGCTTGTGGAACCCCGTGGTCCTGCCTTGAACTACACACCAAACAGCTGCAACCACTACAGTGACCCTCTTGACTCCTCTCCTGGACTGTGCCATCTCACCCAGAAAAACAGGAAATCATGTAATTCATAGCATTTAATATAACTGGAATTAAAGTGTTTAATCCAAAGCCGTTTAGCCTCCACAGAGTTCTTTGGTCTTTAACTACAACAAAGGACACATATTTTGTAATTTGTTTTTCATTAGTGTCTGTATATCCATGTTATCATCATAACACAGCTGCTGTAGCCAATGAAGCCTCCTCCCCAGTCCCAGGAATTTCTGGGATTTCAGCTAGGATATAAACTTAACCCATGCAAGCTTCAGGCATCCATTGGTGCATCTCAGACTATTGCCAACAGCAGAGAAGGGTAGTGGTTACACAAACTGAAAACTATCAGCTACATAAACATGCTCTATAACCTCACTCATGTCATTTTAGTTGACATCCCTTACAGAACCCTAGGATGGTTTGGGTTGGAAGGGACCTTGAAAGACCATCTTGTCCCTGCCCACTGCAGGTGGCTGGAATACCTTCCATGAGACCAGGTTGTTCCAAGCCCCATCCAACCCGGCCATGGACACTTCCCAGGACCTGACCCTGTTTCTCCCACAGTTCCAGCCAAGCTGAAACACAGAGCACACTGCTTGGAATTTCACACACACACAGGATACTTGCCTGATCAAAAAGTGTCCTGTTGACAAACAAGGTGTTGTTGGGCTTGGCGAGCTGACGGGCCAGGAAGGTGAAGAGACAACCAACCTGCGACGGGGTGAAGTCAGAGTTCTCCACCATGACCTGAGGAGCAGTGGAGAAAAAAGGGAAAAATAAACCCACAAATGGTTGATTCTGCAGCTGCCTTTGGCACAGCCATGAGGATGCTGCAACAAGAAATCCCTGTACTGCCATCGTGTCTCCTCCTAGCCCAGACATCCACACCATCTCCTGGTGTGAGTCCTTCCTGAAGGTGAAAACATGTCACCTTCCAAGGCATTTAGCTGTGCCACCTGAAGACACAGACAGTGGATGTGCCCTTTCTGAAGCACCTCTGTCCTGAAGCTGAAGACACTCCACCTCTCTGCCATAAACTCAAGGGAAGAATTCATGCATGTTCCTGGGTTTCGGGTGTGAAGGGGCTCCAAACCCACATTTATCCCCATCCCTGCAGCCTGTGCTGACCTCTGGACATGTAACAGAGCTTCTGAACAAAGAAATGTTGTCACAGGAGTTAAAATATAATTATTATAGGAGAAAAAAAGATACATTTTACTTCAAGCCCCAGGCAGTCACCACACTTCAGCTGTGGTGGGCAAAGAAGTGCTCTAATGGCTAAGAAATAGAATCATAGAATCATAGAATAGATTGGGTTGGAAAAGACCTCCAAGATCATCAAGTCCAACCCCTGATC
>JAYRBT010000010.1:19810446-19832329 GCA_036023395.1 Myiotriccus ornatus | reverse complement strand
TTAGGCTGATCACTGGAGAGCCCGGTTTCAACCCCTTCCCCCTTCAAACCTAGTTTAAAGCCCTCCTGATCAGCCTCACTAACTTCTGGGCTACAGTCCTCTTGCTTTTCCTAGAAAGATTAATCCCATCTATTTTAAGAGACTAGGTACCATGGAGTTTGCCCCATGGTCAACAAAACCAAAATTTTGACGGTGGCACCAATCTTTTAGCCATCTGTTGATGAGTTGGGCTTTTTCACTCCTCTAGCTGCAGGTTTGGAGAAAAGCTTTTTCCACATTAAATTAGCTGGTAGTCTATTAATATTTTGAGAAACTTGTGGCTGTGCTGACTTGAAATTACAATAAAAAGAAATATCGAAGAGTCACTACAAAGGGGATTTGAAACTCAAGAAGTGCTTGTCACTTGCCTGGCATTAAAAAAATGAGCATGATGTGTCCTGACTTGGTGTCTCAGACTTCTAAAAAAAGTCCTGAACACTAAGGGAGAGTGAAATGCCCCTGTTTGGAGAGTCCTCTCTAAGAACAGCAGGTTTAGCTGGGAGGAAATCCATCACCTGAATAACTCTGTCAGCTGAGGTCTCAGAATTGCTCTAGCAAAGCCCAGACATGGAGCAGCTCAGCCTATAACCTCAGTCAGAGCTGGGGGGATGCAGCTGATTTCTTAGAGTGACCCAGAGTCCCAGATTCCCATGGTTATGTGACACAAGGGGAGAGAGGCAGGTCAGACACATTAAAGAATCAAGCAGAGCTCTGCTTGAAACACCAGCTAATGCAACCCCTCTTTTTCAAGCTTCATTTTCCATTTAAAAAGGCCGTTTCATGCAGGAGCCTCGTCAGAAGAGCGTTACCTAACAGCACTAAAGATATGACTCACTAAAACAACTGGAGTGTTGGATTCATTTTAGCTTTGTTTTTCACAAGGTGTCCTCGTCAGCCGACGTGAAGGTGAAAATACTGTACCCCTGAAACAGCAACCTCACAGAGGTTGCAGGCCAGCCACAGGGACTTGCTAAAACACCATTTATTTGGCAAAGCTTAGATGGGTATTAGCAGAATGTCTGGACTGACCAAACTGTTTTGGGAGCACAGCTATTTCCTAGGCAGGTGTTGTTTGGGGTTTTTTTGCCAATGACAAATTTAAATTAGAAGTTCCAAGATTTTTTTGTTTATTTTTATCCAAAAGGAGAGCAGATTCCAGACCAAGGAACTAAACACCAAACTGTTTGCCTGCAGCTGCAGTGCTGCACTGACAGGGAAATGCTGCTTGTGGTATGTTTAGCCATAAGCCTCCAAGTGGAGTCACTCATTAGCGGTGACAGCTCTGCAGGGAAGGAGAAGGCACTTGGCAGGGAGAGCTTTTCATGGAACATCCATTGTCAGGAGCAGGGGCTGCACATGACAGCGATTTCTGGAGCACCAGGCTGAGAACTCTGACATTCCTCTTCTCTCCCATTTACTAAAGATAGACCTGTCATTCTGGGAGTGCTCCATCCCAACCACAGCACTTCCAGACACGGGGAGCAGGGACTGAGCAGGAAAGCACTGGCACTCTGCCAAGCATAGGATTCCTGGGACCTTTTTTCCTGCTCAGAAGAAGTCGGGGAGTGGATTCCATGAGAAGCAGATAAAAATAAACTTAACACTGCAAAGAGGAGAGATCTGACAACAAAGTACAACCCAGCTGAACTCAGACAGGAAAGGAGACCTCTCTGTCACCATGTTTAACGTGCATGAATCATCACTTCCACATATCCAAGTGACAGCCTTGGCTGAGGTGAATCCATGCTCCTGCCCATCACCTTCCCAGAGGTGCCAGCCAGGGCAGGACTGCAAACACCTCACCCAGTTCACAGGCTTTACTGCACAGTGCTGTACAATCAGCCAGATGCAACCACAGAGGTTCATCTTCAGGCACACTCACCTTCAGAAGAATGTCCACAATTCTCTGTTGATATTCCACAGCTTGCTTGTCATTCTTAAAGTCTTCAAAAGTCTGCAGGAGGCAAAACACTGACACCTTGAGCAGAATGCTCCGAGAACACCAGCAAGCACAAAGCAGCCACATCACAAAGCTGACAATGCTGTGAAGGCCTTCGTCTGCATATCCCTAAGCAGCAGGTTCCAAGGCACACTTTGGTCTTTTGTAACTACCAAAATGGTGTTTACATATTCAGGTAAAAGTAACAGGTCCAAATAGACAGAGGAAACTCAAGAAATCTGGAAAGGTAGAAGAACAGATCTCTGCACAAGAAGTAGGTCCTAGAGCACTCTTTACAAATTCATTATTCTTGTTTTATCTGTGCTTTAAAGATGGTCTCTGCTACCTGAGCCTTTACTGTGTAAGGTCCTGTTCATCAACTGATATTTAAGGACATAAAAGACTATTACAATCCCCCCGACAGAGCATCTTCTAGAACACGCACCAAGCCAGAAGGTAATGGTTTAGCAAGGCATGAAGTCACTAACAGGAATCCCACAGGTGGTGCAGCCACGTGATGGAAGAGCTGGCACTGCATTTTCCCCTTGGGGTCAGAAGTCTCTTACCAGAGCCAGGACGTTGAGGAATTCCCGCGTGTCAAAGTGCAGCAGGGTCCGGACATAGGGATACACCTCCTCATCCACAGACCCCTCAGCCGAGTGCAGCCGGATGAGGAACTCAAACACCTGCCAGGAGAATTCCAACACACATTCCCTATGGATTTCGCACACCGGCAGCACAAGTGCATGGGAAAGCAGCACTGTTACCTGCCTTGCACTGGAGCTTTAAAGGCCCTCAGGAGCCCATCAGGGTTCCTACTGGAGTGATGTTTTTTGCTGCTCGTCAGCAGGAAAAAAAATTCCCCCTCCCCAGACTCACCAACCAATTTAAGATCAATCAAAATTCAAGATCAAACAAAAATTAAGGCTTATTTATACTTGCAGATGGAAGTGTGTGAAATTAGAAAACTCCCTCCCCTTCCTGGCAGCTTTCCTGAGAAACTGTGCAACTCCTCCTTATCCAGGGCACAGCTCTCCTTGTCAGCAGTTCCCCTGGGAAGAGCCAGTCACTCTGACCCCTCACTTTGAGGCACAAAGCTTTTGGCACTGCAAAGGCTGACTCTGAGGTGATATTCAATTCTCTGTCTCCTCCACTGACTGCAGTTTCTGAAATTCGAGGATGTCTTCCAAAATGAAAGGAAAGTCCCTTTACTGAGCCACTGCCAGAGGTGCCCAGACCCTCCCAGGGAACCACCAGGGCAGCAACAGCTCTGGGTGCCTCAACAGCCTCACACAGAGCTGGCTGCCAGCAGGGAGGGAGCAGACTGCTCCAGGCTGGCACTTGGGAATACGTGTGAGATACACACTAGGATCCCACGGACACCTGACAGGCAAAGTGCTCTCCCAGCCATCCTCAGCAAACACCACCTTCCCTCATTTACTCCTATCCCGAGCTATTTTCCCTGTCACCACAGTGGCAGCGAAGCCAGCAGGAATTAGCAGCTTGACTTTGAGACCCACACCTCCCCGTTGGCTTCCTTCATCCAAACATCCACCTGCCAGCTGGGAATGCTTCAGGAAAACAAGCCCAACCCACCAGACAGAAAGGTGTTACCACAGCCCAGCTCTCAGGGGTCACAGAGAGGAGGGGCTGAGGGCTCCTCCCAGAGCTGCTGCTGCTGCCTGGGCTCTGCTCCCCTCAGAGCCTGAGCCAGGGGACAACCTGACAGCCTTGGGAGAGGAAAACAGCAAAGGACAGTGGAGTTTGCACAGCCACTGAGAAACCCAGAGCCACCAGCTCTGGATTAGGGGAAAAAAACCCAAAACAAACCCAAAACACAAAAAACCACACAAACACCAACCTGCCCCACAGCCAAAAAATACTGCAAAGAGAAAGTGCAAAACACAAAGTGCTTCCTCTTACTGAAACCCTGAAACTGAAGGGAAACCATAGAAACCCCAAAAAACTTCTGTGGTAAAGGTGGACAGAAACTCTGGAAAAGGTTTCACAAGCACCAAGGGATGATTGGGAGCATCCTCTCTTTTAAGAAATTGTCAGGGATGACTCCAAAGGAGTCACAAGCCTCAGAGAAACCTACAACCAAGAGCTACTTAGTAGAGACATTTTCACCCACTGTCAATCCTGTGTTACGTGCATTTGAAAACAGGGAAGATTCTCCCATATTTGACACATCATAGTCAAGTTTAGGAAGAAGAGCTACAAATTACTGGTAACTTTGTGGTAAAGAATAAGATAAAAAACCCAATCACCAAGAACTCTACATTCCCACACCCCCAATTTACAGTTGAAAGAAGAATATTAAGTTTAAATGTTCAGATTGCAACAACTGTTTGATTCCATTCTTTAAAAACTAATTTGGTATTTACACTAGGATACACTCATATCACAAGGATGCAGCTATTAGACTGATAATAGTTTTGCTTCAAAAACCCATGAAATAAGACATATGCAGCTTCTTGTAAAAACCTCATATGGGAAAGCTGCCTTCCTAAAGGTTTCTCACCTGATTTTTCACCAGAGGTACCAGATCTTCAGGAATATCTCCCAATGGATATGCACGGCCTGCCAAGCAGCAGCTACAGAAAAGGAGGGGGAAGGCATTTTAATATGTCCTGACATTAAACAGATTGAGGAGAACTGCTTTTTTATTTTCTGAGTTAGTTTCCAGGTTGATCTTAAAACACGGTAAACCCATTTATTTTGTAGATCATGAAAGCAAGCACTGCAGGCAGCACTGCTGTTAATACACACTGAGCCAACACACTGCATTAATTTGCATCCGAGGCGTCATTCCACAGCAGAAAAGTACTGGGGAAACTCAGGATTTGTCACAGAGCTCTTTACTTTTCAATTTTAGGAGTGACCTCCTGCAAATGACAAGGCAACACAGCAAGGAGCAGCTGAGCACAGCCATCCCAGCAGGCAGGGCAGAAGCTAAACACAGCTGCTCAGGCTGTGGAGGCCTTGCTCCAGGAGCACCATGTCACACACAGGACTAAACTGCCTCTGACCCAGTTCTGAAGATAAAAACATGGGGCTGGCATATCAGCAGTAACCTGAGCTCTGCCTCCAACTTGATGCTGCAAATCCCCTCACACCACGTGCAACAAGAAGGCATTGCAAACTGCAGTCAGCTGCAGTGAGGACCCTCTGCTGTTTTACACACCCTCCCTATAAGATTCTGCAATACAGCATAAGAGTTTAGCAAGTTTAAAATCTGGTGCCACCACCAGGCAACGCCTCACCCGCTCCCAGAATGGCCTTACCTTATATACACAAGCAGCTTGTTGCCCATTATCACCTGCTCATCTACAAAACAAAAATCATTTGTCACCTTTTCTTCACAAGACAAGATAGATGCAAGTCTTCTCCCAGCTGCTGGCAAAACATCTCATCCGCACACAGAGTTTATCCCACAGAAAGCTGATCAGCCTTACACCCAGTAAATAGTACCAGGAGACTCTTCTGTTCTCCAAGATCCTTACACTACGTATGTATTCCCTTTTTGCATCTCTGTTGGAAGTGACTAGGAATATTCAAAACATCAAATAAAAAAATAGACACCCTCAAAGGAAAAGAACTCTGTACCTGTGAGAGACTTCCCAGCATTCAGTGGAGGAGCAATGACTTTGAAGAGTTTCTGTAACAAGAAAAAAGGCAGTGCTCAAGCAGCTGGGAAAGCTCAAAGCAAAGAACGTGTGTGGTTTTAAAGCAGAGATCAACGGGTGTCTTCCCACAGAAACTCTCTATCACCATGTCTTTTAATTAAAAAGGCACAGAGAACTTCAAGACATGGCAAAAGGATGCTTTTCCCAGCTGGTGTTATGAAAAAACAGCCCTCATTCAATCAGATCTAACCCTGAGCACAGGCCACACTAAGGAAAAGCAACGTTCAGCAGTCCCAGAAGTAACAGTACGAGTATAACCCACCACTCCATGTCCTGTTCCTGCATCTCCTGCCACCAGAGATTGTGCAAACCTTCAGCCCACCCAGCAGCATCACCAGAGCCTTTAGTTTGGGTGTGTAGAATGAGGAATTTTCTAAGCACTTAGTTCTAGAAAGTAGAAGAGTTTTTTGTGCTCATACAACTAGTGCTTGGTTTCCAGAAGTTCTTTTTCAAATCATGAACAAGTAAGAGTTTCTCTCCTGAGAAAAATCAAATGAGATCACAGCTGCTAAAAACTGGGCACTGAAGATTTTCACATTCAAATGGCCCCAGCTCTTTGTTTCAGCGCTACTGAGAAAACACCAGCAGTGCTTCCACAGTGAAACACAGGACTGCCCTTGAAATGAAAGAGGGCAAGAACACGGAACACACGGAATGAGAGGATAAAGTTTTGGGTTTGAGGTGCTGTTTCTCAACAGGAATATGTGCTGCACACCCCAATAACACCTCCCTGTACCCAGCACCTCTCCTACCTCCATGGGGCTGATGAAGTCATTCATCCCACTGTTGTACACATAGATCATGGCATCATACAGCCGGTTCTCCCAGCACAGGAGAACGACCTGCAGAGCAAAGCACAGTGCAGATACACAGCTGCTCTCAGCTCACAGCTTTCTCATTCCCCATTTCCATCATCCAGAAGTAGCACTCAAAGCAAAATGAGACCTTCCACTTGCAGAACTAGTCTCTGCAGTGACCCCAAATCCCTAAAGGGAGTGTCCAGATTATTGCTCATGCAGCAAGCATGGAATTGAACTGCTGAGATTCTAACATGCATATAAGGTTAAAGAACAAATAAATAAAAAAATCAGTTCTTCAAAACCCTTGACTGCACTAGTTTGCCTCCTTGTTGGGCTAGTGAATCAAAACAAGAAGTTCCTGAGGAGTTTCATTCTTGAAATGGAAAGTCGTATCACTGGAAAACAGGACTACTGAGCAGGAACACCTCCTTGCTCCAGTAACTTTGCTGTGCAAGAGCAAAGCAGGCTGGCAGGCACCAAGCTGACAAAAGCCAGTGTTTTGTGCCTCTGAGGCACTGAATTTGATCCCAGGGGCACAGGGCTGAGCTCTGTTACAAATCAGGGACCAAAAGGCACAAACAGTTTGGACTACCTAAGTCTTGTCTGTGGAAAGGTGACACCTTGTTTCTCATGTTATGCTGTGCTTAAAAGCACAAGATGTTGATTTATTCAGATGAACTCAATACAGTGTGCAGCACAACCACTCACCTGCTGGATGTCTAAGCTGGTGATATCCATATGTACAATGCAGGCTTCCAAGTTTTCCAACCTGTTCTTGTCTTGGAAGTGAAGCAGCAAGTCTTTCATCACCTGAGCTGTGATTCCCATCAGCTTATCACTTAAGATATATGGCTCCAAGCACTCCAGAAAGATGCCTTTGGCTACAGAATTCTCACTCATCTTATCATATATCTGGTTAAATAATAGATCCCTAGGAGGAAAGAAGAGTTTAGCTATCAAATAATCTTATTAAAATCTCATTACTTATCTACATTCTGAGGGCTCCAAATTAAACTCTATTTCCTCCATATTTCCCAGGCTCAGGAACTGAATGCCCTGTTCAACTCCTGTACTGGGACAAGCTACAGGATAAATCAGCTATGGGTGCTGCAGCAAAAAAAGTGGTGTTAGAGGGGAAGGGATGATGATGATGACAGGACAATCTATCAAGGCAGGTTCTTGGTTTGAAGCTACTTTTCTTTCTTAATACATCAGTGAAAATTTAAGAGCTACTCTGAGTACTGAGTCCCCCTGACTTTAGCACCAGCTTTTAAGCATTCCTCTATACTGTGACGTGACATGATATGAAGTGATGGAACAGGACTCCTCTCATCCATGTGATGTCATGGGGACAGCACTGGGCGGCTACAGGGAGGGTTGGTGGTGGGCCCTGGGACTTACATGCGCTGCAGCAGGAGACAGTAATCGACGATGACGGGTACCACATCCTGCGGGAGGGACACAGAAACGGAGGGGCTGACAGGAATCCTGAGCAGCACATCCTGCCCAGCACACAGTGCAGCCTGCCCAGCACACAGCACAAACAAAGAGCTATTTGGACTGGCTGGTAGCTGGCACAGTTACAAGTTTTCCATATGGAAAAAGCCCCTGGTGACAGTTGTGCAGAGGACAGAGGGCACCCAGCCATACCCACGTCCTGGTTTCGTGAGTGCACGCAACAGGTGAGAGATAGCTGAACCACAGCGAGATTTCTCAAAACCAGACAAGTCATGTTTGGAGCAAAGCAAAGTCTGGTTAAAAGAAAACAAACCCAAAAGATTCATACAAGAGTTCTCTGGAGCACCATACCTGAAAGTGCTGCTCCATAACCTGGATTTTCCCTTGGTCAGGACATTTCTTCAAAGTCCGATCAGCGTAATGGAGAAGGATTTCAACCATCTGAATTACAAGAAACAAAACATTAATTCAGACCCTACACTAAGGAGTTTTCAGGCTGCTGAACACATCCTGAAGCACAAGGCTCACCTGAGCCATGTTTTTATCCAAAGCTTATGCTACAGTATCTTAAACAGCAAAAGTCAGTTATCTCCAAATAAAATACACCAGAACAAAGTACAGCAATAAATGTATATTTTAAACACATCCCTCCCAGAAAAAGATTCCTGTAACAACTGAACTGGATCAGTTGAAGAGTTTACTCCAAGGCTACACAAACATGGAGCAAAATTTCCACCCTGAGAGTCAGCACATCACATACTGATGGTCACTTGCCAACCAAGGATCAGGAAACTCTGGAGTTTCCTGCACAAAAGGTTCCTCTTCACTGTGAGGGGACTAGAGATCTCCAGGCCTGGATGACAGCGTCACCCTTTGGTTTGGTTTTTCCACCTGATGCTGCAGATTTTATCCCCACCTTTACCTAAATGTTATTTCCAAGTTTTTTCTAAAATCCTGCTCATAATCTTAGCAAGAGAGGCACATGGACACATTCCAGAGTTAGTTCTGGAGGACAGCAGCCATTCCTCATGGGAACACAGTCAGCACACACCAGCACACATGAACATGCAGTTGGAAGAGCTCAATGACTCACCCTGTCTGCAATGACTGCCTTCCTCTTGGTTGTGTCCCCAGTCAGGCCTGGAAAGAATGAGGGAGGGGGGTGGAAAATGAAGCTTTTCTGATCTAAGCTACCTGTAGAAATACAACAACTCCACAGTTCAGATGCCAACACCACTGCCCTTGAGATGGTGAGGTCAGGATATGTAAACACACAATTTTGTGTTCTACTTTTAGCCCACTCTTCTTCTAAAAGGCTTATTCTCCCAACTTTAAAGACTGTTTCAGCATAGGAATGGCAAGAGCAGCTCTGAGTGCTGTTTAACACTAGGAGGACAACTAATGGAGGGCTGTCAAAGACTGTACATGAGGGTAATTGCTGGAGGAGATCTTGATGCAAAGCAGCTGAATGAAGTGCACTAAAAGGGGAAAATAATGTAAACGTCAACTCAGGAAGACAGTTTTTCATTATTCAAAGAATTACTGTCTGTTAATTGTGTTATATCTGTGCATTAAAACACGACACAGCTTCATACACCAGCAATTTCACAGCAGGATCTTATCCTGAGAACTTGCAGCTCGTCTGTCAAAACCATCAAAAGTTATCTGCTGTAAAATAATTGTCCAGTACACATCACATCATTCAAGAGGCATAATTAACACATTTCTTATAACAAGCTAAGTGCTCACAAAGCATCCTCCTTTGGAGGAAGCACGGGGCCAAACCCCAGCAGTTCTTTCAGCCATTGTATAGTCAGAGGAGACCGGAATGGAAGTACCTGCTTGGCAGAGCCAAGAGAAAATCACACTGAAAGCTACCCACAGCTCAGGCATGACCTCCAGGCTGGAGATTCACCTCCTGGATTCACCTCCTTCATGGCAAAGTGACAGCAGATTGGAGTCACAACACATGCTTGTCTGAAATCAGCAAACTGTTAAAGGGACTGCAACTCGAAAGAATCAAACCGATCTGTTGCTTCTGCCAAATCCAAAGCAGCACATCCTACTTTCTTCTTCTTCAGTTCAATTCTCTGCCTTTTTTTTTCTCTTATTCCCCTGAAAAAGTGATTTCTGTACATGCACAGGTTTGAACCTTCCCTAGAGGTTTCAGTTAAAAACAAACCAACCAACCAACTCAAACTTACCTACTACAGCCTTTGCTTTACCTTCATAGAAGGACCAAGCTAATGCCAGGGCATCTGTGAGACACTCTTGTTTCAGAAGGTGGTCAACTCTCTGAAATCACAAGGGACACTGGACCTCAGTCCTACAGAAAAGATGATCCTCTCCTCCCGTGTAAGATCAGCACTTCCCAGCAGTGGGTCAGTCCCTGACAGCAAGGGGACAAGACACTTCAGAAGCTCTCACCACACTGCAGTAAAGGCCAGGAACTCAAAGAGATGCTCTCAAATGTACATTTTCTGCTGAACATTTCAAAAAACCTAAGAGATGTCAGGCCCCAGTAACCCCTGTGGATTACATGTTAGGTCAGAGGTTTGATGGATGGAGACTCACAACATTAGTGACTCTGATACACAGAGAGCAGAAATTTTCCATGCCCCATCCTTGCCTCATCACCTGGAGCCCAACAAACCCCTCTGCCCTGCTCTCAGCACACAGCTGTACTCAGCCCACCCTTTCTCTTCTCCTGAGGAGAAGTAGGTCAGGTAGGTCAGGTCAAAGTGTAAAGTATTGTCTGGGAGAAGAGAGAGATTCCAAGTCTCAGCCCAGCATGCTGTCCTGCAGCAAGAACTGTGACCTTCCCTCCCCGATCACCACATACTCCACTACAACTCCTACGTCCCCTATGACAGAGGCACAAATGCAGACGAACTTAGAAAGGGGTTGGCTCAGAGCACATAAATCTTGATTGACTTCTGATTTCTAGGAAAACCTGTGCCTGGAATCCTGGGTCAAGGAAAGGCTTGTCATCACAGTTTACTAAACCAAAGTCAGTGGTGAATGGCTGGATACAAAATCAGCAGAGGGAAGTGACTTGCTGAACTAAAAGCTCAACCAAGCTGAACTGTTCATATTCCATTAAAGGTGCATAGAACAGGGACCAGGGAAAAAGAAAGGAGTGGGAAGGTAACCTTATAGGAGAAAGAGCTCTGCTTAGCCTTGCAAAACTAAGTCTGAGAGAGAGCAGGGATACACTGGATAAACATACTGCAGAGTGGTGATCCAGTAAGGAAAACTGGTCTTTAATTCAAGTGAAAAGTACTACACAGGAACAGACAGACAGGAACAGATCACTAACAACAAGTGGGGAAACTGATAGGGTTTGAGCCCTCAGAGAAATGATGTTCCAAAAAAAAGCTTCAATCAACAAGGATCTAAAATCCTATTAATTTCTCGGTAGCCTTTGATGGATTTTATGCTGCAGCTCCTGCAGCAGGTGGAGGCAAAATACAGGGAAGCAGACTTCCTTCAGCTCCTGGATGCTCATGTGGCAGACACAAGGGCTACACCCTGCGTCAGGCACTGCACTATCTCTGTCTCATTAACAGGAGCTGACCCCTGCAAGGCACAGTGCCTGGTCTGGGACAGCAGGGGCTCCATCCAGCCTGCAAGGTCATGCAAGACCTGAACATGCTCAACAAAATGCTCCCTTCCTCCTCTTGACCTATACTTAAACTATTCCAACCTCCTAAGCTGTGCAGTTTGCCTCTCCACATACCTCTCTCCAGCTTCTCAATGTCATGACGTGAACAGACTAGGAAAGAAAAAAGAAATTAAAACAGTTATTTACTTACAGTTGCTCCTGCAGCCTGTGGTACCCCACAGACCCACCACACATGTTGGTACAGAGTTGCTAAGTAAAGCAACCCTCAAACTGTATAAATTGCAGCCCAGTTTCCCCTGCTGTCTTATTTCCTTCTGCTTATTCCCCAACACATTTATAGCAGAGATACTGAAGCTCAGACCAGAGGAGATGTCAGTAAAGTAATGCTGAGTCTACTCTGAAGCAGCACAACTCAGGATACTGTGAAACTATGACAAAACCAAACTTCTGCACATTTCTTCAATTCCGCAACGTAAGTGCACAAAGAGCCCATTCCCAATACAGGTTTCCACAGAAGAAAAGCTGTCCTTCTCTGGAAGAAGAGCTGCCATCAACAGTGAATGGCCTGCAGTTGTATTTGAAAACTCCCCCCACTTACCTTAGTTCCAAGGTAAAAGATCTGGCCACCACAGCTGCTGATGGACTGGTAACAAGCCTTCTCTCCCACCAGTGCCTACAGGGAGAAAAACCACGTGCAAATAAACCTGCCTTTTGTTTTTGTAAAATTTCCCAAGAAACAGAAATGCACTTTAAAAACCCTTTATAACTCGGAAATCAAAATGAGGATGGGGAGAGAACACCACATTGCTGGACAGTGGTAAGTCAGAGAGCTCTGCTGTCACTCCTTCCTGCTTAGGAACTCCGCTTGAATTGCTGCTGAGCTCTGGCTACCTTAAACCATGACTAAGTAGGTCTCAGGTGCCAAAAAGGTTATGGGGGCTCTTTCCTTGTCATCTGCTACTTGCCAAATCTCCCTCAAGAGCAAATGTGTAAGGGCACACAGATGGGAAGGCGACTGTCGAAGTAAGAGTTGCTCCAACACAAGTCTGACTGCCAGTAGCCAGTGCTCCAGTCTTTGGGGAATAGTAAGTAAAAAAATCCCTTACAAAATAAAGCACATCAGCTTTCGTCCTGCACAGAGCATTCCAAGGCTTGAAGAGCAGCTCCCAAAGACCTCAGTGCACAAAAGGAACCATGAGCTGTGTGCTAGCTGCCCACATCACCACCATGTCTGACTTCTGAGGTGCTCCAAAAGGGCTTTTTCTCTGCAGGCTCCCACTTGGGGTGTGTCCCCAACACAGCTGCTGCCACAGCAGGTCCCCGGTGCCTACCAGGGCCTCGCTGACGTTGCCCCCTGTGGCCAGTGATTTGAAGTGGCTGCTGTTGTAGACCAGCTGCACCTCTGGGATCTCGATGGTCTCCAGCTCCTCCTGGGTCTGACGGTCTACGACGTGCAGCTTCTCCACACTGTCCAGCAGCACCGCAGTGCGGGAGTTGATCCACTGCAAGAGCAGCAAGTCCCACATTTCAGCAGTGCAAACACAGAGACCAACGAACCAGGCTCTGGCCACACCCCTGAGTACCAACACGGGGAGTTCTAGGAGGCCTTTGTTACTATACACAGTCACTGCACAACTGTACACACACAGAACTCTGAAGGGAAAGGTGGGGGCCTCCCTCTGGAGAAAAATCACATGGAATCTTCACAGAAACAGCTGTAGACAAATGGCAAATCCACCAGAGTTCTCGGTGCACTCTTTATGCTCCAGCACACTTTCTATCCAAAGGTCTCAAAACCAAGATGATTACACCACCTGCTCCCAAATCTCTCAGGTAAATATAGCAACAAGAGGCAGTAAAAAGAGATATAGTACAACTGAGTTTAACTCACAGCCTGTCACTCATATTCTGCAGCTCCTACTTTTGTGTTCAAAACCTTGCAAAATAAAAAGGCTTATCACTAATTTTACAATTTTTAATTTATTTTTTTTAAACAGACAAATCTATTTTTACAAACTTCACGTTCCAGCTGATGTGGATGTGCATACTGATGTGGTATTTTGGCCTTCCATGTTTTGCTCACTGTATTCTGTAAATGTTTAGAGCTGAATAGTTTTTGTTGTTGAAAGCATCAATTATGGTGCTGTACCAAGCACTTATGTATGGAAACACTGGAATGTTACTGAGTCAATTACACAGAAGTTTGCACTTTTTTTAGTTTGAATACAGAGTAAAAATCTTTTCTACCAGATACCCTCTGGTCTTGAAAATATTTCCTCAACAAAGCTACCCCTCCTTCCCAAAAAAAGGCAGTATTGTTGCCTCCACGCTACTGATTTTTTATCCTTTAGCTACTACTTGCTGGTTTTCCACAGAGTCCCAGGTTTGAGGGCATTTTCAGTTAGTTAGCACTGGATAAACACAGCCAAAAGCACAGCACTCTGGGCTATTGAAATATATTTACAAGAAAACCAGTGCAAAAAAATTAACCATTCTATAGTATTGAGACTCACAGTAAAGTTGATGAGATCATAGTGCAGATGAAGCTGCCTCTGCTTAGTGACATGTATTGCACCCGTATCATCTCTCTTGACCTGAAAGAGAAATCAAAGCTGACTCAGACTCCAAGACTTCCTTCAGTCTCGGTTCCCCACACGACTCCAGGAGTCTGGAGCTCCCCCCAGAGAAGCATCTCAGCAAGACAGGCTTAAACACATCCTTTTCTTTTTGCCCAGTTTTACCAGGAGAGAAGGTAGAGGAGAAAGAGGATCAATCCAGACAATACAATGTCCAGGTGCTTGAGCAAAGCTTAAGGTCCAAGATGATGGCAGAGCTGGGAAACAAATTTAGCACTCCAAAGCCAAAATGCCAGATTTTCTGAAGGCTAGGTATGGTTCTCATACTGAAAGCAGGCACGAAACCATCTTGAAGAACCATATCTGCATGTGTAACTGCTGCAGACCTAACCAGGATGAGCAGCATGCCCTAAAGTCACACACCAACAGAACCTGAAAGCTCTTTTCTTAGTGGTTTACACAATTTCTTTCCAGACTCAAGTTTTTAATCAAAAAATAGAATGGTATCTCAAATTCTTGTGCCCTCCCTGAAAACAATGCACACGGAAGCAGAAATCAGGGGCAAATCACTACTTGTGGAACACATAAATCTCACACCTCCAGATTCTCTGCGAAGGGCACCACTGCCTGCTGAGGAGCAGTGAGCACCAGGCTGGTTTTGCCAAGCTGCAGCCATGCCCAGAGATCACCCTGTCACTGAGACACAGGCTCTGTCAGCTGAACACGTCAGGGAGATGGGACTGTCTGAGAGGAGCACAAAACACCCCAGGCTCACCAGCAGGAAATGCACGACGTCTCCTCGACAGAAGGCCAGCATCGGGTTCACAGAGCTCTGCACAGCCACAAAGTGCCAGGCCAGGAGAGGGACACTCGAGGGGTCCATCTGTCACACAACAAGCACAGCAAGTGTTTAGGGCAGGTCAGGCACACCCTCAGCTCCAGGACACATGTGGCTCATCAGCTGCTTCTCACTGACTTCACCACGCACACACAGGGGCTGCAAAGCAAATTCTACTCCTGGCCTTGTGGCAGCTGAACAGCAGCTTGTGCCCTTTGGTGCAGCCCCACGTTTAGTGGACACCCAGTCACACCCCCCAGTGTCCTCTGTGCTCAGCGTACATCCAATCTCACAGGGACAGATGCACTACCACGAGCTGCAGCTTGCCTGCAGCCTTGTCTCCACTCTCCCACCCTAACATATCCCTCACCTGCCCCCTGCTGCTTTTCCAAGAGGAACTATACCAGCAAGTAGTGAAAGTGAATAATCAAGAGTTTAGAAGCCTGACCAGTGCTCTACTTCCACCCAGCTTCAGTCCCTTCCGTTAAGGGGTCTGTTGTATGGTTCTTCTGTAAAACACCAGCCCCAGTCCAAGGTGACTGTACCCCCCAGTCAGGTGAACACCCCACTGTGGGTGCAACAGGCTGTAGCAGGGAAGACAAGCAGCTGAGGGGCTCCTTCCTACTTATCTGTGAAATTCAGCATCTTCCCAGAGGTACAGCTGGAAGTAGCCTTCTCAGCCCCTCTCTGCCCACAACCTGCACACATCAGACCATCGGTTATCACCGCAACCCCACAGTGCAGTTGGCAGAGTGCTGACAAGGGAGTGACACCAAACACCTGCTTTGTGTCTTATCCCATCTCCTGCACTCCAGACACTGTAGCCGTGACCCAAAAAGCACCTGTTTGGCTTCATTACTCACCCGACCGTAGGGAAAGGTCATCCACACCTTCAGAGATGGCTTCAGGCCAATAACCAGTATCTTCAAGGAAAACAAGACAAAATGAAATATCTGAGGACAGAGCAGAGAACATCTCCTCTGTGACTTCTGCCAGCAGCACGTTACCTTTGTGAGGGAGGCCATGGCCAGCAGTGAGTACTGGGTGATAGGATGGTCTCTCAGATCAGCTTTTGCATGTAGAGGCTCAATACAGCAAACTTCCCCCTTGGAGCCACTGAAGAGACACCGAGATTCACAGGTCCTCACTCCCATAACCCTCCTGCAAACAAGAGAGATCAGCTCAGGGGCCAGTTATCAAGAAGAGATCAGCCCAACAATCTCATGACATCTCAAGTGTGATCCTTCATAAATATTCAGTTTAGGAAGTCCCTTGTACAGTGCCAGAGATCACTTGTAACATGGCACTGGGAGCAGTCCCACACAGCTGCTCAGATACACACACAGGAACTCCTTAATATCTTATGTAGCAGTAACATTTTGGAAGCTTCTGGACACTATCAGACTCCCTTGATTGTCAATTCTTCCTCCTTGTCCCTCCTCCTCTTGAAGAGGCCAAGAAGAAAATGAGTGGTTACTGAAGGGCAGCTCTCGCTACTGAGCCAAGGAAAACCAAGGGGCAGCACTTCTGTGAGAGCTACCAAGAGCACACAAGGAATGCTGAGATCCTGGTCAATCCACTGACCCCTCCACAACTAGGGCTTTTACTCACTTATTGCAATGCCAGACAGCACCTTGCTTCAGCTGAGAAACTACACTGCAGCCCTAGACTGCACCTTCTACATTCACACAGCAGCTTTATTGGTTCCAATGGTTTTTTTTTTCTGCTTAGGTTTTAAAGACTACGGGTCAGAATTGGTTTCTTGTACTTTCTACGGGTACTTGGGAATTGTCTTACTTAAAGGACAGTTCAAACACGGAGCCTCCGCTGTCGTTGCAAATCGCAAGTGTTGGGTCATCTGTAAACTGAGCAGATGAGGAGATTAAAAGCGGCCCTAAGAAACAAACTACCAAAAAATGGACATAAAAATACATGCTATGGCAGTGTGAACAGCACACAGAAATACAAGCATTGCACCTACAGAAAGACACCTTTAATGTCCACAGTTGAGACAATTACTGGCTTTTTCATGATGTGCAACAGACACAGGGTTTGTGTTTACCCTTCACGCCTCAGCAAGCCCTGTTGAAAGATTTTGGTACCCACTGTTTTCTGCTGCAGCTCAGACCTACAGCTGATCAAAATGTGTGCTACCACTACAACAGCTCACAGCCTCGAGCCCGTGGGCTGGGGCCAGAGCTGCTGAACAGGCTGCAGTCACAGGTCCAAATCAGAAATGTCCAAAACTACTGATGATACCAAATGATTAAGATAATAAAGGATCACAGCCACAGCTCTGGGGGTCTTTGCAACCCAAAATCTAGCAGCACACAAGCACCTGGGGCCACATGAAACAAAGCTAGGCGTAACATCAGGTATGATTTTCTGTGTGTGGCAATAACACTGATGAACAAGAAGCCAGAGATGATTTCTCTTTAAACCCAAACATTCCCAACAAGCTATTTGAAAAACTGCTGACAGAAGCTACTTTCTACATCTCAGACTCTTTTTAAGTTGGCAAGTCATATATCCAGGTCAAAACACTCCAAGTTTTAGAGGAATGTGTTCCAGAAACTAATTCCTCATATATTTTGGCATCAGAGAGAGCAGTTACAACAGACAACTGTTGTTTGTTGCAGTACAACTCACAGCCAATACTATTACATCAACTCTCGAAATACTCAGTTTCATTTTTAAATTGAATTCCTGCTCTTTTTCTCATCTCTGCATACCACTGCCATACAGCTCCTGGGTTCTGCTCTTGTCTGTCAGTGTAAAAGTACTGCACAAGGGAGGTCACCCATCTGATGAACGATGATGGGATACAAGGAGTACCTGCAGTGTTTTTACCTTGATGTGCAGAATGGCTGTTCCTGGTGGGTGAGCATCTGTTATCGAGCGAAGCAGCTTCCCACTGGCCAGGTCCCACATCGTGATCTGCAAGCAGACTGTGCTCAGTACACAGGTGCTCTCAAGGGTTCTCTCCACCACCTCGTGCCTTATACAGTACCTCAATAAATTCCCACAGAGCCATGAGCACCCCAGGTTAGTAGGGTTTTCACAGCAAGGGAAAGCAACCTGAAATCTGTTCCTCCCGTTTTTCCAAGCATTTTACTTATCTGCTTGTAGCTGACATCATTAGAGTTATCTTCACAACTCTGAGCTGTCCTGTTGGCCAGCTGCCACCCTGCCCCATCTCACTCATCTCACAGCCTGACACCACCAGTAAAGAATCCAGGACAACAGTGCTGCCACACACCACTGTTCCAAGGGGCTCACTGCATTTCCCTCTCCCAGAATCACTGAACAGGTGAAAAATCTCCACTAACACCCATCAGCAAAACTCCAGCATGTCCATGTCTACCATGAATCTTGTCCCTCCTGCTCCTGTGCCTGCCCACAGTGGCAGGTCAGCCAGGAGGATGGAGCTTGGCTTCTGCTTGATATTCAATCCAAGCAACATCTCACCTAAGAAGCAGCAAGTCCCAAGCTACTCACTGCATAACTGAAGAGTGCTTAGCCCAGAAGAGCTGAGATTACATTCTGAATCAAGTGTTTTATGGGAAACAGTACTTTGTGTGATTCTGTACATCACCTATCCACACTTCTAGAACTGCTGCTCCAAAATTATTTATCTGAGTGTGATTTAAAACTGGCTGCTGTCCTGCATGGATTGAATCTCTACTTCCATCTGGTCTGGAGCAGGCTGGCATTTAGCCCTACAGCAGGCACTGGGGTGTGTTTGATCTGCAATGAAGGGGAAAACCAAAGGAGCAAAAGGAAATGAATCTAAAAGGCATAACAAAGTAGAATTCTTTGTATTCCTTAGAATGTTACCAAGTTAATGTATATCAATTTTGGTTTAGTTTGTCTTGGAACTTCTGTTCAGGAATTGCTTTCTCTCCTTTGGTTCTGAGAAGGGCAAGAAAACTACAACAACAGACTCAAACTCTTTTTTCCCCTGCATTCCAAAGCTATGCTACTCGATCATAAAACATGAGTCACTTCATGAAATAAAATCAAATGAAGTTTTAATTTCACAAAATGAAATGAAATCAAATTTCTTGAAGTGAAATGAAATTTAACAAAATGAAAAATGAAAAGCTGACAATTCCTTTTATTTCATGAAATGAACTTTGGGACTGCATACGAGTTTCAAGAATTTCAAGTCATCACCACAGTAAAAACCAAGCACAGACTTTCCAAAGTGACCCAGAAAGACTGAGCAGCTCATCCTTTGAGAATATTACCTGTCCCTTGGCAAAGCCACACAGGAGCCTGGAACAGTCGTTGTTGATGCTGAGGGCAGAGATGGCCCCATACTGGGCCCCCACGGCGGTGCTGCCCAGGCACAGCCTCAGGGCCTGGTTCTGATCTAGGGCACAACAACCAGCAAGACATTAAGGGAAGAGCAGTGATTAAAATTAACATCATTCAATTATTTACAGGTATAATTCACTTGGGGTACATCAACGACTCACAGACTTACAATTAAGTTCTTAAAAAAAGAGTTCACAAGATGAGAGCGCATGTTAGTATGGAGAGAGTGGGACACTGGCTTGCAGGGAAATACAAAAATGATTTTTAAGAGTACAAACCAGGCACAGAGAAAACAGAAATGCAGAGGTATTACATAATGAAGAAGACACTTCTGGAAAAATCAAAGCAGGATCTAACTGTCCTTTTACTACTCTGCTTTGAAGCATTGATGATGACAGAAAATTAATTCTATCTTCTGAGCCTTGTATCTCCATATTTGAACATCAACTGCAAAGCCCCAACATAGGCTTAACTCTACGTCATAATTTTTTTATTATTTTGTCATTTTATTCCTTGGTTTTGTTAATAAAGGCGAGAAGCTGGAGGGAAAAGAAACTTGCTCTGCAAGGGGCACAGTTAAAATGGTCCATGAGGAAAGATGCTTTGTGAGGACTGTTGGAAATGCATCAGAAACACCACAGTACCACCGTGTGCAGGATTCACCTAGAGCAAGGAAGGGAAAGGAAAGGATTCAGGGAAACAGAGCTGAGCACCAGAAATCCCCTTGAAGGTCTGCCCAAGGCACAGGAAATGTTACTCCAGGCTGGAGCACCGCTAGAGATGTGTGAAACAGAGCATGGATGTATCCTGCATTTCCTCCCCAAAATGATGGATTCATCAGGCAGCAAAGACAGACTGAGGGCTGAGCACACAGTGGAGTCACCTCAAATTCTACCTGGATGAAGAGGCATCAGTGGGAGCAATAAACATGAGCCAGAAGAGCAGCTGAACCCATAGATTACCCTAAAGCACTGTCCAGGGTGAGCAGAACACATCCTTGGCCACACTACCAGAAAGCACCTTGACATTCCCAGGACCCCTGACAGCACAGGTCAGAACAGGTCACAGAACAAGATAAAGTATGGAAGATTTCCATGGAAGTTCAGACAGCACAGAACAAATTTCCCAGAAAAGTATTCTCCAAATGGTGTCAAGATCCAATTCCTGTTCCAGAGGTCTGGAAATACAGTCCATTTAGAAAAATACCACCTGCTAACCATAAAAATATGTCTGAAAACAAGGGCAATGCTGCAGCTCCTCACATGGAAAGCAAGTGGCATCCTGTACCTTCCACTGGAGCCTGTCAGTGAGTCAAGACCTGTTTCCTCTAAGGTATGAAAAAGGAGAATCTTCCACAGCTTTCTCTGAAAAGGCTTTTTATGCATCTTTATATGTATCCCCACAGGAACTTTCCAAAGCCCTTTTCTTTTCCTCTCACCCCCAACGTTAATTCCAAACAAACATCCCAAAATGAAGTGATTTGTATGACCAATGCCAGTACTTGTTCCTGTTTCCAGCCAGTCAAAAGATGACACACAGGGAGGAGCCATTAGATCAGATTTGTTTCAAAAAACAGCTATAATATGGATGAAATTGCTTCCAAAGCAAAGCAAGATCAGAGAATCAATAAGCTCCTATTAATCAGCTGGCAAACTAATAAAAACAGATAAAAACAAAAGGTTATAGAAGGTGATCTGATGATTTTCCAGACTTACATTATCATCTTGGAATTAAGGCACATTTAGGATTAAACATGAAAAGCTTTTCCCAAATGTTTGAAACAAAGACTGCTATCAATTGTCCAAAAATGGTTTTAATTTTTCAATTTACAAAAGGCAATTCCTTATCTGAAAGTCCTCTGGCAGTAACTGTGTTGCTCTCAGTCTGAGGTCAAGGTGAGATGGCCCTTAGACACAGCTCTGCAAGCACAGACTCAAACCAAGTTTGTGAATGTGACGCAAGCCACTTCCCAGGCAACAGGAATGAGCAGAGGACTCCAGAAGCTGATCCTGCTCAGATCACCAGCTTGCCATCAAGATCTTCCCCTTAAGCCCTGATTTTCCTGGGTTTGGACTGATTTCCTGCAGAATTGCTCAAATATCACAAAATAATCACAGCCAGAACTGCTCTGGATGGAGGTGAGCTCGTGGAAGAGGCTTCGTCCTGCCCTAAAACAACTCCCTCACAAACACTCCCTGTGGAGCTGCTGCCCTAGGAGAGTATAACAAGCAGCTTTACCTGTTCCTGCCTGAGGGATTTGGGAGGGTGCAATGCACATGCACCCCACAAGCAGTTCCCAGAGTGGTCAGCAGTGTTATCCATCATTCCTGCACTGCCTTGTGCTGAGCTGGCACCTGGAACCCCGGCACAGACAACATGCAAACTGGGAGCACAGGAGCTGGGCATGCAGGGCACGTGCACAGGGCAGTTACTGTACCTTTTCCTGTCCATCCACACAGAAAGGGCCACAAGAGGAAAGAAAAAGCCAGAAATCAATGTAAAAGAAAGGTAAGGTAATGGCGAGTCTTCGCGAACGAAGAACCGGGGAAGGTCTTTACACCTTCCAGCCTGCGCATTGGATTTTTTAGGTGAGTTACAG
>JAYRBT010000010.1:19799349-19810436 GCA_036023395.1 Myiotriccus ornatus | reverse complement strand
TTACAGGGCTAACGGGCTCCATCTGCCCGGGGAGTGGCCCTGACCAGGAATCAAACCCGGGTCTCGGCGGTGACAGCACCACGTCCTTAACCACTAGACCAAGGAGTGAAGTAACAAACAGCACATTTGTGACAATCTCCAAAGACAGAGAGCCTTCAGAGTTTGCTGAGCGTTTCCTTTGGTTAACATTTCACCTTCTGATTTATTCAAGAAGTGATGCTGTGAGAGTGGTCTAAATCCGAGCAGTTTAAAAAGTGAGTTCATAAATCTGAACTCCATTTTTAATTGAAGAGCAAAAAAAAAACCCCCAGAAATCTGAGAGGCAATAGAACTGGTAATGTAACAGTAATATAACTGGCAACACTGCTTTCAACCGGTTACCACCAGCCAGCAAATCAACTTCCCACGAATTTAAAAACACATCTAAGGGTAACCATCCCAAAATTGAGTTTTAATGCTGCCATACCTCAGAGATTCAGGACACTCACCTTAAGTTTTGCAACCAACAGAGAAAATAAAATACAAATCAATAGTGGTACCACACAAATCAAAACAAAGTTTAGCCACACAGAAATTTTTTTGTCTGGAATATGAAGTCTTTATGAAAAATAACACACTTCAGGGAGTTGTGTTTAAGAGATGGTTTTTGATTAGGGTAAAACCTCTTGGCTCATCTAGAAAAATGCATAAAGAAAACCTCTAAAGAGTATTTGTGTGCTCCAGACATCCCTTCCTACCACCACTTCTGCAACACTTGAGAGTATGTTAAAGAATAGGCAATTAATCCAATTCAAATCCACTGAAAAATGTTTTTCAAAGATCAGATGCACAAACTGAGAAATGTCCTGTGATAATTTCGAGAGCCAACAGAAACTTGTGAAGAATCAGAATGAAAGTTTCCCAAGTCTTCCTTAAAGAGGACAGAGCAGACAAGCCAAGAGTACAGGTGGACTTAGGAGAGACAAACAAAATAGCTAAAGTCAAATATATGAAAGAAGAAACAAAATTTCCTCGTGACACAACTATTCAGAGTTCTGTTCAGCCAGAAAATGGTCCTACATTTTTGCAGGCAAAAAACGCTCTTGTGTTCCCGTTGTGAAGTATAAACCCTGCACACAGTTTACAAGCCCTCAGTAGTAAATCTCACCCTAATTAACACATTTGAAGAAACACGTTTTCCTAAAAAAATGAAAGATATCGATCAGCCTACAAACTGCTGCTTTAAATTGCAGAAGAAACCCAAGCCAGAATGTAAGAATGACCCTTTGCATGCTTATATAGAGTCCTAGAGTCCCTTCTGCAATGTAAAATGCTAAAAATTATCTATTATGACACTTGCAGAGAAGAGCTCTTTATTTAAAAGCTTCCTGACTTCCTCGTGTCTGCACACAGAGAGCAACAGCAAAATCAGAGTAACAGTGTGTTCCACAGGAGTGATCCTGGAAGGCTCCACACACTACAGCAATCTTTAAAAAACAAACAAACAAAAAACCACAAAGATTTAGTGCTCAAAACTCAGTAAGGTCCTGTGTTACCTGCAGCAGATAAGAAATTACTTATATTCAGAAAATACTGAATTAAGCAAATTACATCAAACAGTTTAATGTCTAGATACCCAGGGAGGTGAGTCTTGCACTATTCACAGCCTTTCCCACCCCTCTCTTGTACCTCATCCCCCATAATTCTGGATTTGAATGATTTCATCCAGCTTTGAAAGAAAAGTAGAGAAGATACTGAGATTTCTGACATGGTTAAGAAGTTGGTGCTGCATGGATAAAAGGCACAAACCCCAGTGTTTATGGGAACAGAGGAGGAGCTGTTTCTCAGTATCAATGTGCCCATCCTCACGAAGGCAGAAGCAATATGTGAATAAGGACAACTAAAATATTACTTGTGCTTTATTACGTTCCTGAAAGAAAACCTCATTTAGCACAAACTTGGAAGCACATTCCTTAGAAGGAATCCAGCCTGAAGTTCTAAATCAGGCTGGGTTTTTTTTGCTTGTGTTTGCAATTTTTTTAAGGTCATTAAAACACAAAAAACCTCCAAACTTTATTTTTAACTTACCAAATATCAGTGCCAGCCCATGGGAAGTCCCCACTGCTATCAGATTTGATGCTGCCTGGAAGAGTCACACAGAAAGATTGAAAGCAGAAGAAACCATCCACCACTTACCAAGCAAAGTTTGCCAAAAGGGGAAGATTTTAAAGGTTGCATAAGTAAGTTTTTAAATTTATAAGTGCTAAGCAATTCCTACATGAAGCCAGATAAGCACTGAACGAGCATCACACAGATTTCTCAAGATCAGAAGGCTGCCCTTCCCTCTGCTGTTTCACATTCAGATGCTCTGAGGGAAATTTCTTCTCTCTAAAGTCAATCTCATTCTCTTGGTGTAGTTTCTGAACATAAATACTCAGGATTTTTTCCTAACTCAGCTGCTACATCCACATGTGAACTCTTCCACAACCCTGTGCAGTGCTGGTCCCCTGAAGAGACAGTCCACGGCAAGTCCAGAGATTCCACAGGGAATTAAACACAGCTCCAAGATCCTGCTGCACTTGCAAACCTGCACCCAAATCAATAAAACCCAAGAGAAATCACATAATGCTGTAGATGTATTAATGTTGTTCCACTTCATTTATTACAAGTCAGGCTAAAAAAATTCCAGTGCTTTAATGTCTGGATGTGTAAGGGCTGGTTTTTATTCTATGTGCAGGGTCACAGCTTCCAGCTTTGCTGTGCACCCTTTTGCTTAGATGGGACTACTTTTTTTCCCATTTTCTTTTTTAAACAAAAAGTGTAATTTCTTATGGACTGATACTACTACAGTCAAAGTGACCAAGCGCATCTTTAGTTTCTTTGTAACACATTAAAACTCATTTCACAAAGACAGAACAAACACTTCCTGCACTTCACCTCCTTAAAACACTTCTCATCTACCTAAATGCAGCTTCACTTCTGACATATTTTAATTTACATGCTTGACTTCAAATTGCTAAGCAGGAATATCCTTTTTTTAGTGACAAATTTGTATTTTAAGGACATATTTCAGACACATGAGAGACACAAGGATGCTGACCCATCATGTGGAGCACTTCAGTTTAAGTTTCTGTAAGAAACTGTGAGGAGTCAGAGCAATAACTGGCAGAGAAGAAACACCCAGGGAAATTCAGTGTGCCCAGCAGATGGGGACAGGCTGGGTGCTCTGCTCAGGAGCCCTGGGGATAAGATAAAAAAAGGGAGGTCCTGGGCACTCCCCCCAGAGAAACAGAGCCTTCATGCTCCTCCTCCCACCCCTCCTGTTTGAAATTCATTATCAGGTGTCTTAAACTACTGCTTTAACAAACTGGCATGAAAACTAAGCACACAGTCCTTGGCAAGTGTGGGAGTACTTACAATTGCAGTGGGCAAGCCAGCATCCACCTTGTCCTGGGGAAACAGGAGAAGCCATGAGTGAGGGAGGCACAACTCCCAGCTCTGTGAAACGCCTCTAATTATCAGAACTACAACACGGAGCAAAATCAACACCAGCTGCATTTTCATGGTCCCAGCAGGGCAGGTAGAGCTGAGGGAACCACTGGATAGAAATATCCAGAGGAATGAAAAAGCACCCAGACAGGGAGAGGAAGCAGCATTTCCTGTAATTCCGTAAGGAAGTTCCCTGTGTACTGTGCCTGCTGCAGGTACTGAGGAGACCTGTTAATGGAACACCTGCCACCAGGTTCAATGACACCCAGCAACACAAATCAGTGTTCAGGAGCACCTCCCACATTGCTGCTGCCCTGAGTCAGCTCATCCCCCACCCACTGCTGCCTGGGGACTATTAGTTAGCAGTTTATGGCCCGAGCAGGGTACTACTACCCCGAACTAATAGCAGCGGGAGGGAGGAGATCACACACACCCCTACACGCCAAAAGACTTTCCAGTTTTCCCTCGTGGATATGACCAGAAGGCAACACTTACTGCTGCAGACACTATTTGGGCAGAAATGCCTTTCAGGAGCGAGAGCCGGATCACTGATCCATGGAGTGAGAGAGAATCTGGGAGCTTTTTCTTCCTAAGGAAAAAGAAATCAATCAGAGGCAATAATAAAAGTCTGGAGCTTGGCCTAGGCCCCAGCTAAAGCAGCAGGTCAATTCTGCATGCACCTGTAACTCATGCAGCTTCCATTCTTATTCTTGGGGCCCCAGGCTGAGATGAGACCTGGGATTACGAGCAAAGCCTGCTATGCCTGCACAGTCTGGGTCTAACTCATCTCCCAGAGAAAAGTAAGTAGTTCTTCAAACAAATGCTCTGTTCAAGCAAACCTTAGAATTTATTAATAAAGCCTGAAAGCAACTCTTGAGCTCTTTAATGAGTCTTTCAGTGAGTCAGGAAGTTTCAGTCTGTAAGGTGAATATCTAAGCAAAAATAAACAATTGGAAGAGGTTCCTTAGCAGAACACAGACCCCCAGGAAAACTGGGTGCACGCTTAAATAATAACCTTCAATTAAAACACAGCTGACCTGATATGAATGCTTAAATGCTTCTGCTTACGGACACAGCACCATTTAAAACTAACGAGTGTGCAGGAACAGTTACCTCAGAAGAGCAGAAGAGCTTGTGCACTCCAGCAACCACAGCAGGGGAAAATCCCCAGGAAAGTTGCAATTTTGTTGCCACGCTCACCACTAGAGAGCCAAATTCCCAAAACTAAGCAGAAACAGAGGGCTCTTATCTCTCCAGCGGTGCACAAGCAAGGAGTTCACATATAGGCTGAAGAAATATGTTGTTAATAACTTACATTATGGCTAAAGACCCATAACCACAGCAACCAGCCTCACTCAAAATGACAGTAACACTTCCAGGTTCTTCTGCCTACTCTGTACTGAAAACGTTTAAGCCACTCCAGGTAAGATTTCTCTCAGTATAAGGTGTCTTCTTGGAAAAAAGAAGGGACAGTGAGTCCATACACCACCATATGGCAACAGAAACCACCAGATTCAGAGTGTTTATATCCTGTGCAACTGCTTGTGCAACAACCACAGCTTCCCACGGCACACCAGGCAGCCATGGGAGTGGCTCAGGCTCTCAGTGCAGTAATTAACAAGACAGGTCAGCAATCCTGGAGCTAATTACCACATTTTGGATGTCAACATCAGCAGTCCACTCAAAGGAGTGACAGCACTTGCCTTTCACAAATAACCACCAGCTGCTGGCAGACTCTGGAGGTCCAACACACCTTTGAACGATTTTCTTTAAAGTCATGATGGTTCAGCACCATAAAGACTTCATTAAAACTCAGAGAAACTAAAATATTCTGTCTCCCATGAAATTTGAGCATTTATTGCTCAACCAGGCCAGCCCTCAGTGCAGCAACAAATCCCACCTTTGCCTGCGTGAGCCTGGAGGAGTGACAGCGTTCTGCCAAACAGAGGAGGATTTGGTTTGAAGGGCTGTAAGTGGCAGGGTGTGGGGCTGCGGTACCTCTTGAGGTGCGAGCGGTCCCCGCTGTCAGAGCTGGCCACGGACGACGTGTCGTAGGAGTGCGCGTCCGTGTTATCGACACTCAGGAGAAAGGGATCCTCCAGAACGAAAGACTCCTCTTCATCATCAGTCTGAGGGGAGACAATCACCACAGCTTGCTAAGTGTCCAAACACACACCACCACAACTGAAACATGAGCAAAACAGTATCAATTCAACTAAAAAAAAAAAAAAAAAAAAATCAAGGAAAGGACAAAACAGTCTCATATCTAAAACCCAGAATTTTTTACTACTTCACTGGACTGATTCTGTGAAAGAACCAATTTCCAGAGATCACAACAATCACAGGAGTGGGCTGGAGAGAAAATTGTTTGACTAAATCTTCTTTCCCCAGATATTATCTACTCCATCAAAACTTAAACTGACCTTTAACTGAGCTGTTCCGAAGTCTCCCAATAGCCAAGAGAAGGCCTAGAATTATCATCATCTACTCCAGCACTTCACTAAGTAGCACTAAGAGCCCAGCAGTCCCTCCAGCTGCTTTGGGAGTCGATTTTGCTCTGCTCTGTGCTCTTCTGCTGGCAGTATCTTTCTCCTTTCAGCCTTAGCCTGGAATTTTTTATTACAGTATTTTTCAAACAGCCCTTTTCCCTGATGTCTTCTAAATTTGGTGCATGGTGTCTCCTCATAGAGCCAGAGAGAGCAAATACAACACCCTAGCTGATGCCAAAGGAACAGAGAGCAGAGCGGGTCCCCCTCATTCTTACAGCCCTGTGCCCATTGAACATCCCCTCTTCCACTGCAGCTGTGCCTTTTTGGCTCAGACAGGTTGCTCTCTACTAAAATCCTTCTTAAAAGACGCTTTACCAGTCATTTCCATCCCACGTGTAACTGAGATCAATAGCACTGGAGTAAGACTTTGTGTTTGTTTGGACTGCCCTACACTTTTCTCATGATGACCTCTCCGGGTTTAAGACTCGCATTCTACTCCTCTGACACGGCTGTCACTCCATCTCCTTTGATATCTCCCAAATTTACTCAGTTCCCTCCAGCTCCATCACCCAAGGCACCAGCAGAAACAGGACACACTTCTGTACATTATCCCTACTACTCCTCTCAGTCTGGATGTTTGGGACACCTTACACCTGTATTTTTAATGCAGCTTTTTCAAAGAACTATGAGCCTTCTCAGGCTCCTTCTCCTTCTAGGAGAAAGGGAAATCCAGCCAGCAATTTCCTCATTTTGTTAAAAAGCTTGTTTTCTTTGAGTTAATCTTTACTTCCAAGCCCTTCTTTTCCTTTTGAGGGATCATACTGTCCCAGAGCTACTGTAAAAAATACATGGAGTTAGATACAAGTAAGACATACAGTTCTTCCCCTGCAAGGTACTACAAGTCACATCAGATGCTGAGACAGTTCATTGCTCCTGCCAGGGGACTAAATATCTAGTTCTCACCTCCTCTCACAACTTGAGAATTACCCAGAAACTCTGCAATTACGCCTAGCTAAAAACACCTGTTTGATACCTTTAACAGACTGCATAGGCTTCAGGTAACTATCCACAGGTGAACGTACTTAGACTTAATGGAAACCTCTTATGTGTTGCAGCTGTGGATACTTTAATTAAAAAAAAAAACAAACAACCACCACCAAAATTCTATGTCACACACCATAAAGCAATTACTCAACTGAGCACGCACTTCACCAGCTATCAGTACCAGGACATCATAAAGCTACACAGTTTTATTTCCCTGGAAAACCACGGGAGGAAAGGAGCCAAAGGAGCTTGTGCTGCTTCCCCTTCCCTGCCCGACAGACACTCACCTCATTCAGGATGCTCTCCAGCGTGGGGGGGGTATCAACCTGAGGGATGTCGAATTCTTTGTCATCGATCTGTACAGCATAAAACCACAGACTGAGTTTAGGTTGCCTACTCCACCTCCCAGACTTTATTTTAAGTAAACAGTAATTAGAAGCAGCCACACAGAGACACTCCTGACAACCCTGCCCTGCCCGGAGAGGCCGGTGAGAGCTGAGGGCTCAGTTTCACCTGGCTGAATGAGGGTATTTCCTCCGTGGAGGCCGTGTGAGACTTTCGATATTCTGAGAATAAAGACGCTACTGTTTGTTTAGACGAGGCGAAGAACGTGAAATTGGTGTGACAGGGACAGAGCCCATGGCAGGGTGCTGGAACCGGCACAGAGCAGCCCGGCACCCCCGCCTGCCGACCCCGCTCGGGGCTGGGCGAGGGACCCCCGACCCTCCCTGGGGGCTGGGCGAGGGACCCCCGACCGTCCCTCACGCCCATCTAAGGGACGCCCCCGCCACCCTCCGTCCCGGCTGTGTGAACGGCCCGGACGCTTCCCGAGCGGCCCCGGGGCCCTGCAGGAGCGCCCGGCCCGGCCGTGCCGCCTGGGCGGCGGTTCGCGCCTTACCAGCTCGCTGCGGGAGTCCAGCTCACGGTCGAGCTCGGCCACGCTGAGCCGGTGCACGGGCGGCTCCGGGGGCGGCTCGGGCTCCGCTCCGTCCGGGGCCGCGGCCATGGCCGGCCGGCACCGCCGGGACTCGAACCCGCGGCCGCACACTCCGCCCCGCGCAGCCGCAGCGCCGACGGGCCGCCCCCGGGCCCGCCTTAAAGGGGCCGCGCGGCACCGGGAGGGGGGACACTGAGGGACACAGCGACACCGAGCCAGCGGGTTGCCCAGTAATCCTTTTATTTATCGCAAACCTCGCATCTCCTCCACGCTGCCGGCCGTCATCTCGAGCCCGCGGGGCGCGTCAGTCTCCGAGAGAAGAAAAGGGACAAAGTGAGTGAGGAGGAAAGGGAAGAGGCACAGCCCGGCACCCCCCGGCCTCAGCTACAGCCGTTCCCGGGCTTCGGGGTGCACAGCGCCAGGCTGCAAACGGGCCCCAGCAAAGCCTGATAAAAATGTCCCTTTTGGGACCAGAGACAAAGCCTTTGGGAAGAGGTGGCCAATTTAAACAAGGCAGGAGCTGGTGTACCCACAGTTGGTGCCCAAGGGTTTGTGTTTTCTTTTAAAAACCACCTTGGCGGGGAAGGGAGAGGGTTAGCAGCTGTTGGAGCGGTTTCAGTGTTTGTGTTCAAGACAGAACAAAGCCAAAGAGCCCGCTCCAGGCCAGAAGGTGGGGGGGGGGGGTCGATGTAAAATAAAACACGCACTGGAAGGATAAATACGGAGTTGCGGGGTATCAGACACCCAAGCTGCTACCCTGGTGCCTCAGGGGGTTCCAAGGGGACACTCCCACGTGCTGAGCTGCCAGGGCAGGGATCCTCCTCCCTCTGGTGTCCCAGCAGAGCTGAACCCAGGCTGAAGGTTCCAGCTTTAGCAGAGGCACTTACCAAAGGCACAGAGAGCATCCCACACTGTCCCTGCCTTACCTGCTTGGCCTTCCCGCTGTGCTCCCTGCAGAGCAGCCGTGCTTCCCTCCTGCTCGGAGAGGGCTCTGTCTTGCATCTGCAAGAGCATGTCCATGAGCAAGGAAGGTCCCAAGTGTCCTCCTGCCCTCCAAGTGAGCCCCTGCCAGGCAGGGCCCCCTTCCCACCTCCACCTGAGCAGGAATCAGCCCTCTGCTGCCCTCGGGGCCAGGCTCCGCTCAGCAGTAAGGAGGCTCTGCCTGTCCAGGGTCACCTGCTGAGCTCTCAATCAGCTGACGAGGAGCTGGGGGAAAGCCTTCCCAGGGACAGGACAGCCAGCGTCACCAGAGGGAACCTGCAGGCTTTGAGATGCCTTCAGTCTAGCAGGTCACACACAGGTAAGGCAGTTTGGTTCCTCAGAAATGTCAGTAATTTGGAGCACACATAAAAAGCCAGCTCCTGTGGCAGTGGCTCAGCACTTTGGCTGGGCTGGGGAGGGGGTTTTGCAAGGAAGGAATTCTGCTTTAGAGCTGTGCTGGTTCTGGGGAGCTGAACCTCTCCTCTGATGTGCACATCTACAGCTATTTAAGGTTTTAGTGACTGATTACCAGCACTTGCTCTCCTCCATGTTCTAAAACCTTCCTTTGCCCTGCCAGCTGTTCCAGGATGGTTTTCTGCAGCAGTGGTGCATTCACTCCTCTTACAACAGCCACTAATTCTCCTTCCTGCAAGGTGTGGAAAGCAAATCAGTCAGTCAGTGCTCAGGTTGTGCTCTCTGGGCTCTGAAAATCCCCACAGCAGCACATCACCCGCAACATTGTGTACCAGGCCCTCGTCTGTGACAGAGCTGCTCTATTCCACAAGAGGGGAAGCTTTGGAACAACCTTCTCTGTGGTTCCTCATCAGTCTTATGATGAAGCAAAGCAGCTTGTGAGAGGAGTGAAGTCCTGCACAGGCAGGAGGCTGAACCTGATGACCCCACAGGGCAACACACTGACTATATTTTAACCCCCACAGCACCTTATCACCAGCAGATACAGAGCAAATAAAATTTGCTCTTCACACATTAAAGAAATAGAATATCCCTCCAAAAGGCCAGTTGTCCCCACCAGCAGGTCATGTTTGTTGCTGTGCATCTACTGGGAAAACATTTTCACTCACGGCATAAAACAGAAAGACAGGCTGGCATTGTCCTCTGTATCCTTCCAGAGCATCAATGGAATCAACTTCAGCCTGAAAGGAGGGGGAAATAGAACAGGTGTTTCTAGGAAAGCACTTCTGCTCCACAGAGAAGCACGTGCCTGGACTCAGCCCCCCTCAGCTGGCTGGTTCTCACCCCCCACACAGGGAAACACCTCCGTGCTGGGTTTTGGGGACAAAGTGACACTGGTCAGAGCCAGGGCCACAGCCAAGTGCCAGTTCAGCAGCAGTGACGTGAGAAGCAGACAGATCTCACCTGCAGGAGCTGGAACAGCAGCTCTGCTGGGACAGGGATGCCTATTCCCAGCAGCTTGGCTGGGTGAATCCCACAGAAAAAGGCTGGAAAATGAAATGGGGGCCTCTTGTCCATGAGGAGAGAAGTAGCAGGAGGAGCTGCGGTGGCAGCAGAGGCAGCAGCAGGAGTGCTGAGCTGTGAGAAACCTCCCTGCCCTCGGCTCTCTCCACAATCCAGAGCTGCCTTCGGCCAGGAAAGGCACTTACACACAGAATCCCAGTGGGACAGAGGTAAGGAGGGACCTCTGAAGGGCTGTGGTCCCAGACTGCCCAAAGCAGGGCTGGTCTCAGAGGTACAGGAGGGTGTTCAAGGCTGTGTTAGTTTTGAGCCTTCAGGCCTCTGCTGATTGTAGAGGAATGCAGGCAGTGTCAAATGAGATCTTACCACAGCAAAATGCAGGAGATTACTGCCAACTTCATTCCTGATTTTTTGGAACAGATCCACTACTGTTTTGCAGGGGCCACACCAGGCTTGAAACGCATCAACAACTGTCAGCAGGAAAATGAGTGAGAACGAGGCGAAAATGGGTCAGTTTAGACACAGACCAATACACCAAACACTAGAACTGAATGGATTCAACTCTGAGGTGGAAACTCTCCTACCCTTGGAAGGTCTGAGATGCTGGGTTAGAGGATGAAATCACATTGTAAAATATCAAGCTAATAATTATGTGGAACACCATCTACAACGCTGCTGCTGCTTTTGAGAACACACGCAGGATCACTCTCGAGGAGAAAAGACAACACAGAAAG
>JAYRBT010000010.1:19769096-19799249 GCA_036023395.1 Myiotriccus ornatus | reverse complement strand
GTAGCAAGCGTGGGTAGAGCCCAAGCGTGGGTAGAGCCCTCCTAGAATCTTCGTTCGCGAAGCCTAGCCATGAATTATGTGGAGGAGCCTTTAAAAGCAACATGGACATGGCTTTGCCCTTTGAGAGGGATCAGATTTTCTAGGGACAACTGCTGCAGAGGGAGAGCACATGAGCCTTACAGCACCCTTGGGAACCAGGGCTGTTCCTTTGCTGGGAACAGTCCTGTTCCAAGCAGTGGCTGGACGGGATCCTCCAGATACTTCTGGACCAGCACTGCTTGGATTACATGACAGCTGTCCCACATGAGGACTACAACCTCCAGCTCATCTCACCTCTGCTGGAGTATTTCTTCCTTCCATTCGGGGCAAGAGGAAGGGAGGGACTGACTAAGCACCCTTAACACTTATAATTCCTAACAGTCCTGGGATTCTTTAAACAGAACAAGAGCAACCCAGTGTGCTGACCAAACCCTTACCAATGAGTCCTTTGAGACACAGCATTTCTTCCCAAAGCTCCTGGCTAGTGATGTTCATCTGTGTAAAAATGTAAAAACACAGTAAAAAGCAACAAAGGTACCACCCAGTTGCTGCAAACATCTGGACAAACTGCTCAAGAGGGACACGTCTGCCTGAAGAGGAGTTACCTGAGCACTCAGGGAACTCTTCTGATTCATTCTCTCACCTCTGACCAGCTGGGCACGAAGTCTCACAAGGTCCAGAGAAAGGCAGGTGGAAAGGCAGCAGTACCCAGCCAGGAGAAAGCTCTCCCTCATTTAGGGGCACTACTGGAACAGTGGCTGCCAGGGGGCCCCAGACTCGGTTTGCAGAAAGGCCAAGAGTTGTTCTGGGGGTTGACTCCCCAAACTGGGAGCCCAGACCCACAGCCAGGGCCTGTCTGACTGCCCAGAGCTGCAGCTGAACCCACCAGACCCTGTCACCTACAGGGCAAGGGGGAAGGGCTGTGAAACACCCATTACAACCTCAGCTTTTTCCTGGCACTCTCCTGCTTTTCTGGCAACACAACTCCTGGTGGGGCCATGCAGGAAGATCTGAGAGCAGGACCCACCTGAGCAGGGCCCTCCCATGGGAGCCCACGGCAGAAGGGTGGGCTGGGCTGTCCCACAGCACTGGGTGCTGCTCCACAGCCTCCCTTCCCCACACCCAGCTCAGCCCAGTCCTCACAGGGACTCACGAGGCAGGTGATTCTCCAGCAGCAGCTTCTCCCCTGCCCTGCACACAAGCTGTGCTACTTTCAGAGGTTTCAGCCTTGGTCAAATAAAGTAGTAAATACACAGCTCCTGTGATGTGTGGGCACTGAGGGGGGCTGAGCCCAGCGTGCCCTCACCTGAATTCCCAGCTGTATCTGAAGACTTCCAAAACACAATGAACCGGGATCTGTGGAGTTCTTCATCTAATGCCCTGCTCAGTGTTAGATCAGCTTGCTCAGGGATTTACCCTGTCAAGGATGCCCCAGACAATTCCATACGCTGTGCTACATGCTGTATTATCCTACACTTTCAATACTGTGATTAGAAAGGGAAAGATCTTTAGCATCTTTCCCATCTTACAGGACTTGCCCCTCAGTAGGTACTTATAAAACACAGCCAGTTAATAAAAAAAAGGCTTCTTGAGAAATGAAGATCTGGTTTTGTTCATCCTGAACAATGAGGATTCCCAAATCCTTCCTCAGCTGGTCTAATCAATCCCAACTACATTTAGACTACAGTGGAAGACAGGAAGTTCCCCAAGGCAATTATTTCACAACAATTAACACCAAGGGGTATTGAAGGGCTGCTAAAATCCCAGTCAAGAATTCCAAGAGTGGAGACTCCAGTGGCCTCTCACAGGTTTTCAGAGGTGTCACCAGAGCAGTTTCTCCAGGACCTTTCTCACTCAGGGAAAGGGAACTGTTGAAACATCTCTGTCTGTTTGCCTGTTCAGCCTGTTCATGACCCCAAGCCTAATTTTTCAGATAACACCTGCAGAATTAAGACATTTAATTAAAACATTTAATTCTTCCTGGAGCTGGGACCATGGTCAGGGTGTTTCACAGAATGTCAATGAGTCCAAATGGTTGATGACGATAATTTCTGATAACGAGTTCAGCCATGGCCTCCAGTACTGATGGCACCCTCCAAGGTGCTTTGCTAATTTGGGAGTCCTGAGGCTGCTTGGGCTTGGCTCTTCTCTAACATAACCAGAGCTTTTCCAGGACATCCCATGGTGTCCAAGGTTCAGCTTTCATCTGCAGATGTGAACAACCAGAGCTGTGCAGCCCCAGCCCCAGCTCTGCCTTGGCTGCCCAAGGGGCACAGGGTGGTTGGTGTTCCTCATCACTCAGGAACTGAGCTGGACAAGCAGCAACAGTAACATTCTTACCTTAATAGAGATCTCCTCTTCCTTTAGTTCATATGTTCATATTTTCCAATCCCAACAGTGAACAAACAGGGTCAGAGAGCCCATAATCTCTCCCATTATTTCTCTCTTGTGAAGACTGAACTTATTTTAAATTTTGAAGCAGACCTTCAGAACCTACTTTGGGTTTCCAACGTTTTCTCATAGTGAACCACTCCCAAAACCCCTCTCTCCCCATGCAGTAGTTATAAAGCATCATTGGGTCACTTGTGCAGTGTAAACAAAGAAAAATTCCTCTGCACATCACTGTGAAAGGGGTTTTTCACCCTTAGAATTTTCTTGCCTCCTAACTTTCACAAGAAGCCTTCTGAATACGAGACCTGGTCAGAGATGTTCAGTGACATTTGTCGCTCAGGAGAACCCCCCCTTCCCCAGTTCCCTACTCCTCGATGTCCTCTGAGCAATTATCCCATGGAACACAGATGCATTTTGATCTCTGACAGCAGCCAAACCTGTGCCAGCCCATAACAGCTTGGAACACAACCTGCAGCCCCACAACCACCTCCCTGTGCCCCCACAGCTCTGACAAGGGACAGATCTGACCTGCCAGTCCTCCCCATGGTTCCCACCTGCCTTCAGGAACATTTTCCACCCCAAGGACCTCACAGTAGAGCTTTGCCAGCAGAATCTGAGATACCTCCACACTGAATTTCATCCTTTGCACTTAACTATGAGTTTACAAGGTCTTTCAAAAGCCTGGTTGCTACTGACCTGCATCAATACCTCCTTTTTCTTTGCAGCCATCCCTCTGCAGGACCAGGGTCCTGTGAGCAGCCGTCCAGGCACAAAGCACTGCCCACCTCCTCTAATCACGTGGCTCCAACTGCTGGCCAACCTGCACCATAGAGAGAGCTTTTCACCTGGCTCTGCTCCTCCACCCAGGACAAAGCACCCACAGCAGCACCCTGGCTCTGCTGCAGGGAGGGGGTTGGCTCAGCAGCGCCCAAAATCTGGGCACAACTTCACTTTTACCTTCACACAGTCGAGGTGCTGCTGCAGGGCCTGAACTGCCGCTCACTTCCAGACACAGCAGCCTGTCCCCCTCGCCTGGAGGGTGGGAGAAGGGGTTGGGCCCAGCAGGACCTGTGTCCAGCTGGCAGAGCCCCAAGGCTGCCATGGCAGCGCCTCAGCCCAGCCTGCCCTGCTCCCTCCTCTGCGCCTGCTCCAGCCGGGAAGGTCAGCTCTGTCTCCCCTGGAACTCGCCCCTCCAGCACCAGCTACAATTGGAGCCTTTCTGCCTCCTCTGTGCCTGTCACACCTGCCCAGCTCCCCCCTCCACCACTCACCCCCACGCCACTTATCCCACGTCCCTCCTAAACTGGGGGCTCAAAGCAAGGTGAGGGATCCATTCCCAAGCAAGGGGATAACCTGCTGTCCCAGCCCCAAACACAGCTCAGTGTGGGGAGGCTGGTTGGTTTTTCCCTTCTCTGCAGAGAGAGCAGGGACAGTGGCCAGCCCCTCCCAGGTTTTGGCTCACCCCATCCATGCTCATGGGGTCCTGGGCTCCAGGGCAGACCTCGCTGTGCTGCATCTCATCCCGCAGCACCGGGGGTTCAGTTTTTGGTACATCAGTGCCCCCACCATGTCTCTTTTTGCTGAGATAAGCCTGCAGAAGAGCCCTGCTGATTTCAAGCACCACTGTAATCCTGCACATTGACACCTCTCACATTTCAGGAGTGCCAAAGACAACCCATTTCTACTCGAGAATCTAATTTCACGCCCCTCAGTTATTCCTCTGTCTGTCATGTCACTGCTTCAGCAGTTCTGGGGAGGCACAGCTTCTGCTGCCATGGGTAAAGTCTAGAAAAATACATTTTAACAAATGTGAAATGTTTGCCTTAGGAAGGTCCTGTCAGAAGTTCCTCTAAGCAGGTCACTTGGCTTCTGTCACTGCCACAACGCACATCTGTGACTGGAACAGCCAAACTGTGTCTCACTGGATTCTCTGTGGGGGACAGACAGTCCACACGTGGAATGAAGGTGGTGGGGAGCAGCCAAGGGTCCCACTTGTCTGACAGCTCCTGTCCCCAGTTCACTCTGCTGACAGGTGTAACCTCTGCCATAGGGACTCCCAGCACTAGACCCAGATACAAAGAGAGGACATACTTATCAAAATTTGTCAGGATGGGTTTTCAGCAGAGAAATGGCACAAGAAGAGCAGAAATCCTGGTGATTCACATGATGTCCAGACAAACTTTGTTCTGGTTCTGCAAAGAGTCCTGGCATTCAGAGGCTGCTGCCACCTCTAAGTTGGGAAAGCTCTGGGTAACCAGCAAAGTCTGTTCCCACTGTGACCCTCAGGCTGTAGAGGGGCTGGCACAGAGAGCTCGGATTTCTCCAGGAAGCTGAGAAAAATCTCCATGTTCTGGTAAAGTTCTCTTTATTTACAGTATTCTTCTTTTTGTACATACCTACAGCAACATCAAAAATTATTCACAAAGCTTAACTGAATGTAAAAATGTTCTCATCCAACACTTTGTCCTCTCAATACCTGTGGAAAATTTCAACTGTTCTCATGCAGCAACGAGATTGTCTGAGCATTGGTTTTTAGTTTTTCTGGCAGAATTGTAGGAAACCACCTCAAAACTTGTACAGAGATACTTTTACTCATCTTTTTTCTGAACACCTTTAGGCACCAAAGTTCTATAGAATCAAACTCAGATTTGCTTTTAGAAATGTGAGTTGGGAAAGGAAGAGAAGAGATACAGAAGAACTTGAGTTCCTAACCAAACACAGGAGTGCAACTGCAGCACGTTGGACACTTTTGCATTTACAACACCTGTCTCAGAACTTCCTTGTCAGTTCAAGCAAAAATATATTTGATTCAATTTTATAAACAAGACTTTGCTTCTGAGGTACTGAAATTTAACAAGCTCTCAAGATACTTTTACTTTCCCTTTTGTTCAACCCCCAAAGTCCATCATGAAACATTGGCAGAAGGACGTTAAAGAACTGCCACTCACTTACTGCAATGCCTGGGGAAAAAGTGTCAGGTGCTCACTTTTATTTGTCTTTGAGAGTGGAAGAAGTTACATGAAATGTAGATGTCGGCCTTTGCAACCAAGTGACAACAGCAATTTGATACACAGCACATTCAAATTCCAGGCCAAACTGCGGTCACATTTTCTGACACAAGTAGGTACCTTGGAAAAAAAGTAAGGCAGTCACAATCTGACCTTCTGATCAGAAACAGAAGATTTAGATACTTATCAAAATTGGTTAGCAAAGTTACAGACCTCTCTTCTTGCTGCAGCCCCCTAAACTTCGGCGTAGAAGAAAGATTTGGTTTAAGACATCGGCTGCCATCCCTAGTGCCTGTTAGTGCTGTGCACATACAGTGTCTGGAGAGTCTGGCTTAACCATGGGCTAAGCTGAACCCCAAGGGGGCCAGAGCCCTGGACTGAACCACGGAGGAGGCTCTGCTGCCCTGCTGTTCCAGACACACCTGCGGAGAAAGCCCTGGGCTCTCCCATGCCAGCCTAACCTCCCACAGTCTTGATCTGCACTCGTGTTTGCTTCCCCACACCTCAGGCACAGTCCCAGGCACAGTCAAGGCCTCCAGGTACAGTCCAACCCCATCCTCGTTATCCAGGAACCTAAATCCATGCAAGTGTGTATCTGCCTATGTACAGGGACCTGCAGCAACACTGCTGAGCCAGAAAACAAAACCAAACCAAAGCCCTGGTTTTTCCATCCCTCCCTCAACTTCATGCTCCCAGCAGATCCTTTGTGGAGATGATCTGGAAGTCACTTAAGTCTTTGTGGAGGCAAAGGATGCAGAACAAAAGCAATCCCTTAATCACTGCTTGGCAGCTCCTTCTGCATTCTGCTGAGTTAATTCTGCACCACACTGTTTGCTCTGCTGGCACCAGTGATCAGCAAATCCTTCTCCCCTGAACAAGCCAATCCTTCAGCAATTAGCTGAGCAAGTTCCTGGCTAGGAAAGCAAAGCTTACTCCTGCTGATCCTGCAGCCACCAGCAGCTTCCCAGAAAAGCCAACAGTCATCCTAACCCTGAAGTATGAGCTTTCTTCTAGAAAGGTAAAGAAACCCAAACCCAATCCAGCTGACCCACTGCATGGATTTGAGCATGTCATCAGTACCAAGGACCTTGTATTGTAGTAAAGAACTCTTTGATCTTGTCAGTACAGAATGTGCTGCTTGGAATTTGGGGTCTACTGCCTCCCTCTATTTTTCTCTTGAAAAAGGAAGTATAATGTAAGTTAAGCTGAAGTTCAGAAATGCATATATTTTACTTAAAAACATTCATCTGTTCAAAATTCAAAATAAACTTTATGGGATACAACAGTTTGGTGGTTTTTTTTTAAATAACATTTCATTCAAACTGTATATAATTCATTGAAGTATTCGTACAGCAAACAATGGTTAACCCTTGAAAACCTGTAGAAAAAGATTTTCACACAAAAAAAAAGGAAAACCAAAAGTGAGGTCTCACACCCACCCACACTCACCCAAGCACACACACACCCAAGCATACACCCACACACACAGGCTGCAGCAAAAGCAGAAAACTGGAGGCCCAAAAGGAAAACAATGACTGATTGTTCTATCCAAAGTCCAGGTAGCTCAGGAAAAAAACCCAAAAAACCAAAACAACCCCCCTAGAGTCCTCTGAGTAAAGAAACTACCTCAAGAAAGTTCTCAAGTGCACCGGAGACCTGATCATTTGAACTGTTTCTGCAAAGCAGCTCCCTGCACCTGAGAAAAATGCAGCCCAAGGTGACTTGTGCAAATATAAGGAGTCAGGAGTATCTCCTGCTGTTCCTTAAGGAGACATGAGGGGTGTCCATGGATTCAGTTAGTCTTTGATCATGCAAGGTACTGCTGGAGTGCTGTCTTCGCCCTGCAAGGAAGGAACAGCCCGTTAATCACTGGGGTTTGGCTTCGTGGACAGGCTGTGCCGGGAGGGGAGGCAGGGGACAGATCTGGAGGAATCTGGCAGTGGGCACCACTGCTCTGTGTGGGCCTGAGGGTGTGCATTATCCACACCTTACAGAACCCCTGAGGAGCAGCACTCAGTGAAGAGCACTGACTTTGTCACACCCTGCACCAGGAGAAGGTCTTTGAGCTGAGAAATCCCAGAGCTGTCGTAACTCAGCACACACCAGAAGCACAGCAGCCCTGTCAGGAACCTCGTCAGGAATTTTGGCCCCCACCAAAACCATCCACTGAGGTGGGAGGGAGAAGAGAAGCAGCTGCCAGTCTAACACTGGAATTGATGTGATCTAACATTGTGCAACATTTCTGTTAAGGAAAACACACCTCCCAGCAGTCTGGGCTTAGACCTACATCACCTCAGCTGACTCAGGGCTTCCTCCTCCCTGAAGTGAGAGGTTTTGCTCTGCCTTTGTCCCCTGCAGCCCCCAACCTGCTACTGGGACCTTGACAAACCCTTCCAACTTCTCCAACTCAGCAACTCAGAGAAGGATTATTTATTTTTCCTTCCAAGCTTCCTGCTGTGATCACAACTCATATTAGCTCATGGAGGGGGCTGGTGTGGCAGAGGTGGATATCAATATATTCCTGATTATCACCTTCAGTGCTGATACTCTGCTCAAACTTCACTGCAAAGATGTCTAAGAACACTGCACATCTTTCTAAAACCAAGAACCCCAAATTCAATGCATTTTGAGTTGTGTTGTCTGTGTGTGACTTCTTCCAAAAATCAAATCGTCTCCTTTAGTTTGTGGAAGAAATAGGAGCTGTTACTAACTGTAGGTGGGATAACTGCAAAAAGTAAACAAACCCACAGAAATTATCCTGAGCTGTTCCTGTTCCCTGTGCTCAGGAAGCAGCTGGATGATCTGTATAGGTACTAAACAGGAGCAACAGAACAGATACATGCAAGGCTATCATTGAGCTTAGTTAGTTTCAAAGAATTTAAATGAGATTAATAGCTGTGATGATCCTGTATTATCCTTTTGATTCATAGAGTTATGTGACAGTTGACCATGGTTCCAACCCTCTGTGGAACTCTGTCAGTAGTCCCAGTTTACAGAAATATTGTGTGTCAGTGAGATTTCAGAGGACTCTCCATCGGTTTAGAATCGGTGTAGTTATTTTACACTGTTAAGAACTTTGGTAAGATTTGTTATTCCTGAGCAATACAAAGCCTGCTCTTTAAATAAGGGCTCATTGCCATTTCTTTTTACCCTGCAGAGCTCAGTGCAAGGACAGACAGTTTTCCTGAGGAATTTTTCTGTAATCATAAGCAAAGGCTTCCCTTTCATCACCTCTTTTGTTTTTTCTCTATACTCACTTGTCACACAGATTTGGATCTGATGACTGACTCAGTTTATGTAGAATATCCACTATTCCCATGTCTCGGAGTTTATCCTGGCGCTCCTGTGAACCTACAACGACAAAGCCCATTGTTGGGAACACCACCAACGCCAGATGTCTGTGGGACAGGAGGGAGGAGTGGCAGCAGAAACCAGCCCAGAGGAGGGGTCTGGAATAGCTCAGGGCACAACCATCACTCCCCTCCCATGGGAGGTCCAGATCCTTTCCTTGTTGCCCCTGTGCAGATGTTTAGAGAAGAGAAAATTTTGAAGGCAAAAATCTTTATCCTAAGGTAAGAAGCTTGGTTTGAGTTGGTTTATTCTCATCTCTCTGATTTCCCAGGACTTGGATGCAGAGAACATTTAACTGGAGGTGTTCTTGAGCCCTCTCCACCTCTCAGCTGTATCTTCCCGTGCAGCAGCACATTCAGCCCCCTCCTGGTGACCTCCCATTCTTCCAGGCCAGGACCCTCCTCCCCAAATGCCTTCTCCAATTCCTTCTAGTTCCACCCGCAAATCCTTTGACTGGTTTCAAGTCTCACTGTCCAAGCCATCCATGCTGAGGAAAACTTCTTTGCAACAAATCCCCTTTCTAATCCATTTATCCTCTCCAGTGGACCTGTTTCTTCCAGCAATGAGTTCCCACAACCTCTTCAAGACTTCACAGAAATGCTGCAGGTGAAAACCTGCCACTGTGTGATTCTCCAGCTCCTGTTTATTGTCCCTCTGTCCCCCCCCCAGAACAGCTCTCTACACTCTCCCCAGTGTCCTGGCCATTCCCACCTGTAATGATGGCTCCCATTACACTTTGGATCCCATTCCAAATATTGATTACTATGCAACAAAAGCCTTTTGACCAGGCTAGTAACTTGTCTATGCATTAATAATGAGGCTTTCTTACCTTCCTCTTCATTCCATATGAGATTAGATATACAGAACATGGCAGCAAGCTGAAGTTTAGCATTTGAATGACTCTAAACAGAGAAAAATAGAACTCAAGTTTAGGTGAGAATTTCATAAGACCTTGATTTTGTCATTCATCCTGTCGTAACTACAGTAGCAAAGCTGGGACTAATTCTTATCTACAACTTCTGCCAAAGACAGGGCCATAATATAAGCACTTGAGTAGTGCTCAGTCACTTCCTTCCCAATATTTATTGACATCTGCAAGATACGCCTTTTGCAAGCTCATGAAATATTTTGTGGATTTGGTATTGCTGAAGTCACTATAACATTCTTATGGGAAACAATCACTGCCTTTTCCTTTTAATCAGCTCCTCAGTACCCCTCTGGCACACAGAACTGCACCCCAGGAATTCTGAACCACCAGTGGGTTCCTGGAAGTGAAGTGCATGACAGTGAAGAATTCACACAACAAAATCCTAAAGCACCTTCCTCTCCTCATTCCTGCAAAAGACCAACATAAAACCCTGAAGAGAAACCGTCCCTACCATGTAGTATTTGATTTTCTGCAGGATGTCATCATTGGTCATAATCAGTTCTTTTGCTGTCGTGCCGTCTGCTATATTGGCAAGGATACATAATGTCTGAAAGAGAGAAAAACCAGGAAGTTCTTTGGCCACAGATCACATCCCATGATTTACACAGCTTCCCTGACAGCTCTGAACTCTGACAAACAATTCCTTCAATTAGTTTTAATATCTTTAATCTGGAGTTTCCAGCTTGCTTCCATCTGGGGTCAATGCCAAGGAGGCAACAGCTATGGGGAACAGCCCTGGCCAGAAACACTCACTGCCATGTTAAAATGAAAAGCAACATTCATTAATTCCTTGTAATGAGAAAAATTGTAAGTCTCTCATGGAAATCTGCAGTATATAGAAGAGATTGACTACCCTGGAACACAAAGCAGTCTGTTCTGTATCAGGGGTTGGGAGGAAAAGAAAAACCAACAGCAAAACCTAACCATATCCATCTAGTCCTGCAGGCCAGGGACAGGAGGGACTGAGGCCTCTCTGCTGATCTAGCAAAGGAGTAATTTGGTTTTGACAAGTCTAATCACAGTTGTTGCCTGCAGAGGTAACTCAAACCACTAATGCAGCTGCTTTTTTCCTGAAAATCAGAGGAGCCATTGCACAGAATTCCCCGGAAGCACCTTGGCCCGTGCTGGCACTGCCTTCAGATGGCACTGATGGGCACAGGCAGCTCCCCTGGCTCTCAGGGGCACCAGGAAATGCTCAACAAGTTCCTTCCCAAAGAGCTGTGGAAGAACTTCACCTCAGTTCTGGACATGCAGGAAGGGCACCAAGCAGGACCAGCACTGGTATGGTGTGTGCCTGAACTGCACTGCACTCCTGTCAGCACCTGCAGACACTAATTACTGCCAAACTGCTAATTACATCCTGAGGAGCCAGGCAGGGATGGAGTCCTGCTGGAAATCTGGGCTCTTGTGTGCACACAGGCAGGGCTGCATGTGTGTTTGGTGCTGAAAAAAAAGCAAGCTGCACCCCAGGGACCAAGGAAATGCTCTGTGGATAAAGGCCCCAGACTCCAAAGGCCATATCCATCCCTGGCCCTTTCCCAGAGTATTTCTCAGCGATGCTGATCCTCCTCCAAAATAATTCCCAGAGGCTTGGCAAGGTAAATAACCTTCTGCTTCACTAAAGGCCACTCCTGTCACCAGAGCTTTATCAGGGAGAACTGATAAAGACACAGCTGGTTAACCCCCAGCTGTCTCAGAGCTGTGGTGTCACTGACCTTGCTGGCTAGTAAGAGTCTGCAGGGATGTTCTTTGCTAGTTTTGCACTTAAATCACCATCAAAGGCCTGTCTGCCTTCAACCCATTCTCCAGAAGCAGAGGTTCAGACCAGCTGTATTTCTCCATCCATCTGCCAGGCTGTTTGTTGCCCATATCCACCCTAAGCCAAGGCAATCCTCTGGAACCTCCCACACCTTCTCACTGCCCCCATTCTTCATCACCACATGAGGAAGAAACAGGGTTCTCCAAGTGACTGTCCTGTCTGGCACAGGAGTTAACCAGCCAAATTCTGCCCATCAGTGCTCTGACTGACTGTAGCATCCCCACAGAGCTGTCCCTGTACACAGGTCCCCTTACACTGCACCAATCCAGGATGTTGTTCCCTACTGATAATTTTTTTCCTTCTGCCTTTCCTCTGCTCTTCTTCAGTTTTCATTTGTCAGGGCAGGTTCCTCCCCACATTTTCCTGCTCTTCCCCTGCTAATGCGTCTGTTCTCTTCCTACTGTCCCCTTCCTGCCCTGCAACTGCCTCATTTAATTCTTCTGCTCTCACATCCAGCACCCCCCTCTTTACATTCACAAAAACATTTTGAATTCCATTCAAACACCTTTGTCATAATCCATCAGAAAGAAAAGCATTCTTGCAGGTAACTCAAGTTATCCACCTGACATCTCAGTAAAATATTCACAGCACATCATAACCCCAAACAAAAATGCCATGTTGGGAACAGGAATCATTCTTTGCTGTTTCTTAGATTTTATTCTGCCAAGACAACACATAACAAAAAACGTACCTGCTCTTTGACTTCTATATTGTGCTCCCCTTCCAGAATGAGGGTCACTGCTTGCATGATTTGCTTCCCGTGAGTGCTCATTATGTGGTCTATGTGCTGCCAAAGCAAGGAGGAAACACATTTAGTTGAACTCCCCAAAGAAGGCACATTCCTACTTCAATCCCTAAGGGAAGAGCAGCAACACTGCACACAGAGCCCAGCTCCCAGTGAGCTCTCCCAGATCCAGGAGTTTAACACAGCAGGAACACTTCATAACATTGCTCTTCATGTGAATCCTGGTCCTGTCTGCGAGAGCATCACACCTTGGTTGTGACTTCTCTGTCACCCGCAGGGAAGGCACTGGCTTCCCACTTGGACAGAGGCCAGTCTGGAGACTGACTCCTGCTGGAGTATGATGCTGCAGTTAGAAACTATCCCTTCTCTTCTGGTAACAGAGGGATAATATCAGAGAGGGTAAGAAAACTGCTGCTTCTTATCTGGTATTTGCTACTCTTACCAGAACACTGACCAGGTCTGATATTCACATTTCCAAAGCCTGAGACAGGGCAGAGAAACAAGCCATGTGCACTGCTTATGTCTGGAGAAACTGTCCCAAGTGCACAGGATCACAGGGAAAAGGCCATCTGATGACACACCTCCACTAGAATAGAAACCATCATTAGAAGTACCAGAAAAAGATAAACCAGATCTACTGGATGAACTGATCCCAAGCCTCAAGGGTGACAGCAAACAGGCACCAGAGATGACCAGCACATGGCACACCACAATTCCTTCACGCTTCAGGGACTTCTTACAATCGCTAATAATGAGATTTCCTTGGAAAGCTGCTGCATGAGTGAGTTTTGGGTAGAGAATGAGAATGGCTGGATCTGACTCTAAAACATGGCACAGGAAGTGGGTGAAGCTGGCACAGAGTTCCAGATGAAAAACACCTTAAGTGACAATGAGACTGTGCTGTGAAGAACTCAGGGTCAATTTAATGAATGACTGGTTGTTAAATATCTTTTCACATTTAGACAGAGCTAATTTTCTACGAAGCTTATTGAGACTCAACAAGTACAGACATCAGAAGATTTTTTGCAGTGACCTTTTTATGGTAGAAACACAATATGTGATAAATACACAGTAGAGGCTTCGTGGTTTTTTCCCCCCACAATAATGTTGGCTTGCCAAATGTTTGCTGCATGTTTTCCCTCTGTTCTTCACAGGGGATTACCCCTTTCTTTTCCTCCACCAGCATCTCTTTCTCCCTGTCAAAAACGATTCACGGGCTTACATTTTCAAACCATTTTATTTCAGGGTACAGAATTAACAGAAGCATTTTGTAAGTGCACAGTCCCTCAGTCACATTCACAGAGCCAGTAATAGCTATACAGCTGGGTAAGAACACAAGGATTTCAGGGGTCAAGAAAGAAGAAACACAAGCATCTTTAAGATATGGACCTCTCCACACACTGACCCAACAGAGTAACTGTCTGACTCACAGAGGAACTGCCAGAAGAAATATGTTGCTGAAAGGCAACTGCAATGGAATTGAACATCAGTGTAAATGTCTAGCTCTGCATTTGATAATAATGACCGTGTTTCTGTGGATCTAGAGAATTCTTTCAAACGTTTCCTTACACTGATTTGTACACTTGGTTGCAGATATTTGAATAAATCCAAAGGCTTCAGGTTTTAGCAAGATATTGAACATTAATCTTACACCAAAAAATAACTTGTCTTATAAGGAATGTGTTGCATTTACTGCACATGTGATCAGCTTCCAGAAGGGCTGTTTGCAGCTCTACTTACTGGGCGAGTAGAGAGAAGATTCCTGAGCAGCCCCAGCGTCTTCATCAGAACATTCACATCGGAGTCAGACAGCAGCTGGAACAGCTGCTCCGTGCTCAGCCCTCGCAGGATGTCTGACTTGATCTTCTGTTCTGCTTGAAATGCCATGTTCTGGAAGAGACAGGCATTTCTTCACTGATTTCTTACCTTAAACCTGGGCTTTTGCTCTTTTAGGAGACTATTCCCTGCAGGAATATATCCTTCCTAAATTGATCTTGCAAAGGCTGTCATTTCTGAGCAACTGATACACAGTGGATTCAATCTGCACCCAGTCTTACAGCTGACCTGGTTATTAGCTGCTTTTATTTGTCCCCTGGCATGCTACTGGCACTTCTTAATTGCTGCCCTGAATGAGCCTGGCAACAAAACTGGTATCAGAACTGAAGAATTTATTTTACTTCACTAACAGATGAAGTGTTCCAGGCTGATACCGTTTTTCTTCTGCAGTTCAATGCAAAGACAAGCCAGATTTCAGCTACTTTATTTTTAACAACTGACAAGTTCTTTAAGTTACATTCCCAAACATTTTAAGGAGCTAAATCCCAAGTGGAATTCCATCAGTGTGCTCTACTCACCATTAAAGCCCAAATGCCGTTCACTCGCAAGGCAAGATTCTCACTCTGTGTTAAACTACATAGAAGTTCTATGGCTCCTGATTCTAAAATAGGCTACAAGTGGGGAAAAAAAGAGCTTTAAAACACTAGACCAACTGCATATATGAAAATTCAAATACAATAAAAGATATAATAAATATATAATAAAATATAATAAAAATGTGTTGCTTATATCTTGAGCTTACAACACATCCACTGCAATCCCACGAACTGGCCACGCCACAGCCCATGTTCATGACAATTAATAAGCAGGTTTTTATGAAAAAATTCAGATTGGGTTAAAATCAGTCAGCAAAATTTCAGGATAATAAAGAAAACTGGAGACTTCTTCACAACCAGACTGAAATACAAGCCCTTGTAATATCATCTTTAAATGACAGGATATGGATATTAATATGAAAGATCAGGTGGCTTAGAGAGACTTTCAAATATAAATATTGCTTCATCTTGCACCGTCAGTGTTTTCTTTTGGCCATGATGCTTTTGACATGAACCATTATCCCAACAGAAAAATCAGTATTTCAGTCCAATCTGAAGTGGAAACACTGTGCTGTGCCCTGCAGAGTGACCAAGAAAGCCCGTGACCATGGGCCAGGGAACTGTGCTGGGCATTACTGCAGTGAACTTCCATCTCCCAGACATGACTGACACCACCAAGATTAACCGAGCAACCCACAGTGCCCTGCAGGGTCCCACAGACCCGCACGTGTTTTCTGTAAATGAAACACATTTAAGACCTGGGGAATTGTTCCCTTGCTATGAAGTGGTGGTGTGTGGGTATGACCTGTATGAAATACAGACTCTGCAGAACTCAAGACCAGATATCCTGTATGGTTCATCTGAGAACAATAACAACATAACACTCTGCTGTGCCAGCATTTTCAGGATACAGCAGCACTAATTCTCCAAGACAATGTATCACAGTTTGGTTTCTTCTTGCTCACGATTTTTTTAGATAATAGTGGTTTACATGTAAAAAAAAAAAAAAGAGACAAAACTTCATGTCTATTTCTTTTCTTTAGAGAAATTTTCTATTTCTCTATTCAACCCAACTGAGTGTCACAGCACTGTAAACACGACTTTTTTTGTTATTCACAAGCCATCAGTGACCCAGGCAATCTCCCATCACAGCTCTGTAACATGGCACAAGCAGTGGCTGCCAACCAAGACACCTTTATGCTTACTGAACCCTTGTATAACATTCCTGTTCCTGGATAAATACCAACCTCCTTGCTTGGAGAGAATTCCAGAAGAAGATTGCATAGCGTGGAAGATGCTACTACGAGAATTTCATTTGGAGCATTCTGTAAAACCTGCAGGCACAAAGTGGGGAGAGGAATCCTGGTAACTGAGATAAGGAAGGGATCACTTTGAAATGGGATGCCTGGGATTATGCTGCACTTTGAGACTCCACACTTCAGGAGATGCTTGGATGCAGATCCAGACAATGACACCCATCCCATGACAAGCTGGAGCAATGCATTATTTCACAGAAGGCAGATTTGAGAGCTTTCAGGTCCAATTTAGCATAAATCAGTGGGGACAATCCCTGCTCTGCCAAGGACACGTGCAGAGGAAGCTCCAGGAGGAGCCTCTCCAACACCTTTGTCCCTCCATGCAAAGCACAACGTGACAGATTTCCCCAGAAGCATCCCTTCAGAAAAGAAGGTTCTCCAGCAGCACCAGAACATGCCATTCCTAAACTGAGCAATTCCCAACGTTTTGGAATGGACGTGCAAGTTCCTGACTTCAGCTTATTTAATACAAATCAAAATTAACAACTGCTGGCAACTGCATTTACACAGTAGTCTGACACCTCAACTTGTGGTTTCCTCCCAGCTCTCCTTCCATGCCAGTTGTGCTTCTTCAAGCAATCCTGTTGGCTTTTTGCTTTACATTTATAAAGGTTTGATATTTTCATGTTTGGCCTTTCACAAACCTTTAAAATATTAAAACCATTCCCATTACAGGATGAGAGATGACACAGACCTTATACACTTGGATCTCATTTATTCTTGTGCATAATTGCATTATAGTAAGATGTGTCTTTTTAAAGGTCTTGCTGAGCTCTTTGGCTTCAGTTACAGAGTCTGCAATGAGATCTACAAGGTAGAGAATTACAGGAGAAAATGCAGCTCTAAATTCTCTTGCAGGGCTCACAGACCAAACCTGAACTGTGTCATCCAGTGATGGCATGAAATTAAAGGGAATCTAGTCCTCCTAGTGCCCTGTGTAAACATTAGGGATAACTTCCCTTCACTCAGTGATCACAAAAAAAAAAAAAAAAAGAAACAAAAGAACAATGAAAAAAAGAAAACAAAAACCCCTTCAAAAATCAAACATGAACCACAGTTCTCTTTGCTGCTGCTTGGCTTTTCACGATTTCTGGCTCTCTCAGGAGAAGGCCATGGAATTTTGATTTCTGGGTAATTTCCATCATGGTTCTACATCAAGGCATGTAACCTGAACAGACACCACGTGCTGCTTTACTGGCACAGAAGCTGCAGTTGCTGGGACCTGGCTCCTCTTCCCTTACCTTCATTAAAGGCTTCCATACAGCATGATCCTGAAAACTTGTCCTGAGCTGCTGTACAGAACGGGACAAACTGTGCAAACATCTGCAATGGAAAGGAAACCCTCCCTGTGAAACAGGCACACCCACATGGACACTGCTGGAAAACATCCACTGCTTCTGCACAAGGACTCAGCTTGGAGTTTGGCAAGTGCCAGGAAATAGCAAAGAGAAAATACTGCACTAGCGCAGGGTAACTGCCCCCTTCCCCCAGTACATCTTCCAACAGCAGAAATGAGTTCAGATCAGCTTTTAGGACGTGAGCAGGACTGGTGGCAGGTGCAGCAGCAGACAGAAGGCTGTGAGTGATGGAACAGGTCCTACCTGACTGCAGCCAAGCGCACCTTGATGCTCGACTCGGACAGGCCGTTCACGATCCGGTCCATCATGTTCTCAGTCTCAATGATCTGTAGCAAGAGCAATTCATGCAAGGAATAAAACACTCTGAGCATTTATGGGCTCTTGGCTTTTTGTCTGCAACATGTGGGATATTGCATATAAAAACTGCAGCTTAAAACAGCCAGTCACGTTCTCCTCCCAGATTCAGTGGGAAGTTTTGTGTATCTGCAGACAACTCCCAAAAAAAAAAAAAATCCCCATTCTATGTTCCACTGCTGCTTTTAATCAACAAGGAACAGGAGGGTTATATATATATATGAATTACCTTTAATGCCACATTAAAGCTAAGGAGAGTTTTGTGGTTGCACGCAGTATATACAAACTACAGACCACAGATCTGTGTGGATAAAAAGTACCTTCTAGTTCATGTCATATTTAGACATGGCCAGCACAAGCACTTGAGACCAGGATAAAAGGGAGTTAATAACCAGATGAAAGATGGATTTGGTATAATAAATCACCTTTGTCATGTACACACCCATTGCTTATTAGAAACAGTGTAAAAGAAGGATCCTCACTATTAACTACAGCAACAAAAGAGAGGTTTATGGGTTTGAATTCTGTAGATCCTCACTGATCTTTCTGATATTATCTTTTCAGCATGTTTTCCTGCTCATACATTTTTGCCTTCTGTTCTTCCCCTTTAACCAACAAATCAACTCAGAACACTCTCCTGCCTCCCCCCTCCTTGCCACCTCTGCCATAGCAAGCCCACGTTTAATTTAAAAAAATGCTCCTTTTAATCATTCATTGTTCAAGTTCCCTCCACTTTGCACACGTGAATTTTTAACTCTGAGTGCTCTTATCAGCCCCTCTCTTTCCTGTCATGTTTGAACCACCAACTGCTTTGTTATGACTTCAGTCACTTGAGAATCAGGAAACAAATTGTGACCTTGCTTCCCAATACAATTGGACTTTCTAGGGTTTATTTTTCAAAAGCCATTTGTTTTGTAATGGGACAGGATAAGAACAGAGGTGTGTTCTATCCCTCAGAACACAGGTTTCAGAAATTACTCAGATGCCACAACATTCCTCATGAGTAGTCAAGGACCACAACACTTAGAAAGACAACCTATTGCAAGTCTGGCCCACCACCGTGAGGATGGTTTGTATCAGTGTAACACACGGAGCCTTCTCCTTTCAGCCTCTTTACATCACAGAGGGGAACACGAGGCTGGTAGGGTGCCAGTCCCTGCATTTTGTGCCCTGACCCCTCTCCAGGCCCACCTTTTTGCGGATGTCCTCGTCGTTGGCCCCCAGGGACGCGTAGAGCTTGAAGGCGGCCTGGCGCAGCTCGTGGGCGTGCTTCAGGTCGTGGTCCAGCTGGGAAACAGAGCAGGGACACCACATTCAGACACCAACAAGTTGCAGGTGGTATACTTTTTTGTTGCAAACCAGCGCTGATGTCCCAGGGTTTTGGCTGCCACCCCAAGGTCAGCCAGAAGCACAGGGTACTCTAGGAGCCCATGTCCACCTTTACCAACAATGCAATAACCAAAGTCAAGAATATAGCTCATTTCTCTGCTGAGTTACAGAGAAGTCAACTTCCATTTGAGGCAAAACAAGGTTAGGACTCTATCCAGGCCATAATCAGGCAAAAACTGTTCTTATCTCCCCAACAAAAACTTACAGGAACAAGACAGGAGTGAAAAAACATCAAGCGAAGTTTTATCAAGAGAACTGAAGCAAAAGCAAGAGCCCAAGCTGGTCTCTCAGTCTCAGGACCTCTATCTTAAGGTGGGTTTTAACTTCTGCTGTAGGGGAACACAGCAGGTGTTGCAGGTTTCTAGGAGGTCACCTCTGAGCAGAGATGCCAGAGGGGGAACCTGGGGGATGCACCACTGTGCACAGATCAGGAACAAGTGCTTGGGGGTGTGATAGTGGCTGGAGCTGTGCCAGGGCAGGGACAGGTTGGATCTCAGGAAAAGGCTCCTCCCCCAAAGGCTAGTTGGGCACTGAACAGGCTCCCCAGGGCTGCCAGAGCTCCAGGAGGCTTTGGATGATCCTCTGGGGGATGGGGAGGGATTGTTGGGGTGCCCTTGGCAGGGCAGGAGTTGGACTGGATGATCCTGTGGGTCCCTTCCAGCTGAGGAGATTCTGTGATTCCATAATGAATGGGAACACCAGCTGAAGGGATTGTGGTGTTTGAGGCTGACCTGCTTTGGTAAGAAAACGTGGACTCTCAAACCTCCTCACGTTCTCTCCAGTGAGAGCAGTCCTGTGATTCTGACTGCCCTCCAAACTCTGTACCAACGGGTTCCACAAAACAATGCCATCCTCAAAGTCTACACAAAATGCCAGGAAAATGCCAGTACTAAGTACCAAAGTGCTGAAATAAAAGAACTGCCAAAAATGAAGCTGTCTGAGTAATTCTCTCCAGTGCAGCTACATTAGAGCACAAGTGTTACCTAATTGGTATAAATATTTGAGGCAGACAAGCTCTGTTTGGCAAAGCCCTCACTCACTGCTCAGGCAGTTTTACCTTACAGGGTGCAGTTCCAAGCACTCTGTATAAACCCTGCATTCCCAGCTGGCTGCTCCTACAGACTCTCTGCACACTCAGAGCACTGTCATAATATTTAGAATTGCCCCACTCACATTTGGAACCTGATCATATTTTGATGTTACAGCCAATGTCCATTACTCTACAATAATTTGCTAAACTTCTTTTTGCTTAGGTCTGTGCTATAACTGATATTTTTACATTTAATTTGCATTTTTCCATGAAATTCCAGTAGCTCTATGTGCAGAATCAATCCCATTCCACAAAGGTCTGGAAGTGAGCCTACCTCTTGGGTAGGTTCAGAGAAAAATCAAGGCTCTGTAATCCATTTTTTAGGGTACTTTCTCAAAATCAGACTCAGTAAGGAGGAGGGGAATAGGCAATAGATATTTCCCTGTGTGGAATCTCAAAGCCAGTCTTGCTTCCGAGGCTGATTGATCCAGCAGCGCTTTGGAAAGTGTCTGAAGATCTTATAAAAGAGTTCAAGGACGAGAACTCCTGGTATAACACCTCTGCAACTGAGCCTCCAAGGTGTATCTGGCCCCTGTTCATCCAACCTCTTGCAAGCGCAGACAGCTCATAAGATGAAATGCTGCCTGACATCCCCATGCTTTGCTGCTTTAACACAGCAGAGCCATCTCTGAACTTCAGATTTTCCGTAGCCCTGACCTAAGACCTGAAATCCACCTCTCCTCACAGGGACCACTATCTCTTAGGAAGGTTTCCTCAAGGCAAGACTTTTAAACTTACAGCACAGGGAGTCCAGACACACACAGTTTGAGTCTGGATAGTGAAGGTGCCAGAGAAAGCAGCGAGTGAGTGAGACTTGGGGCCTATGAACTTCAGGAGTCAAGTCCCACTAAAGCCTCTGGTCACCTTTCTACTGAGGAACTCAGACACACGGTTTAAATAGAATAACAAAGAAAATACCCTGAGCTCATTTATTGTTATTTCTGGGCATTTTCCCAAGCTGCAGAGGCAGGTAAGGGCACTCACCCTCTTGATGTCGGTGATGGCGCTGACAGAGCTGGGGTACTTGAAGTAGTCAGCCAGCATGACGATGAGGTGGTCGGTGATGCTGGCGATGCGCTGCAGCTCCACGTCGGTCTCTATCAGGTAGGCCAGGGTTTCTGCCCCCTCCACCCGCTCCTCCAGCAACCTCTCCTTACTGCACATTCGAACCAAGCATGGCAGAGTCTGAAAAGTTTTAAAAACAAACAAAAAAAAAAACCCCAACCAGGGTGGTTTAGTGCAGCTTTGTTCATAAAAACCTCCAAAAAGTCCAACAGCTGTCCCGGGGCAATGCTCAGCACTGTAGTTCAGAGAGAATCTTCAAACACACCACTCTGGGGGTTTTAAAGACTCCCACACATGCAGAAATTGCTCAGGAAACACCAAGTATACAGTGAACTACTTTTAAACAACTTCTCACGCAGCCAAAATGATGCAAAGTTTAGAAGTGACCATGGACAAAGTTTTGCAAAAGCTTTAAAAAAAAAAAATCCTCTCAGAAGTTGGTATTTGCAGGTTTGTTCGTACTACACACAGGAACCAGAAGTATCCAAGCTGCCCACAAGAAGTACTTGATCCCTCCTGCCCTCCTGTGATCCAGGATTAACTAAGGACAACATGGTGAGAAATAATCTCAGGTTCCTCTCACACACACTGGCTGCCTGGAGCAGCAAGGAAGGCAGGAATTCTCCTAAGCAGCATATTTGGTCACCCAGAAATTAAGCCCAGCTGGAATCCAGGTCCACTCTGCCTTACTCTGATGTACCCCCTACCTTGGTTACCCTCACATAGCAAGACTTTTGTCACACCTTCTCTGCTCTGAACATTAAAAACAATCAGGTCTTTCTCTACCTGAAGCTCAGTGAAAAGAACTTAACTCCATAAAGAGCAATTCTCCAAGGGTTGGGACTGTTCACTCAAGCCTCACCAACACAAGCATGAAAACAGATGAGGAACAACACCAAGGTCTGTGCCTCTGGAACTCCACTGACTTCAAGAGAATGACTCCAGTAAACATTTCCCACAGTTATGCCTTTGGGGACCTGAAATACTTGAAATACCATTTCCCTACTGATTGTTCAAATGACCAAATGGATAAATATTTTACCTCCATTCCACTGGTAAGGAAGCAGAGTTACAGGAATACTCTACATTTATGAAAACAACAGATGCTACCAGCAGGATTACCACTGGAGTTGTGAATCCTGCAGCTAATCCAGTGAGCCAGAGCACCTCCTCTCTGCACACCTGGCACTTAAGGCATCAGGTAAGACTGAACGTAAGCTCTCAAAAAGCTACATTCATGTTGAGTGAGAAAGAAAAGAAGTGGAATTCCAAGTCTAAATCACAAAGACAACGTACTTCCTAAACCCTTCCAAGGTCAAATGGCCTGAAAGGAGCTCTTTCTTGTAATTCAGGGCTGGGTGTTGTTAAGTCACTGGCTGCAGGCACCCAAGAAACACAAACCTCATGGTTTTCAACACTTAGCAATTCCATCTGTTTAAAACCAAAGAAAATGAAGAATTCTGACAGACACATTTTAACTGTTCCATTGGACCCAAAGGTCAGTACAATGTCATCCATGCACAGGACTGTGCAGAGGTGTAAGATGAAGAGGCACAAAGCACACCTGGCCAGCAGATAAAAGTCTGGAAATGGGCTCTGAGATGGGAATATCTAATTCCCAAGGTATTGCTGGGATGTGTCAGTGTTATCTGGACAGTCACTTTCATTATTAGGATTCCACAGAAATAATTTCCCTTCCAATCAAACCCATTATTTACCAGCCTCCTCTGCCTTCTCCCCATCCAAGGTGATTTTATTTTTTCACATTCCAGGCCAACCCACTACTCAAATTGGGCAATTAAAATAACTTAAAACCATTTTGGGAACACACATCCCTGAGTGTGCTCCAAATGCAGAAAGTTTGATAGCGAAGGGTCAGTAATTCCTGAATACCAAAGGGGTCATTGCCTTTAGGTCCCCAGAGGGGATTTGTGGCTGCGTGAACCACACAGACACTGTGTTAGAACTACGAGCTCCTGGAGAAGAAATCCCTGGGGCTGTTTGAACAACCCCTTCCTTCTCTCCTCATCCTTTCATTTCCTCTCAAGTCATACAATAAATGTAATTCCACAGCCTAAAACATTTATTTGTGCTGAAGCAGCTTCAATGAGGGGAAAAAGTGCTGCTGTTGCTGTGAGCTGGGAAGCAAATCTGTTCACAATGATTTGAAAGGAGGGTGGTTATCCACAGCCAGCTCTCAGCAATCACCTGCCACTGCTGACAGCAGCAGTCCCTGCTCCCTCTGCCCAGAGAGAACAGTTCTGGAACACACATGGCCTGACCAAGCCCAGGGGGCAGCAGACAGGGGGGATTTAGCAAGGGAAGATATTTTCTAAAGAACAAGATTTGCAGAGAGACAGGTTGGGAGAATGGAATGTAGCCCTCAGTTTGCAGGTGTTGTAAGAAGAGAGAAGAGAGGACAGGGAATTGGAGTGTCCACTTGGAGCAAAGCTAAGGAGGAGGGAATGAAGGAGAAGGATGCAGCTAGTGCAAAACAGATGTCACTACCCACCCTGGAATGAACTGTACTTTGGAATTCCTTGCACAAAAAGGCAGGAGGGGTGGGCCTTTGTCTCAGCCAACACATGGGTTTTCCATCCAGAATGATGGACACCAAAATCCCGCTCCCAAAACCTACTGCCCTGGGTACTGAAAGGCAGGACTGTGCTTTCTTGGTGTGGTACATGACACACAACCTGTTCCTCCCCCTGCACCACCCAGGAGCAGCACTGAGGAGCAGCTCCCGGCACTCTGCAGACAGTTCTCCAGTTTCAAAGGCAGGCCTGCAGGAGCTGGTTTGCAGCACAGCCTCAGCAGTGGCCCTTGGCTCCCTGAACGCACCTTCCCAGCCCTCTTCTTATTGCAGCACTACACCAAAACTTCCATATCTCATGGAAAAGCAAGCACTGTTGGCATTACCTGATCCCTGGCTGATACACTTGCTCATCAACAGCTTTTTTATTCCTTTTTTTTTCCCTACCTATAGAAGTGTGACTATTAAGAAAGAGATTACATTCCTATGGCATTTTATGATGTTTGCTGTACTGGATGCACACTCAGTATAAAAATCAAACTCAATATTTCAGCATGAGGGTTTTTTTTTAATAAGAAATTTCCCTGGCCAAAGCATGAAGAAGATATACACAAGAATTGTGAAACCTGAGAAATCATCTGCTCATGACAGGCTCCACATACAGACTGTGCAAGTATTCTGACTTCAGCCCCGTGAAATAAACTGCTGAAAGACAAATCAGTGCCCTGGTCATCTACAGAGACCAGGTTAACAATGTTGTTTCCATGGTACTTACAAATGATTACTGACATTTTTACAAACCTCAGATGGATGTGAGTCAAACTCTGGGATATTTATTTCTGGATACTGACCTTCTAGTATGAATTCTTTACTTAAAGCTTCTTAAAAAAGTTATGCCACCATAAATGCTTAAAGACACAAAGGGAAAGCAGGCAACTAATTTTTTTAAACTAAAATAAGGAGCACTCAGTGCTTTGGAATCTTTAGTGCAACAGATTTTGTGCCACTTTTTATATGAGACAAAGAAAACCAGGATAGGCCTACATGAGAAAATATTTTGAACAGAAAACTGTTTAACCAGCTGTCATGGTTAGCACAAAAAGGAGTGGGTTTGAATACTGAAGAGGTGGACACAGCTCACCTTGAGGACGATGCAGGGATCGTCTGTCCGTATTGCTCCGGCTCTGCACATGGAAGTAAGGCTGCAACAACAACACAACACACAGTCACCTGCAGGGCCTTGGAGGCACTGAAGATGTTCCAGAACAACCCCCTGTACCAATGGAATGTCCTCCCCTTTGTCCTACCACTGGTTTAAATCCATCAGTGCTCACTGGACTTGGGCACACAAACGACTGCAGGGGTAGTTTTGGGCAGATCTGTGGTGCAGGACACCTTGCTGGAGCACTGCTCAGTACAAACAGCACACACTGGTCACAAAGGGGCAAAGCAACAGCTCTGACTGGCACACAAACCTCTTTTACCAGCTAAAAACCCTAAAATGAACAACTTGCATTATGGCAAAGGAGGAATATACCCAGCCCCTCCTTTGTTTGAAGTACCTGCCCGTGCTGTGTGAGCAATGAGGAGAGATCCAGCATAGGGCTGGTGGGGTCTGACAGCTCAGGCAGAAGCCACTCAAGCTCTGCACCAGCCCAGGAGATGTGGGATCATTGGGATGTCTGTCCCCAGCCATCAGCACATCCTCACTGACAGCCCAGTCAGGGCTCTGACACTGATCCAAGCCAGCACTTGTTCTTTATTGGACAACAACTCAGAGTGGACATGACAAGCCCAAGGTCTCAGTGCTGACACACAAACAGGTGCAAAGTGGCTCTGGTGAGGTACCTGTGAATGTGCCCCAAGCTACCACAAGTGCAAAGTCCTTCACCCACCAGGGGTGGTTTAAAGGTGGTTTAGCTTTTCCCTCCTCCAAGGCAGCTGCAGGGGAACTGCTCTACACCAAGGATCTTTTGGGTGAGCTTCTGAACTAACCACTGGAACTGCCTTCTATCCCGCCACAGTCAGGAACACAACTGTACTGCAGCAAACTGACTTAAAATAAACACATTTTGACCCTCAAGGGGGCAAGTGGAAATTGTACAGAGTGTCAATCAGAACTGCTCAGCTAAGGAACAGCAATATCTTCACACCCTGTAACCACATCATGTTTCACCACATTCCTGAGCTCCTCCCAAGGGCCCAGAGTGGGTGCTTTCATCTCTTAGAGGGCAACATCACTCATCCTGTTCCAACCACAGCCACAGCTAAAAATCCCATCATCAGAAGTCTCTTTATAGACTGTTTCTCAGAAGATAAGAGGTAAGACTTGACTGGTGGCATAGAGCTCATTTGATAAACTTTTACTGCCCAAGCCTTGAGCTGACAGCAGGAGACTCATTTTCACACCTGAACAATCTCACAGCTGCCATTTAGTCCAGTGAGACCCCATTTGCCAGGCAGAGTAGCTCTATTTCAAACACGAAAGAAAGCAATTTTTTACTGCAGGTAAAACAGACTTGGCTTAGCTGGGGGCAATTCTGGTGGCTTTAGCAGAAAAGGTTACTGCTCCACTTGCAGCTGCAAAGCCCTTTCCCAAGAGGCTTCCTGCCCTTCCCTCTGTGCCAACACTGCTGCTCAAGTGAAGGATCCATTTCAATCAAGTCCTCCAGGTCTGATTCAATTGTTAGAAGAAAAAAAAGGAACTCTTAAGGTAGCCTCTTATGCCAGTGTGGATTCAAACAGAAATTTAAGAGAAGGTTCAAAAATGCAGGAAAAAACCCTTCTAGATCTGTATTCCAAGAACTCGGGTAATAAATCAAAGAGGAACTGCAGATTAATTGATCGAAGCTGGCAGGGCAGGAGTGAAATCTAGTTTAGAAGCAGAAAAAGGGATGACCTGTGACAATTCCACCTATTACTCACACTAGAAAAAAAGGAGAGTCTGACTTGGAGGGAATCAAGCAGGGAATGCACTCATAGAAGAAAAGCCAGTTGGTCTTTGCAACCCCCAGGACTGTCATGAAATGGAGGCTTTGGAGCCCTAAAGAGGATGACTGCCCATGGACTAATTAGAAATCCCATCTGAAACTCAGGACACTGAGTTTGTCTTCCATTTTCCTGCAACTTTCTTTTTGCCTTACACCACATCATTTTGGTCCACCTCAGCCAAAGCTCTGTAGAGCAACAGCAAAAAGATGGGATGTCCTCCCAACTCCTGTCAATCTGAAGCAAGTCAGCAGAAAACAACAGATCTGGGAGGGTCCATCCCAAAACAATGACAGGCCAGAGCCAGACAATTCTCTGAACTCCCAACTTGCCTTTCTGACTTACCAGCTGCTTTATGTCTCGAGATTAGTACAAAAAATTAATTTTCCAAGCATCATTCCCTATGTATTTTCTGACTTCTCAAAGAAATCAGTCATAACTGAGACTGCTACAGTGTAATTAATTTAACTTGCCTTCTTCACTAAGGACTGCTTGACACAACCAGGAAAACCAGACTGCACAGACCAACTGTGGTTGGAAAGGAGGGTGGGAGGCCCCAAGACAGACTTCCCACACGGAAGGGGATTACCCAAGAAACCCCTCCACACCTACACATCTTCATAACTGCTTTTAGGAATGAGTTAGGTCATCATAGCCTGGCAACGTGACTCCAGAGGCCATCCTGCCTGCCCCACCTGCTCCTCATCCAGAATCAAGAGACCCTGCACTGTGACAAGTGTCCGTGAAACTGGTTGGTGAACTCAGAGTACTCACTGTTGCTGGTCAAAAAAAAAGCCATCAAAAACTAAAAGAACAAACAAACAATACAACAGTAATCAAACTCTTGAGTTAAGCTTCATTTTAGTTGTTTAATAGCGATGGGCAATTTTATCTCTTTAACCCCCTGAAGTGATTTCTTCCATTATTATCAATACAAGAACAGGAAAATGGTCTTAAAGAGAGTCAATTCCCAGCTCATGAAGTGCTGCTGTTATGGAACTTGGGCACGTTTTGTCACAGGGTAGAGAGTCATTACAAACATGAACGCACCGAGGTGCCCACACCAGCAGGGAAAGTCTGATCTGAACCACAAAATTAATTAATAACATTAATTCTGCTGTATGAGCACATGAAGCCTGAAGAATAATCTATTTTAATTTAAAACAGCTGGGAAGAGGGACTAACACTGCTCCCTCATCACCTCAGTGCAGTCTCCAACACAGCATGGCCCAGGGAGCAGAGTGCTCTGAGCAGGGGTTCAAGGAGGGCACTACCAGGTAACAGATATTTCAGAATTGTGCTCTGTAAGGACACAGGATTGACCACAGACTGTCCAAAGCAAAACATCCTAAACTCCAAGCTACTGGTGAAAATCCACATGGCTGAACACACATTCCTCACAAAACTGCTGCCCAGAAACATTTTCCCTTGTTTATGCACAGCAAAGAGTGAAAGTTATGTTATAAAATGAGGTGAGAAGCACTTCAAGGACTTAGATAATGCAAACAGTATCTACAATTATTGCTAAGATTTTACAGCACACATTACTCTGGAAGAAGTAAAGAGGGAGCAGTTAAGCAGTGAGATTACCCTCCATGCTATTCTACTCTGGTTCCTGCAGACAATTACCATTTGGCTGACGTGAGCTGCATTTCAATGGGCTTGTCCCTTTGTAACATCTTCACAAAAATCTGTGGTAACAATTCTCCATCCACTGACACTGCAATGAAAGAGAACCCAAAGTCATTCTGATTCAGCCAGTCGATAAAGGGAGTGTCAAATCAGCAGCAGCAGCATCAACTCACCATTTACCAGAGTCATGGAGACCTGGGGGTTCTCAAAGGCCAGAACTGAGAAGCATTTCAATGCCTGCATTCGGACCTGTGTGCAAACAGAACAGAGGGGAAACAGAAATGCCAACTGCAGAGCACAACTGGTCCACACTGCTGCACAGGCTGGGAGGAACCAGTGCTGTACCATCAGCAAGACACGAAGACGGTGAATGAACAAAAGGCAGATGGAAACATCTAACTCACACCTTGACTTCTTGTTATCTCCCTGGTGGAATTATCCTCCTACGGGGTGTGTTGTGAACTATTTGTGAAGAAAACCAGCGAGGATAAAACTTGGGAACTAAACAGGAAATACTGGTCTTACCTGTGATGCCCCACAAAGCAAAAAACAACAAAAGAATGGAAGTATATCACAATAGCACTTTTCCTTCCCAGGACTCGTAAGTATGTCAGAGAACCAAAAATACATGTCCTTAAGATTTACAGTTCAGAAGCCTTTAGAGGTCAGCTTAGTAAAATGTCCAAAGAGAACCATCTGGTTGAAGTGATTCTAAAGTAATGTTAAAATAAATACACCCCATGAGTTTTACTGCCATGGCACAGACTCAGGTGTGTGACAAGGACTGACAGATTTCTTCATGCTGGATCTTCCTCCTTCAGTCCAAAATCACATTTTGGTTTAATTGAATAACTTATTTCATGATTGCCTAGTTTTTTGACACAGGGAAGATGGACCATGATCATCTTCCTAGTTGTAAAACCAACTGTTGCTCTACAGATGGACATTATCCCTGTCTATAACTTTAATTCATAGGCAGAGAGAGAATTTTTATAATCTTCATCTGGATTCGTTTCATAAATATATCTTAAACACAGAACACTTTTAATGTCTTACTTTGTAGGAGGTTGAGACCAGGAGATGTGCAATACTCTGAACAGCTCCATGGTTAAATAAGATTGTCTGATGATCTGGACCCTTCGAAGGAAAACATAACACCATTAATTCTTTAAAAGAACATGTAAAAGGCTTCCATTATCTGCAATTCACTGTCAAGTATTTAAGACAGATTTAAGAAATTTAAGGTGGATTTACGAACGTTTACTTTGTGATCAGCTGGCATAACATTTTTTAAATAAACAAGTCCAATTCTTATTTTTATAGCATTTGTCCTTTTTTTGGTAATCATTTCCACTTTTTCCTTCAATAGGCAATGCCACTAGTTCTCTCAAATGAAGAAACATGGATAGAGCACTTCTGTTTCTACTCTTCCTCTTGGAAACAATTGAAAGCTCCTGATTTTCTGTACAAGTCACATAAAAGATCCCCAGTCACTAATGTTTTCTTCACTGTTCATATTAAGCATTTTCCACAAATCTAACTTCAGAAGGGAGGGGATTTCATCTGAAATGGGTTCAAGACAGAGCGACAGTGCTTTCAGAACAGATTCACATGTTCCTCCAATTTATTATTCTCATTTTAGTTTCAAACACATTTAGCCACAAATCCAGCCAGCCATGACCTATTGTCATGGTTTTCCTTTGGGTCAATTTGCTTTTACACCCCCCACACAATTACTATTAGTTGAGAGAAGGTTTATGCAGACAAAAGAGACT
>JAYRBT010000010.1:19752091-19768891 GCA_036023395.1 Myiotriccus ornatus | reverse complement strand
CTACATGGCTGCCTAATTTCAACTGTGCAATCCACCTTCTCTTCCATTTTTCTTAAATATGTAATTAGCAAAGGCGTTACTACGAGTTTTGATTGAGTTTTGTCTGGAAATCTACTTGGGCAAAACCATTCACAGCCCCAGGGACGGGCTGGTGGGCAAAACCACGACACCTATTTACTGACCTCAGGCTTTAAAGTTGGCAATGGCTGATACACCAATATTTTTTCCAAAAGAGCATTTGGAATGACACCCAAATAGTGGGTTTTGCAAGAGAAAGGTCTCAGAACTGCTGTAGTATGAGCAGGCTCAGTGAGGCTCTAAAAACAGCGTGCACTCTCAACCCCTGCAGCCCTCAGCAGTGTCTGGGCAAAGCTGATCTGTGACTTGCAACCCTCTCTTGAGGAAGGGGTTCATGACTCTGGCCAGCTCTGCATTAAGCACGGGCTGTGCACAATAAAACTCAGCTTTTAGGATGGCCCAGCTTTTCTCCACACACTGCCCTGACTAATCTGCAAGTGAAGGAAGTCTCTTCACTCCTTCATCTCCTGTTCAAACCCAGCTGAGTTTATGGCACTTCTACACACCCTGGGAGGCATCGGAGACACTTTATTCTCACATTTGAGATGCAGCTGAAATCAGATTCCTCTTAGAATCAAAAGAACATTTTTAGAATATCTCTTACCTCTAAGAAAAAAGCAGAAAATTACTTTTAGATGTAACATATCTGGTGCTTTAAGAGATGCTTCAGCTGCTACTGCCACCAAGAGCTTTCTACCAAAAAATGCAATTCAAACACAGGGTTGAAGGAGGAAAACCACTTACATTGGCACACAGAAGTGGCTGAGGCAATGATTTAAAGCCGCAGCTATGCCAGTGTTGGAGCTGAAGAACAGATATTAAAATATGTGAAAAAAATGAATGAAATTCAAGTAAAAGAAATCATATTGCCCCAGATTTATGATTCACAAGTATCAGTGATTCTTCCAGGAGATGCAGGCGGTGGGTTCTGGGCAAACAGGCCAAAGGCCCGTCCAGAGGTGACACCTGGCCGTGTCTGAGCTGCACAAGGGGAGGCACATGAAAGATCTCCTCTGTACAGGCTGTGTTTGCACACACCATCAGTGTCAGGGCGAACACCACCCAGAAACAGGGACAGCCACAAAGACACAGGTGAAAACTGGAGAAAGAAATTCCATTCCATAATGAAATTTCAAAAGCAGGTACCTAAAGGCACCCTGGATCAGGGATCTAGCACAGGTCTAAGGTCACATAGGAGAAGGGGCCTGGGAGGAAGCTGCCTTAATTACAGGCTTTATCCTGGACCCTTCCCAGACACAGCATTTTAATTTTCAGCTGGCAGTGAAATCATGCAGAGATGTCATTGCTTTCAAACCTAAGTTCCAGAAGTATTTTTTCAAATTATTTATACAACCCTGTGTTTCCAAACACACCTTCTCTCTTTAAACTGATCACTGAAATAGCAAAGTTTACTTACTCACACCTGCCCTGAAAACAAACGAACTGAGACAGACTCTTCCATAGCAAATTTTGACTTCCATTTTCGGAGACCATGTACATCACCCTGATTTCAGTTTACTATTTGCTCCTCTGTTGATAGAACCCTGGCTCTGGATGTTAAGAACTGCATCTGCTCCCCTGTAAATCAACCCTTTCCCTTGCTCAGGATGGCTCTTCTCCAGGGTCAGTGCTTCCCACCCGCTAATTTTAACTCCCACAGTGCAGGGAGGAGCAGTCAGAGTAAAAGCAGAAACCAGCAGCAACGTGCCAAGAACCCAAATTATGGATTTCCCAGCTCAAGAGAACTGGTCTGAGCTTTTCCAGGTGAGTAAGAGAAGGCTGAGAAGCAAAACAAACAAGATGCTGGCAAGGAGAAGAAAAAAAAATGGATGCACCAGGTGTGAGCAGAGAACAGGAGGCAGGAACAAGGAGCAGGAGCTGTGATATGTCCCTGTTAGCTCAATGAACAAATCTACTACAAGGAGGAAAGAGAGACATAAAAGCATCAATACCTCTTACAACCTACACTAAAGCCTTAACTAAGTATTTGTGTAGGACCTTACTGCTTCAGGTAAAAAGGAGGAGAAAGGTTCTCTCACTCACTCCCCATTGGGGGAAGGTGGAGTCTTCATTTAAGATGTAGTGAATACAGAAACTTCCAGTATTTAATCATTTTTCAATTATAAAAATGTACTTTGCCTATCCATCTAAGTCAGAAAGTGCCCTGCAAATTCTGCTTCACTGTACGAGAAGGATTTTGTTCTGTCTGAAAATACACTAATTGACCTCATAATCCTGAAACCCAAAAACCAAACAAAAAAGAAAGAAAGGGGAATTTTAGATTTTCACTTAACAGCTGCATTTGCCTGGGCAAGAGAGAAAGGAGTTCCTGATCAATTCGTGATAATCTGTTTACTCAACCTCAAATATTTTCCTTTGTTATGCAGCTGTTTATTATTCTGTAAATGCAACTATTTCCTAACACTCCTTCCCCCACCTTGCCTTTCCTGTGCAATCATGTTTCTCTCTGCTCACACAACCATCAATTTGTTTCCAAAAACTTCAATTTTTTGACAAAGATTCACTGTAAAATTTGTTTGAGAGGGATCTGGGGGAGGCATTAAGAGCAGAACAGGGAGTTCAGGAGCCCCCCTTGCCCTGCCCTTGGCCAGTGACTGGGCTCTGTTAACGTGTTTGCTGTGCAAGTCACCACCAGGGGTTAAGGGAGCTGCAAGGAAGTAACTCATGTGGGAAAAGATGACAATAAGTGTTTTCCTCCTGGATGAATTACTCAGCAGTTCTCTCACAGCCAGCAGGGTTTATATTGCCACAGAGCCAACTCTGAGTATATAAACTGCCTCCTCTGCCACCCTATAATTAGTCCTGGGTTATTTCTCTTGGAAGCCCACATGGCCTGATTCTTCACCTCCTCCAACTCCTCAGCCTATTAAGGAGACTTTCAAGGGCCACTTAAACAGCAGATGCCTCACTGGTGCATTTTTCTTCTTAAAATACCAATTTTTTCCCCCCAATATACAGATCTGAACTCCCACAGTCCAGTGTAGGATTTTGCCTTAATGTTTTCTTTTAACAATTCTATTAATATCAGCAGCTGAATTATACCTTTATATCACACTAACTCAGTTTTCAGTCCTCAGTTTCACTTAATAAAAGAAATGCACTGGGATGAGTGAACATAACAGTCAAGGAAGAGAAAAACACTTAACAAAGGAATAATCCAGAGTTCCAAAGGTCTCATTGCAAGTGATAAGGTAGAAAGATATTTTTCAAGGTAAATACTTACAAATTCATAAACTTGGGAACTTTCTCATTTGTTAGTCTGGCAGATAAATACCATTTATGACCCTCTAGTTTTAAACTGTTTCTAAGGGGATAAGATGCTGTAAAAATCTTATTTCCTACACTGAATTATTTTGGTATTTTGTTGTATAGCCCACTGGTACAGTAACTACCAAAAAAACTGCAACAATAATACAGAAATGAGTGTTGTGTGGAAACTTGGAGCAGGGGGAGGGAAAGACAACAACCCATGTTTGCGGTGGGGTTGCTGCTGGTTTAAAATTAGTTTTCCCCTATAGAGAAAACCGCATTACACAGCAGGAATGAACATGCACCTGGATACACCTGTGAGGGACAGAGCTCAGCTCAGAGCATTTCCCTTCCTCTCAACCTACAGCACCTCTCAGAAAACACTCCCTGGGTCTGGAACAGCTCCTAAAAGCAGCTGCAGGACCCCCACAGGAGCTGCTCACAGTCTTGAGGCTTCTGGGGAAAAATAAAAGTCTTCCAAGATTTATCCTGCTAATAGTGAGATTGATATTTGCCCAGACTGTTGGCTGGGTTTAGTAGCCAAAGCCTATAAAACCCCCCCTTATTTGCCTGTTTTCTTGTACTGTAGAGCTCACACGACCCCAGTAGATCTGCAGAAAATCCAGAGCAGTAACACTTCAGCCACTGCTGTCCCAACGTTCCTGCCACAGAAGGCAGCACATGCACAGGTTTTTATAGGCCAGAACACAGGAGTTTGCACAAAGAACATGTGTTCTCTTCCTTACTTTGCAGCAGTGTGAGAAGATCTGACATATGTATTCTTGTGTGTATCGAGACCTACTGAGCAGTGTCATGAGGTGGGAGATCACTGTAGCATCCTGCAAACAAGGGAGAGGGAAAAAGGATTAACACTGTATGTCAGCACACTTTCTTCAGTTTGTTACCTAAACAGCACTGCAGATTCTGCACTCAGTGTCCCTCCCTCCACTGAAACTTCCATGGACACACAACAGGACCAATAAAGTAGTTCAGGAGTGAGTTGGAGGCACAAGTGACAGTTCTGAGCTAAATCCTCCCAGAAAAAACAAAAGATCAGTGCAAGTTTGGTATGAAACTTCCGTGATTTGTGTCCAGAATATCTCTGTGACAAAACAATGAAAGAAGCAGGGCAAGCACACCAACTGCACACATGGGCACTGAAAGCATCACTGCAGGAGCTGGCTGAGCCCTGTCCTGCTACAAGGGGGACTCACCTTTCAGTGCAGCTCCCAGGAGAAGGGAGCAGGGAGGGAACAAGGTGCCAGGCTGGACAATGCACAGCGCCCTGGAACCCTGTGGCACTCATTCTGTCACTGATTCCTGGGGGCAAGTGTGTTTGTCTTTCAAACACACTATAGACACTACTGGTGAGTGTGACACCGATGACAGAGAACCCAAATCAATCAGCAAAAGAAAACCACGAGACTCAAGTGGAAGGTTCCCTGCCCGAGCAGGGGGTTGGAACTGGATGATCTTTAAGGTCCTTCCAACCTAAACCATTCCATGGTTCTGTGGTAAGTTCTCCTCTGCAAACACATCCAGTTACTCAAGCTCTGTGGGAAGTCACAAAACTGTAACATTTTAGAGCTCTCAGTTACTTTTACCAGCCCGTTTTAGTGTCACCAACTGTGGTGATATTAAAAGAAACAATGGTCATTTCAGTTTGGAAAGTGGTGAACTAAATTACTTCCATGAGATACAGGGAGCTGAACAGAGGGAAGGATTAAATGAGCTTTCCTTCCCAAGAAATATGTGCTATATTGGCCCTACACACATAAGTGAGACTCTGCTTCACCTGTAGAATGATGAGTTACAGCCCTCTGCTCAGGGAGAGGGAGATCAAAATCACAGCAAAGCCTTCATCCTCGGCTCCTCTGCCAGCACTGAAAGCAGCAGCAGCCTGACTGGAGCTCTGAGTGACTGCAGCTTCAGAGACACAGCTGCTTATGAGAAATTTTATTTCAAATTACCTGAGAAATTTCCAACCACACATTTTAATACTACCAAAATAAACACGTGTAAGTCTCCCCCTTTGCACACATATTTGAGATTAGGCAAAGATTTGCAGCATTTATTTTTTATGTTTAATATTCCATATTTATATACACATACAATTACCGTACTTGTTTCAGGAAGCTTTGCTGCCAACAATCCAGCCTTCTCATTCTCAACAGAAAACAATGGGACAGCAGAGCCAAGAGACACACTGAGAATAAAACCAGTTTGTTTCTACTGCTGGTTTCTCAATAACTGGAAAGGATTAATGTGCAACAGCCTCACTTCCCATTCCAGCATCCTACAGAGAGAAAGTTACCTCCCAAAACCTTCCTGCCAGGCACACTAGCCATACACCCCTGCTCATCTCCTGCTGATGTGCTCAGGAAGAGGAAGGGACAAACTATTTTTGCCAGTGCTCTTGGGCTCTGCCAAGAGTGGCTCCATCTGATGTGCCTTTTCACGTGGCACACTGACACACACAGGATTTCCTTCCAACTCCAGAAGCCAAAGGCCAGCAAGGGACTGGTTTGGTGGCCATCAACTCCACAAGCATACTTTAACAGCAGCGATGGTCAGGGCCACAAGGAAGCACATCCTGACCTTCTCTGGCAGAGGGGACCCTGCAGGGGGCTGTGAAATAAGTGGGGACTGGGCACAGGCCAAGCAGAGCAGCAAATTTCCACAAGAAAGTAAACAGAAGCAGCCAACAGGCCAACCTTGCTCTCAAGAAACAATCTTAGCAGGTCCCCAAAACTTCCTAAGTGTCTCCTTGTTTGAGGCAAAGCCAAACTAACTGACAGCATACTCAGGATTCCTCTGTGGTTCCACACACTTGACCCATTAAAACAGATTCTTGTCCTTTTCTATAAACCTTCAGGAGGTTCTAGATAAGAATTCATAGGTGTCAGTATGCACTGGGGCTCTTGGGGAGAAAAGCAAAGCCAGAAGAGTAGCCCTAATTTATTTACTAGATCAAGGGTGACTGAAGTGGTCCTGTAGAAGTTTTAGGACTTGCCCTCTTTCCCTTAAGCTGTCAGAAAGGTCAGAAAGGTATCTCATCTGTAAACCTGAACCAGTGGAACTGCTTATGAAAATCAGATTTCAGTCAAAATACACAAAAGAATAACATTTAGATTACTCTTTGTTAACTAAAAAAGTATCTGAAATGTATAAAGAGTGCCAGAAGGCAAGACAGGAGCCCCTGAAAATCGGCTGAAGCAGAGAAGTGGAGAAGATCTGATGTTTTCACAGTTCTACTGGAACATATCTTCTCATATCTTTGTTTTTGTCTCCCAAACTACTAAAAATACATTGCTTTCAATTTTGAATAAAATAACTATTCAGTTAAGCTCTTGGAAAATTGCAAGAGTGCTTGTGAGAAAACTGTTAATTGTGCTCCTTGATTTTGCTAAAATATATCCATCTTGTCTAATTATATTGGTATGTTTATCATAAAGAGTCTAGAAAAAGTAAAGGGAGTGTGGACATTACTGACTTCAACTGAATGTGAATAGTGATTCTGTGTCAATATGAGGCTACATAATTCCACTTTTATTCATATTAATACCTAAGCACAAAGGACCTGCCTGCAACCCTAGTGAGTGAGGTTGTGCCTACATTCATAATTGACAGTTAAAACACCAAGATTCACAAATCCATTAAAATATTGTCTGCTAACAAAGTAGTTCCAAGCAACTTATGACAAAAATCTCTACATCACATGTATTGTAACAAAATCATCCAAACAGAACTCAGAGGGAGTTAAACAGCTGCATTTACCTGCTTGGATCCCAATACCTAATTTCTTCATATTCCTTTTTAACACTAAAACAAAATTCGTAAGATCTATTCCTCAAACATTTCTTCATAGTAGAGGATCGCTCTTCTTTTGTCCAAGCCAGCAAACAGAAATGCTCCTATCCACCCAAATAACTTAAATTCAAGCTCCACGAGCTAGAATTGATTATTTTGCAGGTCCTATTTCCAGAAGCAGTTCAGCCTGGAGAACATCCAGCTCAGCCACCACAAAGAGCACGAGGAAGGAAGGAGAGAAGCATTAGAAGCTGACCCAGATTCCTCCTTCGGTGGCAGCGATCCCTGAGCAGTGTGGGATCACCGCTCATTAAACACCTGGGCGTTAATCACTGTAACACAGCCTGATGCTCTCCCTTTCTCCAGGTGACTTCACGTCACCTGGCAGTGAATGCCTTTCACTTGGCATCACCACTCACCTAAGCTGGAGACAGGGAGATTGCTCAGACTGATTCCCCATTGCCTGAGCAGCACAGGCTCATCCTGCTGCAGTGCCTGCAGTCTCCACACTCCCTGGAAGGGCAGACTCATTCCCAGCAGAGAAGGTGCCTCCTCCTGCCAGGCCAGCACAGCAGCACAGACAGCAACTGCCCACTAAAACTGTACCTGAGTCCACTGAGGAAGGAAAATGGGATCACAGCTGAGAACATCTGCCAGGAAACATGGGATAGAAGTGTTTCCTGACACTGAATCCATTCTTTTTGTTTTAGATAGAACAGTAAGAGTGGTAGTGACAGGATATCTCTCCAACTGGATGTGCCTCAGTGCTTCAATCTATTCAACAAGTCAAAGCACCCCCCGCTGTGGTGAGCTGCTGCTTCATGTGGACGCAGCACCTCCCAGGATCACCTCAGAACTCAATTATCTTCACCTCAACAGTTCTCTCACCCCTGCACCCCATGTCACTCCTCATTCCATGTGCAGGATGGTCAAACAATCCCTCTCAGTCCAAGCCTGCTCCCTTCCCGTGCAGGAATTCTCCATAGGATGTGTCCACCTGGCACAACAGTCTGGATACAACCTGTTGTCACATCTCAGCATCAGCACTAAACCCCTGCCCTTTCTGGGAGCTCAGGGTTCATCCAGCTCAGCACACCTATGGGTGGGGTTGCACATTTTCCCAGGACAGATCTCAAGTTCCTACAGGAAACAGCCCAAGTGTTTCCAACTCCGAAGAACTATTTTGTCCTCAGAACTGAACATAATTAATTACACAAAACTGCCAATATTTTATCCTTCAAGCTGCTATACAAAAGGAAAGGTTCAAGAGCAAAGGTGTAGATCTAACACACAGCATTTCTTCTGGGAGAAATATCCAGGTCCCTGGGGATGATGTGGACCTGTTACAAACACAAAGAAATGCTTTAAAAGCAGCACTCTTTGAAGAACTTGTATTATCCTGATTTTAATTGAGAGCTCCTCTGAAACCTCTGGAGTGACTCTAACACCCCTGCAGATGTGGAGCTAACTCTGAACTCCTTGTCTTGGAAACAGTCCTGGCCAAGGTTTGAGAGAGAGTGTCCTCCATGCAGTCAAACCACACAGAAATTCTGGGAAAGTGTCTGTCTTGGATATGCTCAGGATCCACCCTTTCACAAGTTTTCTCCAGATCTGCTGGGCAGGAATGAAAAACCATTGACAAACTTAGTCTCCTACCTTTCAAAATAAACCTGAAAAAGGCAGAACGAGAGGACTGGAAGATGTGAAGCTGCATGGAAATGTTGACAGTCTCCCTGGAGCTGCTGGGTTTGGAAACAAAGAGGGAAGCAGAGAGGCCAAATGGGAACTTTACATTCTTCCCATTCTTCTCAGTGTGGCAAAGCAGAGTGTCTGTCATGAAGTGCTGATTAGGCCCATAATTACTCTTTTAATTGCAAAGCCAATGTCTCAACTGCTGCCTTGTGAAACACAGCCTGCAGCAGCGTGGGCTGTGGCTGCACCTTCCAGGAGACAGGAAAAACACCTCTCCTTTTCAAAGGATCTGCACTTATTACTTTTCAAATCGTGGCTTGAAAAAAGCAGATTTTTAGAAATAGGACCTTCAGCACAGTCATAAAATAATTAACTTCCAGGTGTCCAAGTGGAATGGAAGATGGGAAAATGGGAATTACAGTTGGAACTAAGGAGCAAGGACCCCTCACCAGACGCTCGTTTCCTGGAGTTATGGTTGATTCCAGGACATCCCACTGGCCTGAAGGACTGGGGTAGCAGTTCTGGTGTCACTGCTGTGCAGCACAGAAGGCAAGGGATGAAACACAGAACCCAGTACCTTGGGCACACTGTTCCCACAACATCAGGGGTAATTTCTATGCTAATGCTCTTCTTTCCCATTTCTGTCCATGCTCTTCCCTTTCCTTTCTCTCCAAGATAACAAATCTCCAAGTAGGGAGCCATTAATAGTCTCTACTGAGCACTGATCCCTGGGAATAGGGATGGATGTTAATGGATACAGTCATCTTTAGCCCTGACCAAAGATTGAGAGCAGGAAGCAGATGCCTCTGCAATTACAAACTCGTAGAGGCTGATTTGGGGGAATCTGGAAGCATGGAGTGGAGCCAGAGGAAGCAACAGACACACAAAGAGGAAGCCCTTGGATCCCTCGGGAGAGGTGCCTTCAGGGGTCACACACGCAGTCTGTACTGAGGTTTGTTTCCTTGCTGAACAGCCCAAAAACAACTAGAAAAAAGGCAGTGAACAGTGGAGGACAAAACTGGCTGATTACCTACACACATCAAACAGAAGGTGTGAAGAGCTGCAGGAAGACTTCAGGAGACAGACCCACCAGAAGATGAAGCTCAGGATAGATGTGTGGTAAGACTGACTCTACAGAAAACTGCAAGTTTATATACCTACTTCTGGAGTTAAATGTAGGAAATCATTGGAAAAGGGAGAGAACAAAACAGACATTACAGCACAGGAATTGGTTTTAGCAATGACAGACACCTGAACTGTAGAGAAGGGATGATATCAGAGGCCAGCTGTGCCTCCTTCTCCTCCCTAGAAAGAGGCAGTGCCTGAGTTTGAGCAAGGCCAGGGGACAGCAGTGCCTTCAGAGAGGGCTCTGCCCAGTCACCACACCAGGGGCAGCACCAACAGCCCCACTGTCACACACTCCCAGCTGATCTCAGCATAGCTACAGTGCAGGGACATTTCCTACCCTCCTGGCAGTTCAACACAAATCACACACAGAATAACTAAGAGGAGTGACATTTTGGAGATGAAGTTCTTCCACTGGAAGCACAAAAACTAAGCAGCCCCCTCCCCCCGGAGTGGCAGTACTGGGTCAGATAAAATTAAGTTTCAGAAAGTAATCTTGCCAATATAGCTGTGATGTGAGCACCATTTAGAGACAGCTTTTCTTCCTTAGGATTGCACAGAAGCCTGAAAGTGTTAGTTCTGTTCTTATCAGTGTGCCGTCAACCATCTCATATCAAACACTGCTATAAATGATAGGAGAGCCAGATACCTTCAGTGTAGGTGAGAAATGCTGATGCTGTTGGTCAAACACACCCCTGTTACTACTGCACACAACAAGATTCTTCACTGCCACCACCTCTACAGGTTTTAAAAGGACATCATAATCTGCTTACAACTTACTGTGTACAGCAGATCCTCTGGAGTCACAGGACTGATGAAGATGGTCCGGAGGCATCGCAGGCAAGCTTCGATAAACTTCAGATCTGGAGACAGCAATCCTACAAGCACAGGCAGAAGGGACCATTCAGCTTCACTATCTTTGTTTATTTCAGTCCCTTAGGAACACCTACTGACATGGGCCATGCAGTACCTTGCAGTAAGGCTGGGATAATATGGCAGTCTAGGAGGGATTTGACATTGTTCTCTGTGCCCATGGCGAGGCTGCCCAGCACCACGGCGCACTCCGTCCTCAGCTCCGTGCTCGAGCTCTCCTGCTGAAGCAAGTACAGCAACCTGCAAACAGAATCATTTGCAGAGGAAAATTCAGATAAAGACAAATTAAGAAGCTAAAAAAAAAAAAAAATAATCTGAATCCTGCTATGTAAAGAAAATGAAGTCCTTAATAAAAATACCAAGACTGAATAAGGGTAGATGAATGCTTCACTCATAAGCACCTTTGGACACTTGTTCCCACACAGGTTTCCCTGGGTGTTATGGCAGATGGACACCACAGTGCTGTCTCTCAAAAAGGCAGTGTCACAGCCCTGATATCCAGGATGAGGCCTGTCAGGATACCAGGGAGATCCCAAATTTCAATTGAAGGAAACAAGGCTGCAGTATGATGTCAGTGAAAGGGAACCTCATGCACTCTCCTGACACCCAGGGTCACAGGGGTCACCCAGGGTCATTTCTGCTGACACAATGCTTGGTATCTTTGGCAGTGATTTTTCTGGGTCACAACTGCAAAATAACTCCACCCTCAAGCACAGGCAGAGGGGCTGAGAGTACTCTGGGTTTGGAACACTGAGAAATGATCACATCCGAACATGAAGAAAGCCCAGGAATGTTTTATGTGCAGAAAGGCAGCTGAACTGCAGCTGAAGGGAATCACTTGGAGCCTAAAGCACATCTTTGCCAACTATGTCTCCATCAATTAGGATTCTTCCTGCAGTGCCAAGACACCCAGGAGTCCCTTTGAATGTACTGCAGGTTACAGCAGTAGCACCTGAACCACAGCAGAGATTATCAAAGTTGAGTCCTGCAAAGAGCCCAGAGAGCAACCAGATTCCTCCCTCCCATCAGCACAGCAGATAATCACTAGGGCTCACATCAGCTTAAGATGAAAACAGTTTAACTAAAGGCTCCCACAATATAAATCAGCAAAAGGAACAGGTAAGATGAGCTGTAACTGAGACAGAATTCCTCTGTACCTGTGACACGGAGAGTCACTGAGCTCAGACAGAAATATTGTCCATTTGGTAACACACCGCTGTGTCTGGTGTGAAAAGGTCTCTCCTCAAATGTACTGACACCTTCCCAAGGAGCAATAAGGAGCCAGAAGCCAGCACCTTCCCTAGTGCTGGGCAGGACAGAGGTAGGTACTCAGGTAAACAGATCCCTGAACAAAAATGCCCCAAAACCTGACTTTCTAATCCAAGGCAAAGGAAAAATAACCAGAAGCACAGTAGCCAAGTGCAATGTGGGAACATGGGTGTGGAATGGGCACTCAGGAAGGTGCAAACAGCCCCACAGAGACAGTGACACACAAGAGGATCTTCAGCACACACTCCATAAAATCCAGGCTATCCCAGGCAGCAGATGATTTACCAAGCTCTTGAAGAGGATCAGCAAAGGAACTCCCCACAATTCCCTAACAATTGCTTTGGATGAGAAGTTTTCTGGCTGTGGATCTGTGAGGAACCTGCTTTGCTCCCAAGGCAGGTTTGCCAACAGCCAGGGAGTGCTGGGCTCAGAGGTGTGCTGGGTCACATGTGCCACTGGGACGGGAAGATCTCCAAAATACAAGCACATACTAAAAAGATTAAATATCATCATCTCTTCCTCAACACAGAAAAACAGTTGAAATGTGGCAGAAAATTAACGTGTGCGATGCAAGAAACCCCAAAAGCACAGGTGTCTTTCCTCCTTTCAACTTCCTTTGGATTCAAAGGATCAGACTGGCATCAATTCAGGATGGCAGAGACTTCCTGAATCATTGCTGTTTTCTTTAACCTGCTCCTTCCAGAGAGTTATCAAAGGCATCCAGGTTCTTTGTCCCTGGTTGTCTGGTTTATCTGAAAGACCATTTATTCCTGATATGTAGAAACCTCTTCTAATTTCTTGTATAAATCAATTCCTGATTGACACCAATTTGATACAGCAAACATATTATCCTCTAATTTGTATAAGTTCTTCCCAGTTCCCACAGTGCCCAGCTAATGGTCCTGAGGCACTTTGGCCCAGACCAGCACATGGTCAGTGGGGCTGATCTGCGGCTCTTCCTCTCACTGAGGGTCCTGCAATACTGACAGGGCAAGGGATCCTAAAAAGGCCCAGAAGATCAGCTGTTCCACAAAAGCATCTCTCACACATTTGTGCAACCCCAAAATTAACCATATCCACATTATCAGCTTCTAGGAAAGGAACAGAAATGATACTGCAGGCAATTAAATTACACGTTTCCAAAGCTCCAAGTTCTGGTGCTGTATTATTTGAAGTATCAGCTGTGCCATGGCCAAGGTGAAGATCAGTGCTGTTGCTGAGGGAGTACAAAAGAAGCAAAACACATAATCACTGTTATGCAGAATCATCACCTAGTAAAAACAGCGCTCCACTTGCAATCCCAGTGGGAGTGGATAACCTTGCACTGCTGTTGCTACACAGACAGCTGGGTTTTTTCCCTGCCTTGTCCATCAGGTAAGGACAGACACGGACACACAAATGCACTGAGTGATCCCAGCTAAAATTCATCCTGGAAAAGATGTGAAGTTTTTTCTGGACACTGAGCTCCCTGCCATACGGAAAGTACAGTCTCATCTGCTGTTTTAACTCTGACTGACTCCTCTGCTGTATGAGTTGGTATAAACTGATCCAATTACTAATTAAAAAATGTCAGTAGCCATCACCTTTTTTTAACAGCTTTCAATAACCTAGAGGTAAATTTGGAAATTCAAGAGTATTTCCCACCATTTTCACTAGGAAGTCCTGAAAACCTGCTCTGAGGTGCATCTTCCCTGTACAGATCACACCAATGGCCTTCTCTGGTTACTGAGGACAGAAAACTCTGCTCCTTATACCCAGACATGTTCAGTCACAGAATCACTGAGGTTGGAAAAGCCCTCTGAGATCGAGCTCAACCGTTCCCCCAGCACTGCCAAGGCCACCACTGTCCCGAAGTGCCACACCCCTGTGGCTGTTAAATCCCTCCAGTCATAGGGGCTCCACCCCTGCCCTGGGCAGCTGTGCCAGAGCTGGACAACCCTTTCCATGTTGGAATTCTCCCTCGTACCCAACCTGCCCCTCCCCTGGCACAGTTTGAGGCCATTTCCTCTCCTCCTGTCCCTTGTTCCCTGGGAGCAGAGCCTGACTTCCCCCAGTTCCCCTCCTCCTGTCAGGGAGTTGCAGAGCCAGAAGGTCCCCCCTGAGCCTCCTTTTCTCCAGGCTGAGCCCCCCCAGCTCCCTCAGCCACTCCTGCTGCTCCAGCCCCTTCCCAGCTCCATTCCCTTCCCTGCACACGCTCCAGCCCCTCAATATCATGTCCTAAAAAGACCTTTCTCCCCCACCCCCCAAAGGATTGTTACCAAATTCAAAAGCACCCTAAATTTTGAAGGTTGTTCTTTTCCAAGGAAAGTAATTGCTATTTTCTTCCCCATTAACACTCCACACTGGGAACAGATGTTACAGCAATGCTGCTGCTAGAGAGTGAAAATGAACTGCACCAACTATAATCTACAGTCTTTATGTGTGCTTAAAATAGAAAGTCTTAACTAAGATTTATAATTAGTGAAGATCAAAATTTAAGTTCAGATTTTATATACAATAAGATTCTGAAATATTAATAATATCCTTTTCTACATCTTTAAAATAAGTTTCTGTTTCAGACTAGGTTGTCCACAGAGCTAGACATCCATATAATAATATTTTCTATTTCTGTCTTAAAAAGACAGAACTGACACCAAGTAACACTGAAAATTAAGTAGTTACATGACAAGCTATGAAACTACAGAAAGTTTCAAGTCAGGAGAATCCATATAACCACTGAAGATGAAACTGTGCATTAATAAACTATTGTCAAACATTAAAGACAAAGCCCACATCCTTCTACTGTCCCAAGGAAAATCCTGGACTGGCTTGCTCTTCCAAGGGTCTAGCCTGGACAAATCCAGCAAAGATGGAATACATTCCTCCCATATATGAATATCAACAGCATTAAAAGGTAGAAAAATGGCACATACTTGCAGGGTGTAATTTGGATCTTGGAAATTTCCAAAATATGACTAAGGTACTTGTCCACAGCCCACATTTTAAGAACAGGTTGTCCCTGTATGACCTGGATCCTGATGTCCAGCCTTAGCCCTTATCAGCCACCTCTGTGACTTCCCAACCTGCAGAAATACTGGACCAAGGCCCTGCTCTGAACCATGACTCACTTTCATAGAGCCCAAGAGCTTCAGGAGAGGCCAAAGGCCTAAAACAGCTGCTGTGAAACAGCAGAAAGGGGCTCCTGTTGTTGTTGACACTCTGCAGCCCGTGATCCTACAGGGAAGCTCATTACAATGAGACAGGACAGGAAACAAAGCAATGGAAAGATCTCACAACATCTTTATGAATTTTAACCCAAGGTTTTAAAATGCAAAACTTGGACATTTTTCAAACTTCTATAAGGCTCCTTAAGATAATTTTCTCTAACATTTATACAGAGTACACGTTCCTCCATTAGTCCATGCCCTTCTGAGGGCAACAAACTGATTAAAGCCCCTTTCTCAGATGTCAGGAATGTATCCAGGCAATCATACCCACAACAGGAAGGTCAGCAAATCCATCCAGAGAGACACTTCAACAAACTCCAGGCATGACCGTGCCGAGAAACCACAACTGAGGTGGGATGTACTCAGAGCAACCGGTCAGGACTCACCTGGGAAAGCCACGGACCTTCTGAGGTAGAAAAGGAAAGAGCTGCTGAACAAGAGGTAATTACAGTGCAAGGAACAGTGCAGATTTTCCTTTTTTTTGAGGATGATTGAGTTGAGGGAGGAGCACCAGAGTTCTGCAGCGTAAGACAGACATGTGTGACCTAGAGCTCACCAATCCAGCCTGAACACAGACCTCATCCAGTTATAAACAACAGAAACTTCCTCTCTGACAATCCAGCCTGCTTCCAAGTTGTCACAAAAGCCTCTGAAGTTCTTAAAACACCTGGGAAGGAGGTGAAACTCAGCACTTCATCAAACCCCACAGCGGGCAGTGGAGACAGAGCTCAGGGTAACAGTTTGATGAAGCTCAAGACACTTTTTATCAAGTATATGAATCAATGAGAGCTTGAATTCAACCTTGATTATCTGAGTATTTATTATTAGTCCCTTTCCAAAAGGAATGAAACACTGTTTGCTGGAATTACCACAATTCTTATTAGATCTTATTCTGCCTGGAAGATTCTTGTCTTCCAGTCCACTAAAAACCTAAAACTCTACCATGGAAGCACAGGTGATGGAAGCACTCCTGAGGTGTCTGATTTACTGCTGGCTGACAGGACATGGAATAAAAAGCTGCCCCATGCACAGAAATTGAGCTCTGAAGGTGCTGCAAGTCCCAGTGAGAGTCAATCCCAAACTGTGGACTCAAGTAACGGATGAGAATAGCTCAAACAAGATAGGATAACACACTTTTTTTTTCCAAAAGACTGCTCTTTTTAAGGCTTTTTAAGCACTACTTTTCAAACATAACAGGAAGCAGTCACTGGCCACAGGATCTTCCAGAGCAAGAATGAAGTATGATTTCAAAAGTACTCAGAATAATTTCTGTACAACAATACCTGAAGTGACAAATTAAATAGTTACAGATTCTTACACACAAGGTGTGGGGGAGCCCAGCTGGCCCTGGGCTCTCTGTAAGCTGAGATACTGAAGATGGAACTTTACACCTGGCAGAAGGTTAACCACGGACAGTAAGGACTGTGGCACAGGGTGGACTTCCTGCTAGCATGTCCACCTATGGCATATGGACATG
>JAYRBT010000010.1:19731509-19751870 GCA_036023395.1 Myiotriccus ornatus | reverse complement strand
ACCCAGAAGTGTATAAGTAGAAGCACTGTTGTAATAAGGGGGGGCTGGTATCCCTGGTCACCGTGCCGTCCTCCCGCCTCGACCGGACGACAACAACAAGGACTCAAAAACATGAGTGATTTTTATGACTCTTAGTCAAAGAAATCCATCCTGCAGTGAGGTGTCACAGTCTCCCTTCTGGAAGTGACAATTCCATATCTCCAGAGGTTGGATCAAGGGCCGGGGCTAACTCTGCTACCTCAAAACCCTGCAAAGCACAGATAACTGCTGCTGAAACGTTTCATACACCACAAACAGGACTGTCAGCTTCCTAGAGGAGCCAAGTGGAGCAGTATCCAGTGTATGAGCTGCAAAGAAAGCTTTTCCTTTGGGAATAAAACAAGGAGTCTCAGCTTACAGCTCCGGTAATTTATCCTAATGCTGAGACATCCTCACTTGCATTAATATTCCATGAGTCGTTGCATACACACCACATAACCTGCATCCAATCTGACTCTTGTTCACTTAGCTAAATCCAATTCCAGGGAGTTTTAATACCTGAAGTTGTTCACACATGCACACTTTTGGAGTGACTTGAAGGATATTCCAGTCGCTGCAGAATGGCCTCTCCTCTTGGTTACTCCATCAAAAAAGCTCACACCCAATACATGAGCACTGTCAGATCTGCAGTCTCTGTGAGTTAAATTTATTCCACTTTTTTCCCCCTAAGACCACTCCATGAATCATTTAGCAAAACATAAAATACATCCTGTCTTTGCAGCCATTTATACAAGAATCACACAGCCCCTGAAGCCAAACATCGGTGCACTTACACTGACAACACTCAGAGCTTTTTAACATACACAGCGAATTACACTGGTTCAGTTCAGTACTGTTCTTGAGATGACAAAAGCTTTTTGCTTCACAAAAAATGTGCTAATAGGCATTATATAAAGCAACATCTTCATCCACTCCTGCTTCAACCATCTCATGACTTTGCTCAAGACTGATGCCTTGTAAGCTCCTCTCTGAACTGTTCATTCCATTTACCTTTATAAAACACCAACATTCAAACTTTACTCTAGGTCTTCCAGAAATTCCTGTGTGGAAGTATTTTTTTCACGTTAGAACATCAGCCAGTCTATGACCACCACCTGAAAAACTACTGCTCAGTCAGACAAACCATCTCTAAAAGGTCTGTCTGAGGGTGCCAAGTGACCTTAAAACAAAACCCAAGCTGTTTTTACTTCCCATTCACCTGCAGCTTGAAATTTTCCATTGTTCACAAAAAGATTAAACTGTATTCCCACTGAGTCTGACATCACCAAACAATATCCAGCATCTGCACATGAAACAGGATGTCAAGAACACATTTTTGAATATTTTTGGACAGATTTGACTCTTACATCACCTTAGGAACAAATAACACAACATATCACAAAGCTACTTTCTACACAGCGTTTTTAAACCCAAAACTTAAAATTCTAACAAAAATACACAGCAGGAAAGGTGCTATCAGAGGCACAGGTTCCATCAGAACAGGTACTTCAGAGACAGGGGCCTGGACAGCCATTAAACAGCAGCTCTCAGGCAATTCTGATGACTTCCCTCACGTGCACTTCAAGCTGGGCTAGAGAACACCTTGTTCCAGTTACCAACACCTTCGTGGAGAGGGTTAGTGCTCATTAAGAGACATCATTATGCAACCAGGCCCTGACTCCTGACCTGTTTAAGCCAAAAGCAAAGAGGAGCACAGGAGGCTGTGAGGGGCCCTGCTCTCCACCTCTTTCTCCACCCTAAGGCAAGGGAAGCCTTGAAAATTATCAGCAGGGCAGGTGAAGCTCCTTCCCCTGAGCACACCAAACCCCAACATCTGGGCACAGATCCCTGCCCTGGGGGGCACATGACATAAAGAATCCCAACACCAAGAGCACAAAGAACAGAACAAGGCATCAGGAAACAATTGTGTCTTGGCCTCATAAGGAGGTCCAAGAGTTCTGACTGAACACCTCATTAGTGCGCCTGGGACAGAGCCATCAAAGGCATTTTCCTTCTCATCTTTTTTAGTAGGTTACACAGTTAGCAAAGCAGCAGCCTTTTATTGTTTTATTTTTTGCAAACTCTAAAAGAACATTGCCTGAAGGAATCTGATTATGTTTAACAATAAATTGAAACATAAAATCTCAGGGGTGTCCACATTGGTGTGTTCACAGCCCTAGAAATAATTTGAAACCCCAATAAATTCTATTAGTTTTCACTTCCACAGACAACCTGACAGTATGCTGAGCAGAACTGAAAATTCAAACGAAGGCACGGAAAGGAATCCATCAGCACCTCTACAGGTCCTTTAAAATGTGCTCCAAAGAATTTAAAAAGATTAAAAAACCCAACAGCTAAACAGAACCTCTAATAAATGACTTAGGGAAAGGTTAAAGTTGACTACATAAGGTTCTTTGAGGTGCACCTACCTAGAGAAAGCCTTGGGAAGAAGTACACTACCACCTTACAGCTCCAAAGAACTGCCTGTGTGACAAGAGAACAAATCAGCTGAAGTCAGGAAATCATTTTTGGGAAGTGACAAGAATGATTTAGTGTTTTTGTCAAAAGCCTTGGGTGGTTGGGATTAAGATTTGATTTAAAAACTCTGTGTTCATTTTGGAGCAAAGGAATAACTGAAGCTCTTAAGAAGAAACTGTCTCTGAAGTGGATTAGACTTTAAATATTGCACTCTCAGCAATAAGTAGATCAGCACTAACGTGACTCCGGTAAGGTTTTCGACAGGTAGCACAAGGGACAGGCAGACAGCCCTGCTTGCTGGCTGGAACTGAACACTGCCTTCCCCCTGCTCTGCCCTCCACCAGCTGAAGGGAGAAGGAAACACATGCCAGGCCCCAAGGGTCCCCTTGGTGCTGGATGGCAAAGCAGCAAAGCTGCATCTCTTCAGTGCTCCACAGACCTAACACCGACCCACAGCTACCTCCTCACGGGCTCAGTTCATCGAGTGCTTTTCTTCTCCAGTTCCATCTCTCAGCAGCTACAACTGGGAGAACTGGGAGCAGCAGCACTGCAGACTAAGTGCAGTTCAGAAGCCCTATCCAAGGGACAGACAGGAACAATCCACATTTGAACTGAGTACTAAGGCACTTTCCTGAGATTTAGGCTAGGAGAACAACCGATGGAAAGCATTAAATCCTGAACTTGGGCTCTGAGGACGTGTCTGCCATGGAGACAGACACAAAAGCTGCAGTATTTGTTGTCGTAAAACTGTTGAGTAAAGGAGCACACCAATAATTATTGTGGACTTCTCCTTAGTCTCTGCTGGCACTTATGTGGGGGAGAAGGGAAAAAAAAGGTGAAGGACAGTACAAGTAGGAAACCACTTCCAGACAAGGCTAAGTTGGCCTGCCACTGAAAGAACTGGACCTGAGAATAACTCTTCCCCTCTAAACCTTAGAAATTCTATTTTCTGGGATTGCTACTAAAAAGTATCAGTTTCAAACAGTAATGTTTCTGCAGTCCTGACAGAGGGGTGCCAGGCCAACATTCCATGAGAATTGAAATCCTGTGATTCTGGGAAGAGATATAGAAAAATCTTTTCTTTAGAAACAAAATCCACATCCAGGCTGGCCACATTTACATTCTGAACATCCAGGGCCATGTCTCTGCACATGTTTGTACAGTTTTAACACCTCTAAGTTTCTAAGTCCAGATATGGAAATTCTGCCAGCTTTCTTTAATCCCCTTGGTTTTTCTTAGCAACCCTTCCAAAACAAGGGGTCAAGGGTGACCACAGGTCAGACTGAACTTCAAAGGGCCTAAAAAATTTTATTTAAGCTACAGGTACATCTCCCTTTCCAAAGATGACCCCACGGAACAGCTGATGGACTCAGGAGGCCACAGGCCCAGAGCTGACAGCGATCCAGCCATTTTTCCTGCATGGAGATCAAGGCACTTTGCATTTCTTTCCAAGCAGCAATCTAATAGTGTAAAATAATATGGCTATTACACACACACCAGTAGTATTTGGGCCCACTTAAAACACAAGATACTTCCTAGACTTGTTTCCAAACCTCACATGAGGCTGTTCTAAGACGTGAACCCGCTGTTCTCTTTTCCACCAAGCGCCAGGTCTGAAGGAGCTCTTTGCCTCCAAAGGGTCTTTTCTGAAAAAGCTTGCTGGAAGAATACTTGGGCAAGAAGAGGGAAGCAAGAAATGAGTAAACAAGAAGCTGAACCCCAGGACAAAGCAGCAGCGGAATCCTAACAATCCCCAGGCCACCAGAGGAAAGAATCAACTTCCCCTGGGAGGCTGCACTCGAACTCTGGGAAAAGGAAACTGTTCTCCTCGTTGCCTTTGCAGAGGAGACCCAGACCAAAGGATGGCAGCTTGCTCACTCCTCTGCTTTCTGAGGGAGAGGTGTGGCTCTGCAGACTGGAATTCCACAGGTGCCCCCATCTAACAAAAAAAGCCAGTGGATTCCCTCCAGCTTGACAGAGCCCAACCAAGAGAGTTCTCTAACCCAAATGGTCTGTAACATGTGTAAGTCTGTCTGCAGCACCTGGAGGAAATTCTACAGCCTTCAGGAAGGCACTTGGGGGCAGATGATGTCACTTGGGTTATGGCCAGTGAGAAGTGTCTTTTCTCACAATTATCCAGTCCATTTACCTTCATCTATTCTCCTCCTCTGATAGCCTTGATACTGGATTTCTTGTCATTGGAGAAAAACTTGTCCTGAAGTGAGGACAAGGGTAATAGTTCTTTTGTAAGATTTTTCCCAGTCCAGTCATTTATTTGCAGTTTTAGATTAACCATTTAATTTACCTGGGCAGCCAGAAGGCACTACCAACAACAAAGAGAAAAAACACTTGTGCATTTTCATTCCTGGGCACAGAACAAGCAGCAGCAGAAAGGAGGAAAACTGCAGGAACACAAGTCCTACAAAATGCAAGAGCAGGCAGAGTCTAGATTTGGAAGCTGGAGATCTTCTGTCACTTTTCAAATGGGAACCACAACAGTCAGCAGGAGTTGCAAAACTCCCTTAGGGTCTGTTGCTGAAAGAAATTCCTTAAAACTTCCCATCGTCTTCAACAAATGTCCACTTCAATCTTTCCATCTCATGTGAAGTCTTCTCTTCACCTGTTTGTATTTGGTCAAAACTGAAGAAAATCCAACAAGTTTTGGAGGGGGGGTTGTCCCCTCTGCTAATCCCTAGAGAATTTCAAGGGCTGGCCTTGACGCAAACTCAGTCTGTAAGTGAGAGGATATTCTCTGTAAATAAAAAGCATTTTTGACAAGCCAGTAGCAGCTCTCGAGCTCATCAGCTGAAGCAGCAAGGCAGCAATAAAGTATGATCAATGGGGCTTAATCCTCTGAAGCAGGTGAGGAAGACAAGCAAATTATCTCAGATGTTTTTTAATATTCTTAAATAAAATCTTTAACATAGCCTTAAACATTTTCAGTTATGAACTCACCAGGCAATGGGCTGAAGAACAGGATTAAGGTATAACCACTTCCATCCATCATTGATATCAATGCCAAAAATTAGATTTGATTCCTGAGCTGATAAAGTTTAATAAAAATCACCAGGACTACTTTAGAGAGTTCTATGAAATTCTAAATTAAAAGCATTACTCAACAGCCTGTTCTGTAATACATGAGTTTAACAGATATTTCAAGTCTCTCTCAGTTACATTACAGAAAGTATTCAGTCAACTACAATCAAAGTTAAAACAAAAGAAGTGCCTGTGATCTAAGGCTCATCATTCCAGACCTGTTGTCAATCAGTGAAAAGGAGAGTAGCAAAGGACATACCTTGGAACTGCTCCCAAAACAATCAAGTTGGCTTTTTGTTTGTTGTTTCCAATTACAGCATTTTTCATATCTCTGTAAATCCAGAAAGAAAAACAAACCCTGGTAAATTACGCTGAGGTACTGAGGGCTTATCTTAGAATTCACCATTTCCATGAAGGCTTAGCAAGCACTTTTGCACATGTCCATGCTGCACTACAGACTGAGCAGTGCTCCAGGGCACAGTGTCCTCAGCCCACAGGTAACACCCAGAGCCCTGGGATTCCAGTCCATCCCAGCTTCTGCAGGGAAGCAAAAACCCAAGCTGTCTCACATGCACACCAGACACAAAGAGCTCTTATGGCTGCAGAAAACTAGATATATTTGTTCACCGTGCCCATACGGTCACCAGACTTCCAAAATCATTTCAAAAACCCCATTATTGGTTGGCAACTTAAATGTTGGTGATTTCAAACATTAACTGAGTATTCTACTGGGTGCAGGAAAAGACAAGCTCAAAGGAAAAAAAAAAAGGAACAAGGAGCTATCACCAGTCTCCAGAGACCAGACTTTCACTTTCCTCTTCACCCCAGGCTTCCTTTCACCAATTTCAGTAGGACACCTAAACATCTGTAAGTCAAAATCTCAGGAACAACAGCATTTTCCTGCCTGAGAGTTCCTGCAAGGTTAAACACATGAAAGGCATCCATGCTGTGGTACAGGGACAGGGGAAGCACTTTGGAACAGTGGACAATTCCTAGTGGCTTTGCACACTAGGAATTCCTACGCAAATGTGTGGTTTGCAACCTCGGTCAGGAAATTGTTACTGTATCCTAAAAACCATCCTGAACATACGGAGAGCCTGAAAGCAAGCTGGCAACTTATGACCAGTTCCAGGAAATCAAGATGATACATTTCCAGGAAACTTTGTAGTTGTAGAGACCTTTAAGAGCAGAGAATAAAAAGAGACCAAATTCAGGTAATTTTTATCAACAACAAAAAAAAAATAAGCTGGATTACTGTAGTGTTAGTTGAAAAACTGATAAATTAATCACTGTTTAACTATGCCCATAAGTCATTCAGGTAATCTGGGAGCTTTAGTGGCTTTAAATCAGCATATTTTCTTGCCACTAGATCACTCTTTCAGCTGCTACCTGCAAAGTTTAAGGGATTTGGAGCACCCCTGCTGTGTAAGATCCACCCTGGCCAGCAGGAACACCACACAGGGCTGTGGTGGCCCACTAGACATAATCCAGTGCAATAACCAGCTGTCTCAAGTTTAACTCACTTCATCAGAGCTCAAAGAAACTTCTTAGCCAAGGCAGGTAACATTTGCTGGCATAACAGAACCTGGTTCTTCCTGAATTTCTCCCGGAGGCTCGTCCTCTTACCCTGCCATGGAAGAGGGCTGCAGGAATTTTAAGGCAATGGAAGGGAACTCCTGGAGGTAGGATGTGATCTCAGAGCTCCAAGCCGGGAGCAGCACCGACAGCAGCTGCCCCGCAGTTCTGCGCCCAGCTGAGTCCGGGCAGAGCCAGCAAAGGCCTCAGCAGACAGGGCCCAGCCACCAGCACAGCTCCAGAGCTGAGCTCCAGCAACAGACACTGGGCCTCGCTGCTGCACCTCCCCAAGCTTGCTAACTTCACCCCACAGGACAGGAGGGAGAGGCGAAAGAGCAAGATCAGAAGGCAGGCGAAGCTGGAAGCCCCAGAAAATCTCAGGAGCAGACTCAAAGACTGCAATAAAACCAGCCACAGTCCTTCAGTGGTTTCTATGCTGAATGCTTGATATCCAAATATCCCAGTCATTTTTCAAGGTTTTTAAAATACCAGAGTCAGTCCAAAACAGTGGCAGAAACAACAATAAGACATCTCAAAGGAATAATGGAAGCTGTCCCAACAGATGTGCTAATTCCCTGCTCAGGCCACTCCAGGACTCCTCCAGAGGCCCCTCTCTGGTGTCTGAGGCACCAAAGCTGCACCACATCAGGGATCTGCAGAGGCACCTTGGGAGGTCAGAGAGGGGACACCAGCTCAGCACTCTGAACATTCACAGATTTGGGTGACATTTTAATGCTCTGCTCAGGAGATTTTACAACAAACCAAACAAACCACAAAACACCACCAGCCAATTTTTTGACTCCTGCCCCAACCCCAAAACAGAATGGTTAAACCCTAAAACCATTTCATATGTAATAGTTACTGACTATTAGAATTTGATTTAGAGACCCTTTCACAAGTGGCAGGAGTATGGCCAACTTCCATAACACTCATATTGAGAGGGTCAGCGAGGACACAATCCTGATCTGGAACTGATTCTGATGAGTTTCTCCAGCCCAGGTCACAGAGTTCCTCATTAAAGTCATGGCAGATAGACAAGAAATATCACAAGCTTGACATGTCTGACAAATCCAACACATGTACATTCAAACACTTGCACGTGCAAGCAAGTAAAATACCTTCCAATTGGTAAAGTGACCAAAACCTGTCCGAGACAGGCCCCAAAGGCCCCTGTGTTTGTGGGCATTATGGCACTCCCAAGTTCCCTTCAATGTTTCTCTCTTCCAATTTGTCACTTACAGAAATGCACCTGCTGAACACACTGGGAGCAGGTGGATATGGAAAGCAAGAACATCCTTAAAATACCATAATCCAGTGCTGAAGAGTAGAGGCCTTTTATGTGTACTATGAAAAACAATTATGTGATTCCATATTATGTTTCATGAAGATTTTCCTGATTGGGAAGGTAATTCCTTGAGAAGTAAAGAAGTACCACATGCTGTTGTAGACTACCAGGTCCTTGGTGAATCATGAACCTTGGAAACACTGAGGGCAACTCCCTTTTTTGAAAACATCACCTCCAACGAGTTGGAGCTTGACTGATTTCAGATCCAAGATGACACGAGATTCATCCAAGGGGAAAAAGCAAAGATCACTACCTTTGTACAAGAGGTAACAAAGAAACCTCAGGAATTACTAGTCCAAAACTAATATTTCCAAGTGTCAGGAGCACTGCTCCCATTCCTTCTGCGAAAAGGAGTCCTTGGCATGAGGGAACAGCAGCAAAAACACAACTACAGAGAGGTGGGAACTTCAGAGCCCTGTGAGTCTGTGGTGACTCCAGGCCTAGTGTGTGATCCAGAGGGAGATGGGGGCTTTCCGGATTCCAGCAGGATACCAACCCACTGCCAGGCAGCAGCACAGCCCAAGCAGCCTCAGAAAGGAAACAGCCCCTGCACCTCCAGCACTGCTGAGCTGCTCAGCCTCACAACTGCAGCTGGTACAGACCAAAATCCACCTCAGGACAGAGCTCCTGAGAGGCACCCAACGTTGGTTGGGGTGGTTTGTTTTTTTTTTAAAGAGCCTGTGCATTAAATCTTACAGTTTATATTCAAGCTAAATTCCAAGTTTTTAAATAAAATAACCTGAATTACAATCACTCCAATGCATAGATTTAAAATCTGATAATTGGTATCTATGCCAACATTTTCTTTAAACCAGTAAATTACATGGAAAAAAAAAAAAAAACCTTTCAAGGAGGAATAATACAGGCTGCCAACAACAAAATTCAGCAAAGAGATCCTAGCTAAGCACTTGGGAATATTGCTTCCTGAGGTGTTCAACCAGCTTTTTCCATCTCTTATGGCTTCTCAAAGAAATGAGAATGCAGTTCCATCAGCTCAACTCTGTGACCACTCAGCTTTAAGTCAGAAACAAACTGGAGACTGGAAAAGCAGCAGGACTGATTTTCTTCCTATCAATTCAAGAAAAGGGGGAACAATTACTGGGTGAGGTTTATCAGCTCTAACAATGTTCTAGAACATTGCAGCCAGAAGCAATCAGTGCAATTAATTAGCTAGAAATAAAACGCAATGTATGCTAGTTTTTAAGTGTATTAGCACAGCATGAGTGTTTAAAATATTTTAGGGGTACATTAAACTCACCAAAAACTCTAATTTCCATGCAATTGCAGCCTGACATGAGTTACAAGAGGAACTAATCTGCCAACTGTGCATGAAGTACTGTTTTTATTCTGAAGGTAAATGTCTGCTGGTTTAAAGGCACCAGATATAGCTGCTTCAGATAAGCAAAAAGCAATATTAAATATTACAATTTGTGAGTAAAATATGGCCTTTAAGTTTCAAGGATTCCTAACCAATAAAAAATAGTATTATTAAATGTCTAAGTCCTGAAAAAATCAGCTCTCCAGCCTGACAATGGCAATTATTACTGTAGAAGCAAGTTAAAGTGCTGAACTTTGTTCTAAACAGAAATCACTGAAGGTCAACTTTAAGTTTGGGACTCCTCTCACTAAATTAAAACCCAATAGAACAGCAGAGTGAGCCCAGGCCCCTGTTGGGAAAGAACAGCATCCCAGGGATCCATCCCTGCACCTCTGCTGCCAGGGAGACCCTGAAGGAGCAGCGTAGAGACAAGGACACCCCTGGGAGGATTTAGTTGTGCCTCTGCTTTTAAATACGGAAAATCAGGCACAAACAGAAGAAATAAAATCCTGAGAGGAAGCCCTGGAGCTTTTCTAAGTCACCTTCTAGCAAAGCAACACAACAGAGTTCCAAACAAGCCCGAGTGACTTGAGGAAGCAGCCACAGGAACTCCACAGAAGAGGAGGAAACAAAGAGCCTGCAGGACATTTCCTGTTCTGTGGCTTCTGAAAACCCAGCAGGTGGCCACATTCAGGGGTTCCTAGACAGAGAAGGATTTCAGACACAAGAGGAACAATCCCAGAAGGAAAAGTAGCCCTGGACACCTCAGGTCAGTGCTTTCACTTTTCATACAAAACAGTTGCAGGAGCTCCTGAGCTGATTACATGGCCAGAGGAAGCTCCAAACAAAGCCCTGCCAGGAGATCTATCCACCAGAGGCTGAGCAGAGGCACCAACAATGGGATGACGCAGAGCAGAGTTCTCAAAGCCTTCAAGAACTCAAAATGCAGGCAGCCAAAGAGCTGAGGGACTGGAGCTGGTACAAGGACACAGCCCAAACAAAAACCCTCTGCCCCAGCTCCAGGAAAGTCTGAGTTACAGGGTCATACAAACAAATGGCACCTGGGCTGGCTGGACTCCAGTCAGGAGCTCTCTGTGGGGGTAAGGTTTGGACAATCATGTTTTCTACACCTTTTCCCTCCTTTCCCTCTCCTTTTCTTCCACTTTCCCATTTTTTATGGACAGATGCAAAGCAACACCAGAAAAATTAACAACAAATGTTGTAGTTAAAGTATGTCCATCGCTACTGTGGCAGAATTCATTTCCAGGATGGACACTGCTATGGCTTGAAGCTGTTTTCTGCCCCCTTAGCAAGGAGCTCAGTGTTTGTACTGACATGATCACTGGTCCAACTGAGGTAATAACATGTTAAAAGCTCCTGCCAACTCAAGCAAACCACAGAAGTCATAAACCAGCTTGTTTTTAAGGTTAATCATCAAGTTGGGAAGAAGAGTTTCAAGATTTCTAATCCCATTCAAAAAATACCACTTGATGCAGTGAAAAAGAAGATTTTACAGCAAAGAACAAAGTAGCACATGGAGACCGTGTTACTCAACTAATTTGAATTTTAACACTTAAACTGTGACACGATTAACATATACAGTGCAAACTAAACAAACTCAATATTTAAACAAAAAAAAACCTCAGTCCATGGTTTTTCTCTGTTCTCGAACCTCAGTGCAGAAAATCAAGATGCTGGAGACAAAGCACCTGGCACTGGAGAACTGGGGAATTTAACAAATATAATGCTAAAAGTGATCCTTTAGTCCAACTCCTCCATATCACAGTCACAGAACTATCTCAGATGTCCTCTTTGGAGAGGCAACTTACCTTGTCCAAAGTTCTCTTGCCAAGGAAAGTCTACCAAAAAGAAAGGGATGTGTTTCAGTGATTCATACCCGTAGTTAGAAATACTTACAGCTCGCTCCTGCCCTGGATTCATCCCAGTTCCCTCGTGTGTGACACACTGCAGACCCCTCTCCTATCAGACCCTTGCTGCCCTGTGAGAGCTCACAGCAGTCAGTTCACCTGCTGCCCTTCTGATCAAGCCTAACAACTTCAGCCCTCCATGTCTTTGGCTTCAGTTTCAACCCAACCTCCTTCCCAGTCTCTGTTCACTGACAAAAGGGAGGTGCTGCTTTTCCCACCTCTCCCAAGGGGGTTTTATCGCCTCATCCTCTGCACTGGGTCTGCAAATTATGCTACAAGTGGCATGAGATCACTAATAGACAGAAAACTCAGCCTTAAGAACAGTGTAGCTCCAAGTTAAACTGCTTGAAGTTAGTGGAGGATGGTAGTTTAGCTGGCTTTTATTATATAACCTTCATAAACTAAACCACAGCCCAAACCAAAAGAACCACATAAACCATAGCTAGAGCTCTGTACTATCAGCATTTCAACCTCTATTTAACCAAACTACGTCCTAAGAGTGAAGAACTATCCCAAAAGAGGTGAGGGGAAAACAGCTGCAGTTCAGCAGAGCTCAGAAATTCTTGCTCCCTGAAAACACCCTGCTCTGTGACAGCAGAGCAGTGAAACACTTTCTTCACAGCTCTCCCCAAACAGCCACATGAAAAGAACATCCCCCACCACTGCTGCCTCAGATGAATGACCCAAACCGCCACATACAAGTAACTGTGTTACTTTTTTTCTTGCCGTCTCTCTCCCTCCCTCCAAGGATATTTCCCTTCCCAGGATGGTATGCCTTCACCACTAGTACCTCCCACAGCTGAAGTAAAGATTAAATGAATTCCACTAATCACTCTATAACACACATTTTTATAGCACTGTCCCTCTGTTGGAAGTGACTTTTGTCCACTGTCTCATTTTAAACCCACCACTCATTATCTACAGAACGTTGTCCACCACAAGTCATCCACGTGGAGAACGATTAAGTTTCATTCAGTGCAGGAAAATACCTTAAAATGGCCCTGCAGCACCTGCTTGGCTGCTCTGGATGTGAGCGTGGAATGTTGTCTGACACTGCCCACTGCACCTTGGGCCAGCACTCCCTGCAGGATTCCCAAAATCTGGTGATTTGACACAGCTACGACCCATTAGATTACAACAACATAAAGTCTCCCTCACACAAAGCAAAGCCTGTGATTTTTAGCTCCAAATAAGCTAAGATGATGCACTGGCCTCCACATGCTTTAGTCAAGCTTAAGTCTCATTTTCCAAATGGGGCTACTAAGTGCTCACTAGGACAGAAACCCCATAATATCTATATCCAAATAAACTCCTTCACTCTGGAGTTTCTGAACATTTCAGACAGTGTATGTTTGAAGTATGTTTTAACAAGTCATTTTCCCAGCTGGCCTTCCTGCTACTTGACAATTCCCAAAGAAAAAAAATCTCAACATATTTAAATTATCAGCCCAGCACCTGCAATACAGCATACATACTAAAATCAGCTTAATATCTGTCAGAGAAATTACTGGTAAACAGAATTCTGTCCTGTGCATATTACTAGAATTGCCTGAAAGTTCCATATTGCAAATGGAAAATTACCTTCTTTTGGACAGTAAGTAAATTCAACTTTTTTTAGTGCTGATTCCAATCAATTTGGACTGGCAGCTGGGAACAAAAAAAAAATCAAACTGCAAATATGAAGAATCACAAACTCAGCAGTGCTGCTGATTTTGTGGCACACACATCCCTCAGGCTCATCCTCTGAGCTCAGCCCTAACAACAACCCACACAGCCCCAAAGGGCACAATGACTATTGCTCCCTCAGCTGCTACATTCTGCCCTCCCTGCAGCCCCTCTGCATTTGTCTGACAGATTAATAAAGGGAAGGCAGACTCCCTTTATTAAGATCTTGGAGATAACTTGCAGCATCAGCTGCGCTCAGCTGGAAGTCTGTCACTAAGTCCCACTCAGAACTTGTGTGACCAATATTGCCTGACTTCCCCCAGCTCCACCAGCCAGTCTGACAGAAGCTGCGTCTCCTCCCGCATCCTACTCACAGCCTGAAATCATCACAGCAACAGTATCACCACTCTGAGGGTGGTATGGAGAGGGATTTGGGAGAAAAGTGGCTTCACATCCATCTGAAAGGCAGCACTGAACAGATTCAATCCTCAGACTTCTCTCCCAGGCTCAGAGCAGTAACTGCAAGGCTTCAAATATTCACCAGCCCTGCCAGGCTGGAGATTGCTGGCCCAATGGCACAGGTATGCCTGAAGCTGAGCCCATCTCTATCAGTCCAGGAGGTACCATATACAGCAATTTACTTACAGAAGAAACTATTATGCATTTGCACCTTTACCTGCATTATAAAGAAAGCACAAAAGTGAGAGAGTACCTTGTTCTGTGACAGGAACACAACTGATTTATGTTCAGCTTCCCTTATTCCCTCTGCACTATCCTTCCATCTGACTACAAACCCCATTCCACAGAAAATCCCTCTTCACAGGGCAGTGCTTAATTCCTTAATAATGTCTGACCCTCTCCATTTCCTCTTCTCACCCTTGGAAAGCTTTCCTTCCCAGCTCAGCTCTTGGAAGGAAGAAACCACGAGTCATACTCCCAGCACCACCCGAACCTACTCGGGTTTCTGTCACATTCTCAGCCCACAGAAACCCTTCCCAGCTCCAGCCACGAGGAGCCCCTCCTGCAGTTCACAGAGCACCAACACTACACTCAGGAGCCTCCCCACACAAATGACTCTGCACAAAACCAACACTTTCAAAAATCCCATCACTTGTTCTCAGCCAGTTACACCTCCAAGTTCAACGCAGAAGATGCATTTACTGCAGTGCAGCATCTGGGAAGCAACAGAACTGACTCAAAACGTACAGGGTCAAAGTGTAACAGCAACAACCCCCTAAGTGCTGCTCTGTTTCCACAGGGACAAGGGAACATGCAAAAAACCCCAGCTCCTGCAGAAAATTTGGGTTCAGAAGGGCCCACAGACTGTCACTGCAGCTGTTTGGGTGCACTGGATGGAAACAAGTGCTATTCATGACTTAGTGCTAAAGAAGGTTTGTTTAAGAAGCAGAAGGAGCCTCCTCACAGCTGTCTGAAGGGGGTACCTGTTGCTCCATTAGAACTGAGACAGGAATTTCTTCTCTTACCGCTCCATGAAGTTGCCTCTTATATTTCACCCACTTTTCGTGCAGACATGTGAACTCTGCACTGCTGCTCCCTCCAACTGCCACAGCTGAGAAACACAGGACACTGACACACAGCCCCCCCAGTCCTGCCTGCAACAGTCACCTCAGACCCCAGAACACACAAATAACACAAGCTGGATGGAGAACAGTGTCTGAAGTGGTTTAGCAGTACCAAGTGCCATTTCTACAGGACGTTGCTTTCATTGTCCTGAGCAATAAAACCTCACAAAAGTTTGGAAAATCCTTGTCTAACTCCTGCTGGCCATAAAGGACAGGGACAGCAGCAGCATAAGGAATTCTCAGTGCACCATAAAGATGATGATTTACAAGTTGTATACGATGACACCTTGTGACTGCTGAGGGACGGTCTGATGAGAAACAGTTGGGACCTTGAGCATCCAGATTTGTCAGAAAGAATTCTCCTTTCAAACCCAGCCTTGAGACAGGATCACACAGCTCTCCACAAATTGATAGACTGCCACTTTGAAGGCACCAGGCTAAATGTAAGCATGACAAAATGTCTCTCAAAGAAGCCCCCAACCAGCAAATAAATTAGAGGACAAAACTAGGTATCAGTCTTGCATCTAAACAACGTGGTCCTGAGCTTAAGATCAGCTGAAAAGCAAATGGTAGCCTAAGCATCACAACCCAGAAGTGTTTCTAAAACAAAAAATACTGCCCCACTGCAAAGGACAGGATGATGCAGCAGGAACCACCTTGGGGCAAATGAAGCTCTCCTAACCTGAATTTTCAGAGCCAGTTCAGCTCTGCTCCTCTGCCAAGAAGAGCAAACCTTTCAGGGAAGCCCAGAGAGACCCCAGTGTTGAATTCCCTGCAGTACCTGCCCACACCACATGCCCTGAGAGCTGCACCCCTGACACAGTACTGACCTGGCACAGTGCACTCAGAGCTCCCTGCAGGGAACCTGAGCTCTACAACAAGATGAAAAGGTTAGAGGAACATCCCAGGAGCCACAAAGCAAACCCTACAGACCTCTCTGGCATAAGCATGGTCACAATGTAGAGCTCACGTTTACAGAAGGAAACTACTGTATTAACCTTGCTCATCTACAGAGACAGTAAAGAGAAGGTAGGTACACACACTGCCACACAGGTGTGGGTATGGAGATGGGCCCTGAACACTTCGGTTCCCTGCCAGCTGCTGTAAAAGTCAGGGGTCACCCCTGTAGGAATCTCATCCTTTCAAACCTGAGCTCAAATTCAGGATTTACTGGCAGGTACTCCAAATTCTCCCCTTCCTACCCACTATCAACCCCCAGCTGAACATGGTGCAAATGATGTGAACAGAAGTTCTGTAGGAAACTTAGCATTTTTAAATGAGATCAGCAGTACCAGACAACAGGGTTCTGTTTTCCCATTAGGAGGAAGAGGAAAAATCTCCCAGCCAGGTGAGGCTTCACCGTCTGGACAAAGGAGAACCTGAACACCACCTCTCTGAAAATTCATGGGAAAGAGAGGAATAAAAGAGATTCTGATCATTTAAATAAATACCTCCAGAATATGTAATGAAAGCTTTCTCAAGTTACAAGATGAAAACTGGATCGGCATGATTTTCAAGTTCAAGAAACATTTAGCTACATCTTACCTTTATCAAAGCTCATTCAGAAGTTGGGTTGCATTAAAATTACATGAATGCAATTAAAAAAAGGCCCCAAACCCAAGTCATTAATTCAAGCATATTAAAAACAGGACTACTGTAACTGAAGACAATCAGCAGAAACAAAGCCTCTTACAACAGCCTATTTTCTGATCCTTGGTATTCATACAGTTCCATCAATCAAAATAAAAATCTAGGTCATCAGTATTTGCAGCCAGGATGCAGGAAAAGAAACCAGCACATCTTAGGAAACAAAGATTTTCTGCAAAGGATGCAGCATAGCTGGTAAAGCTTCTGAGAGGCACTTTGAAAGAACTGCAATCCTGCTCTACTCCACCCCAAACATCAGTTCATCCCAACTGCAATACCTCTGCAGACACCCTGAAGTCAAAGGAAGCAGGGAAAAGCAGTATTTTTCTGCCCAAAGAGAACCCTAGACTGACAGAAATGTTTAATATGTACAGTACTCAAAATTCTAATTTTTTATATACATTTCCCTTCACACCCATCCACTGATATCCTGAAAACACCACATCTGCCACGCAGGACTGGCTCAGAGTCAGCAAAGACACATTCCCGCAATCAAGATTCCAACCAGAGCATCACAAATACAGTTTTACCATCCAAATCTGCCCAGTGAAAGATATTATGAAATAAATCGGTATTTTTTTGTCTTTAAATACAAGAAAAGCATCTCAGCATAGAATCCACTGACACCCATGGACAAGATGAAGAATTTCAGATGTTAACTGAGACAAAGATGCTGCCTAAAACTTCCTGTTTCTGGGAAGTCAGTTAAACTTCAAAAGATATGAATAACACATCAAAAGATAGGGAAGGGATTACCAAGGGTTGTGGGTTCCAGTCCTTTGAAAAGAAAGGAGAGCAGGGAGGGAGCGCCAGCCAGGGCTCAGAGCATCTGCCAAGGAGAAAAGAGGGGCTCAGTCACCCCACTGGGACATTGGATGAGACACATCCTCGCCCCAGGACCACCCCACCAGCCCCTGTGGGAGTGGACTAGGAAGGCCAAGAGGTGGGAGCAACACCAGACTCTCCTGCAGCAGAGTTAAGAACCTGCACAGACTTATGGGAGGGTATCACAGGTTTTGTACAGCTAAGGGGGTATTTCAACCAAGGACCGTGCTAGGACATTTCCATGTCTGTTGTGTTTTTCACCTATTTTAAGGGGACGTTAGTTCTGATACGTTGCCCTGGGGCACCTTCTGGAATAACTGTTTTCATCTGCTACTGGAAAACGCCTCAGGTTGTGCTAAGCAACACAACCACTATTCTTGGCTTTCTGATACACTCAGTCCTTTGATGTTTCCTGGTGTTTTCCTAGACAGCCACAGCCAGCAAGTTACTGGGAAGCCCAAAGAGGTCCTGTTTCAGCACCAAAAGTCAGTTCTGGGCAGGGACTCGTTTGCCACTTGGCTGCGTGGCTCTGATGGAAAGCTCATAGCCCAGGGACAGCAAGGAAACAACTAGACCTTTGCAGCAGGACAAGTCCTTCCCTCACTCTCTCAGTCACTGCCCCTGACCACTGGCATGCTACAGAAGTACTGAAATATAATTTACATCCAAATTAATTTCTCTGGAAGCATTTTCTTTCAGGTTGCAGTTCCCATGGTGAGACAGAAGCCAAGCATTAAAAAAGTAAAAGCCAACACTGGGGCAGGGCAGCAGGGGAAGAGTAAGAGGCAAATATGCTGACTCAGCAGTGGAGGAAGAGAAAAGAATCTCAACAGACCCGGAAGAGGAGTAAAAGGTGGCCAAAAGGAAGAAGTGTATCCCAAAAAGTTGGTCAACGCTTACAGAATGTTAAACCTCATTTCTGGCAACCTGGAAGCTGCATTATGACCCACGTGCACTACAGAGAGTTTGCATCGATACTACCCCTACAGCAATAATACCATGTTGGCATGAAGATCTGCCAACTAGATTTCTCAGAAAAAAAGACAGGAAGAGTTTCTTGCCCCTGCCCTCCAGCTCCAGTGGGATCGAGGACCCCCGGCCTACGCACAACCAAGAGCCCAGGGGTGTTCCAATGACTTACATGACACCTTGCAGGACATTTTGGGGGTCGAGGTCAAACAATCTGTCCACATAGTGGCGGCTGCTGGCTGTGACCTCCTGCAGAGAGAAAACAAACAGCAATGGCAACAGTTTATATCAACTCAGAGAATGGCAGGAGAACAGGAATAGCTTGTGCAGCAGCAGCTTCACAAAACCTCTCAGGCAAGAGGCAGCAAACCTAGAGAATGACATTTAAATGTGACACGTGTTACTGCTGGGCAGCATCCACCCGGGGATTAACCCTGTGTTCAAGTGTGATTTAGGGAAGATGAGGTGCTTAATGTAGATAACAACACGGTGTCAGAGCAAGGTAACAGGGAGCTATTTATGAGCTGCAGTTATCAGCACTGCCTCGAATTGCAGTCTGATTATGTTTTATTACTATACACAATAAACATGAATTCCTGAAAGAAAAAGTTTCTAGGAGCAGTTGATGTTGCTCAAGACACATACCCACAACCCCTCCGAAATAAGGAAGCTGGTAAGAAGACTTTTTTCTGTAACATACCTACACATTTCAGAGCCTGTCCCCCACAACCTCAGCAGGGACAGCAGCACAATATTCCCCACAGCATTCTCACAGCGCTTCAGAAGACAAAGCAAACTCTTCCCAGCAACAGGACCGTGCTTGTAAGCTACACATTTATGCACCAGTGATTTGCTATTCCTTTTGAGAAGATCCAAGGTTGGAGATGGAAAGCGTTCCAAAAAACAAGGGTGGGAAAGGGGAAGGGAATTTTCCCTGCAGGTTCTCACGAACACGTGCCAGGCTGTGCTTCCATTATCTCACCTCTTCTTCTCCTTGCCAGTTCACTTTTTATTAAGCCTTTCCCAGTTTTTCCTTAGGAGTTTTCCTTGAAAGAAGCTAAAAGGGAATTGAAAACTCTTCCCTGCTTTTGCAAGCGTTTGCTCAGGGACTGTCTCTGCTCCTGCTTCCCCACCCAGACGTCAGAGGCAGCAGCAGCTCCTTGCCTCTGGTCTCACCTAGCAGAGGAGAGTCATCTAGAGACAGCAGGGCTCCTTTGTCTCCAGGAACACCATTAAACTGTGCCACACAAACCCTACAGATAAACAAACTTCCACCGTGTAATGAAAGACAATATTTTTCAGAACAGCTTTTAGCTGTCTGACCCGTGTATTTGTATGCAGAAGTTTTTAGGACTTCAGAGACCCCGCAGCTGTTTCTAAAATACCCTGACTCCCACACCACCAACTACAAGGTTTGCAGAATGCAGAAGGGCGTCCGTGTCCAGGCGGATTTTTGGGGCAAAAAAAGCAAAAGCCCCGACCCTCAGCGCGGGCAGCAGCACCCGGCTGTCCCTTGCGCACCGCTCCTGCCGCACAGCCCGGGACCGCTCGGGCTGTGCCGGGGGCTGCCAGAGCCCCCCGCGGCCCCGGGAAGAGCCGCGCCCGGCCGGGCGGGCACAGGGAGCCCCTGCCCCGCTCCGCACCCGGCCACGGGCGGCCCGTGGGCCGCGGGAGCCGCCGAGCCCGGGCCGTGCCACGGTAACGACACGGCTCCGCAGCCCCGGCCCGGGCCGCTCGGGAGGGCAAACCCGCCCCGGCTCGGGGCGCTGAGGGGAAGGAGCGCGGCCCCGGCGGGCAGAGCGGGCCCGGCCCCGGGGCCAAGGTCAGCGGGCCCGGCACTCACCGACAGGACGCTCATGCGGAGCGGCGCCTCCAGCACACACGCCATCTTGGCGGAGCGGCCCGCGGCGCCTGGGGCGGGCTGGCGGCGGGCTCAGGCCGCGCTCATGGCGCAGCGGGCGGGCGGGGCGGGCC
>JAYRBT010000010.1:19654962-19731176 GCA_036023395.1 Myiotriccus ornatus | reverse complement strand
CGAGCCCCCGCTGCCGCCGCTCCGCGCATGCGCCCCGCGCGGGCAGCCGCGTGCGGACCGGCGCGCGCTCTGCGCATGCGCGGCAGGAGAGGGGGGAGGGTAGGAGGCAGGGCGCGGCCTCCGCCGGGAGCCGGACAGAGCCGAACGGGGCCGAAAGTAGCCGAACAGAGCCGAGTCCCGATGAGCCAAAAGCAGCCGAACAGAGCCGAGCCCCGATGAGCCGAAAGCAGCCGAACAGAGCCGAGCCCCGATGAGCCGAAAGCAGCCGAACAGAGCCGAGCCCCGATGGGCCGAAAGCAGCCGAACAGAGCCGAGCCCCGCGGAGCCGAGCGCGGCCTGAGCCCGAGTCGAGCCAGAGCTCCGAGCCCAGCCCGCCCGTTCCCACCCTCGGCCGCGCATAATTGGTTTGGGTTCCCTTTTTTGTCATTGCTTTTGTCGCCCTCTTTGATTTGTTTGGTTTTGAGTTTGCTTTTCACAGAAATACCCCCCGGACCCCACGGCGTCGCTCAGAGTGGCTGTACAGCTCGATAGGATGGGCTGGGTTTGTATCAGCCCCTGCATTTTCCCACCTGAGGTGTGGGGTGCCCATTATACCAACCCCAAAGTCAGAACTAAATGGGGGGCAGGACAGTAAAAACACCACAGCTCAGGTTCACGCGTCTCATCTTTTTCTCTTCCCAGGTAAAGAGAGTTTCTCCAGCTGTTAGAGACTGCAGGGGGATAATGGGACAACAATAAACACACTTCAGGGTGCAGCCACAAGGTCACTTTAATAGCTTTAATTTAAAAAAATACTCTACTTTTGAAAAAAGGCTATTTCTCTTTTCGTTTTCCTCTGAGTAGATCAATGTCATGCTCTGAAAATATCTGTGTGCTGGCCTGGAATGGAACAGGTGAATATCTTTCTCAAGCACTAATAACAGCACAGTTTTGAACAAAGTGCAAAACTCATACACTGAAATATCTGCAAAACAAGGGTCTGACAGAGGAACACTTTCCAGAGATTTCTCACCAAAATTTCAAAAGTCAAAACTTTTCAAAGAGAGTCTAAAGCTTCTTTCTAAAGAGGACTAGAAGCTCTGGGTCTTAAAAGCCAACTTAAAGTTGTCAGCCTTCCCTAGAGTTTTACATACTTTTTGAAGTATTTGGCCTTTACTGGAACAGCTCAGAGCTTCAATGGAAATCTTCGTGCAGCAGAGGATCTTGCCAGCAGGGAAAATCCATAATGGATGAGAGCAAGGTAGTGGAGGACACTGCAAACTGCAAAGAGGGTGTGGACAAGTGGTAGCTCTAGAGATCAGATGTGATTCATACTCCAAAAAATGTATGGTAACTGTATTTACCAGCTGCATTCTGCTCATTGGATGCTGAAATACTTCATTAAAAATTCCTGAAAAGGTTCAAAAATCAGTATTGTACCTTGTACAAGTCTCCTGCTTTCTAAAGAGCCTAAACATATTTATCAGAAGGGGGGGGATGTGGGACAAGACACAACAAAACAGCTTTAAAAGCAATAGAAATCAGAGTGAAAACTCTATTCCATGTAAGACACACGTTCTACTCAGTACAGAGAACCTGAGAGCTCCACACCACGCTCAGGGCTCTTGGGTGGCTTTCAAGTCCAGAACAAATTTATCCTTAAAATACTTTATTGTAGTGTTCAGATCGTGAGGCACGATTCAGATTTAAGGGTCCTGCAGACCCAGGACCCTTAAGGAGACTCAGCTATCTTCAGTACCTTATCTGACAGAGCTACTTTACACCCCCTGAAGGTCACCCCAAACACTCACAGGTTCTCCTCACCCCTCAGCACAGCTCTTTGGGGCTGTTCTGACAGAGGAGCTGGTAACTCAACTGAGGGAGCATTAATTTTGTCATGTCCTAGCCCTTGAAAACTCACACACGTTTAGTTTTCATAGTGAACTGCTGACAGGAGAGGAACCAGGCGGATCTTGAGCTCAAAGTGTTTCCCTGCTACAGAACTCACACTCACCAATCCATTTCACTCACTGCTCCCTGTCCAGTTCCTTCTTCCTGTCAGGACACTTTCTCCTCCACACTCCCTGTGACTTGGAGGGGGAAAAGCACAGGAGCTACTTCCACAGTTATGGGGAAGTATGGACTTCAAAAGCCCAGCCCAGAACACCAGCAGACACTGGCAGAAATGAGTCTAACGACATCTGCTTGAAAACACTGTCACTGCCATGAACTCAGGAAGTTTTGTTATCCTCACAGCCTTCCAGGCCAAAGGTGTCTAATTTGGTTGCTAATAATTCAGGGGAAAAAAAGCAAAAAGAAATCATCCAAAAGGCTCTCTATTCTCAGCTGAAGGTTATGAAGGTGCTTTGGAAGATTCCAAACCCAGTTGTAAGAGTTCAGCAAGTTACAGCTACTGAAAAGAAGTGAAAAATGAAAAGGGAGGCTGATGATCACAGTGGGTGTTACTGCCTGAAGCAACTTAAAAACAGCCACCACTCTGTATGAATAGCACAGCCTTAATCAGTAATCAGTAAGAGCTGGGACAGTGGTGATGCCCACATTTAGGAAGCTGTTCTTCCTAACTACTTGAGTTTTAAGACATTGTTCTCAAGTCTTAAGAAACAGAACACAAATGAGGTTCTAAGAACAGAGATGCACTTTGCCATGGTCCCGATAAAACTGTCATTCTTCAAATCAAGAGACTTGGTTCCCTACCAAAACTATAATTAAAAGCAATCCTGGACAATACACAGTTTTGTTTACGACCATGAAGTTTTCCTATGGCATGACTAAGACCAGAAAAAAAAAAAAATCTTTATTCTTCTATTGCTGTTTTGTTATCCTGGGAACTCTATTTTCAAATGTAATTCACAGAGCTATTTTGTGTGCTACTTTGTATTAAAAGTTCAGTATAAAACAAGACAAAAGCAATAAAATCAAATCATTCAGTCTTGTAAGTCAGACATCCTCTCACTTGGGCTTGGGCTACAGTCTAAGTTCTTGTTAGACAAGCACAGTGACTCTTGTAGAGCTGTACAGCTGAAGATATGGAGAATACACCAATAACCAGGGACTGAAGCAAAACTGAGTGATAGGCTTTAAATCCTTTGTCAAAGTACTTTGTTGGAAAAGTCTGCTTCTGACTTCCATGTTTAACCCAGATAAACCATCTTCTCTGTGAGAGGTACATCCAGCTTAAGAAAGTAAACGAATAAGATCACGTAACATTAAAAGCACAAGTAGTCCAGCAGTTCTCACCACCTTCCCACAGAAAGGCTGGCAGAGAACTTAGTTATCCATCCCAGGAAGCGTTAATCTGTTTTGTCTTCCTCCTCTGCAGCGTAGATGGCTTGATTCCTCCTCTTGATCTTTTTAATGCCACTGTTCCCGTTCTCATCACCCCCAATGCGCTTCAACGGTCTCTCAGTGGAGCTCTTCTCCTCCCCCTGCTTGCTGCCACCAGACTTCTCCAGATCCTCGTTGTTGGAGTCCATGGCATCATCGGAGGACACCGCCATGGAATCTGGCATGATCCGGATGTCAGAGAAGCTGGTGGAGAACTCGGGAGGGTGATCAGGGGAAGGATCCACAGAGCACGTACTCAAGTCTTCATCGCCACCTTCTTCATCCAGCATTATCTCATCTGGATTGATGGAGGAGAGGCCAGAGTTATCTGTGTTATATTCACTGGGCTCCTCTGCTGACCCAGTGCTGTCCATCTCCTCCTCCTCCTCCTCCTCTTCACATTCACCCCGTCCTGAGCCCTCTTCCTTCGCCTGCTGGATCCTGTCGTTGATGTCAGTGAGGCCAAACTGGGCGCAGAACTCGGTGGTCTGGGGATTGATGGTATGAACTGGCTGCATGTTTTTTTGGGGTTTGCTGGGATCATAACAAGCAGCTGTCAAGGTGAAGTTACAGGGGATTGTGAGGTTGTGATTCAGCTCTTCTAACACCTCTTTGATGGCTTCGTCTGTCACGCTGTAATCCCACCTAAAAAAGTGCAGAGAGTTTAAACAAGTGCAGCTGGTCCAAAGGCACTGCCTGTTCCCACTGCAAAGGAGGGCTTCTGAATCCATCCCACAACAGGCACCTCATTTCTCAGGCTTTCCCTGATAATTTTCAGATCATTCCCTGATCTTTTCAGGGAAGTTTTCAGTTTCCTTAGGTCAGTACTGAGATTTCCCCCTCCCCTCCCAGAGATCTGTGTATTATGTCAGCCCACCCCCACAACCCAGCCTCACAATCTGACTGGCAGGATGATCAGCCACGGGGCATTTTCTGTCCCTCCGGTGGTGGTACCTTAGTCTGCAAAACAAAACTAAGTGCCCAGGAAGAGCAGGAAGGAAGCTGCTTGCTCCAGAGGACAGCTCTGAGCATGCCCTTTGCTTCCCAAGGCATTTAGCAAGTCCTGCAGGCACGACAGGCCGCAGGACACAAACACAGCTCTGACATAACTTCCAGTCCAGCCAAAAAAAAAAAAAAATCCCACTTTGCTCTCTACTTTGCAGGTAACGTACTTGGCATGGAGGCCGTTCTTTTCAGGCATGTTCCAGGAGCTCTGAGTCACATTAACCAGGCTGTTGGTGGCCTTGAGCACCGCAATCCACTCAGCATCGTACTCCAGGGAGTCACCTGCGTTAGGATCGTGCTCCACATCTATTATCTGCTCACAAGACACACAACACAGGTAATAACAACAAGAGAAATTACAGAGTTATTCCTCTTGACATCAGAAACTCCTTAAAGTTTTGTTACTTTCACTGTGCAGAGTTTTAACACTGTTTAAAGTACACTGAGCTAGGGGTCTCAACCAAACAAGTCCTCTCAAGCCCTACCTACAGGTTTAGACCAGAAGGGGCTAAAAAAGGACAATCAACAAGAGCAAAAAAGGCATTTCTGAATTTTAGCTTACAGCAAATAAAAAGCAGAACACCCTACCCTCCCTACTGCCAGCATCTGGGCAGTTATGCAACTTAGAATTCAATTTGCCTACTCTTAAATTCACATACACATCAAGAACTGATGGCAACAGTCATTCTGCTGCATGAACACACAGCAGTGAACAGGAATTGGTTTTAAACTTTTTCAGCTGCCGATGGATTGAAATCCAAATCACTTTGTCTTCAGTGACATTAACCCAAATCAAAGTGTTTGGTTTAGTCAAAGCACTAATCAGACTCTGATTTTAAATGATCCGTAAAGTAATTCCACCTTTAAAGGCAGTTTTAGAACAGAAAAAAATAAAAAATGATGCATTTTAAACCAGAGCTACACACGGGGGCATCACCACGCTGTTGCAGGTAGTAATAACCCAGATCAGCCTTGATACAGGATTTTAAGTCTGGACTAGCACCCCAGTGTCCCTCTGCATAGCCAAAGCCCAGCACGTGTCCAAAACACAGATAACGAACCACCTTCCCTTTCAGCTGATCAACAAAAGCTACTTTCAGACTCCTAAAACACTTGACTGCACTTGAAGAAGAGCTGTCAGGGGCTCCCTCTCACAGCAAGGAGTTTTAGACTCATCCATACAAGTCAAGTTATTTTTCCAAGGTGAAAGGGGATGGTAGGGATAAGCAAACACTGCACCTGCACAGCAAGACCTGAGGTCTGCTTATTTCAGCCCAAAATTATGCAAAGACCATTCCACACATCCCCTGTTCCTCCTTTCTTTAAAATTTATCAGCACTATTCTCCAGCTGATAACAAAGCACAGCAGTAGCAGCCCAGACAAGTGAAATACTGCCTATGAAACCCCAGTGCACATGTCCATCACCTGCAGGAAGTCTCTGTGTGGCAGGCATTTATCCAGAGCCAGAAACTTGGTTGCTTTTGGCATCTCTTCTTTGGAGCTTGTCTAGGAAACAAATGATGTTCACAGTGTCATTAGCAGTTCTGTGAAATCTGACTGTTCTAAACGAGTTGTATAGACATGTTTACAGTCATAACTTCTGCAGAAAAAGTACTTTCTGAAATAGAAACACAGCTTGGGTTCATAAGAAAGGGATGAAGGGACAAAGAGGAGGACAGACTTCCCTGGGAGTCACCCAGGAAGCTGAATGCAGGTGAGAGCAAGATAAATCAAGAGCCACATGTCGTCCCTAAGGCTGAGGACAACCAGCCTGAGAGCAAAAAGGAAAACTGTAACCACATTAAAACAGACTTGGTGAGCCTGAAAGATCTGGAGTTACATTTTTACATCCAAATAACTTGCAAACAGGAAAAGGAAGTCCCACCACTTTCAGGAATAACTGTTTCAACTACAGAGGCTGGTTTTTGGCTTAACCCAGGCCACCAGGCAACCCCACCTGCCAAGCCTTACTACAAGTACCCTCCCCCTCCCAGGTAACCACCCTCTTCAGTAGCTCCTCTATCACCTTATTTTGAAGTTGTCTCCTTCCCCAACAGAGCTGGAAAGAGTGCTTTCCTGTAAGCTAAATTAACACATTTCAAAAGCGAAGTAACACCAGCTATTTCGTGCCGTCCTTGAAGAAGATTAAGGGAGTTACACCCCTGATTTATAACATCTCTTTAACTTACACAAACTACTAGTCTTAACACCACTTTTTTCGTGTGTGTGGCTTAAGCTGAGTTTTAACAACAAAACCCACCAAAAAATTGCTTTTCTGGACATGATTACTTGCAGTGGCATTCTAACCTGTGTGTGGGACACATGCATTCTTCACTGTCTTTCCCCCCTTTACCTCATGTTGCATGAAAGCTGCGAATTTAACGTGCAGGTGTGCTGAGAACCAGTAGGTGGGTTTCAGGTGCTGCAGGAGCTCCGAGGCAGCAGGGTTCCCCAGAGTGTTGCTCTCCACTTCTTGGCGGAAGAAGGATTTCATTTTGAGGAGCTGTTTCTTGTTCCCATAGTGGTAAATGCTCCTGGGCCAGTCATGGGACATGAATATATCCATGGGACGCTTCAGCTGCCGGACAAACACACAGTGCATAAACACCACGTGTGATAAAGGAGTTAGGAATCCCACAGCACGAGGTGAACGCTTCACACGTTCCCCCTCAGACCAACAGCCTCCCTTCCAAAGCCAGGGAACACACTGCCCAGCCGCATCCTGAGGGTGGCCTCTGGAGCTGCAGAGGGACTCTAGTGTCCAAGGTTTGTTCTACACTTTCTTGGGACAGTCAGCTGGGTTTTGTACTGCCTTAGAAAAGAGATCACATCATTACCATAAGTGTCAGGCACTCAAAGGGAATTACAGCTGTAGAGCAAGTTCTCTGCCCACAACCCAAGGTATCTTCTTCCTCATGAAATTGTTAGAAGCTCTGTTTAAAAGGGATAATGGCTGAGCGCAATATTCCTCCTCAAAGGAAGCACCCCTCATATCTAAGCAATGACTTAAACCATGGGGATTTGGGATCAGCTTGTTTAGCTGGTTCAATTTTGAACAGTTAACTTTGTATACCAACCACCCTGGATGTTAGATAAGGTAGCGTCCACCTTCCTGAAGCTAAGGTAAAGCTGGAACAGAGGGGTATCACTGGAGTACCTTCCAATTAAAATTCTATCACATTATCCAACAATTAAGAGTTTTATCCAATTAAAAAAAAAAAAAAAAAAAAAAGAAAAACACAAAAAACCTGCTCCTGTCTGTGCCCGATTCACACCAAATCTGTACTGCTACACAAAGCATTGGGGGAGATACTCAGCAGGAAAAACAGTGGAACAACATCCAACACAAAATGGTCTGCCCAAAGCAGCTGAGAGTTGTTGGCAAGATTTGCTATCCAACAGCACACTTGGTCAGAGTAGCTGTAACTTCTCACTTCCAAATGAATGAGAACTATTTACCACTGTTTAAAAAAACAGGAATTTCACTAACCTGTTTGAGTTTGAAGACTTCAATATTCCTCACATGGTAAGCACTTCTAATTGTTTGCTGGTTGTATGGTGGGCACTCAAAGTGGCCTGAAACATTGAAAACAAAAGTAGTTGCTTGAAACAGTAGTTCCCTCCTACACTGCCGGCAAGGCAGAATTTTGCGGTCACACAGACACCTAGAGCATCCCAAATACAAGGCTGGCACTAATCAGACGCTGTATTTCCTTTACACAGAGCTTACACCAACAGGCTGCCAATCTTTTATGTGTGAGGCAAATATGTTGTAAAAATGTGCCTACAACAATGGGCACTTCTTCCACTGTGTCTTCTTTTCACAAATACAGAAAATACAGTAATTCGGTTGTGGAAACAAAACTCAGGAATTTGACTCCAATACTCAAAAGCCAAGACCTGTTGGAAACAAATAACTTTTGGCAGAAAGAATTGTGAGGTTCTGCAGCTCTGAGGTGAGATGGCAGCCCTCAGTACGTCCACAGTGACACTGCACAGCCATGTGCAATTCCAGATGTGGAGAGCTGCCTGCTGCACAGCCATGACAGTTCTGTATCATGTAATAGCATGGCTGCACATGCAAGTGAACCTCTGCTGGCCCGTTCCTTGCTGGTACAGGAGAAGAGCACTGGGGAGATGAGAAAATGCTGAAGTTGGGCACAGACACAGTGAGAGCACAGAGCAAGCCTCCGTGAGTGGTCAGAACATAAATTAGGATGTAACAACTCAGAAAGAGGCATAAACTAAAAGATCACAAAGCATCACATGAGAACTGACTCCTGACTCAGGCCACTGAGGCTATGATTTTCTGTGTTTGTTCAAGAGTGCTGCCACCCACCACCAAACTACAGCTTAACAGGTTCAGCAGCAGCTCAGAGATCCCTGTCACAGCCCACAGGTACCACAAACACGACCCCTGACAAAGGGATGAGTTTCCAAGTTTGCCTGGGGACAAGGAACCTGAAAGTCTAGCACAGCTCCTACATACTCTAAAGAATGCACAGAATGCATACTTACTTAGTAGTCATGGTTACTGTCAAGAGAGTCTTGACTCACCTCCCACATGCAATATTCAGGCATACAAAGTGTATGCTTGTTAACAACAAATTTAATTAGCATTGATGGGTTGTAGACAGATTCAGATGTTATAGAAAACTACTTCAGTACTCTGCAGCTTGAAAGCCACCTGCAAAGCTTCTCTGAAGCCCCACATTGCTGAAGACAGCACCGTGCAGTAATCACAATCACTCTTGCATGTGCTGAGATCAGAAAGAACACTGACACAGGGCATCATCTACGACAAGATTTCTGCCACCCTTCCAAGGAAGAACTCTTGAATACACACACATATAACCAGGAGGAACTGGATGTCTGGACATTAAAACTCAGGACAGCACATTTATATAGTGTCACACTGGGAACACAAGGAAAACTAAAGACTCTTGCACTGCAGGCTAAAAGGACACTGCCATGAAAGAAACAAGACAGTTTCAACAACACTCCAAAGGTGCCTTGCTTCTTGCTGCGGTCGCCGGGCAGCTACAGACTCATCACCCAACTCCAAAAAAATCTGGGTATTGAGCCAGCAGAGGTTTCCAGCCCAAGAGCTGGAGCGCGGATGAGGATAGCCAGACCCACCCCCACGGCACTCCCTCCCCGTTGTCCCGGTACCTTTCCGGTAGTCGTGAGATTTGAAGATGCCCGAGATGCCGCCGATCCTCACGCCGCGGAACCGCACCACGCCCGCGTAACCTGCGGGACACGGGACGGCGGCCGCTCACCCAGGGGACACGGCGGGAGGGGACACGGCGGGGCCGGGCCGAGTCTGGAAAGGGTCGGGGCCAGACCGCGCAGGGCCGGGGCTGAGGGCAGGGCCCTTACCCAGGTAGTAGATGTTGGGGGCCACCCAGCCGCCATAGGGCAGCTCCTGCAGGTGGTTGGAAGCCTCGTGGTTGCCGCCGATGAACACGGTGAGCACCGGGGCTTTCTTCTCTCCCGAGTAGTACCTGCGGAGACACGGCAGCTGCAGCACCGGCCGGCCCGCGGGGCCGGGGCCGGGCCGGGCCGGGCGCTCACCGGTAGAAGGTCTGCATGTGGCGGTACTTGGCCGGCACGGCCATGCAGCGCAGGTCCGCCTCGTTGCGCACCGCCTGGAAGTCCCCGCAGCACAGCAGCAGGTCGGGCCGCACGTTGTGCCGCCGCTGCAGCAGCTCCAGCGTCTCGTACATCTTGTCCAGGGCGCCGTGGCAGCACCCGGCCACCGCCACCTTCATCGCCGCCGCCGCTCCGGGCACGCCCCGCGCGGCCCTTCGGCGTCACCGCCGCGCCTGCGCCGGGACCCGGCCCGGGGAGACGGACCCGGCCCGGGGAGGGGGACCCGGCCCGGAGAGGGAGACCCGGCCCGGAGAGGGAGACCCGGCCCGGACATACCGTCCGTGGGGACACAATGGACCGGGGGGAGACATGGCCCCCGGAGAGACCCAACCACGGCTCCCTGGGCCAGCCCCTTCCTCAACGGGTGCCCCGGGCACTAGTGGGCCCTGCCCGGTGGCCTCTGCTGGTCCCTTCCAGTCTTATCCGTTCTGTGGCACTTTATTCCCAGAAAAAGGGTGTCCAGGCATTGGCAGGGGCTGCCCCGGGAGGTGGTGGAGCCCCCATCCCTAGAGGTGTCCAAGGAGCGGCTGGACGTGGCACTCGGTGCTCTGGACTGGGGGACAAGGTGGGCATCGGGCACAGGGTGGACTTGGGTCTCAGAAGTCTTTTCCAACCTCAGTGATTTCTGTGACTGGCAGGTGGTGTGACTGCTCCCCTTCACCCTGGGCACAGTGATGAGCCCCACGGTCCATACCCAGTTAAAAATGGCCCATCTCACACGCCGGGGGGTTGTACAGACCTCTGGTGCCCTTGGCAGTGGGCAGGAGCCCCTGCAGAGCTACAGAGGCTGCACAAGGGGAGCTGCCCAGCTCCCCTGGCCCTACAGCACCCACCGGGCACTGCCCTGTAGGAAGCAGCAGGAGCTTCAGTCTCATTGCATGGCTCAAAGACCACGAGCAGAGTGTCAGTGGAGCAGCAGCAGAGCAGCACGAGCAGTGGCTGTGCCAGCTCCCACCTGGCATTTGTGCCGATAAAGGCCCAGTTGGTGTTTGCAAGGGATTCACCATCCCTGCAGTGCATGGCCCTGCCAGCTCAGCATCAGGCAGGCGTGGCTTTGGCAGAGCCAAGCACTGGCTTCTTGGAACTTCGCAGCACCCAAGGACAGGAACAGTCAGTGACTTCACCAGGGCAAGGGCGTAGGAGGCAGGGTGAGCAATCAGGCATCTCCCCTTTTCCTCACACACTGACAGGCTCCCTCTTTGGAGAGCACTGATTTCTCCTTTTGCAGGGCAGTGGATCGGATCACAGGGTGATATTTGTGTGTCACGTAATAAAACCACTCCAGATTTTTTCCACTTCAAGATTCCACTTCAAGACTGGTTTGGGGTTTTTTTTTAAGTCTTTGAAGGATTGAACAAAATCGCAAGAACATAGTTAAGCATTAACTTGCTACTGCCTCCCCTGTAATCATGGAACCAAGCAGACATTCCTGTTTCCCCACAGTAGCAAGTACTGTATAATGGCCTCTCTTTTGATACTAAGAAAATATGAGTGTTGTCTCCTACATTTCATAATTTCACAATGTTGGGTTACTCTGTGTTCTTTGGGGCTCATCCAAGCTCAGCTGAAGTGAAGGGGAAAGTTCCTCTGGCTTTCAAACCCCACAAGTCTCCAAGGGAAAAGCACACACAGGAGCATTCTGGGTGCTCTTGGCTCTTTCATAACCTTGCCGAGATCCACCTGGGTGTAGTGTGAGAACTCAGAGTGTCCAATACATCTCCTGGGAAAGATTTCCAGCTCCCTGAGGAAGAACAGCAGTCTCCCAAATTTACTGTGTCTCAGATTTCCTGAAAGGAAGGGGGTGAAAGACAGGAAAGGTCTGTGAGTCTCTGGAAGATAACACCTTACCCAGGATACAGCAGCTTGAGGGGCTTCCTGAGACTCCTGCCTACCCAGATTCATCCCCAGCCAGGTGAGGTAAGCTGACACTGTAATTCCTGAGTTTGTTAGCTCAGGCTAATTTCTCGTACTCCGTGTGCTCCTTATCCCAAGTGAACTGGGGCACAATAAAGCCTATAGGAGTCTTTAATACTGTAGCATTTTTGTATTTATACACTACTCATGTTGCATCTCAACATCTTTAATTTAACTCGGAGTGTTCACTGAGCAAAACTGCTCTGCCCCTTCCAGACCACAAAGGGAATCAGCCATGCACTGTTTACAAGGTAAGTCACAGCAAGTTAATGCTTAACCATGTTATTGTGATTTTGTTCAGCCCTTCAGGACTGTTTAAAAGCCCATGTGACTGAAGCACAACTCTCTTCCACTGCGTGACTGACATGCGTTTGGCTCTGCAGTCACAGTCCGTGCTCTGGTGTGCTCGTGCGTGTGTCCTGTGCCTGGGTGTCCAGTCCTGTCACTGAGCACCTGCACTTCTCCAAAGTGACCAAGTGCACATCCTGTCCTGCATGGCAGGAGAAGGAAGGCTGAGGCCAAGAAGGGAGGAGTCTCACAAAACAGGCTCAGGTCAGTGCATTGCTTGGGTAGGAGGTGTTTGCCCTTTTGGATGTTGCCTGCCTGCACTGACCAGTGAGTAATGGCTTTTTCCTGAGCCAACTGTGATAATTTAGTGCCATGGAAGTAGTTCAGTTTCCCTCTCCAGGGAAATGAGGAAGAATGAAAGGCATTCTAAGGGGCGGTGGATGACAGGGTTGTTTCCCTCATCTCTAAGAATGGAATTGAGAGGAGCTTTGGAAGACTTTTCCATCAAGTGCTTTCTGCTGTTTTTAGAATATACTGATGGACTTCTAGCACATTTAGATGATACTAAAATGAAGAGGTACACCAAAAGGGAGGCATCTGTATTTGACTTTTGGGGAGGGACAGCGTGGGACAAGGGAGGTACAAGAAGTGCTGGGAGACGGTGTTTGTGAAGAAGAGGGAGATATAGTGGAGGTGCAAGTGTTCCAGCTGAGATTTTGAGGTGCCCCATGAGGGCATGTGGGGGACAGGTCAGTGTGTGTGTGCAATTGAAGGGAGAGGCTGCTGCAGCCAGACAAGTTGGGAGCTCTTTTAGGAAAAGGCTGCACGAGGTTGGCCTGAATATCACAGGGCTCACCTGCAGCAGTGTTCAGGTGTCTCTGGGCGTCTCCTCCACAGATAGTCTCTGATAATTGCAACATGATCCGATCTGTAGTGTAGGAATACACGTTGCCAACACAGGGCCTGCTTTGGGCTGAGGTGCTGCAGCTGCCTCCCCATTCCAGCTGCACCAGCAGGGCTCTTCCTCTTATTTGTACTTTTTCCTGGTGGAAGCTGCTTTGCCAGAGGGCACCAGTGATGGCTGATGAGGGTTGGAAACCCGCTGGAGCAAAAGAGGTGAAGTGACCCTCAGTAAGCTTGCACCACGAGTCCTGTGTTCAGCTCTGGGCCCCTCACTTCAAAAAGGACACTGAGGGACTGGAGCATGTCCAGGGAAGGGCAGCAAGGCTTGTGAAAGGGAAAACAAGTGTGATGAGGAGCAGCCAAGAGAGCTGATCAGTCTGGAGAAGAGGAGTTTCAGAGGAGACCTCAGCTCCCTGACAGCAGGGTGTGCTGAGATGGGGGCCGGTCCCTTCTGCCGTACCTGCAGGGAGAGGGCCAGAGGAAATGGCCTCAAGCTGAGACAGGGGGGATTCAGGTAAAGTGTTGGAATGGGCTGCCCAGGGAGACGGTGGAGTCACCTGCGGGTGTTTGAAGAGGAGTCTGGATCTGGCGCTGGGCGATGTGGTTTGGTGGTTTAGAGGTCACGGTGGTAGTGCTGGGTTGATGGTTGGGCTGTATGATCATAAAGGTCTTTTCCAGCCTTGACGATTCTACGATTGTATAATCGTTGGTGGATTTCATGAGGGGAAACTGAAAACCACCGTCCGCAGTGGCTGACGAACCGCAGGCTGGGGCTGAGGGGGGGACCGGCGGTGAGGGAGAGAAGGACCCGGGGGCTCGCTGCGGCAGGACCCCCCTCCTCCTCCTTCTCCCACAGCTCCTGCTCCTCCTTCTCCCGCTCCGCGGCTCTGGGCGGGCCCGGCCGTGCGGAAGGGGCGGCCGGAGCGGGCGGCGGAGCGCGCCCAGCGGCGGGAGCGGCGGCTCGGCGCGGCATGGGACGGGACGGGGCGCTGCCGCCGCGGGTACCGGAGGGCCCGGGGCGGGGAGGAGGGGCGGGGGTCGGGGCGGAGGGGCAGCCGTGGGTCGGGGTCCCCTCAGGTCCCGCGCGGGGGGCCCCGGGGCGGTGTCCGTCGGTGAGGACCCGGTGCGGGAGTGGCGCTGCCGAGTCCGGGAGCGGCTCTTGGGGTGTCCCGAAAGGGTCCGTCGCGGTGTCCCTGGGGATTTGTCGGGGTGTCCCGGGGAGCAGCGGGGCCGGCCGTGGCGGGACACGCGTGAGGCGGTGCCGCTCGCCCCGCAGACCCCGGCGCTCCGCCGAGTGGAGGGGCCGGGGCTGGGAACGGTCCCGGGAGAGTTTTCCCCTAGGGCTGAGGCGCAGCGGCTTTTGAGCACAGCGTGTTCCCAGCCCGGGCTGTCCCGCAGTGCCGGTGGCTGTAACGCCGGAGGTAACGCCGGTGAAGGATCTCCCCTCCTCAGGCTGGGTTGGTTTTGTAGCCGCTCCTGGGAGCTGGACCCGTGATTGTCCTCGGTGCAGTTGCGAATGAATACGTGGTCATGAAAGTAGGATTTAATTTTTTTCCCCGAAGTATTTCTTCATGAGCAGGAAAGGGAACAGCTTTGGCTGCAAGACTGCTTGTTTCACGGGCAGATGAATTTAAGATTAATTTGATCATAAACTTGTAAAACTGAGATTCAGTAACAAATGGAATGATTTATGAAGGAGGTGTTCCTACTGGAGCAATTCTCTCTGCAGGTCATCAGACTGCCTGCACTGGTCTCAAGTAATGTAAATATTTTTAAGCTTCAGACTAATTATATTACCTCTGTTTTTCATGCTGAAGAAGGAAGCCCTGGGAGATGTGCTGTTTTGTGCTCCCATCTTCCCAATAAATGCAGGCTAGGGAAGGATCCAAGAGGCAGGTAGTCCCCAAGCTGTTTGCTATTGAAGTGCTGCCTGCAAGGCTGGGTACGTTTTCCTTGGTGGTGGTCTCATGCCTTTAAGCTACATGATGTGATGCCTGCTCGGGGAAAAAAAATCTTCCAAGCACTTACTGAAAATAGCCACCTCTTCTCTTGATTATTCCTTCTGAGTCTCCCAAACTTGGCAGATCGGCTTGCACAAGTTGTGTGTGGGGAAGCTATTTTCCTAAGAACTTTGAGGAGATGGTCAGTACTGTTAGACTTCTCTTAGTTCTGTAAAATTATGTATTTAATGTCTGCTGCATACTGAGAAGTTGAAGCAAGAGACAGTGGTGGGCTGCTTGTTTTTTTTTTCTCCCAGTATTTATGTATCTTGAAACGGTAACACTGTGTATCAATTGTAACTGATTTATATTTGCCTTGATATAAAACGAAAGAGAAAAGTCAAAAGTTCCCTGCTGGCACAAGGCCAGTTTCCATTACCTAGACCTTTGCAACCACTGTCATGTGTTGTATTATTTTGTGCTGCTAATTTGCACAGAGGTGCAATGTTAAAGGTAGCTGGGGGCAAAGTGCCTCAAATTACAGCTGACCAACGTGTGACTGCCAAACACTGCAGAGATTCACTGCAAAAGCATCTACTTCATTTCCTTCAGCTGCAACCTGTGGAGCAGGTGATGAATAATGTGGTTCAGGCAGCTCAGAAAGCTCTGTGGTGGAGCCCTGTGGTCTGACACTCACTGCTGGTAGTCCTGGAGGCATAAATATGATGCTGCACAGTGGAATTTGTTTTCCCTTTCTTTTGAGGGGTGGGGTGAATGCTGGTTGGTTGTGTTTTTGGTTTCAGTAAGGACAGTTCTCCATGAGGGAACTTGTTCCCCATTGAATTACACAGAAAACCTGACTGCAGGTAACTCTGAACTTGATACCTCCTGGTGCAGGACAGAGATTGCTTTGCCTTCATCGTGTAAATGTTTTTCAAGACTGATTTGACTTAAATGCCTGTGTACTGTTCTTCCCCTTAAGACCAGGCTTTCTCCTCTTACACTGAACTTTTCTGAAGGCTAAATTAGAGCTTAGATCCCGTGCTCCAATTCTGTCAGAAAATGGACAGTAAAGTAGAACTGTGGGAGGAAGGGAATTTTCTCATCCATAATTAAGGTAGTTAAGTGCTGTCATAAAGAACTGTTGTCATGTGTGTTAAGGGACAAGATTCTTCCATGAGACTTCACTGCTGTATTTCCTCTGCTGCTTATGTCCCTGGGTCTGGTTTGTGGAATTTCTGCTGCACGACTGTCAGGGCAGTTGTGATTCAGCAGGTGCTTTCCTTAGACCATATGAAACACTCTGTAATGTCAAATACTTCAGAAAATCAGGCCTTGAGCACCAACACCTGATGTATTCCCTTTGCAGTGTAAAATGAGGGTAACACTGGAAAATAAGTCAGTGTTTGAGTAGCATGTAAATACTGTACTGATGGAGAAATTAATAATTCCGATTGCAGAATAGTGTATGAATAGGATGCAGGAGGCAATACCTGAGGTCACACATGTAAAACACAGGCTAGTTAAAAATGACTGTTCAAAGAACATGCAGCTCCATGAACTTGAACTCAGCCGTTCACTTAAAATAAGGGAGTCTTTAAATGTATCTGGTTTTCAATTTGTTTTTTTTTTCTGTGTGTATCGCTTGTCTTTTTAATCTGGTTCTGTTTGAATACACAGGGAAAAGAGAGACACAAATAATGAAAGATTTTGTTTGTTTTGTAAAGCTCCCTGGGTTAGTAAAGATACAGGGGAAATTACTTCCTCTGTCTTACTGGGGTGACAGGCTAAAACACCCTTAATTTTCCTTGGGAGAGGAAAGGGGGTAGAAAAGTTGTGCTCCCTTAAATCCTGTGTTGCTTTGATCTCACCGGTCTGTGCCTGTGGGGTGGCTCATGGAAGGCACAGGCAGAAGGAGCTGTAGCAGTGCCAGACCTGTTGGATGCCAGGACGTGCTGCACCTTTTGGTGTAATTTGTTACATTGCAACAGCTGCTCCTCTTCCCAGTGTGAGAGGGAGCCTGGCAGGAACGGGCTTGTGGAAGGTGTGACTGCAGGGAATGACTGCCTGCTCCTGGGATTGTGCCTCGGAGGAGAGGGTGGCACTGCAGCAGCCAGCCAGAGCTCCTTCAGTTCCCTGTTCTCACTGCTGACCCAGGGAAGAGCTACAGTGCTCCAGCTGGGAACCACTCTGGAGGAATGGCCTGTCACCTTAGATAAAGAGAACTCGACCCAAATCCTGAATACCTGAGGACTGGAGTGAGTAAAGAGCAGTGTGATAGATAAGACATGGAGAGGTTGGATAGGACAGCAGTGAGAAATCCATGAGCTCTGAATAGATGGGCAGTGAATGAAAACAACTTTTTTGTTTAGTTGTTATTAAATTAGGAATGTATTTTCCTCTGCAGATCACTAGCCCATAGCTAGTTTGCTGTAGGGGAAATGGAACTTCCAAGTAAGTTTCCAAAGACGGTTTCAGGGAATCTGTAGGTTGTAACCTCAATATCAGCAAAGGTTAATGACTGAGGGAATGCTGTCTTGAACACAACTCTTCCTTTGTTGTTTTAACACTTAAGTGAAATCACTTTAATTTGTGTAAAGCAATTGGATACTGGTAATACTAAATTAACATTCCAGGGAAAATAAATGTATCTTGCTAATATGAAATTATCTCTTTCCATATAAGGGTGTAAACAGCCAGGAGACACATTACTTAACCAAGCAGGCTTTCTGACCTCTGCTCTGAGCCTCGCTAATTATGAGCTTTTGAAGCTTGTTCACCCCAGTGTTTGACTGGTTGGTCACCGCATTTTCTGTCAGGGTGTCAGAGCTCAGGCTTTAACATTGTTTTGACTCGTGCCTTGCCAAGCTTCATGTTTGTTAATGTACTGGGGGCCTACTAAGTGAGAGGGGTTAAACAGGGGTTCTACACAGACACAGGGCTGGAACAATAATTAGTTGGCAAAGTATTTATGGATAATGGGTTGGCATTATGTGGAAAACTCGTGTGAGCTTTTACTCTCTTGGTGTCTCATCTGTATAACTGGAAACCAGTCTCGTGGGGCACAGATTCCTGTCTGGTCAGTTTTAATTCCAAGACTGTGCAAATAGAACGTTGAAGAAAGGTATCCCAGAAAAGCTGAAAAGGGTGACATCTTTCTTGACATTATTAACCACCCTCTTCTGCAATGACAGGCTTTGCACAGCCCGTCCATCAGTGCTGCACAGCAGAGTTCGGGTGTGCTTGTGTTCGAGGACCTGCGTGGGGGTGTTTGTGAAGGGAATAGAGGCACTGGAATATTGGATTACCCTGTGACTTAACCTGAAGAAATTACACTGAATAATACTGCATTCACGGATGGCTAGTCAGTAATTTAGAACAATAGTTTAAGGTCTACTGCCAGGTTTATTTTTAAAAGCCAGTACAGACTATTATTATTGATACTAGATGAAATCTGAGTGCTGGGTTTGCCTTGCGTTGCTGCTGGAAACGTGGAGAGGTTGTATTTGAGTTATGTTGGGGGATTTTTTTTTATGGTAAATCTATCAAAACAGATTTCCTAATGTAAAACTGGACTTCTCTGAGTCCACACTGACTGCAAAGCAGTGTTAATCACCCTGGCAGGACCACTGATTCTCAAGGTCATGTCTGCCTGGAAGCCTGGCTTGATAAGTGCTATCCTTGCAGTGACCCCTGTGGTTCACTGAGGGAAGGCTCAAGTGCAGCTACAGCTGGTGAAGTTCAATGGTCTGAAGCTCTTTGACAAGAAGACGCAAGAGACAAACAGGCAAGAATTCTGCTGCCTCTGAACTTTCTGGGAGAGGATTTCCTGTGAGAGGCATTTGTTAATGCCTCTCACAGGAAATGAACTGGCATGGAATAGGAGCGTCGCTTTTCCAGTAATTAATACCTGGAAAGGTGTGGGAAGGACTGTCAGCTGTTCCAGTGAAGAGTGATCACTATTGCAATCCCAGGGGGATTTGTGTTCAGGCTTGTGATTTCAGCATAGTTATAAATGGCCTGGAAGAGAGTCTGAGTAATGAAGTGACAGTATATGCTGAAAAACATGGAATTCAGGGAGCAGAAACAAGAGCTGGCTGGAGTTACAGAAGGTTCTTGCAATACTTGGTTGTAGGCAAGTGGTACTTGATACCAGTGGATGTAAAATAATGTGCACAGGGATAAACAACTAACTGTGTCTGTGCCGTGATGAGCTCATGGGAATCTGTGCCATTGAGGAAAGAGATCTTTTAAATAATGCAGATAAAACTTTGTGAAACTCACTCAACAGCAGTCAAAAAAAAGGCACATAGAAATGACAGATCTCTAGGAAAAGGAGAGGGAGCAAAACAGAATGCCATGCTGTAAATCCATGATGGTTTTGTGTAATGAATAACATACCCCCTCAAAAGTTAGGGGCAGACACTCTCCCCTCTCCAAAGAGTTGTAGTTAAGATCAGGGAAAAGCACCTGATTGAAGGGCTTGTGTAAAATCAGTAACCAAATAAACTGGAGCTTAACCTGGAAAATAAATGGATGATGAGAGGAGGGATTGTGATAGCAATCTGCAAACAGGGGGATATTAAGTAATTTTTCCCTGTTTATTTTGTCACCCCAACACAGCAAGAATTAAAGGGTATTAAGTGGTGCCCATGCAAAAGGTGGTAGCTTTTGATAGAGGAAGTGTTAAAACATGGCCCCTTGGTTTCCCAGAACCTTTCTGTGTCCATGTCATCCTTTGATGGGACATTTCACAGATTTGCTCCATGTGTGCCTGTTTTAACCTGCTTCTGGAGGCACTGATCACCTGGTTGTTATGTTGGAGGAGAAGGTGAACAGTCAGAGCCCTCTTCCCTTTTCATGCCACCCATGATTTTGTAGATTGGCGTATTCTTCTAAAGCCACCTCTTTTCCAGTCTGAGATGCCTGGTCCTGCTCCCTCATTCCTCACAGACAAGCTGTTCGAGACCTTTGGATCATTGCTGTTGCCCATCTCTGAACCCTTCTTCTGAGGCTGTATGAAAGTGTTGGTCTCTAAGAGTGAACACCTTCCTCTTGCAGAGTGTTCTCTCAGTAGGTCCCTGCACAGTTTCCAGAGGACAATAATAGCTTTGTTTCCTCTTGGAAGACAGGTAGGAAGAGGGACAGAATGTATGAATTAACCCAGGTGGTTATGCCAGCAGACATTTGAGAATGTGTTATCTGAAAACAGTGAGGCTTGGAAGGGGAAAGCACTGCACAGGGATAACAGTGACTTTTGAAAGGCACTTCAGAGATTAATTTCTGCTCGTGGTTCTCATTCTGATCTGGATGTTGTGCCCAGTTTGGGTTCCTGTGTCTTAAAGTGTGTAGTTGAACCAGAAAAGCTTATGAGAGCGGCAGTGGAAATGATCCAAGGTGCAAAGTGGCTTCAGCACACAAATAGGAAAGAGAAGGAATTGTGTAAATTCAGGGATGCTGTGAACACTGTGCAGTGCAGGTCTAGTGTTTGTGCTCTCTCTCAGAAAAAGATCCTGACATATCGCAGCTTGTGAGTGACACACCTGAAAGGGGTGGTAGGTGCTGAAATGTCTCCTCCAAAGATCCTCTGGATGCAAAATGTTTCTGTTGAATCTGGGGGGTGCTCAAGTACATAGAAGGGAAATCCTCTGAAGGTTAGTAAGTACTCAGAAAGCGCATCCAGCTACACAGTTCTCCAGAGCTGCAAGCAATTGGAGGCCAGGAGAGCACTCCTAGGAAATATGGTGTGTCTTTCTAATACTATTCCTTGAGCACTGGCATTTAGCTGCTGTCAGAGACAGATACAGTTTTTCCTGTGTTCTTGTGTCATCCTGAGGGGTGGGATTCACCTGATATAACTGGTCATCTCAAAATGAGATTGGTTTTTAAGTTCAGTGGGTTGATTTTTCTTTTTGAGGTGCCAGCCTCTCTGCATTGCCTACACACAGCACCGAACACTTCACTGCTGTGCGGGTGAGGGAGAGGAATCCCACCTTCTTCTATGTTTTTTGTTAGATCAGGAGCAAATTACACACAGAACTCAGAAAATAACTTATAGCAAAGGCTCTGGAGACATCTCTCTTCCAGACTCTCCCTGGCAGTTCTGTTAAAGGCTAAGAGGTGCTTTGATTATAGTGTCAGTACTTGTAGGTGAGGAAATTTGTTTTCCTGAAAGCCCTTTTAATTTAGCACAAGAAAGTGGGGTAGCTGTTTGCTGGAACCTGGTGTGCAACATACTCAAATGGGAAATAATGATCCCTTTTCTAGAGAGCATGTAAGTAAATATTGAAGCACTTGAGGATATGAAGGAGTTCCTCTGGTTCAAACAGGAGTGCTCAGTCTGAGCAGGTCACATCCTCTGACCTGGGTTAGGAGGCAAGGCAGGATTTGTAGCTATCTCAGTTAGCTGCAGTCTCTGAAGCATAAAATGGAGCTAAAACCTCTTGGAACTGAACTCTGTTGCCTCAGCAGTGTCAGTGGTGTAAGCCCCCCTGATCCCAGAACTGTACAGGTGTAATTGTGAATGGTTTGTTTTACTGTACCTGAAATGTAGACACGTGCATCAAATTTTTGCTGGTCATGAGGTCTGTAAAGTTAGCACAGCTGCAGTTCCCACCTAAGTCCCTTGTACAAAAAAGTTCTGGTACCACTGAGGACATCAAAGTATGTAAATATGTAAGAAATACAGAACAGAGGAGCAACTCAGATGGTTAGATTTTTTTCTCTTTGAACTTCTTCAGTGCAGGAAGAAATGTTACTCTTTTTAGTCTCCTGTTCATTTTGGAAGGTAATTAATTATGCAAGTGATAGAAAATTGTAAATCAGTTCCTTTGACGGAGTTCAAAAACATTTATTAAATGACTGGTTGTAAAGTTTCTGCTTAATTCAGCAGAAGTGGATTTGTCATAAGAATTCATTTGAAAGAAAGCATTTCTCTGTTATTTGCCCACGTTTGTCTTCTATAATCAATATAGTTTACTCCTAAATCTGCTTTGTTCAGTAAACTCTAAACAAAAATCAAGCATTCCTAAATAAGAGGATGCACTTAAAATTTGCTTTTTGGCACCCTGAGATACTCCAGGAGGGTAATACCTGCCACCTGACTACAGAGGTAGGGTGACACTTCTGAAACTGTGCTGGGGACTGTCCAAGAGGCAAACCTGTTCTGTCTTTGTTTATTTTTGCAGGAGAACCCAGCTGGAGGTTGATCTTCCATGGACATGAGCAGTTGCAGAGTGATCCTCTGCTGTGTCCTGGTGCAGGAAGGGCTGGTTTGCTCCGTGCTGTGTGTTATGGTGGTTTCTAATTTCTGTTGCTAGTGCTGCAGATAAGGGTTCAAGAAGATTTTTGCTGAATTTGAGGCTTTCAGGGGCACTAGAGCCCTGTCCTACAGCTTTTCCTGGACTTCAGTTTGCAAGTCAGTCAAGCACTGGCTGACAGTCCCCATCCAAACAGATTGTCATTGTTCAGTTATTGAACTCCTGCGTAATCTTTGCATGAATAGAATTTCTTGTGTGTCTTATAGAATAACCTTTTATATCATTAGTATCTGCAATAATTTTTTCCTTTGCAAAGTGATTCATATCATCTTGCAGATAGGACAGATAGAAAGCATTATTCTGCAGTCCCACAAGAAGCCCCATTCATTGACAGTTCGTGTTGTGAAGCCAGCCCTGTCGCCTCGGGGCTGGGGTTGGTTTCGTGGCAGACATCCCAATCACAGAACCTTTCTGCAGTGTTTCTGAACTGGGGGCTGTTCCAGAGTCAAACTGGAATGAAGTGCCCGCCTGGAAAGAACCAAGTAGGAAAGTTTCTTGGTGCATTTGGTCTTTTCATTCTATTCATAAACAGCAGGTTTTAGCCACCCACCAGAAGTCCCAACAAAAGCCCAGTCAAGCTCAGCTCGAGGCCAGGTTCGCAGATCTGGGAACAGGAATGCTCTTAGGTTTTGTCCTCACTAAGTTTACATGCTGGATCATGTTCAATGGATCCCTCTCAAATAAAGCTGCGAGCTGGGCTTGTGCTACCTGGGCCAAGGCAATGGGAAAATAAGAAAAATAGTTTCTGCTCTTCATCCGTGGGGATTTGTGCTACTCCAGCCCTGGAAGAACCTGAGCGTGTTTCTGCAGACAGTGACAGTAAAGCAATTAGTAAATAACCACCGAGGAGACAGCAGTTAAACTGGTGGAAAGAGGATGTTGGGGTTTTGCTTCTGATTGTTTGATTATTCTTTGACACATCAGTAAAAGGTGCCGACAACAGAGGCAGGAGGGAACCATCCTGTGTTGGCCTTGGCAAGCTGGTGTTTGGATTAAACTGGTGTTTGGATTATGCTGGTTTGTGATTGTACCAGAGGAACACAGGCAAAATGGAAAGGGATTAGAGAGTACAGCAAGCATTGCATAAACACCTGAAATTATTTGGAAAATATGAAGTGGAGATAGTGGGAAGAGCCTTATTGTTGGGCATAGCTGGGAACACAAATTTCAACTAAAAAAAGGGTTTAGTTTGGGAATCTGGGAGACCTTTTCATTGAAGGACTCGTGGAATAATTTTACAGATGCAAAATACACCTTCATTGTTTAAAGGTGGCTTAAAGGATTGGAGAAACTGGCTTAGTCCCAGTGGAAGGGGTGGGTGTGTAGGGAGATTACCCTTGGAGCGATACAGGAGAGGGAGACAGTGAGTCTGATACATTATTACTCTAATTAAGGAATAACTTAATCAAGGTGTAATTATTTCCCAAATTAGGTATAAGCCCAAACTGTTCTTTGTTGGTAAAAGGAAGACCAGTCTCTCTGTATGACACAGAGGAGGAAGGAGCCCTGAGGAGGTCCCATGCTTTTTCAGAAGCAATATTAATTCTTCATCAAACCTGCTGTCCTGAAGGCTTCTACTGTCTCTAAATATTATATAACATTTATTTCAGGGAATGCAGAAGGCTTGTCTGTAGCTGATGGATGCTCAGAAAAGAAAAAGCAGCAGACCTCTCACCCTGGATGTGTTGGAGGGAGCCTGGGGATCGTTGGACTTTTTGGAGACCTGGAGCACAGGTTTTCCTGTCTGAACAAAGCCCATTAAGGCATTGGGGAGCCAACAGTGCTGTTTTAAACTGTGGCTCTAGTTCAGCACAGGGTTTAGCACACGTGGTGGTGAAGCCTGAGAGCAGTGACTGGAGGGTGTGGAGTCTCTGGCTGGGTTTGTGTGGGTGGTGTGAGCACCCCGGGGGCTGAAAACGGCTGTGCTGCCACCCTTTATCCCCTGGCACCTGAGTCAGGGCACACCTCACACACCTCATAGCTCTGCTCAGCCCTCCCGTGCCGGGGGGCTCTGGGGCAGTGCCAGTGGGTGGAGAGGGAGCAGGACAGGACAGGAGGAGCTGAGGAGCAGCACCCACAGTGTTTGGTGGGCAGGTGGCAACATGTTCAGATCCCAGTGTGTCACTTGGAGCCGTTACTGCATCCTGAATCAACCGCTTCAGTGCTTTACAGAACCCAAGGCACAGAGTGGGAAGGTGTCCTTGCCTTTGCCTGGGCCATTGGACAGAGCTGCAATGAGCAGACATGGTACATCACAAACCCATCAAACAATCTGTGCTTCTCAATTTCAGATTAAGGCTTTACAATGTGGATGTTTAGGCTTGTGCTATGGCCAGTTGTTAATTAGAAGAGCCTCAAGCTCTTCAGGCACTTCCCTTCTGTGTGGTGTGTTTGTACAGGCTCACAGCTAGAGGAGGTGGGATGGAACTGCAGGTGCAGGGCTGGCCTTTCACACAGGGAAATATTTACCTTTGAAAAAACCAAAATAATCCCATGCTGTGGTGTGATTTAGCGGGGATATAGTCATGGTTTATGAAATAGATTTCTGGTTGCACAGGAATAGAGGATGCTCAGAATTTTACTGGGGTGTTTTAATTTGAAGCATTAGAGAAAGATGAATCTATATCTAAAATTCAAGACCCTTAATCTGAGATTTCTTATCTTTTCATAACAAAGTTAGGCAACTTTTTCTTTCTGGTGCAGTTCTGTGCATTTTCTGGTGCAGACTGTGATGGTAGGAAATGCAGCTGGAAATGGCTGTGCTAAGTGTAAAACACTCAATTCCTATTTTTCATAGGCTTAACCTTTATACAAACGTTACTGTCCTTGATGTCTACTCCAGTGGACTTATTGTATTAAATGTGCTGCTATTTATGGGTTGTAAGTGGAAGGGAAACAGTTATTCCTCTTTAAAATATTTTGCCATGGTCCCAGAGACCTTGGTGAAAGACTAATGGAAGCCAGGGTGGCCTTTCCTAAAGGCCCTGCATTCTTAGAGCCATTCAGCTACTTTGCTGCAGGCTGTTTGCAGCTTTTTATAATCCCGAGAGCTTGGAAATCCTGAAAGTGCTTTTCTCTATTGCCCTGTGCCTTATCTTTAGAGCCTTGGAAAATGAGAGTCAGGAATTCACAACAGGATCAAACTGTTTTGCTCTATTAGAATTAAAGGTGGTGTTCTGCTCGGTCTGGGGAGGGGAAAAAAGCAAGCCTGAAAAAAATCAGTGAGTGGCTAAAATAGGGCTGTTAAAATGGCAGCACATAGACAAGCTGTGTATAAATATAGGCCAGCTCCTCAGCACTGCTCTTATATGGGAGATGATGTGAGGGAAGGAGGAATATCAGCCTGCTCTCCCTCGGTGCAGCGGATGTTGGTGGTGTGCTCTGCTGCCACACGTTCGGCAGCAGACAGGGCTGCAGAATCCATGGCAATGATAATGACTCTCACCTTTGTTTCTTGTTGCAGGGACCTGCACTGCCAGTGTGAGAGGGGACTCTCAAAGGCATACGTGAATTTTTTGTCTGTACCTGCTCCTTGATTGTCTGCCTTTTACTGACCCACCCAAAAAGAGAGAAGAGGGGTCGGGCAAAAACCATTGGCTTGCCACTTGTGCCTAAGAACTGGGTAGATTTTATGGCACCTGCTGGAGAGGGCACCTGGACCCTTGGAAATGGAGCAGCTGGTGCTGCACCTCTGCTGAGCAAGGCTTTCTGCTTGGAGTACAAGGATCAAGTGGCCTTAAGTCAAACCATAGGCAAGTTGCACTAATTGTTGTAACTGTACCTCCAAACCCTCTCCAGACTTCTCCAGGGCTTCCCAAGGCAGTAGCTCCTCACGTGGTTTGCATGTTCCCAATTGACATTTGAATGTTTTCAACCAGCCTGGTGTGGCTGTGAGAATTGGAGGTGGACTTTTCGCTGGGAAGTTCATGGTTAGGGTCGAAACCCCAACAACTTCCCATCGTGGTCTGTGCTATGGCAGCGACCTACAGGCTGCTGGTGAGCTCTGTGAACTGCTACAGCAGTGTGGTGATAGACCAGCACTCCCAGCACACCGTGCACCACTGCACGGGGACCTGCCAGGTGTTCAAGCGCGGGGTGACCTGCATCGTCGCCCACCACAGTGTCTGTGCAGAGCTCAGTGTCCAAGATGCCGACTTGGACCATAAAACTCCTCTTCCTGAAAACGGACTCACCTTGTCTGGAAATGAGGACTATCACCAAATCCTCCCAAATAACCCAAGGATCAAAAAGGGCTCTTCAGTGCAAGCCTCCAGCAGTTTAAAGGACATTACTGGTGAGGCAATAAACCTTGCCAGTGGTAAAATAAAGGAGTTCTCCTTTGAAAAGCTCAAAAACTCCTCCAATCATGTGGCCTACAGAAAGGGAAGGAAGGTTCGGTCAGAATCCTTCAGCAGACGATCCTTTGACTTTGACTTGATTTATGGGCACTTCAACAACGATGAGAACTGCCCTCCGTGTGGCTTTTTGCAGAGCCCCTCACCTGTGGAGAAGTGGCAGGAGAGCAGTGATGCTCCAGAAGTCACCGTGAGCCCCACGGTTCCCTTCTCCCCTCATGCCTTCTCTGAAGAAAACTTCATTACCCAGATTTTGGAAAAACACAAGCTAGATGGTTCTTCTGGTGGGGATATCAAGGTGTGCTTGGACATCTTGCTCAAGTGCTCAGAGGATCTGAAGAAGTGCACGGACATAATAAAACACTGCATCAAAAGGAAGTCTGTGGACAGCGTGGGTGGGGGGAACAGCAGTGACCCCCTGGCCAGTTCAGAAATTATATACATGAACCTGATGACAAGGTTTTCTTCCTACCTGAAAAAGCTGCCCTTGGAGCTGAAGCCCCCGGGGCAGAGGGAGGCGAGTGACTGGGCAGAGCTGGTGAGCTGCTTCCATGGCTTGCAGCAGAGCCCCTTTGCGCCGGTGTTCGGGGATGAGCAGCCGCCCCGCTATGAGGACATTATCCAGCTGCCATCCTCCAGTGCAGATCCTCTGGCTCTGCCAGGAGATCAGGGGGATCCATCAAGCACCTCTCAGTCCCTCCAAACAGGTACTGTGGCCTTTACCCCCACCTCCCCTCCCAGTGCCCCCCAGAGCAGCGTGAGACCTGGGAAAGACGGTCTACCTCAGTCAGCAGCCCCGAGCCCCCCCGACGGCACGTCCTGCACCGAGGCTCTGTACATTGAAGAGGAGGCTGATGGGGACAGAACAGCAGAGAAAGGGCAGAGGGCAGAGCACAGAGGGGGCTGGGAGAGTACGGAGCACAGCTCCCAGCGAGCTGCTGGTTCAGAGGTCCCTGCTGATGCTAAAGCAGAGCGTGCCCGGGTGGGAGACACCAAGCTCTCCCCTGCTCCCAAGGAAGCAACTCCTTTAACACCACTCCTGGATTCTGTGCTGCACGGGGCCCAGGCTGGTGTCCCCAAAGGAGCCCAGACGAGCAGTAGGGTGGACAAGGAGGAGATAGACAAACTGCTGCTGGACTTGGAGTGCTTCTCCCAGAAAATGGAGAGCGCTTTGAGAGACCCCCCTTGGAAGCAGGGCGAGCCCGCGGGCGTGCAGGTGTTGGGCAGGCAGGGGAGGCAGGTTCTACCTCAGGCTCTGGAGGCCAAAAGTAAACCTGCTGACCCCCCTTCCTCTCTGTCAAAAATCATGGAAACCAATGGTCACAAAATGGAAGAGGACGACAAAGCCTTTTTACTGCGGATCCTGGAAAGCATTGAGGACTTTGCCCAGGAGCTGGTGGAATTCCAAACAGGCAAGGGAAGCTTGTCCAAGGAGAGGGAAGTGATGCAGATTCTTCAGGAAACTTTAGCAACTCCTTCACAGTCCCTCCTTGCAGGGAAAAAAAGCCATGCTGGGCCTGCCTGCAGAGACTCTGTCCCAGCTTCAGTTCAGCAGGGCCCAGAGGTGATTAAGGTAAGAGAACCGAACTTCTGAGGGGACAGTGAGTAAAACAAACGTGGGGAAATGTGGAAAAAAATACATCTGCTAAGTGATTCATTGTGCTTTGGATGCTGCAGTGTGGAATAATGTGTTCAGCCTGGCAGAAATGTAGCGTTTACTGAAATGCAAACAAAAAAAGGAAACTAAAGCCCCATAGCAAGCGAAATAGACCTTGATGGGCAGTGTCACCTTTGAGCTTGAGCCTTTCCTGCTGGTTCTCCTGTAGACTGATTGTGGTTTAAATGGGTCCTATATGGTAGAGGGTAGTAATAATTACTTTAATAAGTACTTTACTTCTGGGATCAGCTATGGATTGGGCTGCCTCTCACCAGCTCAGGGAGAACTGAATGTTCCATCTCTCCCTTTCCCATCTTGGAACAGACTTGTCTTCCTCATCACTAGTTCCTAAAGAGAGAGATCCTCCATGGCACAAAGGGCAAATCTAGGAAGGTTTAATTTTCTTTTTCCTGTCCCCAGTGCATGGAGTCATGGTGGAGTCTGCATCTCTCAAATGAGGTGTAGGTTTTCCCAGGAAAAAGGGTCTTTAGAGGGAAGCCAAGGCTGGCTGTGCAGCACTCAGTGTTTTCATTTGGTAACAACTGCCAGATTTCAAGAGAACTTGTTGCCTTTATTCCAAGTGTTCATTAAGTGTGGAGAGGACTGTCCAAAGATTCCAAAATGCACCTTCCACACAGGCACTGAAAGAGTGCTCCGGTTATCAGTGAACTTTCACAGCTACTTCCAGTTGGAGCATGATGTGCATGATTTGAAAACTGTCCACTTGCCCCAAAATACAGATATTTGGTACATTCTGAAAGGGAACAGGTAGGGTGTGTCTGACCCTAAATGACAGTGCTGAGATCTTTTTAGATGAGGCTAAACAAGTGTTTCTGTTGTTGCTCTGGGCAACTTTGCTCACAGGAAATGGTGGGCTTAACCTTGTCTGATATTTCCAGCAAGGGAAAGAGTGGGTTTTTTTCCTCAGAGAGTGTAGAATTAAACAGCTCCAAAAGCTCTGGAGTGATCTCTTAAAATAGCTATTCTTGCCTTGTACATTCATGTACAAAATTTTCTAATTTGTGAACGTCAAACAAAAATGTATTTGGTAAACTGTGCCTGACTTTGTGGCATATTTTATGTAACACTTGAGAACTGGGTGCACTTAGACTGCCAATGGCTCAGCAGCCTTGTCCCTGGGCAGGTTCTGTTCCCTGTTCCCACCTGGCTGTGTGTTTGCTCCCAGTCCTATTGGAGGTTTGCTGTCATTTCTAGCACAGGTGTGGGTACAAGGCCCTCTGTAGGTGTAGCATCTGGGAATGCATCTCTGCTTCTGGATAAGCCTGGCTGTGGCTGGAGCTCAGTGTGGAGTCTCATTCAGGGTTGCACATGTGTGCCTGGATGAATAACATGCAAAGTATTTGTTGTATTTTCTTAAGGCCCAACTGTTATCAAATAGTTGTGCACATGGAGAAAGCGCCACAGCTCTAATACCATGAACACACAGCACAGCTTTTCTTTAGGAAGGTTGTGACAGATTTAATATCCCTCAAATCCTAAGGCATGACAGGAGAGCAGGAGAGCCCCTTTGGAGCGGGCTGTGCTCTGACTCAGCTGGCCTGGCTGTGTTAAATCTGGCCTGACTTGCCCTTTATCATAAACCCAATTATGATTCTCCACAAAGAACAATAGGATTCATTGCCTCTTCATCTTCAAACCCGAATTATTTAGAAAGCAGGAAATGAACGCTGCAGCAGTCCATCAGTTTTACAGAGCCCATAATGAGGGCACGGTGCTGCCTTGGGGCAGCCAGGAAGCATTGCCTGTTCTGAGAGAGGCCAGCATTTCCCACCCTGAGATCCACTTTCCCCTTGCTTATCTCCAAACCCCTCCCAACTGTTTGGTTTGAAATTTCCTGTTCCGTGTGCCTGTCTGAAACTGATTTTTGAATGTGTTGGTTTAGAAATACACAGTTCAGAGAGGACAGTGCAGTTGTGTGTTAGAGGCCAGCAAACCCCCAAGTGTCATTGTGTATTTTTGTCTGTAGCTAAGAGGGCAATAAGATCCTGGATGCACTGGGAGGTGTGAGGGAAATGAGGGGAAACTAGTAGTGAATAAGGGGGCTGTTGGGATGCCCTGAGCTGATCTGCACAAATGCTGAGTGTTGGGGGGTTGGAAGGTGAAGGGTGCTGCCTTTTGACTAAAATGTCTTATCCAAGTCCTTGGAGAAGTCAGTGGTGGCTGTTTCTGACCTTCCCCTCTCTGTGCCCTTGATCTGCCACTGTCCAGGATGGCTAATTTGACGAAGGAAATTCAGGCAATGCTTGCAGAATGTTTGGTGAAAGTACCCTGGCAAAGTCTGTAAGAAATGTAGTCCTTCTGTGTTAAGAATCAAGTCTGAGCAGTGCAAGGCTCTGCTCCAAGTTTTGCTCATGTGTTTTATTTTAAGAGCTGTTGGATAAAGCTGATGAATAATTTGGGAAGCAGAGATCAGGACCAGGGTTGGATACAAAGGGACCTCTTGTCTTTTGTCCCTCCTCTGTTGGGTGTCCCTACTCAAAGGGATTACTCAGTGTAACAAGTCAGAAAGAGCAGTCCTGCTTCCCATTTCTCTCTTCTCCATGCCTCTACTTCCTGCTGCATGGTCCCAAATCTTCCTTTGGACTGCCTGTGGTGCTTGTATACGAGGTATAAATTGTTAGGTTTGTTTTCTGCCATATTGACGAGTGGAATTGCTCAGCCTGAGGTCAAATGTGTGATCCAGCCCCTGGATCTGGGAGCAGAGGGGGTTTGCAGGGTTGAGGAGTGGGTTTGGACCACCCTGGTATGTCTTGGATGGTGGGTCTTTGTGTCAGACTATTCCCTGATTCCACATTTGCCCTGGGCTGTCTCATCCTGCGTGACTGATGGGGGATGTTGCTGGGACTCTCAGAAGTGTTCCTGACCCCCTGAAACATCATCCTGCGTGTTTTTGTATCAACATGTCTGTTGAGTGCTTAAAGAAGGGGCCCTGAGGAGGCTCTGAGTGGAACCAACTGTTTCATAACCATGTGAAGTTTAGGTTGACCTGGCAGCTTTGTAGTTCTGCCCCCTCATAATTCTGTGTGCTTTTGTGTTTTGCAAATTTAGGGATATGCTTATGAAGGGTCTTGTGTGGGGCCATTAATTGTGAGAAATGGCTTCTATAATGTCCTAGTAACTTTAACTTTGTCCTGAAGTGTACATTTATTCTCAAAATGCATCCAAAATATAATGTGAAACTCTTTCAGCTTTCATCTTACATATGTTACAAATATGTTTTGATTAGATATTGATAATATCTGTCATTTAAACTATACACACAATCTGCACTCTTCTCAAACATTAATTATTCATTACTTCTAGACACAAATAGTGAAAAACAATGCTTTTTTTTCCTGTTTGGTAATAAGTGTTGAAATAAATGCAAATATTAAGTGAATCTTGAAGTATCTCAGAATGAAAGATGACAAAGAAATAGAAAATTATATCAGATTAAATTAAAGAGTAAAAAACCTGGGACCAAACACTTAGGGACATGTTCATATATGGCCACCTTCTGTAATCAGGGCAGATCCAGCTTCTGCTTGTGTGAAGGTGATTTATGTTGAAGTAACATCTCAAGGTGGGTGAAACAGAGCCTGGTGATACATACTGAGTTTTTCAGCCTCACTGACTCTAAACCCCAGATAGAGTCAGGCTGTTGCTGCAGATTAGTGTGTTTTGAAAGCAGTTGGAGCTGGTGCTCTACTCAGCTGTGCAGGAACACTGGATTGGTGGAGCCAGGCTTTGGGTGCAGCCAGTCCTGGGGTGATTTAATCACCCAGATCTCTTAGGACTAACACCAGCTTTAGGCGCAGGTGGCGTTCTCTCTCTGCTCTTGTGACCCGTGAAGGGGATCTGCCATCTCTCACCTTCCTGCTTTAAACTGGGTCCCAGCAAGGAGAAGTTTGAGTTTGTGGTTCAGCTGGTCTGGCTGTTGAGGTCAGACTTTCCTGCTGGGTGTTTTGCCCAGTTGACTCTGAAGCTGTTGACACAAGACTCTCTTGCTGCCCATTTCTCACAGTACTGTATATTTACATCTTTGTTTATACCCACCTTGTGTGCTTTGAGGATAGGAAGTACCATCCTAGAAAACTGCTATTCCAAGCCATTGGAATTCAGACACAGCCAGCCTTGGCTCTGGATTACTTGTATTTTTCCAGGTTATCAGTGTAAAATCCCCCAAGCTTCCAGGCTCCTTTGTGACTGGTTAATTTGTGAATGGATGCAGCTGGAGGTGAGAGGTTCTTTGGGCTTCATTCCCTCTGCAGTCTGTGAGCAGGGTGAGAGTTCAGTTAGAGATGAAGTATTTCATCACTTGCTGCAGATGATTTATGATAAATCACCTCCTGATATGCTGCTGTGTGAGATGTGCAGCACTCCCAGCACATGGAGCCTCCTGGGCTCTTTAGGCATTGCCTTCATGTTTAGAGAAAAGTTGTCTGAGTAAGAAACCCCAAATTTGTTCCAAATGTGTTGCACGTGGATCTGTGTATCCTTCACTCAGTCGCAGTTCCAGTTAAAACATTCCTGCCTGCCTTTTGTTTTTGGAGCTCCTTTTTCATTCCCATCTTCATCTTCCTACTCGTTAGGCTTTGTACTCATTTGGGCTTCATGTTAACCTTGGGCTTTCTACAGGAACCCGGGAAAAGGACACCAGAGGCACATGTCCAAGAAAAGGTTTGTGAGGCTCAGTGAAACCTTTTCATTTCAAATGCAGTATCTTGAGAAGAGCAAGCCCTCCTAGCTACAAATCAGATGTTGTTCTGTGCTGTTGAACTTGGCTGCTTTGCCACGTTGCTTTCTAAGGTTTTAAAGTCAAGTAGGGAAAGCAGGCCGTGGGACTCCCTTCATTTGGTGTGGTAAGAGTTGGATTCAGGCCTTTGTCCAGCACCATTCTCAGGATAGGAGAGGGAGAACACGTTTCTAGCAAGCCTGGACAAAGTCTGAGCAAGGGTTTGAAGGCTGTGCGGCTCCAAGCTGTGCAGAAGAAGAGCAGACTCTGGTGCCCTGAGAACTGCTTTGCCTTTGCCTCCTGAGAGCTGCAGGGAGAGGGAATAAAACAGTGATGCATTTGGTGTCTGTAAGAAAATGTTTACTGAGGAACCACTTTGGAATGCCTGAGCTTATTATCCAAGATCATCCATAATTGTGTGCTTGCTTGGCATTGAGGAACTAGATGAGTTGCTTTTTCCAAGCAAGAAGGAAAAATTGATGTCTTCTGAAAATTACAGCCTTTGGTCAAGAGTGGGGACTGATGCTGATCCTCTGCCTCATCACCCCATCAGCAGGACCTGAAACCACGGCCATGCTACGCACAGGGGCCTTGGCTGAGCTCAGTTTAACTGCAGCTGGGTCTGGCTGGTCCAAGTGAGCACCTCGGGTCTCAGCACTGGGACACAAAGTCGGAGCTGTTGGGGGAGATGGTATATTTAGCCACTCCTGCAGTGCAGCTAATTTTAGTGCTCCTGGTGATGGTGGTGGGAGCTTCCTTTCCCATGTTACCCCTGGCCTATTACAAGCCAAGGACAGATTGTCTGTCATGTAGCCAGCAGGGAAATAGATTCGGTTGTAGATCATGTTTCTCAATTAAAGTATTACAAGAAGGCAGAAGATCCTGGTGGTACTGAAAGACACTTTGAATATTGGTTAAAATAGGGAACTTTGGCTTCAGGAGTAAGATAAAATTTCTAGATGTTGTTGTCCTTGTGAAGAGAGAGAAGACACAGTATGTTGAAGCCATTTGCCATTTTTTGCCTGTAAAAAATCCAACCCAAGAAAGCAACGTGCTGGTCTTGCTGTGGTCTCCTCCTGGAAAGGGCAACATCTGCTTGGGAGCTGCCCAGAATGATGATCAAGGAGAGTTCTCTGCGGAGGGACCCAGACTTGGGAGGGGAACTGGCTTTCCTTGCCAAGGGCTGTGACTTTGTTCTTCCATCTCGGTTCAAGAGGCGGCTGAAGTCCTTCCAGCAGGCCCAGGTTTGAATGCTTGGCATTTCTTTTTCCTTTTCTTTGTATTTTTTATTGGATCAGAGGATCAATCTGTGTCCCCTCTAGGCGTGTCTATTTGCAGAAAGTTATTTGCAGCTAGATACCAGCAGGTTTAAAAATAAACCTTCCAGGCTTAGATTGCAGAGTTAAAATGTCTTTGTAAACAAGAGGGAAAATTAACAGCAAGGGCAGTGATTTAATAATGGGGAGAGGTAGTGTAAGACTTAATTATTTCCTGTGGGATTTTTTTTTTAAAATACCTCTATATATGTGATTGCTCTGTCTGTTGTTGCATGTGGAAGAACCTCAGTGTTCTGGTGTCTGTGGTGGGTTGTGCTCTCAGCTGTACAAGTCTGTGCTTAGACCATCCTACCTGACTTTGGCTGTTGTAATTTTACCATCTGAAGGTGCTTCTTTGTGCTGTCCCCTGCTCTCTCTGGGCTGTGGCTGAAGGAAATCATAGAATCATTTAGGCTGGAAAAGACCCCTAAGATCATGGAGCTGCTGCCAAAGAATGGAAATGGTCCCATGGCTGTATGTTTTTGGTAAATCCCAGCTGCTGTACTTGATTCCTGGGACAGCAGATTGGAGTAATTTGTGCCAGGACACCAAATGGACGTGTAGTCACTGCAGATTTAGAGGGGGACACAGTGTGCTGAAATCAGCCCATCTTGAGCTTCATCTCCATTTCAATAATCAGTGACTCAGTGAGGAAGTTAAAAAGTTGAGATGAGGAGCAGTGCAGCTGTTTCCTAAGAAGGAGCCATTAAAATTGCCACAGAGCACACTGTGGGCCATGTTTTCATGCTTTCTGGTGACAGGTTAAAGGATGTCTGGAGGTTAATCTCTGGAATGTGTGTTTTTCCCTCCCTGGGGGAGGATTGCATGAGGTAATAATGTGCAGTAATGGCTTGGGCGGGCCGGGAGCAGTTCAGAGCAGACTGACAAGAGCTGCACAGCTGAATCCACTCTGCAGAGCGGGGCTGACACTGAGGACATCCCCGGGGCAGGGTTTGCAGGGAGAGAGAGGTGAGACCTCTCGCTAGATCAGCTGGAAAAACTGACAGGCCTTTGGTCCACGAGCCCTGGGCATGGTCTGAAGCAGGAGCAGCACTGGAATGCATCGGGAATAAGTGCCCTGTGGTTGCAGGTGCAAGGCAAGTGAACTGCTGCAGCTGGAAAAATGGGGTTCCTCTTTCTTTCAGTGCCTGTTCCTCTTGCTGTCTCCTCACTGAGTGTCGCCCCTGCCTTGCCCTGGGTTCCACAGGCCTTTCTGTGACCTGGCTTAACTCATAACACAGCAGAATATCATCCAGCAGCAAAGACAACTCTATTTTCTGTCTTTCCAAGCGGGTTAAGTGGGTTCCCAGAGGGGTCTGGCAAGCTCTGGAGCTGGCACTTGGGGCACGGAATCGGTGATCACCTGGGAGTGCAGGACAGGCATGGGGTTGTCCCACCTGCAGCAGTGAGATGTTGACTCTTGTGCCTTGTGGGGCTGTAGCTGGTGGCTCGGGTTGACCCGAGGGCAGAGGGAACTGGGCTCACTAAGAACACAAACGTGCTCACAGGTGGAAAGGTGCCAGGGTGGTGAGGAGGGAGCAGAGCTGAGTGAGGGGTGATTGTGGCCAGGAAGGAAGGGAGAAGCAGGGTTTTGGTAAACCCCCATCTCAAGAGCTGTTCTGGAGGCATGTGAGGCCTGGGGTTGCAAAATTCCACTGGATAAGGACATAAGGAGCTTGATCCAACCTTAGAATTAGCTCTGTGTTTCTTCCCTCCTCAATCCTTTTGTGCTTCTCAGTTGCTTAGGTTGAGTTTGTTTTCATTTTTGTTTTGCTGTGCTTGACTTCATTTCTGGGGGTGAGTTTATGTTTCCTTGTAGAAAAGGTGCTCTCCAGAAATCATTTTCTCACAGCTCTGTGCTGTTTGGAGTCACTAGCAGATGAGCCTTCATTTTTCTTACTGTCCTTAGAAATGGGTAAGAAAGAGGCATCAGGAAGGAGATGGGAAAGGGAGAAAAAGGAGGAGAAGGTCTTGGGCCATAGACACAGAGCAGCTCTGGAGAAGTGATGAGCGTTGGGGATGGCCTGTGTCCAGCTACCATCACACTCCAGCAAGGCAGGAACTATGAAAAATGAAAGGAGACATGAAGTCAGCTCTGTGGACTGTGAGAGCCCGGGCTGAGTCACTGTACCCTAGAAAAGAGGATTACAGAATCCCTTTGGAAAAACAGCAAGAAACTGGTAAATATATTATCTGGGACCCTGGTGGACATCGGGGCCAGGAGAAAGGAGCAGAAAGGATTGGAGCACTTGGTGTGATACTGCTTCCTTCCATGGAGTTCTCTGCTGGGACTGGCACATCCCTGGGAGACGGGCTGGGCTGGCAGAGGTTTGGCCTGTGCTTTGTTTTGTAGCTACAATGAGGCTGTAGTTCTGTCTGGTTTATTTATAACACACTTCACTATTTTGGTCTGTCCATAAATAAATTGTATGACTGGCAAAAGATGATTTAGTGGATGGACAGATTTTAGTTAAGGTAAGTTATACAATGCTATAGAGCAGTGTTTAAAAACAGACTTTGATTTCACCTTCCTCCTGAGCAAAAAAAGAAAAAAAAAGTCTGTTAGCTGTTGGTAACAAAGCTAAAAGATTTATTAAAGTATTTGTAGTTTCCTTTCTTAATTATCCTTTCCAAAAATGCACATCCCTTTTGGAGAAGTGTGTTCCACTAAGCAAAGAACATTTAAGGCTTTTTTCTTTTTTTTTTTTTTTTTTTTATTTTTGCAATAAGAAGCTGTTTATTTCCAAGGAATTCCCACAGAATTTGCCTCCATACCACTTCCTAAATTTTTTTTCCACAAAAAGCTGTAATTAACTTCTAGTTGTCCCCACAGTGGTTCACATCTGGTTATGCCCATCCCAGAGTATTGACCTGTAGGATCGTTCTGGGGAACAGGATCCTCAAGGGCTGGTTGCTGGTTTTTTCTCTCATTGTGTCATAGACATCTCATTTCTTATGTAAGAAGGAAGAGGACAAAGTTAAAAAATTGTGTTTCTGTTCCTGAGGTAGAATCTGAAGAGAAGCCATCCCTGAGCAGAGCCTCACCTCGTTTGGCTGGGGCTGAGCAGGATCAGTGAGTCAGTCTCCCTGGGAAGGGCAGCTGCAAACCTGTGTCTGAGCTGGGTCCTTCCTCTGAGGCTTGGCAGAATTCCCTGTATTGCTCCTAGAGATCTCCAGCCTTCTGGATTGTCTGGTGGTTGTGGGTCAGCAAATTAATGGAGTTTCTGGAGCTGTGGCTTGTGTGAGCTGGTACCAGCTGGCTTCTGGCTTTGGGAGTCCCTGGAGGAGGAGGAGGAATTGCTTTGGTTTTTGGGAGGTGGAGACGTGGGCAGAGCGGATGGGTGGTGTTACAGGATAATCATCTCTTGTGCCATGTTGGGGTGTATGTGTTGTGCAGAAGAGGAGGAGAGTGGCACAGTGCTGCCGTGGTCTGCCTGGGGGATGTCTCTGCCCCTTCCAAGAGAGGAAAAATACAGTTTTATCATTCCCTTGTACTGCAAGGGAAGGGGATCTATCACTGGAGTGAAGAGTCAGTGTCCTTCGAAGGAAGGTCTTGTTTGTGGAAGTTTTTGTTCACAGTGAGTCATTGCTCCTAGTTCCTCAGGGTGCTGCTGACAGCCCGGAGTGCCTGTGGGATGCAGAGATCAGGGAGCAAGAAACCTGTTTGTGAGAAGGGCCTTCGGGCAAACTGCTGTCAAGTCCTATTATAGAAGTCAAGTGGCTGCAGTGGCACCTCGGGGTCTGTTCCAGCCCTGCATTGTTTGGTGCTGCGAGGGACCGGCAGGGATTTCCCTCTGCTGGGATCCAAAAGGGAAAAGTGCTGAGGGAGTTGGTCCTGGCTGGGCCAGGCAGCACAGAGGGAGGGGGGTGGTGAAGGCAGAAGTGGTGCTGGGGAAGTTCTGCAGGTCAGATCCCCCTCCCCAGACACATCCAGCCTGGCTGGGCTTTGCTTCTGTTACTCCACTGAGGAAAGAACAGAAGGCAGCCAGGAGAGGGCTGTGTTCCATGATCCCAGTGTGCTGTGCTCCCAAAGGGAGCATCCAGCTCAACCCCTGCCACCCTCTAAGGTCACCTGCATTGTCCTGCTGTGGGACAGTCACCAGGGCTGCTGCTTCCCCCGTCCTACAGCCTTGCTGAGCCCCAGGAACACTTTGGGACTCAGAGCTGGCTCACTTTGGGCTCCAGCATCACTCAGGATCAGACCCAGAGGGGTGCAGTGTGTGAAAGAGCAAGAAAAATCAAGGCAGATGGGAGGAAGAACAGATGGGGGTGATCAGGCCTGTTCTCCAAAGGTTGAGAGCTACACTGAGGACTGTTCAGACTCTGACCACTGGCACTGATAGAAATATTGAAGGCTGAAAGTGAGCTTCAGCTCCTCCTGTGATTTCAGATACAGGAGAGGAAGACCTGGAGTCCCAAACTCCAGTTTAATGTGTTCTGTACAGAGCTGATACACAACAAAAGTGTGCTTTGGCTGGCATGTGTGCCAGTGTCCCTGCTCCTGAATGGGCCAGCTTTTGGGAAACGAGAGGTGCTCCTCGTTTAAAGAAAGAGCAGTGGAGCAGGGGAGTGCCGAGGAGGAAAAGCCTTCCTCGTGGTCTCTGAGGACTGGGTTATAAAGTATTATAAACTGCAGGTAAAAACAGGGCTTAAGGAAGGTTTTACAGTTCTCACTTCCTCACCTTCCTGAGAGCAAACCCATTCTAGGCTGGGGGATCCAGTGTGTATTACGAAAAACCTCCAAGTTTATGTAAAATAATAATGCAAAGAGTTTAGTCCGTTCATCATATACATTCTTTTTGCATTCAGTGATCTCAGACTTGGCTGCTTTATCCTCAAACCATTTTGTTTGGAAACAGTCAGAATAAACAAACTGAAAGTCACAGCTGTATTTACTTGACTGTTGCCTTCTGAGCCTTATCACATATGTTGTTACATTAATAATAACTCTTGCAGTGGAACCATTGTGCAATGGGAAAGCCTACTGCCTACTCCCAAGGAAGATTGTCTTCGTGGGGGAGCAGGGAATTCGTCATCCCTTGGCATTCCAGCAGCTGAATTCTGCTTATACTGTAACTGCTTGTCAAAGTTGAAAAAATATTCCCTCCCATGTCAGAAAAATTCTCTGCTTTAGGATCTCATTAGGTACTGAAATACACATTGTGCCTGTGATGAAAAGCATTGAGGTAGGGCTGGAACTAGAGATCCACTGGAGAGGTGATCCAGGGGGATCACCACATCAGCCATGTGTTTATTACAGACAGGGGAGGAGTGATAGGAAAAGACATCCTGTGGACGCCTGATGGCACTGTGCTGGCTGTTCCTAATTCTGATGGGAAAATTGGTTTCCCAGTGCTTGGAACAAAATCATGTCTTGGACTCTTGGAGTTGGGCACAGAATAAAGGGCTTCCTGAAACTAAGGCATATATTTTCCTAATTTGTCTGTGAGGCAACACTGTCAAAGCTAATTGTGTTCCCAGGGGATAGAAAATGTCCTTGTTATGAAGGTAAGTTTGGTCTTACTTGAGCCAAGATGTTTGTGTGGGTGGGTGCTCTATTTCTAAGGGGAAACACTAAAGAGCAGATCTGGATACTTTGCTGTTTATGGGGCAAAGTGACAACACAGACCAGCATGACAAGAAGTGACATTGTCCTTGTGTGTGGTGTTGCTGAGTTGCAGAGTGTGTGATCAGTCATAACCCACAGCTACACATGTCAAGTGCACAGGAACAGCATCAAAGCAGGTGTGACATTCCCTAAATGTGCAGTGTTTCATAAAGCAGCAGTTTTTAATTGACTATTTAAAAATGCATTTTTATCCCTGTGCTGTAATTCTGTTGTTGGTGGGTTTAATTGTCTCTAATCCCTGGGAGCAGGAGCAGTGTTTTCCTGCTCTGTGTGCCCTGCTGTTAAAAGGTGTTTGTTATTCCTTACCTTTTCAGATTCAAAGTAAGCAAGAGAAGAAGCCTGGAACTCCCTCCCTAGCCCCCCTGAAACCCTCAGCTGGCCCTTGCACTCTCCTGCCTGTGAACAAAGCCAGCAGCAGTGTCCCCTTGTCCATAAACATTCCACGTTTCTACTTCCCTAAAGGACTTCCCAGTGTCTGCACTAACCATGAGGAAATCATTGCCAGGGTTGAAGAGGCCTTTTCAGAGTTTGAAGACGAGAAGGCAAACATCTGTGAAATGGGGAAAATTGCTAAGGTAACTATTGATGGGCTTGGAGGTCTTTTCCAGCCTTGATGGCTCTGTGGTTCTGTTCTCTAGGATTTCAATTTTTGGGAGAGAGAGAATGAAATGAAAGCAAATCATCTTGCAGAAAAAAGAACTATTATCCTTCTGTTCTGAAGTTTTTTGTTTAGATTAAGATAATAGTAAACAAAACTGAGCTCAGTTTGCTGGTTGTCACATGAGATGTGCGTGTTCCTCCTTGCTTTGATTTGCAAAATGGTTTTCTCAGAGGTGTACATCCAGTGTCCATGACACAGGAGTCCCAGGCTGCTGAGGAGCTCTGGCTCCAGGGAACAGCACCAGTGCAAATGGTCCCTCCTGTCTCCCTCTCTCCAACCACGGTTTTCAGTGCTGCTGATCTAAAAGCAGCAGTTGTCAAACATCTCATCTGCTCAGCCTGCCCTGAATGCATCTCTCGCACTGTAAGTTGAGCAGTGGTGCTCTTTCCAAGAGCACCACTTGTTTTCCAAGGCAGAGGGTTTTCCTGAAAGGAGGGACTAGGTTGGTTTTGTTTGTTTTTAGAGGAATCCAGATACATTATTTGTAAACCTGGTCTGAAAATATAGATAGAAAACCTTCTTTGCTTGACCAGAAAAGGCTTGAAACTGGTTTAATGGCAAGACAGGCAACTGTGTGGGGCCTGTCATGTTCAAAGCAGGAGGCTGGTGTAGAAGAGACCCCTTTCCTCATCTCCACCCGGATGTGCTTCATTCCATTTAGCTGTTGTCAGGCTGCTTCTGTTCCATGCCATAATTGACAGTGGTACAGCTTTGGGGCTCTGAAATAAATGATTGAAACCAGCCACACATGGGAAACAGCAAAAAGTAAGTGTTCCAGGTCTCTCAGAGGAGCTGAACGCCTGTGGAAGCACAGTTGCCTGACACAGGGATGGTTAATCCAAAAGCAGCTCTTGGGCTGATTGGGGTTCCCCAAGAAATGTGCAGGCCTGGACAAGAAGCTGAGAATGGGCTTGCAGGGTAGCCCTGCTTAATACAAGAGGTGAAAGAGACTTTGGGGGAAAGGCACAAATGATGCCTCAGCTGCTACTTCAAAATACTCCTCCTTCCATTTGCTGTGATATCCTCCCTCTCCGTGCCTGGCCTGAGCCAGCTGCACTCCCTGCAAGGCCAGTGTTTTGTGGAAGTTCTGATGCCTGTCTGGAGTCAGAACAGTGGCTGGCAAGGTCTCTGTGGTGAAGAGGTGGTGCCTGATGGTGTGAGCAGCTGTTTGCCACCATTCTCAAGCCTGCTTTGCTGAGGCCCTGGAGAGTCCAGAAAGTCCGAGCTCTCACTGAGGGCCATTCTGAGAGCAGCAGCTCAGAAGTGTTCAGGGAGTCTTTTTGCTGGAATCAACCTCTTTCCATTTGTTCATTCCCAGTTGTGTTACCCAGCACTGTTGGGAAAAGGGGCTGGGCTGGGTGGCAGGCACTGCACTGAAAACCATGGGATGGGAATTACTTCCCCTCCAGGCATTTAACCACTGATTGTCTCTAACTAGAGCTGAGGTTCCCTGGCTGCCAGTGGGAAGGAAACGGGTCAGGTAGGTCTGGGAGGGAGCTGGTGTGAGCAGCAGGAGGTCTCCCTCCACTGCACCTGGTAGGGAATTTTGCTGAACAGCTCAAAGACAGAGCTTAAGACCTTGACAGTCCCTGATCCTTTTCCCAGCCACTTAAAAAGGCACAAAGTAGAAAGTTACTGGTGAATTCTCAGCCTTGGCACACAGGTCAGTCAAAAAGCCATTGCCACCTTATTTCCCTCATGTCAAGCCTTGGTGGTGAGTTTGGTGTGTAAACAGGCAGGTTCCTGGACTCCTCTTGTATTCCTCTTTTTCCTGGTGTTTCCTTACAGGTCTGTGGCTGCCCACTCTACTGGAAGGCACCTCTGTTCAGTGCATCAGGCGGAGAGAGGACAGGAGGGGTATCTGTGCACTCCTTTGTGTCCATGTGGAGGAAGTGAGTACAGCAATGCCAAATTATCCTGGAAAAAGGGAGCAGCCTGCCACAGAAGTATTTTTATTGTTTTCCTCTTGCTTATTTTCTACCAGACTTTTCAAATCATTGTCTCTTCTTTAAATGGCTGAAAATCTCCATCAACTTCAGTTTTCTTCCCTGAAACTCTCAGAACACTTGTTTCCATGTGGCATCAACAGACTTGTAAGCAATTGTATAGATGATAAGTTGTTTTGGTCTAGCTGGCATATAAAATATCCTAGCACACTCCCCAGGAATGTGCCAGCTATTCTGAGATGGCTGATAGGTGTCAGTGGATTTTGGATGTATTTATCATGGGCCTTCTTGCTGCTACACTGGAGCACCAAGGGAGGGCCATTTGGGAACTGGGAGAGGAGGTGGGTGATGGTGTTACAGGACAGGAAGAAGGAATGTAAAATAAAGTATCATGATACAAGTGGATACTCTGGGAGCTGTAATACTTTCCACCTTCCTCAAGCATAAAAATCCGTGGGGTTTGGCAGTCCCTTGCACATCCCATTGTCAGGGCTGCCCTGGGACGTGAGAGCTCTGGATGTGCTGGGAGTGAAGGTGTGACATGGGACACCCTTTCCTTTCCCTCCAAGGCAGTTCAGGCTTTAGTCTACTTTGTGAAACACCTGAACACAGTCTCCATCTCCTCTCCAGAGAGAGTTCTAGTTTTTTACTTAATGGTTCCTCTTCAGGTTCTTGAAGTAGCCTTTAACCCTGAATCCCCAAAGTATTTCCTGTGATGATGTTGTCAAAACAGCTTCTAGTTACCCTGGCAAAACTGCAAAAATGTGAGGGGGGTCTGTGATGATTACATTTGTTTCGACACAGACAATATGTTTCCTTCCTTAGGTTCCTCCAATTACTCCTAATTAATCCCTCATGTATGATAGCACAAATTTTCACTCCTCTGATTTTCACATCCTTCAGATATTTGCAGACTGTGGTCATGTCCCTCTTCTGTATCCTTTTAGCCACCCCTTTTCCAAGCCAAGCTTTCTATGCTTTTCTCACTTTAATTACTCCTTTTAGGAAAACTTCCCCCCCCCCCCCTTCTCTTCCCTTTGACAGTTAGAAAATCTTTGCTGGAAACGTGCAAGGCAGAAGAAATGTAATGTTGCTGGTACAGCTGGACTGAGCTCTGTGAGCACAGGTGTAGCTCTAGGACAGGTATCTTGGGTTGCTGGAGCCTGTTTTCAAGCACCTTAGCAGGTGACCTGACTTCCAAAATGCTCCATGCTCACAGATCTCCTCAAGTCTGTAGTAACTGCTGAATAGAAAATACTCCTGAATGTCAGATCATTTAATTTGTGGCTAAAACGTGGCCTTGGGATTCTTCTTTGTGTGCCAGATTTTTTTAAGCTAAAACATTAGCACATTTTGCTGCGGCTGATTTAGGATGTATCTGTCAGTTGATGGTTACCATGATATGAATGTGCAGCCAAAGGATTGCTAAATCTAATCTTTTCTTGCTTATTTAAAAAAAAACCTTTTTTTTTTTTTTTTGAAAGACTAGTTTTCATAGAGTAAAGAGGCCAGAACTAGCAGGAAACAAGTTCCAGTGAGATCTCTGCAGTTCAGTGCTATGTTGGTACACTTTCAGGAGAGGAAGGTGGTGACTAATCACTCACAGTAAATAACTAACAGTGCACTTGTATTTTCAAAGTTATTAAAGAAAACAGGGTAATTTTCTGAGTGATTTATTGTTTCCCTTATACAATGGGAACAACTCAGTGTTTGATATATCCAGTATTTGGTAAATGTCATGGAGTTGCTCTTTTCATGAGTTTTTCTGTTCGGAGTGAATTAAGTAACTGTGATACCTTTGGCCAGCAGTATTTCGCATTAGAAGAAAGCAGAGCCAAGAATTGGTGTGTCAGATGCAAACCTAAGGAATGAATTTACAGGCTTCTCTAAATCCTGAGTCCTGCTCATGCTTCCCTTAGGCTGCTCTCCCTGCCTGCAGAGCACAGCAGCCACATGGGCCAAACTAAAAAGGGGCGTTCTTTGTCCTTCTGAGAAGTGATTTTTCTAGGTGAATATTCAGTCACTGTACCTTGGCAGTGCCCTCAAATATTGAGCTCTAGGAAAGGGTTGCACTGGGGAGGGTGTCCTGGGGCATCCCAGCGGGTTGGTGCTGACTCCAGTGAGAGCAGTGAGTGGGCAGCCTTTGGAAAGTCGGGTTACTCACTAAGCAGCTGCAGAATCAAAGCAAGAACAGCCTCCAGTAAGAACCCTGGCTTGCCACAGCAGTGTCAACATGGAGGAAACCTCCACTGGGTACCTTGGTGCTGCTGAAAGGTGTTGAAGGGTGTGCTGGTGGTGTGAGGTGAGCTCTTGCCTAGCTCAGAGTGTGGGTGTTGCCTGAGGGGAGTGCTGAGGCACCTCACTCTCCATCTGAGGCTGTGCTGAGGTGCAGCTGCTTGGGGTGACTCCTCCCCTCTCCCGCAGAGTCCTGCGGAACTGCCACGATGATGCTTCCAGGTTCACATCCCTCCTGGCCAAGCCTGGCTGTGACTACTTGCAGCAGGAGGACTTCATCCCACTGCTCCAGGTACGGGGAAGGGGGTGGGCACACAGCCACCTTCATTTTGCAGCTTCTTTATTTTCATGCCTTTAAATGTTTACCAAGGAGACCTTTGGGTTAAACAGCACCTGGGTGGGGTTTGTTTTGGAGTGAAAAAGAAAGAAGCATTTCAAGTGGGCTGTTTTGCTTAAATGCCACCTGGCTGTAAACCTTGCTAAAGGATTGTCAAAGCTTTGTGTGGCTTCTTGTGCCTTGTCAGGATTCATATTTATCAGTGCCTGGCAACCAGGCTGAAATCTGCCCCACTTCTCCACGTGGGTATTGGGAAAAACACATGGTGCTGTTGATGCTCAAGCACAGCATAAAAGCATATTAGAAACGTTGTAAAAGTTGCTTGGCAAGACAGTTATAATTGAATTTGTCTAGCAAGGCTACCAGATACAGGATAATGTAGAAATCTTGGCAAAATTCCTGCACTTCCAAGTGTTCTGTATATGCCTTTCAACTTGCTGGTGCACAAGTCTCACTGCTTATTTTTTCTCTAATATTCAGGCTAAATCTGTGCTTCCTGATTTATTTTCTTTTTTTTCTTTTCGTTCACGTGACATTTTTGACAGTATAATTTTTTTATTATTTGTGGCTATTTAGGCAGGCTCTGGGTAGCTTTAGGACTTCTTTATAGTTTCTCTATAAATCAGGTCCATCTGGTGCTACTTTTTCTGGACATTTCACATATCCCTACACTTCTCTCACTATGCTGCCCTCGAGGCAAAACCTCTGGAGATGCTGCTTTGGGGAAAGGTTTTGTGTCTGCACTGGATGTTTCTGTCTCTCAGACAAATCTGGGGGTGTGATGGGTAATTTTTGTCATGTTCCTCTTCATCTTTTCCCCACTGGGCACACACAGCCTTTCCTGGCTGATTGCAGCTCTGCCTTTCAGCTCCTGGTGCAATCCAAGGCGTGTCCAGTCCTGTTTGTCAGTCAGAGTCAGGCAGTCAGGCACAGTTACACCATCTTACACCATCACCACATCAGGCGTGGGGTTACCCTGCCCAAAATCTGGTCACATCACACCCCTGGGGGCACCATGGCAGGGAATAGGCAGAGCAAAACCTGGAACCCTCTTACGGGGTAGAGGAGTCAGACACGTGGGAATTACACAGCTACTGGTTCATCCAGCACCTGAACTGATCCATTCTGGATCTCAGCAGTTTCTCCAGTATCTGGTCGTGCAGATTGGGCACCATGGCCAGTGTTTCACTTACCTTGAGAAAGAGGCATCTCCACGGGTATTTAGGTAAATTTTGGAAAAGCACTACAATCTATGAGCATTCTGAGGCTCACAGAGCTTTCATTGTTGAAGGACATAAAATGTGATTTTCCCAAGGAATGTGCATTTGTGAGACCTAACTCTAACCAGTGTTAGTATCTTCAGTGAATGGAGGAAAAAAGAGGTCTTGGAGAGGAGATAGTTGCATGGTCAACTAACTAATTTTTGTCTCATCAATGAAAATGAGTTTTCATCTACTCACTAACTCTCTTCCTTTGTTTTTCTGTCCTTAAGTAAATCAAAATGGCCCAACAGGTGCGTATTGCCTGGAAAATGTGTTATACTTGTAATTCTAGAAGGTTCACTTATAAATTAAAAAATAACATTTCACTTTTATTGCTAATGCTGCAAAAGTATTGGTTTGTAAAACACAGTATCTTCTCAACATTATAAGGAGAAGAAAATCTATTTCATTTGGCTTCCTGCTGTCTTGCAGGATGTGGTGGAAACTCACCCTGGCCTGACGTTCCTGAAGGACGCCCCGGAGTTCCACTCCCGGTACATCACCACGGTAGGCTGCCTGCTTGGATCTCCTGGGATCACTGTGCCAACCCTCCCTTTGGGACCTCTTGCTGTTTCTATCAGCAAACCCTTCAGTTATTTAAAAAAATAGGTGTTTTTAATACGTCTGGCAATGAGGTATTTTAAGAAGTGCTTCCAGAGGAAGAACCAATCTGCCTGTGTGTACAAGGGGTTACTGAAAAGGTTATTAATGGTCCTTTCTGGTCTTAAGCAAATCTATAAAAACATCTTGTTTTGTCCTGACGAATAGAAAAGAGGTTCTTTGGTCTCTGAGAGTTGCTAAGTCACCCTGAGTTGTGCTGGGCTGCTGAGACATGGAAGGCTGCCTGTAGGAAGGTTTCTGTCACTTGGACATGGAGAATCTGGGATTGTTCCTGCTACAAAGCATCCTTTGCACACTGGGATCCACCATCCAACTCTCCTCTTGCCACAAGGCCTGCCTAGGCTTCCTGTGCCTCCCAACTCCTGTGCCTGGGGTTTATTTCTGGGGTTTGTTGTGTAGCTTTGTTCCAAGTCAGCACTTGGGCTGAGTAAGTTTTTTACTCTTTTTTTTGAGGTTGTCTCATGTCAGGCATGAATCTGGAGGAAAGGTATAAATGTGAGGATGTTTTATGTGTGCAGCAGTAATAAATTCAGAGAATGACAGACGTGGTGGGAGCTGCAGCCCAGCAGGGCTCATGGCTGAAGGTTTCTCCTGTTTGTTTGCCAGGGCCTGCCTGGGACCAGCTGCACCACACAGGCATCTGGGAGGTCACTGGCACACACAGGCTTGGGCCTTTCCTGTCAGGAGCAGATGGCAGAAAGACACTTTCCCTGGGCAAACCCTGAACTGTCACACTAATGTTTTATGGAAGTGTATAAAGGGAACCAATTTTAATTGTTTTAAATGCTCTGGAATGTGACAGTGAACACCAGTGTGTAATCAACGTGCTCCCCGTGGAGCAGGGTACATAAAGCACAGTGACTGTCCACAACAGGCAGAGCAGTGGCCAGGGGATTATGGAGGCACGGGAGTGGGTGAGTGTGCAAAGTTGCCTGTGGCACGTGTAATCTGCTGTTTGGTGTTCAGGGTGCACAGAGGGGTGGGACCTGGAAGGTTTGAGGTCACACTGGTGTTGGTTTCTGACTGCAGTATCAACAGCTCGGGATGCCATGTGTGATTGTCCTGGGGCTGCCTTTTGGGTGCTGACAAAGGTAGCTCTGTGCTCTGCCTTCACGTGTTCCTCTTAAGTCACACACTATTCCTGTATTTTTCAGGCAAGAAACAAATGTCTTTGTGGGGTAATCCCCCACATGATCACCCTCACTGCACTTTCTGGACCTCATGGCTTGTGGTCTGAGAGACCAGCTGTGTGAAGCTGAGGTTCCACTTCAAGAAAACTGAGGTGCAGACTCCTACTAAAGGGCAGCACCTTTTTCTTCCTCTCTCCTTCTCCACAACTTCTCTGGTGCCCAGGTACCACCTCTGTCCCCACCATAAGGCAGTCACAGAACCAGACCCCATGGAGCTCCTCTGTGCTCCCCACAGTGCTCTCCTGCTGCAGTCAGAGCGTTTAGCATCCATATTTGCACTCCTGGGACAGAAGTGCAGCCAGGGCAGGTGGTGCTTGTGGCTGTGCAGCAGCAGACCTGACCAAGGTGAGCTGTCCTTCAGCCTCCTCGTGCTCTGGGTGTCTGTGCTGACAGCCAGGCCCTCCCTGGCTGGAGCAGGGTCAGGAGAGGCAGGGCAGGCTGTGCCCTCCTGCAGTGGCAGCACTTGGCCCTCTGCAGCAGTGGAGTTCATATTTCTCACCTCTCCTTTCACAGACAGTCTGGCACTTCTCTCTTTAATGTTACAAAATCCAGTATTTCTACCAGGAGGTAAAATGAAGGAGACAGCTTTGCCCTTGGATTTTGACACTACGTGGATCGTTTTGATTGCTTCAAGGTAGAGTGCCTTATACTTACTTACAGTGACAGAATGCTGTGTTTGCTGCCAGTGTAAGAATAACAGTTTATTTTTGTTCCAGGTGAGGCCTGTAAGGAGGCATGGCTTTGTGTTCATTGCTGGATACAGTATCCCTTGGTTGAAATCACCTGGAGAGTGAGCTCCCAGCCAGAATGGGTAAGATGTGTATGCACCTTTCAATTCTCACTGCCACCTCAGCACCTTTTAAAGGTGCCTTTTGGACACCCCAGGCTGGAATTTTAGCTGTATCATACCTGTGAGCCACAGTGTTACTAAACTAGTTGTGTGTTTGTTTCCACAGAGACCGACTCCTGAGGCTGGTGAAGATGGTGCGGAATAACATGTAGCATTTGTTGTAAAGCTTTGAAGTGTGACTTCTACCAGAGCGTTCAGCCCAGGCTCAGGGTTAGAACTGCATGTTGGAAAAGTGTCAGCTTAAACCAGCCTGAAACACAGTGCTTATGGAAAAGTGCTTCAGCTTGTGCAGTGGGACCAATGGGAATGTGTCAGGGGAGAATGGAGGGGGTAATAAAACTTTGTGGAGTTTTCCAGGAGTGGTATTGCTTGTGTTCTTCTGTGGGAAGACTGGGGAAAGGACTGGAACTCGTCCATCAATGGTTTGGATCCTGGAGGTCGTTTACATGAGGATAATGGGCAAGTAGGAAGGGGCTCCTCCTTGCAAAGGCTTATCAGGAGTTGGACTGGATGATCCTGGTGGTCCCTTCGCACTCAGGATATTCCAGGAGTCTATGATTATGTACTGAATTCAGAATAAACAGTCTTCCATGTTGGGAAAAACGAAGCCAGTTCTGGCTTTCAGTAAGACACAAGTGACAAGTGTGTCTTAAATACTGCAAATCACGTCAGGCTGGGTGATTATCATCTGGTGTGTTTCCCAAACGCTTGTTTTCACAACCTGAAAAAAAAGGCAGAACTATTGCGATTTTTATACTGATATATATACTGTGTACTACTATCCATTGCAGCTGGACTCTTACTTGAATAATAAAGCCTGCACTGGACATGGTAAAAGATAAAAATGGATCCCATTTTACCTCTGGGTGCCTTATTTTTACAGCTAGGTGAGGAGGGAGCTGATGGAACATCTCTATCAATGTGGTGTGATAGATGAACAGTTTCTTATGTGTCTCAAGTGGGACTAGTTTGTTGTCCTTTATTACCCTGTAGGCAGAGCAGAAGAATTCCTGGTATGGGGTCCTTTCTCTGATTCTTGGGGTTGCTGGTTGTGAGTGCCTGAAATGGTGTGAACAGCCTGTATCTTTGAGTTGGTACAGGGTTGTCAGGTGTGATAATGGGTTATGGATGAGGTGAGACCCACTCCAGTCTCTCAGCTCTTTTGCAATTGGGAAGCAAAAGCCAAACAAAGTCCAAAAATAGACTCCAGAATGGCAGTGGCTTCCAGAGGCATTAAGAGAACAAACACAGAACCTTTTCATTGGCCTTAAGACCAGAAAGGATCATTGTGATTACCTAGTCTGACCTCTAACACAGGCCAGAGAACAGTGCTCAGTGATTGCTGCAGTTGGGATAGATCTGTTCTGTGTTTGGTTTTAACTGATCTGACACCCAGCCTTAGAAGGACATCCACCTGTGAGGCCCGGAGTGATGAAGAGCCTGCAGTGTTACCAATAGGTGTCATGTTCAGCTAAGCTGAGTCTATTAATTCTCTCTCCTCAGGATACATTTTCAATCCTCAAGTAATTCTTGTTGCTCTCAAAATTGTGTGCTGTCAGCATTTACTGTCTCGCTGCTCTGTGTATCCCAAAGCAGGCTGTGGAGAGCAATGTCAGACTTGGTTCCAGATCTGTTCTGGACTAAGAAGCAGCACTCAGTGTGACTGAGCCCAAGCACGGCCCTTCAGTGGTGGCTGCCTACTTGATATTAGTTCTAACCAAGAGACAAACCCACCTCGTTTCATTTGTTAGCTGGATTAATCCCTGTAATGTCCATGTTGTTGTGTAAAGTTAATTTTTGTGTTGGAATAGGATGCACTGAAGTTTACCAAAATTTTAGTGTAACGTGTCAACATGTCGGAGACATCAAAGGTTTGTATTGGGTTTGGTCAACAAGAATTATCTTCCATAGATTTAAGTGCTGAGCTATGTTAGTTCTATTTCTCATTTCCGATGCTGGGATGTTTATTTGTTGTTGTTTGCCCTGTGGGTCTATTCTTGCCTGTGCTTCCCTGCCTCATGATGATCCTTGACAAGGTGACAAGGAGCAGATTAGGAAGGGCTCAGCTTTTCGAGGTGCTTGGCAGTGTGCTCAGTCTCCTACCCTGAGCTGTTTCCTTTGGTCCCTCAGGGCTCTGTGCTTGTGGTTTTCACTCCCATTCACTGGAGGCAGATCAGGAAAGGAGACGAAGTTCACAGCTCCCCTGGATAAATGGAGAAAGATAATCCCTATTGCTCATTTTCAGGGAGCCCCTGGAACATGAGTCACAATAGCTCAGACATCAGCTGTGCCTTTCATTTACACTCCTGCTTCCTCTGCAGGAATCAGAAGAATCAGAAGTTCTGGCATTTTCTTTTCCTGGTACTTGAACCTAGAACCGTATTTCATTTGAGATCCGTGCAAACTGCAGCCCCTAAAACCTGCTAAGCTCAGTTTGAAAGTGATCCATCAGCACTCTGAACATGTTCCTGCCATCAATAATTCATCTGCATGCCCAAAGAGGTGAATTAAGAGCAGTGAAAGTATTTGCAGAGTGGAAATGGGCAATACTGTTTCAAAAGCAAATGTTACTTTAGGCTGTGCGGTGAATTAAGAACAGCAGCACCGACAAAAAATCACCACACAGCTTTCCAGAAGAAGTGTCCTTAGGCTGAGTGAATAAACAAAGTCAGTGTTTAAATTCCCATGCTGGGGTGTTTCAGGAGCTGATTTCAAGAGCACTGTTGGTGTGTTGCAGGTTATACAGAGAATATTCTACACCGTGAACCGCTCCTGGTCTGGGAGGATCACTCTGACAGAGCTGAGGAAAAGCAACTTCTTGCAGGTACGTTGGTTTCTGTGTGAAGGAGCTCCAGAATGCACTGTCCATGTTCTGGCTGTGGGGAGGGAGCTGGGCCTGGAGCAGGACAGGCCGAGTGCTCCGTGCCAGGAGAGCACTGGGGCTGGTGGAGGAGCCGTGTCAGAGCTGAGCTGAGAGGAGCAGGGGCTGCAGTGGCCAAGGGAACACTGGGAGAAGGTCGGGGTGGGGGGCAGCAGCAGGTCTGGAGCCCCGTGGAGCAGCCTCCGTGGTCTGGCCAGGCAGGAAGGGCAGCGGGGCACAGCAGGACACCCTGTGAAGTGGCTCACAGGCAGCCAGGAGGAGCTGCTGCAGGGCCGGGGGTAGGACAGCCCATCTTCTGCCTCTCAGCTCTCTGACAGCTGGTCATCATCCCAGGAGCTGATCCCCCAGGAGAACAGATGGAGCTGAGGTCTTGTTCCAGTCCCTGCTGTGCCCTTATGGCAGCATTTGGATCTCTGTCCTCTGCATATTTAATCCAAAAGAGGACCAACTTAAAACTGCCAAAGGGTGCTGGTGTCCAGCCCAGCCTAAAGAGCCAGAAAGTCTTCAGGCTGAAGGGTGAAGGACTTGGCTAAAACAGTGAGAATCTCTTGGGCAGAAGGGCTGTGTTTGAGGTTGCTCTCAGAGCTGTGTTCAACCTCAGCTTCCTCCACACTGCTGCACTTCAGCTGCAGAGCTGCCTCTTCTCTGGGCTTAACTTCCCACTTGGTTTGTACTCTTTCAGACCCTTGCTCTCTTGGAAGAAGAGGATGACATAAATCAGATCACAGACTATTTCTCATATGAGCACTTCTATGTGATTTACTGTAAATTCTGGGAGCTGGACACTGACCATGACCTTTACATCAGCCAGAAGGACCTGGCTCGGTACAGTGACCAAGGTATGGTGCCTGCAGGCTGTGCCGGAACCAGGGACACCGCTCTCACTCAAGAGTAATGCCTGCTTTTGATTTGGTCAATTGGATACCTCAAAAAAAGTTTAAATGGAGCCATCCAGCTCTTAAGTAAATGCTGCAGAGGCTCAGACACAGAGAACTGCAGTACACACTATTTTGTGCATGAGTAGCTTCAGATGGAGCTTCTGTTCACATGTGGGCCACTGCCAGAAGGACAAGCTAAAAGAATGCCCTGAAATGTGCTTATTATTTGCTGAGGGTTTTGCAGGAACTTGGAAGAAGGGACAAAAAGGACAAAGCCCATGTGAACTCCCAAGATTGCTAAAGTGCAATGAGAGAAATTCCAGGGTGCAGTGAAGCTTGGGGAATTTCAGGAGATAATCTCTTGGGGTCGGTGTGGAACCTCCTTTGCACAATCTGAGCAGGTGCTGTGAGTTTTCAAGGGTTCAAGGACTGTGGATAAACTAATGGAACACAAAGGGCTAAGGAGCCCCCGTGTTCCGAGTGCAGGTGTTTGTGGAAGTCCATGGGGGCTCTGGGTGAGTGTGGCAGCCCCAGGGTCAGCAGTGGTGATCGTAGGGCTGGGTAGGGTGAGGATGGAGAGGTGACAGGGGAGACCTGGTCCCTGCTGGGAGGATGGAGTGTGGGGGGGTGTAGGATTTGCTGCACAGGAGGTTTGGGGTTGCCATAGCCTGTGCTCTGCTGAGAAGGGTTTTGTAGGATTTGGTGTCGTTTTGGCTTGGTAGCTGAACTTCTGCTGCAGTGCACACTGAAATAGTCTCCTGCTACCAGTAGGGGTTGCTTATGTGACAAATCCTTCTGCAGCAGAGCAGAAGTAACACTGCCCACGTCCAAGGACCCATATAACAGTTGCCATCTTTGTGGGACAGAGTGGTGTTAGGGAGGATACAGAGACAGACCCACTGGGAAAATCATCCTTGGTTTTTATAAAATGCTGCTAAACAGAGAGGGGTCAGACAGGCAGTACAGGCAGAGCATTCTGTTAGCAATGGGAAATGACTTTGTGTAGATTCAGCATAAACAACTGATTGCAGTTATTCCTGTGACCTGTGGCTTCATTTTCTCCACGTTTTCTTTGTTTCCAGCTTTATCCAACAGGATAATTGAACGAATATTCAGTGGCGCTGTGGTGAGGTGAGGATTCCACCGTGCTTGGGGAAGGGAAGGGAATTCCTGTCAGGCTGCTTCGAAATGCAAGTTACTCTCAGAAACCCCCACTGATCAGAATGGTTTCCAATAGGGTGCTCCAGCTGGAGCTGCTTGAAAATGCAGAGAGACTTCTGGGTATCTTAAGAAAGCAAATTACAAAATCCCGTAGGATGGGGTAGGTGGACGTAGCGGGGTGATATGGCACGGGGGTAGCTGGACAGCACAGCTGGAAAGTCTCTGGAAGGAGAAAGAGCCCAGGTCTTGCAGTGGGAGGGGATGTGGTAGATGAGCCTCAGCTCTGCAGTGACGGCAGACGCTGTGCCTGGTGCTGGAGGTGCAGGGGGTACAGGCTGGGTGGGTGCTGATGCCTCATTTTCTCTCACTGATGATTTGGGACTTCTGAAAAATATGTTTGCTGACACTGTGAGTATTTAGGAGCCTGGTGGGTTCTAACTTTGTTTTCCTGCTGTGTGTTCTAGAGGCACTGAGGTTCAGAAGGAAGGCAGGATGAGTTATGCTGATTTTGTGTGGCTCCTGATTTCGGAGGAGGACAAAAGGAGTGCTACAAGGTCTGACTCATTTCTGTGTCTGGTGAAAGTACTGAGATGAGCACAGAAGATGCAGAAACTTCTGTGACCTACCACTCTCCCCAAGGGACAGCAGCTTGGGTTCCATTAGGAGGAATGCAACTTGTGGTCAACTTTTGATCAAATTGTTTGCCTTTCTTGAAGAGAGATTGTATAGAAGCAGAGTTCTCTTGTAATGTTAAATGCCCTGATAGTCACCAGTGCCTTTGGTTCCCACTGGCTCTGGAGAGCTGGCAGAGGTGAGGCACCTTCCCTTCACATGTACAGAGTGTACAGGAAGGGTTTATGGGGAGCCTTCACTGTGTCCCTTTGTAAAACCTGCCATGGCCTGGTTTGTAGAGCCAGGGGGAGACTGCTGTCCAGAGCTCATCCAGAGCTGTGTGTGATTACTGGGACAAAGAATCTCCTGCATAAGAATGAGAAGAATTCATAAATGTGGCTTGGAGCGTCCAGAGGGGTGTGGGGATGCAGGATGAGCTGCCTGGGAGCACTGCCCTCTGTCTAAAGTGGCAGAGCAAAGGAGAGCACACCATGCCTGCCTTGTCCCTCACCAGGGTCCCCTGGTGTCCTGGGCTCAGACTTGGCTGGATTTGGCCAACTCTTGCTGCTGGGCTGGACAGGGACACCCTCGGGCTCAGCACAGTGGACACTATTACAGGTGCCAGGTGAAACAGGTCATGAGCAGGGCTGTGCTGCTCACAAACCACCTGGGAGACCATCAGGACGTGCTTTGCGTGTTGGCCTGTGCCCTGGCCCTTCCCAAAGGATATTTTCATCCCTGCCTTTGTGCCAGCCTTTGGGCAGAGGAGCCTTAGGGGATGGGAGAGGAGGATTGTGCACTGCTGCAATCTGTATGGGTTTGTAGTGCAGTGCTGAGTCCCTGTCCCTGTTCCTTTGCCAGCATTGAGTACTGGTTCAGGTGCATGGACCTGGATGGGGATGGAGTGCTGTCCATGTACGAGCTGGAGTATTTCTACGAGGAGCAGTGTGAGCGCATGGAGGTGATGGGCATAGAGCCCCTGCCCTTCCAGGACCTGCTGTGCCAGATGCTGGACCTCGTTAAGCCCGAGAGGGAAGGTAAGTCCTGCTGGATCAGAGTTTTCCTCCTCTCTGATCAGTGGTGAACTGGGGAGGTGATGTCCCTGTGTGACTGATTTGTAGGTACAGCCCTGGGTTGGAGTCCCAGGGCTGCAGTCGCTGCACAGTCACTGAACAGGGCTGGCTGTGCCATCAGGAGGCTTGAAATACTAAAACAAGAGACCTTGTGAATTAACTGGCTGGAACTGGAGCAACATGTCTTGTGTATTCCAGCTGTGGGATGTGCTGACAGTCTAAATTATGGAACTGGACCATCCCTATTCACATGAATGTCAGAGACCTCCATATGGATGTGAGATTTCAGCCTAATAAACACACCCATTTATTGAATAATGTTAAAATCCTTGACTGAGTTGGGAAGAAATTTTGTAATACTGAAGCCTGCTGATGTTAAAATTAAAGCTGAGACTGACAAAGTCCAGTCTCCCACTAAGTAAGAACTCAGAAGCGCAATCATGTGCGTTCTTTGTCTGTAGGAAGAGTAACCCTGCGAGACCTGAAGAGGTGCAGAATGGCTCATGTGTTCTTCAACACCTTCTTCAATTTAGAGAAGTACCTGGACAATGAACAGAGGGATCCCTTTGCAGTGCAAAAGGTATAAATCACATTTATTCCTAAATACAAGCTTTCTCAAACCTGTCCTTGGAGTGCTCCTGGATGTAGGGGAAATCCAACTGAATAGAAGAACAATTTTTTCACAAGGAGACCAGTCAAACACTGGAACAGGTTGCCCAGAGAGGTTGTGCAGCTTCTGTTCTTGGAGGTTTTCAAGACGTGATGGACAAAGCCTTGAGTCCCCTGATCTGTCCTCACAGCAAATCCTGGTTTGAGCAGAGCTGGGACTGGAGCCCTCCTGGGTCCCTTCCCACACAAGTTCTGCTGCTATTCCATGATGTGGCTGCCATCCCTGCTCCTGTGACACCAGCACTGGCAGTGTAGTGTGAGGTTGAAGGGAGAACCCCCAGAGCCTGCTGAGCTGCCCTGAGTCAGAGGCTGAGAGAGGGGGATTAGGCCATGTGGAAGGTTTGGATGTTGCACATTTTGCCTGGTTCTCAGCCTGGCTGCTCTGTCCTTGATCTTCCTCTCTTTACAAGCAAAGAAAATACAGGAGGAGAGTGTAGCTTTGGGATTTGGCCGTTGCTGCTCCCCACAAACTGTGGGATGCTCAAAGACTTGAGTTTTGTCAGCTGTTGGTGTGAAGGCCCTCACTTGTGGCTCCCCCTGCACAGCCAGGGAAGCCAGATGTGACTGCAGCTTATTGAGTATCTCCCAGAAGCCTCTTATCGGCTCAAAGTACAGTAAAGTGGAGGGGATGCCAAAACCAACTCTGGTTCCCTCACAGCTGTTCCCACATAATCTCCAAGAGAAACTTTGTGGCTCCATGATTCAAGGCTTAAGTATATCCCAAGCCAGAACCACCCTGTTTGTTTGTTTGTTTGTTTGTTTAAACTGGATCATCATAAGAGCAGTCAAGTAGTGGTGGGGGATACCTTATTATCCCCATCTTACAGTAATTGGCAGAGGGCCAAATGTTTATAGGAATGTTATCCTGTAATCTCTCAAACTTGCCCAAACTTAGCAAACAGTGAAGAGTCCCTCTAAAGTTCAGTTTCAATTAACATTTAATGAAAAGATTTTACCCCCCAGGTTCTTCAGCCACTTGCAAAGTGCACAGACATGGGGCGTGCGGAGCCAGAGCAAAGCAAGTGTGTGGTTACTGCCCTTCTGAGATGATGCAGATGCAGTTTGTTGGCAGCTCAGGTCACATGCTGAACTTTATAGACTTCAAGCTGTATTTTTTCACAGTCCTTTATGTGCTGATGTTAAAACTCCGAGGTAATGGCGGGTCCCTCAGTTAGGGCCGTTTTTGAGTGGCTGCTTCTATCCAGTTGCTTCCTATTCCTGGCACTGCTGCTGTGCATGTCTGTAAGAGCTGCAGGGAGCTGTGGGCAGTCCCTGACTGTGTGATCTCTGCAGGACGTGGACAGTGACGGCCCCGAGCCCTCGGACTGGGACAGGTACGCGGCCGAGGAGTACGAGATCCTGGTGGCCGAGGAGTCCGGGAACGAGCCTCTGCTGGAGGGGTGAGCACGGCCTGGCGCTGCCTGGGGCACTGCACCTCCAGCTGGGGGCTGGGAGGAGCATGTGGGTGCCACTTTCAGCAGAGGGAATGGATTAGTGGACTAAACAGTGGATTTGAATCAGCTCCACACGCCCATGAAGAGAGCTGGGAGAAAGGACAAAGCCTTTTTCTTTTGGCAGCTGTACAAAAAAGTCTATCCGATGACTTTTGCTGGTCTTGGCCGTGTGCTGACCGTGTCACAGTGTCACAGATGAGAAGCTGTAGCTCTGTTACATTTATTACACCTCCCAGAGACTTTCTTTAGTCAAATAATTTTACTTTCTGCCAAACTTTATGTCTTAGTCCATGCTCTCCATAAGCTGTATTTCAACATTTTCATTCATTTACTAAGTTTGTTGAGACTTTTTCTTTAATACATTTGGTTTCTGCAATACCTACACTCAGTTTTCTGCCTTCTGTAAAATTCTGGACAGACACACCAGCTATCTTTGGCTATCAGTGAATTTAGGCAGAGCAGTTGCTTCAGAATCTCCCTGTGTGCAAAGGCTTCCTGCTGATATACGGAGACTCGGTATAATCACCTTTTCGATTTGTGTCTGTGTTGGTATCTTGAGAATATTTCTCTGGAAGTCTCCAGATTTATGTAACAAACATGCAAGGAATGCTTCCCCCGTGTTAATCTTGCACAATTCAGGATTGCATCCCTTGAGCAGCACTCGTAGAGCCATGAGAGCACTGAGAAGATTGCATCATTTTCAAAACTTCCTACCCCGGGTATTGCTTGGGATAACAGTAGCACCTACTAATTAGCCACAGAGATTTGCAGAGCTATTGAGAGCTGTTTCGCTCCCTGCCTGTGATGTGCATCCAAACAGCAACGGGCTGTTGCCTCATCCCCTCCAAGCTGCCTTTCTGTGGGCTGCACCGTGGCAGATGAGGTAAGGCAGAATGGACGATGGAATTGCTGTATTTCCTGCAGCTGCTCTGCAACACCTGTGTCCTCAGCACAGAGGAGGCTGCCATGAAAGCTGTGCAGGGCCATGGCTTCCCAGACTCCCCAGAGCCAGAGGAAAAGCGGCAGGTGATGTCAGATGTGTGGAGTTTGTCTGAGGCAGCTCTGTGTCCTCCTGTAAAGAGCATGGCAGAACCTTGCTGCTTGCTTTTAAGAGCCCCTGAAAAGCTCTGTAGTCATGGCAGCGGGATTAGATCTCATTTGTGGAGCATAGCAACAGACCACGCAGGGAAAAGGGAAGGGGAAAAGAAAAACAAAGGGCTGGATGCCCAGACAAATTTGCCAGAAAGAGCCATTGAGTTTTCACACATCCATTATCGGTGCTGTCCTTTGAGGGTGACAGAAACAGGGAGCGGGGACAAAACCAAGACAATTCATGAGCTCTCTGAGAGACTGGAAGGTTTTTGGCTAAGTTTGCTGGCAGAACATGAAATCTGCTTTTGGTCGTATTAATACATTTGAAAACAACCATCATTCAGCAACTGGAGATGATTTAGTGATTGTGTCCCACGTTGTGGGATCCCACATGTGATTAGCCAGGCTGGGGCAGCAGTGGGCATGGCTTTGTTCACTGTAACAGAAACCAGCCTCAGCCAGCTGATGGACATGGAAACCACAGCTGCCCTCATGGAAAGAGATCTTTCTCCATAGGGTGGGAAATATCAGCTGCTGACAGGAAAACATCCCCTTCCTCTGAGCAACAAGGAGCCAGGGCAAAATGCAGAGCAACCCAGAGGTGGAGAGGGGAACAGAGGCACAGGATCAGATGGTGCTGGTTTAGGCAGCCCAGCCCATTCTCCTTGTCTCCCTCAAGTTACCTAATCGCTCAGCTGCTCATTTGCCTGAACCCAGCAGAGCTGAGGCAGGAAAGGGGGATGAAGGACATCCCTGAACCACCCAGAGCCAAAATGTGTGTTTGCCAGAAGGAAGGCCAAGGAATTCCCTGGGGTAATTCCTCTGAACAAGCTAGAGCTGAATCTTGAGGAATGGGTGTTTAACCTGCACGAGCCCACATTTGTTTGTACGGGACTGTGAAGTTCTGAAACTGGCCTGGAAGGACAGGAGGTGATTGTCTTTAGCACTGACCTTGTGGCAAAGCATCCCATGGATGCTTCTTGGACATAAAGGTAGAAGGCATTTATTCCAAGATGGGAAAGGCAGACACTGTGAGCCTTAAGGAGCAAAACAGTGCAGTAGAAAAGGAGCAGTGGGAAGCCCCCTTTGAAGCAGCGTGAGAAGCTTTAGTCCAGGAGCAAAAAGCATATGGAAAACAATGACAGTGGAGCTCCAAGTGCTGGTGAATGTGTGCACCTGTGGAAGAGGTCCCATTCCACGGGCAGGAGAAGGAGGAACAAAGCTAACAGAAGTCGGTAAAGCTGAAGGAAAAGGAGATGCAAAAGGAAAAACAGCATTCATGAGGAAGTACCATGTTTTCCTCAGCGGCATCATAAACCAAGGAGTGATTAGAGAAGCTGAGGCACCTCCAAACATTCCCAGTCCCTTCCTGGGTGGGGGAAGCAGGGCCTGCCTACAGGGACCAATGAAGCAAAATGGGCAAATTGCATATTTTTTGGCAACCTGGCTTGCATGGCCAGAACAGTTACTGGTGTAGAACCCAGAGCGTTGTTTCCCTTCTCCCACTTACACAACAATCCAGAAGGTGGCAGAATTACCAAGCAGGTGCTTCCCTTTGGGAAGAGTGGATGAAAATGTTGTCTGGGGAGGTCTCTCACCACACAGGGATCATCCACCTTCAGCACAGCGTCCTCCCCCAGCAGGACACACTGACAGGCTCCAGGGTTGGGTTAGTGAAAGCAGAAACACCACAGGAAGTGATAGAAAATTCCTTCTTGGCACATCCATGCAGGGGTATTAAAGGAGTTCATCTTTTGCAGCCCAGAGCTGCACTGGAACTGTTCCTGTGCTGGCCATTGAACACCTGCTCCAGTAATTCCTTCATGGACAGTGTTGCTTTCAGAACAAAAGGAAGAATTTTGTTTTCGGGGGAGTGCTGAGGAACTAACCTGGAGCGTGCTGAGACTGAAACATCCAAAAACATCCTTTCTCAGGGATGGGAATGGGCTGAGAGCCCCAGAGAGCCCTGGAGTGGTGGTCTGTGTGCAGGGCACAGGACCCAACAGCCTGAGCTGGGAATTCACAGCAAATCTCCTCAGGCCATGAATGCAAATCCTGGATATCAAACCTCAGCCTGATGAGAGAGGGACACCCAGTGTGGCCACAGTTGTGCTGTGCTGTCAGAACACACCTGAGCCAGAAGATGCTCTGCACACTGGGTATTCGTGGGCAAGCCAGGCCTCCTCTGGGGCGTGACTTTATTGCTACACTGAACTCTTAAGGCTCTGGGAGCTACTGACAATTGTTACTGAAACTGGATTCAAATTTTCTCCTGCTGAACACCAGTGAAAATTGGTTTTGGAAGTTTCAAAGGAGGATGGATGGGAGCACAGAGCCCTGGCAGCTCTCAGAGGACTGACCACACTATTCTCAGTGCCTTAGGAACACCCTCCTTGAGCTTCACCTCTTGCATGCTCCTGTCTGTTAGCCACTGACATAACTTACCTGAAATCCAAAATACAGCTTTTAAAGAGACACCTTTTGTCTTTGCAGATCATGTGAAGAAGACTATGATACAGATGAAGTCTTATCTCCCCCTGAAACTGGAGACAAGTCAGACAAACTAGTTCTCTCAGATCTCTCAGCATAGAGAAGTGGAAGACACTTAACCAATCTCTTTCAAACTGGAGAGCATTCAGTCCCAAGGCACTTGGGGGTTTTCTTAAGTCCAGCATTGGAACAATGTGCTTTATTTGTACACTGTACCTTGAGAAACCTTCTCCTCTCCCTGTGTAATTGCAATAAGATAATTTCTATAAAAAGGCTTTTTACAACGTGCTCTCGTGCACACTCATTGCCAGTGGTGATGGCACCTTGTCTTGTTTCTAGATGAATTCTCTTATGTCCCCAGATGTGCAATAAATGCCAGCATCTAATGATTGCCTGTGCCAGCTGCATGCAGCACTGACAGTCAGTGCTGCCCTGTGCCACCCTGTCCCCTTGACTGCACACCAGGAGTGACAAAAGAGCTGCCAAATGAACTCCAATTTGAGTCTAGAAATCTTTTAAAACACAAGTCCTTTTCGTTCTTCATGTCCTGGAAGTGAAGGCAACATGAAGGGGGAGAGAAGTCCCTCTGTGGTTTGAACCACGAGCTCCTCCACGTGGTACTGGACATATTTCCCCTTGAACCTGTGGACAGTTAAAGCACTCCATGATGTCCTGTTTCTCTGAGAGTTTGAGATACAGTTAACATTTCTACTGTGCATAAGGTGATCTGCCTCCGTCCAGCGTTTTGTCTTTGTAGAATTCTGCTTTGTCCTGGTGGGTTTTAGTGTATTTACAAAAGAAAAGAGCATCTGCTGCTGAGCTGGTGTGTTAAACTGCTGTGCCTGGGGTGCCCCAGTCCCGTCCATTCCCTGTTCTCCTCCTCCCTGGAGGCTGCTCTGACCTGCAGCCTCCTCCCAGAGCCTCAGCTGAGATACTGAAAGAGAAACCAACCCAATATTTTAACCAGTAAAGGAATTAGTCTGTGTCATTGCCAAAAATTTATTTTCTCCCCATGAATTAAGCCCCAGTCTCGGAGAAGAAATGCTGTAACTAATGAATTCTTGCTTTAAGTGCAAAATTAAACTGACTGCCCCCCAGCATCCCAACTGGTGTCTCTGCTGACAGCACCCACTCCTGGGGCTGGGCCTCCCAGCCAGCCAGTGCCTGTCTGTGGTTCCCAGGGAATTAGAACGTCCTCTTACCAGTTCCAGGGATGCACAAACAGATCTGGGCCTCACCTTCCCAGCTGTCAGATTTTATTGTAATTGTCAGAGTTGGGCCCCAGTGCTTGGTTGGTGTGTGTGCACTGTGTGTCCTGTTACCTCCCTGCAAGAGCAGCTGGCTGTGCCTCCTGTGTGCATCCCTGCCAGGATTCCCAGGATCCCAGCTCCCAGCAGGCCCCTCCAGGCAGCAGAGCCCTTGTGTGTACCCACAGACACTGGCAGGAGGGAACACTGATCCCTGGGATACCTCCAGGAGTTAATCACGAAATCAATCATGGGCTGATCACTCCATTTTCCTGAGCAAAGCTGCTGTTTTATCCAGAGGCACATATACCCTCAGCATCCTGGACTTGGGATGTAGGAAACTTTTGGATGCCCAGGTTGTTGGCAAAGGCCCTGCAGGGTGACCTGCATTCCATGATGGCAGCTGTGAGCAGGGAGCACTGACCAAAGCAGGAGCAGCCTCTGGGAATGCAGCAAACACACAGTGGGTTTGAATCCACCTCCATGGCTAGAACCTCCAGGGGAAAACCCTCCCTGGGGCTCATTCCACAAAGGCCTAAATGCAGCAGAAGCTGGGGAATGACCACAGGATGGAAGTCCCACAACTGTTGGTTGTACCCAGCTCCATCCACCTTTTACTGGGAAGAACCTGGAGCAGGAATTCAGCCCTTCCCTGACTGCCAGGGCCCAGAGGGGCCTTTCGGTTGGATAACCTTTTAGATCTCTCCAAAGACAAAGATTCCTCAAAGCACAGGAAAAACCTGACCCTGTTCTAGGCTGAAGTGGAACCCCCTGTGGTCCTGAAGCGTCACCAGCTTTGAGCTCCAGCAGCACTGGAGTGTTTCACCCTCAGTCACCCACCATTTCAGGCCCTTCCTCCCTTTGCTGGGGCTTAAACTCCTCCACCCATCCAGGCTCTCATATCCCACCACACCAGCCTGGACTGGTGCCTTTCTTTGGAGAACTCAGTGCCTGGAGCCTGGTAAAACACCCCAGTTGTCTTTCCAAGCTTTGGCTTCAGTAAGTGGAGCCAGGAGCTTGTAGTTGCTCTGCTGAGCCCTTTGGACCCCAAACTCAGGCCCTCTCTTCTACAGACAGAGCTTCACTGCTGCTACAGCAAAGCAGAGTGAATCCAAACCCAATTCCTGCTCCCTGGTAGGTCAACACAAGCTAATCCAGGAAAAAAACCCAATTTACAGCAAATGTTTTGCGTTATATATCAAAGCTACGGAAGTCACTCTTTTTGAGGTGGCAGTGCAAAACCTGCAGGAATTTAAGTTATTTACTCCAGGAGCAGGAATCCATTCCCTGTCACCAATGTACTTGAAAATATAACTCAGCAGGCACAGATGCTGTAGGAAAGGAGGTCTCCTGCACCCTTTTTGGGCCTCAGCCCTGTCCACAGTTGCTCTGGACAGAGGATTAAACTCTGCAGGATTTAGGTGAGGTAAATTTGGGAACTCCCATCCTACTTCTGAGCTTTTCTTTCTGGGATAGTCAAGACAAGGATGCTTGTGCCCACAGCAGCCTCGGGGCTCAGCCAGCTCCTGCAGCCAAGCACCCAAGGAATCCCTGCCTGCGGGCTTGGAGGAGCCCCCTTGGCTCTGACTCTGCCTCCTGTCAGAGCCACTTGGGATGCTGCAGCCCTTTAAGGCCAGATCCTGCCTTTTTCCTTGCAAACCCGGCTCACACTGAGCTCTGGTTTGAGCTGGCCTCCTTTTTCCTTAAGAGTAGTCAGGAAAGCGAGTAAATTCAGTTTTGCTTGATAAAAATACCTTTGTGCTTGTTGGCTCTCTCTGCCCTGCTGCTGTCCAGCAAAATTCCGTCCTCTGTCCTTACAAACCCCTTGCTTTTGATTGATTGTCACCCGCGTCGTGTCTGTGCCGTGCTGAGGTCACAGACGCGGCTCAGCAGCGCTGCTGCAGCGATCCCGCCTGGAGCGGATCCTTCTTCCTGCCGGCCCTCAGTCACTGCATCCCAGCCCTGGGAGCAGAGCCCAGGCACTGCCCCGGCTCCCCCCCGGCCCGGAGCGGCACAGACAGCAAAGGGATTCCGAAGGGATTCCGAAGGGACTCCAAAGGCTTCCCGCGCTGCTGGAAGAAGGGTTTAAGGGAGCTCCCTCGAGATGCTCTAACAAGGCACCGGGCTTAAGTTTCTGAAACAAAATAAGCCTGAAAGGCCAAAAAATGGCTCATGGAAGTGTGGTTTTAACTGTCTGGATTTGGAGTTTCTAGATCGGGGCTATGCAAAAAAAACCCTGAACCTCAGTGACCAGCATGAGCTACTGCGAGAAAAACATGAACAGAGCTTCCCCTTTTGTGCTCCTCTTCTGGCTGTCATTGGGGCAGGGGACTGGAAACTGAGTATTTAATAATAATGGTTCTCATACTTTGTAAAAGTAGTTTTGGAGACATTTTGTGCTGGCATGGTTTGATCTTTGTATTTTTACTTTGTAGTTTCTTCTTTTTTTTGGCAAATAAAAGACTTTTGAATTTTAAAAGGAAACCCTGTCCACAGTGGTGGGGCAGAGTGTGATTGTTCACTCCATCTCCAGCTGCTGTCCCAGAATCACCTTCCCTGCTCTGGTGAGTTCACGTCAGCCAGTTAATTGTCAGCACAGCTGCCAAAGCCCGAATTCCAGGCTTTCTTCTCCCAAACACCGGGACAAGGCAGAGTGACCACCTACCTGCCTCACATCCTCCTCCTCAGCAGAGAGCACTGTCCCTGGGATGACTTATCAAGACAAACTCCTTCGTTTGAACCTGGCCTGAAAAAAAGGAGACATCCTCTGGATCTTTTGCAAGTGGAATGAAGGAAAACAGCAAAACAAAGAGGAAAAGAAAAAAAGGGAAAAAAAGGTGAAAATACAAAACATGAAAAGCAGTGAAGCCTTTTCTAATTTTTATTATATGCAACTGCTCAGGCAGGGTCACTGTGTTGTGTTGCTTCACCGAGGGGGTGCCTGAGCGTGTCTGTATCACAGTCACCTCTTGGTGGGTTTTTTAGAATATCGAAAGCACTTCAATTGGAAAGATGAATTAAGCCCAAAGCTGTGCCTGTGATGTTCCCAGTACCACCAGGGATAGCATTACCTGCCTTCCAGAGTGGATTTCCTCAGCTGTGCTGCACATTGGGAGTGATTCTGCTTGTTTGGATCCTTTCACCTCTCCAAGCTAGTTAGCAATCAAAAGTTGTTTTATAACTACGATTTGTACAGAATTTAAATCCATAAGAAATGCAGGGGGGAAGTGGTGCTTCTTGCCTGCAGTAGAAAGGTGCTGCTGTGCTGGATGAGGCCAGAATCTGCTCCATTCCTGGGCTACATCTGTGTGAGCTGTTCCTTGAAAGTCTCGGGGTTTCCCTGGAGGAGCAGCTCCCTGCAGTGCCAGAAGTACCTGCCTGGGAAAACAGGCCTTGCCGGTTTTATTTCCGTGTAACTCTGCAGGCTTTTCTGAGCAGTGCTGGTGTTGGCAGGGGCTGCCTGGGGGCACCGACGGCACGGCAGGCTCTGCCCAGGAAGCTGCTGTTCCTGACACCAGGAACATCTGGGGAGAGGCTGCCAGGGCTGTGCCAGGCTCTGCCCTGGGGGTCACACGAGCCAGAGGGGAACAGCCCCTGCTGGGAGAGCAGCCAAGGGGCCACTTCGCTTCCCTGTCCTTCCTCCCCCCGGGATTTAATCCCACCCCACCGATTTATCTTGGAGTCACTAAGGTTGTAAAAGACCTCCAGGATCCCCAAGTCCAGCCTTTGCCAGAGCACCACCGTGTCCATGGAACAGCATCACAAAGTGCAACATCCACTCCTTTGACATTCTGGAACACGGACTGTGTGCGATATGTGGGAAGAACCTCTCCAGTTCCAGGGGAAGGGGGAGAACTTAATTCCCTGGAGGACCATGGTCAGACCTCGCTGGTCATAGCACTGATTTAGTACCACTACCCATGACCCCGAACTGCTGCTTGTTCTTTCTGGCACAGCTCTACAAATTACGGGGTTTTTAATGAAGTTTGGAAGTTAATCCCCATCTCCAAGAGGACTGAGAAGAAAGCTGGAATATCACACACTTCCCTCCATGAAAAGCAATCCCTGAGCAGCTTTCTCTGTGCTAATGCTGAGAACAGTTCCCCAGATCCACAGTCCCTCAGGAAGAACACTGGGAATTCCAGCTGGAGCTCCACTTGATCCCTCAACTGCCACCAGTGGTTCCCCCGTGCTTCCCAGGCTGGGATGGGCAGGGCCCTGCTCGGGGGGGTGTGGAGCCATGGTGTCCCTCTGCTCTTGGACCAGGGGGAGGAAGGGCCCCGACCAGAGCACTTTCCACCTGGAACCACTGCATTTACTGCCAGCACCGAGCTGAGCCCTCCCACTGCTCAGCTCCTCAGGAACAACTAGCCAGGAGGGCGATGAAACCAAAGCGAGCCAAGCCTAATTTAAACAATTACAGAATTAGTCATCACTGGACTAAGTAGTATTTAGAGTAGTACTTAGACAATAAGTTCAACATATGCCACACTGATTCCCTCAGCAGTTGCAAAATAGAATTAGAAAACTAACATTTATTAAATCAATTTGAAATTTTAATATACATTTCAAGAATGTGGCAGCATAAAAGGAAATGTTTTTATAAACAACCTGAATCTACCATTTGCAGTTTTACATGAACCATCAGGGCTCTCCTGTCGACAGCTCCGAAACACGCTCGACCTAAATTCTCCAACTTTTGGTACCACATCGGATGCAGCAGTGAGATAGTAAAGATTCCAAATACTCCCAACATTTCTGGAGCAAAGGTACTTTGTATTTAATTTAATGAAAGTCCTAAAAATGTACCATCAACAATCTCAGCAAAACTTAACAGCTCTGCAAAGCATTCCCAAACAACCCATGCTGTGCAGTTCACTCCCAGCTCCGGGGGGCTGCTTCGCTTACACGTAGTGGACTAATAAACAGATTTACATTAGTAGGTCACGATCAAACCACCAAATTAGGAACTGGTAGGATCCTTCTGGGTCAACACAAAAATCACATACAAGTTTAACTAAATACATTTTAATAGGACATCGTTAAATCTCAGGAGGGCTAAAAAACACAGATCTTAGGTACTCGGGTTGGCAAATAAAGACAAGAATACTAAGAAGCATTTTCCACCATTTACTCATTATCAAAAATATTTTTCAACTCTTCTTGCAAAACAAAAACAAAAAAGTACAGACTGGACACGTACATCACATTTTTCTTCCTATGGCTTTAACCCCCCACCCTGCCCACCCCACAGAAAAGACGGGGGGAGAAACAAACCAAAACCAACAAAAAGCTCTGACCACATTCACAGAAAATGACACCATGGTACACTACAAAACAAAAGGAGGTGCCATTTGTGTCCAAAGGGGTTTGCTCTTGGCGGCACTGAGGAACCGCCACTATCGGTGCTTTGTGCCAGTCAAAGCCCCCGGCACCACCCGCGGGGCCCGCGGCGAGGGAAAGTGGGAGCAGTTCAGGAACTCAAGACAACCCACAGACTGCTGAACACGCTCTTAAACAGGAATTGCCTCTGAGATCAGACAGAAATGCTCATGTCCTAGTTAGCCCACCCTCGGGTTGTGCTGTAGCACTGCAAGAGGAGAGATTTCTGCCTTCCCAAAGCAATCTGACTTTTGTAACTGCACAGCTAAACTCTTGGGCCTCCTACTCAGGGATTATGCTGGAATCAATCATTTTTGTGTAAAACTGAGTTCCTGACAGGAATTTTTTCACTGTAACACTTTTCCAGATAAGCTCTTCACAACTTTGTGTTATGTTTCCATTTTCGAGCCATTTGGCCCAGGTTGGTTGAAAAGCACTGACCTTCGAAAGCTACTTTTAGCATTTTAGCAGAAAATGAGATAGACTTGGGGTGGAGTGAGCTATACATAGCTTATTGTGTTTAGAAAACACCGGGAATATTTGACCTTGGACAGCCATCGATCCTCTGCCCCGGCTGGAAGGTGCCTGTCAGTGGAGAACTCCCCTCAGAGGGAGGGGCTGTTATAGTACAAACTGGATCAAACTCCCCCCAGTGCTGTGGAATCTCTGTATCCCAGCACTGAGGGGGGGGAAATCAGCCAAGGGGTGTCTCTGTAACCCACAAACCCCCTTCTCTTCTCTAGAAGCAACAGCAGTAAAACCAGCAGGAACTCAAGAAATAAAAGGGGGAGCAGGAAAGGGAGAGGATGGTGCTACCAAAAGTGGAGCCTTGGCTGGGCCCAGGCGCCGTTCTCCCCCTGCCAAACCCAGCAGTAACATCACCCAAGGGCAGCTGGCACAGGGGTGACTGAGCAGGGACAAGGCCCTGGAGCTGCCAGGGGGGATGTTGTTCCCAGGACGGTGTATCCGAGTGGTCTGACCTTGTACGTGCCTGACCCTCCTGCCCCTGGCTGCAGCCTGAGCTGCCTTCTGGCCTGTCAGCTTTGTAATGTATTTACTAATCCTGTCTTTAACTGGGAGCTGTTCCCTAGAGCAGACATCCAGTTCCCACAGGCAGCCAGTACCTACCCTTGCCAGACTGTGTCCTCCTCCTGCCTCTCCCACAGGAGCACCGGGTCATTCCCCGGTCATGGTGACTGTAACCCATCAACAGTCAGTCTTCCACACCACAGTCTAGCACCATTGGGATGCACTAACTGGATGCCACTTCTCTACACTGGAGCCGAAGCTTTGACTGAGCACAAAGCACGAGCAAGTACAATGAGGTCAATATATTCCTGTCAAAGATCTGGTGATAAAATCATTTACATCAGCAATCGATCTCAAACTATGAGGTGCTGTAAGAACTAAAAACAGTTTTAGGGTAACTCCTCCATTATCTGCAACTATTTCCCAGACACTAATACACAGAACATAGCAATGAAAAACACTTGATACAAGTGATCTAAACGCAGGAGCTCCAGCAAGTTAAACAGAACCATAGCTGCCTTAAACCTGTAGCAGTTCCCCTACGGAGGGCAGGGAAAAGAAAGACAGACTCAGCAGTCATATCTCATGTCTATAGCTTCATCCAAACTTTTCTCATCGTGTGTACTGGCAGCTAAAAACGTCGTTACTGGTGACCCTGTCACATTGATTACACTGGTGCTCGTGCTGGCATTGCGCACCGCAATGCTCGTCACATTAATGCCCAAAGTCAGCCGGGTCTGCTCCAAGGCCTTTTCTGGCACTGCAAACGCCTCCAGCTTCTTCTCCCCGTTGGCCATGTAGGAGTTTTGGCAGCCACGGCATATGCAGTCAAGACAGGCTTTGCGGTTCGAGTAGCAAGGGCAACGTTGGCCACGGCAGGTAAGAACACTTGGATTTTGGGTGGCACGACCACATTTACACCCTTTCTTTTCTTGTGGCTTTTTATACACAGTTTTTGTTGGGCTTCCTGGCATAACGTTACTGCTGGGAACCTTCTCCTTTGCCTTGTCTTTCGTTTTCAGCACCCCTGGTTTGGCTTTTGGGTGGGATTTCTTAGGGGCGTGTTCTAGGTTCTTTTTCACGCTTTTGTTAGACAGGAGCACAGTTTTACTGATTTTGGGGGTGGTGCCTCCGTTGGGTACAGTCGCAATGGGCTGCAGAGACATTTTGTTCTCCTGTTTCACTGTCACGGGAGCCGACGCTCCCAGGGTTGGGCCGCAGATGATGCTGGAGATGGGCAGAGGCTGGACCTTCTCGCTGTCGCTTTCGGAGCGAGACCGTTTCCTGTTCAACTTCACCACCTTGGGTGTGGCCGCCGTGCAGGAGATGCCGTGAGGAGAAGCCTCCGTGGACATGAAAATGTTATGGCTGAGGGGAGGGGGGGAGAGCTGCAGGAAGGGGCCGTTGGCCATGTTCGCCTCCAGGCCGGGCTGCAGGCTCGAGTCGCAGACCTCAGTGCCGGACACGGTCTCCAGGCTGCGCAGCACCTCCTCCACGCTGAGCAGCAGTGACCCGCCCGGCTTCATGTCCTCGCTGAAGCCGCAGATGTCGATGGCCGCGGGGCACAGGTCGCTGCCCGACACGGGGTCGCACACGGGCTGCAGGCTGCCTGGCAGCTCCTCCGTCTTGATGTAGCTGCCGGCGCCGCAGACGTCGATGGCGCTGGCGTGCTCCGGGGACGGCAGGCCCACCCCCAGCTTCTCCACCGGCAGCCCGTTACAGCTGGGCAGCCCGTTGATGGCGGAGCCCCGGCCGTCCACGTTGTGCGTGCCCTCAGAGACGGAGGGGAACCCCGCCGGGGGGTCGCTGGGCAGCTCTGAGGTGGAGGGGACCGGGGAATGCGTCAGACACAGAGCCAGGGCCGCGTCGGAAGCTTTCTCCGTGTCCTCGTGCAGGGGGGACCCATCCTTGAGCAGGGCCAGCAGGTCTGCCGAGCAATCCACGGCCTGGATGATGTCCCGAGCCAGGGGGGTCTGCGTGATGTACTCGCACAGCTTCTTGTAGCAGTTCACCAGGATGCTCAGCTGCTTGTTCTCCTCAAACTGCTCATAGTCCTTGCACCAGCTACACGACGGTTTCATCATCATCTTCTTGCCTTTACAGGTTTTGCAGACATAGTGCTGGCATGTGGAGTTAGTGGGAGCAATAGGGTCTTGTAGCAAATTTCCTAAGGGAAAAAGAAAGAGGGAGATTACAATGGACTCAAGGCAGTTTCCTGGACAGCAGGGGATTAATTTTCTGTACTGTCAAAAAAAATCACCTCAGAAAGTTCAGCTGGTCACCAGAAAACACCCCATCCCAGTGACAGCCTGTACAAACCTCACAGCTGCCCATCTGCTCTTAAAAGGCTAAATAAGAAACCCATCCCACCATCACCGGTTGTGTGCTGCCGCCTTTACAAACACTCTCAGCTCCAACACCACCAACCCCCTTGTCCCCTTCAGTTCTGTCCACAGAAACTTTGGGAGCACACCAGATTTCTAGGACTTTGCCAGAAGTGAGACTATAAACTCCCGTTACAAGTTACTGCAGAGATTTTAATGGAATTAGGAAAAACAAATGGCAATGGAGCAGAGGGAGACTCCAAACGGGATGTGAAAATAATGGAAATCCACCCCGAAGGGGAAGAAGACACAGCAGACTCTGTGTTACTTTTCATTTAGTGTTTAGTGAAGCCATTAGAATGAAAGGATTTTTGCTGAGATCTTACCGCTAAGAATAAAAAACTACTAAAAATCAGTGGCTAAAGGAATCCACACACACCTGATAGCATGGAAAGTCTGGAAGGTTTTGTCTACAGATCCCCAAAACTGTAAAAAACTGGAAAAGTGGTTCTGGTTTTCCTTAAAAACAACCTAAATATCACCTAAGGATAAAATGGGAAAGAGCTAAAATTCTGTACAGAAACAATCCAAGGAGTTCCTATATCCAGCCAGTGATAAGACTGCTCTGCTATTTCCAGCCAGCTCCAGGCCAGGAAGATATTCCACCTCCCAAATTAAATTGCAAAAGCATCTCTGCCATCCCCAGCACCAGGGCTCCCCTCCTCTCCCAGCAGCACATTCTCAGCTTTGATCAGCCCCTTCTCCCAGAAGGAGCGCCTGCTGGATGAGTTACAGCCATCAGGGAATTCCCACCCAGATTTTCCGAAGTGAAAACATGCTGCTAAGGCAAATGAATAAAATTAAACCATTTGGGAAGAGGAAGCAAAGTGCATATATCAAACTGACTGAGAGAAAAAAACAAACATGACAGACACGAAGATATTCTCTCTCATTGCTCACTTGCCTGATACCTTTTCCCTGCATTCCCTGATCCCTCTTTGGGAAAGGGCCGATCCAGCCCCCAAATGAGCTGTCTTTTGGGAAGTGTGGCTTGATGTAAACTGGTTTTTGAGCCACAAATCACAAGAGTCACTGCCGAAGCTGCCCTTAGATTTTTTTTTTTTTCATAAATTGAGCAAAATACAACTGTTTAGAAAGCTGTGAGGTGGCACAGACACTGTCACCAATGAGACCTGCCAGGACTGGGTGAGCAGACACGCCATGAGAAGACAGAAGATGCCCCTCGAGTCAAGCCGTGGAGATTTAAAGCCAACAGGTGGAACTTGGAGCCTCAGGGTCCAACCCATAGTGGGAATTCCCATTTTTGTTATCAGTTCCCTTGAAACCACACGATACAGAGGCAGAGGAGGCCACCGTGGTCCTTGAAGGGATTTGATTTTGGGAGTCCCTAATTCCCACGGGGAGCACAAAGCCAACATTTAAAACCCCAGCACAAGTCGTGTCCCTCAGCAAGAGTTCACCAACACTGGTGTGACCCCCCTGGAGCTGGAGCCTCTTCAGCAGGACAAGCAGGAGGCAAACACCCCAAAAACTTCTTCCTTTAATGCTCTGGCACTCCAGAGCCAGAGCTTCCATGGCCAAAAGCCACCAGTATTAACAGTTAATTAATACCCAATTAATTAATGACAGAGCATCTGGGTGTGCTCTTGGGCCCCCCTTTGCTCCTCATGATGACAAGGCTGAGTTCTGATGCTTTACAGAACTAAAACACTGCAGAGATGGGGCCAAATAAACCAGATACCATTTTAACTCCTAATTAGATTTTTAAAAAGGCATCGCCAACTGTGCGTTTTATTTCTCCCAAAATACACTTGGCTGGAACTCCCGAGCGAGTAGGAAAGCTAAAAGAGGGTACAGCAAAATTTAAATTTCCAGAAGCTCCGAGGGAAAACCAGACGGACCGACGAGACAAAACACTTCCCCTGCTCTCGCTGAGGGGAGAACAGAGCGAGTGCTCCTCTCAGTAAATGCCAGGCAACCTACACGGGAGAGACATCGGCAATGCCTGGGCTGGAGGAAGAGTTTCAGCTGGAGCTCAGAGCTCACTGAATAGTCATTCTCCAAAGTTTCTGTCCCCTCTGGATTCTGTGGCACCGCCACCCTCCTCAGCTTTAGTATCGGTAAGTTAAAAAAAGGAAAGTCAACCATGAGGTGCCAACTGCCATCAAATGGAGTTGCATTCCTGTAATCCCCAGGAGTGGTACCGAGTGAGTAGCACAGTCCCACAGACACAGCCCTGAGCTGCCCCGAACCTGCAGGTTTCCACTGCAAGGCCAAGACTTCACCTCTGCCTGGTGCCCATCAGTGCCACCCCTCTCTATACACTGAAAAATGTATATAGATCTGTAAGAGAGAAAAATGGTGGGCCCTGAGAATGTGATCGTTTTTCACGTTTATAATTCAGCCTTTCTCTAATGTAAATTTAATTTGCCGTTTTCCTGAGCAGCCACTTGCCCCTCTGAGGTCCTCCACAGTTACTCTTCGGGCCTCCACTGCCCTGCCCTCCGTGGCTCGGGGTTACTAAAGCTTGCCCTGCCTATTCCCTCTTTTGCAGGGGCTGTATTGATACACCCAAAGCACAGTCACATTCTTACCAAGCCTCCAATGAGAGACTTTCCCTCCACACCAGCTCGTAACTACCCAACTTCCAGAAAGGTTGACTAAACATCCATTAATGTGAGCACTTACAATCCATGAGCAGCTCGTACAGAGGGAAGACTTCTAATACCTGATTGCCAACCATCGGAGTCCCGGCAGGCTGCACAGGCAGGGAGGTCACTTAAAGCACAAGCAATATTTCCTTTTGTGTTCCTTAATGAGCATCACTTCACAGCTGCAGGGACAGGGGAAGCACCTGCAAATTGTATCTCTGGGACCGAAGGGAGGAGAGGGACTGGGAATCATAGCAATTGAGAGCTGTCTATAGCCAGCAAATGGATGAAGTTGACTGGGAAGAAGGGCTTGGAACAGTCACCTCCTGCCACTCTCACCTGGGAGCAGCAAAGGCAGAAAAGGGGCTGAACACAAATAACTCATGTAGGGTCCTTGGAAAGGCTACTGAAAGATAATTATCCTGCCTTTTTTACCAACTTCAAATTCTAAGAATCGTATTGTTAAATCTTAATTTCATGAAGTGAAACAAAAAAGTGTATCAATTTTTTGTTACCTCAGGAACGATCAGCTGGAGCCCACTGAAGAACAAGCAGCTCAGTGAGGCTTCAAAGCCAAGCACACAAAAGGAAACCCCCTCCCAAAGCACAGCATCTCCGGGCTGGGTAAACCCCCAAGCACTGTTTGCAGAGCTCCTGCCGACAGACAGGCAGGCATATGATGAGCAGTGAAAAGGTCTGTCAGCCATCTGCAGAGGGAGAAAATAAACGTGGAAGATCTGGCTGATCCGGGGGGGATCCGCATCCTTCCTAGAGGAGAAGGGAACTACACACACAGCTCCCAGAGGGTAGAGCAAGGGTTAACTGCCAGGGATGGCACAGCAGGGAAAGGTCTCCATGCACAGCCCCCAGCCCTGCCCCGTGGGCTGTACCTGGTGGGACCGATGGACTTCACCAACACTGCACCAGGACTCAGACTGCCCAGCCCGTGCCTGCCCTACCCTGCCCTGCCCAACCGCTCCAGGCAGGACAGTGTTCGGCAGCCCCTCCCAGCACACCGGACCCGCCTGGATCCCCTGGCAGAGGTGCCCTGTCACCCGGGATCAGGGATCCCCCCCACTGCAGTGTTCCCAAAACACCCCAGCGTCTGCAGCGACCACACTCTTGGCTGATGGACACAAACACACACATTCCCAGTTTTCCCAGGGCAAAGCTCTGGACCCACGTCTGAAACACGGGTGGAAGTAAGGGGAGTTCAAAATGACAACACTGCAAATATTATCCCTTCAGGGGATTTGAGACAAGGGTTTGTAGACAGAAATAGTTTTATTCAGCCAAAAAGTAAAATAAAAAATTCCCCGAGCCTCCCAGCACACAGCCCTTTTTGAGAAAGAGACTTCACCTGGGAACCCAGGGACAGTGTCTCTTCCTGAACACACCACCTTGCCCTCAGATCACCACAACTCCCACAGCAGTGCCACTGGAATCTGACCAAAGACAGTCACAACCACTGACAGATTCCCGTGGGGCGAGATGGAAATGCGAGACACAAAAAAAAGCATTAACAACCCTCTCCCCCAGCCAACTAAAAATACTTATTTCAGAATGTCATTAGAGAAAACATTCTGCTGGCTGCTGAATATTCCTGAGCATCCTGCATCAACAAACAACTAGGAAAAATGAACTTCAGAAAGTATTACCCTCATATAGGGATGGTCGTGACTAATGAATTAATGATTGTGTAACTCTTTGGAAAAATAAAAACTGCACTATTTTTGCCTGAACACCATGGGAACCCAAATTAACCATGATCAGAAGACAGACTATTTTTCTGCATATTTGGAGAATTACAGTCAATTTTTTTAGCTAAACTTCAAGGAAAAAAAAAATATGACAACAAATTGCATTTGAAGTGCAGAAGGGACTGCCTTCTTCTCAGGGTCCACACCCTGCATAAGAAGCAACAGAACATATTCACTAAGTCCTATGTCAAAGCTGTATTTCTGTTTGAAAGTCTTTGTGTTTACAAGATCCCTGACTGGAAGAATGGAAGAATTCTAAATGTATTTTTAACAGACTAGGCGGTAAAGTTCAAACTTTGAGGTTGGGGGGGGGGGGGGGGAGGAAAATAAATAATTTTAACCAACCA
>JAYRBT010000010.1:19574552-19641044 GCA_036023395.1 Myiotriccus ornatus | reverse complement strand
GGCCTCCAGACTCACTAAAGGACCTGCTCTCTTTATCTTATCTCCTGCACTAAATTGGCCTGCAGGCTTTTTCTCAGAGGTGTTTTAGGCAGCAGGTCCTTCACTGACTCTTCAGTCAAGCACCGTAACTCTTGTTAACCAAATCACTTGGGCTCACCAGGAACTTGCACCTTACTAAGTCCCTCTTCAATATCTTTTCCAGGTCCCAGCTCAAGGAACAGAAGGTGTTCAGGTTAAATGGTTTCACTGTGAAAATTTACTTTTCACTCTTTCCCAAACAGCTGTTCATTGATGACAGGACCTTCCTTTTAATCTAATGACAACTTCATTTCAAGAGCTCCTAATCAGGGACATTCTCAAAGGAAATCCAAGTAATTCTATGAACAGAATCTCCCTTTTATTTTACATGTTTGACTCCACTAAATAGAGCCCCTTGATATGCATGGCAGAAATCTCTGTACAAGATTTCTGTCAACTCCTCCCCAGTGTGTCCAATTTATGTATGTGTTTGTAACTCTGGGGTTTGGTTGGCTGTGGCTTTTGTTGGTTGGTAGGTTTTTTTGGCATTTTGCTTTGTAATTCGTATTTGATTTACAGGTTCATAGTTTTCTTCAATCCCTTAATGCCTGCCTTAAAAACTGACATTGCAAGAGCCACCTGCCATGGGAGTTCTTAGCAAGGGACTTTATTTGAGTTATCTCTGAAGGCGAGATCTATAACACTGAGGTGAAAACAGTTTGGTCCTGGGGATGTGTTAGTGTTAATGATTTATTCTTGATCTTCTACTCTTTGGGGTTAAACAGGACCTTCAATGTATCCAGTAAACATCAAAGTAAGAAGTGCAAGTAAAACCAGGGATTTTGGCACAGAAATATTTTCAAGTTCCTTTGCACTGAATTCAGATGAAAAAACAAACCAAAAATATTGGGTTTTTTCTGTTGTATAGTCTGAGTAATCCCTTTGATCTTGACTTGTCTTATTGCCAGCATCTCTGGCATGCCTCCTTTTCCTCACGTATTTTAAAAAGAATTTACTAGTTTTCATACTTCCAGCAAGTTGTCCCTAAAAGTATTTCTGGCCTCTTTAGTGTGTTTTTTAACACATGACTTGCAACTTCTGACAATTCTGTCTGCCCCTCTACTCCTGTACTGGGCAGAACTTCAGCTACCCCCAGAATGCCCTCTTGCCCCTGCTGCCTCCCCTTGCCGTGCCAGCCTTCCCTCTCTGGGCAGGGGCTTTGGAAAACCTCCCGGTTCCCAGAATGCACATTTCCAGCCCCCCTCGGTGTGACGTTCTGAATAGCTGGCAGTTTAACTTCTGAGGCTGCAGGATTGCACTGCACATTGCCCTTTCGTGAAGCAGCTACTGCAGCCAGCCTGGAGGATACTGAACCCACCTTCAGCACACAAGGATTCCCACTGAGGGACGATGGAGGCTTTAGCTTCAAATATCCATGGGCTGCTTTCTGCTTGGGCTGTTTTGTGACCAGAAGCCCCAGTTCCTGGTTTCTGCCAGAGCCTGCCTGGGGAGGGTGAAGTGTTGTTTAGCTGCTGCAGAGGAGCAGTTATCTCACAGATAGGTCAGGAATGCACTGACATCCTGTAGTTACTCTGCCTGGGGCTGAAACAGGCTCATGCTCTGTAGGGTGTGGGCTGAGGTACTTGGGGCCTTCCTTGTCCTGGCCTTCAGTGGAAGGATCTCCCCAGGTCTTTGTGCCTACAGGCAGGGACAAGGAGAGGGCTCCTAGTAGTGACCGAGGCAGCAGTTACTGAGAGAGTTGGACATGTTCTGAGGGACCAAGTGTGTGGAGAGGGCTGGCAGTTGTCACGGTGAGGCCACTGTCACTTTGGAAAGGTTCTGGAGATCAGGGAGCTTCCTGGTGGCTGGGGAAAGGCTGGGGTTGTGCCCATCCACAAAAAGTGGGACTGTAAGGCAGGAAGCCTCAGTTTGGTCTCTGAGGAAAAACAGTCCAGGTCTTCTTGGGTGCCTTTGGTGGGCACATGGAGAAGGTGACTGGGAACAGCCAGCATAGATTAACCAAGGGTAAATCATGTGACCCACCTCAGTGCCTCCTGGTGATGAGGTGGTGGGTTCTGTGGGTGAGGGAAGGGCAGTGGATGTCCTCTGTCTTAACCTGAACAAGGTTTCTGACAGGATCTCAGCTGTGTCCAGGTTGGGACATTATGGGGAGGAGGGACAGCATGATGGCGAGGGGCTGGAGCACTTCCCCCGGGAGGGGCTGAGGGACTGGGCTCTGTGTTAGGCTGGAGAGTTGGGCTGATTCCAATGGGATGAGGTTCAACCAGGCCAAGTGCTGGGTCCTGCCCTTTGGCCACAACAAGCCCCGGCAGCCCCACAGGCTGCACATAGAGTGGCTGGAGAGCAGCCAGGCAGAAAGGGACCTGGGAGTGTGGAATTACAGGAAGCTGAACACAAGCCAGAGTGTGCCCAGGGGGCCAAGAGGGCCCAGTGGATCCTGGCCTGCCTCAGGAAGAGCGTGGCAGCAGGAGCAGGGAAGTGATTCTTGCCCTGCACTCAGCGCTGGTGAGGCCACCCCTGGAATGCTGTGTCCAGCTCTGGGCCTCTCAGGGAGGACATGGAGGGGTTGGAGGAGGTCCAGAGAAGAGCAAAGAGGCTGGTGAAGCAACTGGAGCACAAGCCCTGTGAGGAGAGGCTGAGGGAGCTGGGGTTGTTGAGGCTGGAGGAGGATCAGGGGAGGCGTCATCACTCTCTACAACTCCCTGACAGGAGGCTGTAGCCAGGTGGGTGTTGGGCTCTTCTCCCAGGAACCAGCAGTAGGACAAGAGGGCTTGGTCTTCAGCTGTGCCAGGGGAGGTTTAGATTGTATATTAGGAAAAAATTTTTTAGAGAGAGAGTGATCAGACACTGGAATGGGCTGCCCAGGGAGGGGGTGGAGTCACCAACCCTGGAGGTGTTTCAGGTGAGACTGGATGTGGCATCAGTGCCATGGTCTGGGAACCACGGCAGGGTTGGATCAAGGGCTGGGCTTGATGATCTCGGAGATCTTTCCTACCTGGTCGATTCTATGATTCTATGACTTGAGGACGCCCCAACAGCTGCTTTCTGGCACTGGAGAACCCATTTGTGTCCCCTAACTCCTCTGACTGGAGGATGTAGTCAGACCACAAGGGCAGCTGTCCCCAGGTGGAACAGGGCAGATTGGTAATGAGTAAGAGGGGTGGGAGGGGAATCCCTATGGGGCCAGCCAGGCTCTGAAACCAGGACTGCAGAAAGGTGTGCCAGCCTCTGGCCCTGCAGACTTTTAAACCCAACTGACAAAGCCCTGGAAAACTGGTATGAATTCCGTGCTGTGTGTGTTGTGAGTAGGAGGCTGGACTGGAGCCCGAGAGCCCTTCCAAAACGAGTTACTGTACGGCAGCTTGGATTTACTGTGTAAGCCAAGAATTCCCATTCTGGGGGGTTCCTCAGCCTTACCCTTGTGGTATCTGCAGGGCCGTGCTCGTGTCCCGCGCTCAGTGCACGGACACGTTGGGCACTACTCCCCTGGCCCTGCCGGAACGGCGGGCCGTGTGTCGGAGGTGGAACAATGCTCCGGGCACAGGTGGCTGCTCGCAGGCTAGGGCGATGACATCAGATCTGTGGATTGCGGATCACTGCAGGGAGCACTGCGTATTCCCCAGCCCCCGGCCCGCCCCCTGCTCGCGGCTCTGTGCTGGCCTGGGCCCTACGCGGGTGTGCAGGGACAGGAGCCAGAGCGCCTGTTCCTGGGAGGCGGCGGGCGCTCGCAGCGAATGTGTCACAGCGACTGTTTTCGTGATCGAACCTTTCTGGCGCTCGGAAGAGAGAGAGGACCGCTGATCTTGCGGGCAAACACCTCTGCTTGCCGTCCCCACTCGTGAAACGCCACAACAGCCTCTCCTCCACACACACGGGAAAGGGGCGAAAGCTGATGCATTTTCACGTTGTTTTATCTGCACGATGACAATAGCTATGAACGGCCCGGCCGAGGAGGGCTGGGCTCGGTACCGGAGCCCGCGGCCCCCGCACCGGAAGGCGGAGCGGGGCCGGGGCCGTGTCTGCACCTGGGACCGTGTCCCCGGAGCGGGGCCGGGGCCGTGTCTGTGCCGGGGGCCGTGTTTGTGCCGGGGGCCGTGTCCGCGGCCGAGCCGTGTCTCTGGAACGCGGCTGGAGCCGTCTCTGTACCCGGTCCGCGTCTGGGCCCGGGGCCGTGTTTGAGCTCGGCCCTGCCCGTGTGGGGCCGGGCCGGGCGCGCAGGCGCCGCTCGCCTGTGCCCGGCCATGGCGGCGGTGAGGGCGCTGTGCCGGGCGCCAGGGCCGGCCCGGCCCGTGTCCGTGTGCGTGTGCCTGTCCCGGGCCGCCTCGGGGGCCCGCCCGTCCCCCGTGCCCCAGCGCATCGAGGAGAAGCGCCGCGCCGCGCTGCTCGGCGGCGGCCAGGCCCGCATCGACGCCCAGCACAAGCGGGTGAGCCGCGGGTGGCGCGCAGGAGCGGTGCTCCCGGGCCGCGGGCAGGCGGGACCGTGCCCCCTCAGTGCCCGGGCAGGCGGGACCGTGCCCCTCAGTGCCCGGGCAGGCGGGACCGTGCCCCCTCAGTGCCCGGGCAGGCGGGACCGTGCCCCCTCAGTGCCCGGGCAGGCGGGACCGTGCCCCCTCAGCGCCCGGGCAGGCGGGACCGTGCCCCTCAGTGCCCGGCGCGGCAGGGAGCGGTGCTGCCAGGGAGCGGTGTCCCCCGTGTCCCGGGACAGGCAGCAGCGGTGTCCCCGCCGGGCCGCTCCGTGCTGGGGACCCTCGGGGCAGCTGCAGAGACCCCTTTTTGGGGAGCTTTGCTCAGGCGGTGTCAGACACTGCAGTGCCTGGAACCCCGAGCAGCAAAAAGAACAATTCCGGTAGTAGTGCCTTTACCTCAGGGTGCTCTGTAATGTGTGTGTGGGAGGGCGGGGTAGCGGACCCAGCCTGTCGTGGGATGGTAATTTCTAGCTTGACACGGCCCGGGGTTTGAAATCACCATCCAGCACAGTTCCATCTTTACACTGCTCTTACAGATCTAAGCTGATCTTCTGAGGGATGAGAGCAAAGAGTAGAGGAGTGGAAATAAGGTAAAGACAGATGGGAGGGATGACAACAGCTGGGTCTTTAGTTTTCTGCCTCTGTTCAGAATGTGGGCAGTGCTGACAACAGAGGTTTCCTATTTGTGTTCATTGTTTCTTGCTGAGATACCGTTTGGGTTTGGTGCAAGACCCCAGTGGTATCACAATGACTTGTAGGCACCAAGGAGATGGGAATGGCCATTCCCATGAAGGATCAGTCAGTGGTCAGTCTGTCAGCAGTTTCCCTCTCACATATGCAACATCTGAATAGAGTTCATGCTCACTGAATTATGTCCAGGACACTGACACACAATAAACAAGTGTTTCTGCCTGTCTAGGGCTCTCAAACAGCTTATGTTTTATATAAATTAGATTTGTGCCTCTCCTTAGACTTTCCTGCCTTTGCTGGTTTTCATAAACATTTTGGCCCACTGGTCAGATGTTTTGTAGAGAGCCTGAGCTGTGTTTTAATGTCCTGTTGGTGCAGAGTCACACCATCCCCTAAGGAAGACAATCCAGGTGCCCTCCCTTTGCAGACAGATGCTTAACTGTGTTGGAAATAACTTTGCTGGAAGGTGAAGATATAAGATATAAAGAACTTTGCAGTCATTTATTACTGCGTGGCACTAAGGGATGTGCACATCTGCTCAATTCATGGAGTTCTTGGCCCTTACCCTGCTTTTGCCCGTAGCAGTGTCCAGCAGCAAACAGCACAAGAGGGTTTTGTCAGGAGATCCCTGCAGGCTGTCATGCTTCCCTTTTCCTCTCACTCACTGCAGTCCAGTATGGAGCGTGGTGAATTGAGCCCTGAGCTGTTGGGAAGGACTGGTTTAGCTGTGGAAGAGCTCTGTAGTTAAGAATAGAACAAAGGCCTTAATAACAGCATTTAAATGTGTAGGCAAAAATAGCTGTGATGCTTTTATATCTTGTTGAAAAGTCTCTGAGATTGTTTCCTTTCTCCTGCGGTGGTGCTGCTCCAACAGTCAGCCTTCTTTTCAGAGTCTGGCTTGCATTATGTTTGTTTTTGAGGAGGATAATCACTATATAGGCCATTTCCAGCTTTGGGGGCCTGCAGTTGCTTAATGGGCCCAATGTAGCAGATAAGTGAGGCTCTGTTTGATTAAACTGCATCTGCTGGGGGTCAGCAAACAGCCAGAACCACCTGATGGCTCTGTTAATTGTTGCTTGCTCTGTTCCAGGGAAAGCTGACAGCAAGGGAACGAATTCTGCTGCTCTTGGACCCCGACAGCTTTGATGAATATGACATGTTTGTGGAACACAGATGTGCTGACTTTGGGATGGACTCTAGTAAGAATAAGGTACTTTTATCTCCTGTAGCTCTTGTTTCAGTGTCCCATGCTGTGCAGCCAGCCCACTGGTTGAAAATGGGCTCTTCTGTTCACGAGCAGTTTCTTTTATTTGTTTTGATTTCTTTTTATTTACAAATTTATTTTGCAAATTTGCTTTAATTACTCTCAGTTTCTGTTTAACAGCTTACATAGTTTACTTCTCTGTTGTTTAAACTTGGTCCTTTTTTTGCAAGGTCACCTGTTGGGTTCAGATTTGAGTGACTGTAATTATATTTTTTGACATTTCCATATTTGTTTTTTATCCTGCATCAAAACCTCAAAGATTTATGTGCTGTGTCCATTCTTTCAAAAACATCAGGTCCTAATAAAAGGTATGTCCTGTCTCTAAGGACGTGATTTGCCTTGACTCCAGATGTGCTGAAATTCGAAGGGAAACTGCTAAATTCATGGATCTTTACACTAATACACACCAAATATGATATTACTTCTAGTTTTCCTTCTCAGGGCTGGGGAAGATCCCCGTGGAGCCCCCACTGCAAATGTGAAAGGCCAGTCTTCTCAGAGGGCCAGTCTTTTCTTTGACTGAGGATGAGTTGGTGGGGTGTTTAGTGGACATCAGTGCTGCCTTGCTGTTCCTGTTGGTCATTTAGAGTTGCTCTCTCTGCAGTACCCTGGAGACAGTGTGGTGACAGGCCGGGGGCGGATCAATGGCAGGCTGGCCTATGTCTTCAGCCAGGTATGGCTTTGCTGCTGGTTGTATATCCTTCGAAATAAAGTCACAGTAGTTCAGTGTGGCCACGTAGCAATGCACCTGTTTGCTACCTGTAAGCATAATCTACACCTAAGATCTAATAAGCTAGACCTGAGATCCTGTGGGAGGAAGAAGGGCACCCTCAGACGAGAAGAACCAAAAAAGCTTGTGGTAGATAGCTTACAAATAGATCAGATACACTTTTTATGTTAAAATATAGCTTTTATATTAAAATAAAAATATTTTAGAGAAAACATCAGAGGTAGAGACCTATCTTAGTGTTACCACTGTGAAAGAAAGGCTTTCTTTTGGATCATTGGTAAGTGCTGCTCTGTTCTGGGCCACAATGTAGCCTTTGTTCTGCTTGCCATCGTGGCCACAGTGGCTGTTGCTGTGTGACCTTGGAGCCAGTCGTGCCCCCTGCCTGTTTTGTGTTGGCTGTGTGGCTCTTCCGAGGAGGGACACTGTGGTGTGGGCCTGAACTTCAGAGAGGGGCCTAACACAAACCTTGGTTTTATATGCACACAAGTAGGGGGCGGATTTTATATTAAAAGCATTTAAAAGTGCCCCTTCCTGATATACCCCTGTCTTTTTATATTTATATTTAAAGACCTTTTTCCCCTCCAAATCGAGCTGCCACTTGAGATGCTCCTTTTTGGTTCAGCTGCTAGTAATAGCTGAGCTGTTCTCTGCTTTTGGGGCTTCTTTGAGAGTAAGACTCAGTGGGAATGCATCAGAGAACCTCACCGCAGGTCAGCTCTGTGCTCTGTTGGTGCCAGGAGGTATAAATGTCCCCTTTTCCATCTGGATCAGTCCAGGACCTCGTGCTCGTTAGATAGAGATCTTGAAGCTCAGGCCTAGGGTAGCACCAACAGTCAGTGTTGGCTGACACAGCCCCTGGAGCCCCCCTAAAAGAATAATCAGCTCTTGACATAACTCCTGAATGCAGAATGGTGACACATGGTCAGGCTTTTATTATTTTGTTAAAGGAGGGTTGGATTGCCCTGGGTTGATCTACAGGCTGCACTGAGGGAGTTGCTTGTTTTGGGGCAGCACACCAAATACAGAGCACTGCAGGACTGTGTTGTTTACTTGCAGTGTTTGACAGCATTCTACTGAAATGATTCTTTTCCTAATCTGAAAGTTTCCTTTTCCTCCAGGATTTTACTGTGTTTGGAGGCAGTTTATCTGGAGCTCATGCCCAGAAGATCTGCAAGGTAACACTTCCCTGGCGAAAATAACCCAAAAAATTGTCAGTGTCCCCTTTTCAGTCTCGTGATAATGAGTTGGGTGGCAGTGTTTGTGACTGACTCTGGTGTGTGCCATGGCAGCCTGACCATGCCTGTGGCCTCGTGTCAGTTCAGGTGTGAACACACAGGAGGGCAGGAAGGTACCCTCGGGAAGCTTTTCCAGAGAGCTTTTCCAGGTAACACACACTGTGCTGGAATTAAGGTGTGCTGCAAAAGAGGAGAGACTTGCCAAGTACAAATATAAATGAACTAGTCATTACTGGAGGGGTGTGGAATGAGTTGGGAGCAGCTTTTTCTTATAAACAGTGGGATGTGGAAGTGTACAGTATTTATAAAAAGCAAATGTGACAAGTAAACAGTCTGGAGATAAACATTTTTACAACTTGGAGGTCACCTTGATCCTCAGAGCTGCTGTTATCAGGCACTTGTGGCTATTTATTCCTGTTTGGCTGCTTGTCTCCCTGGAAAAGCTGCTGTTGGAACCCCAGGGCTGGGGACACAAGAACTTAATCAGGCCTGAGTGTTGAGTGCTGTGGGCTGGGAAAACTTCCTGAGGTTTTGTGCTGTGGAATCAGAAACAAGGATTTTGGTACACAAGGCCTTTTCTCCTGTGGAAATAACTACTTTTCGGCATAGGCTCCTCAGCAGTGAGGGCTGTAAAAATTGGAAAAAACGAAGACTTTGGGCTAGATAAGAACAGCTTGGCTTTACCAAGCCTTAATACTGGGAAAGACTTAAATTATCCTTTCACATGGGAGCTTTGAGTGTCTGCATTGGGAAGGGATGGGATGGTGTAGGAATGGGATGTGTTCTGTTGTTTTCTTTGATCTCTTATTTCTAAAGCAGCAGGGAGAGTGCTGATCATAGAACTAGGGAAAAGTGTGAGTCCTTGCTGCTTGCCTGCTGAACATCAGTGTCAGTGGTGGCCCCCAGAGTCTGAAGGCTCTGGATGCACCACTTTGCTCTGGGCCTCAGTCTTTGTGTGTTTTAGGACGAACTTCAGTGTCTAGAAAAGCCTTGAAATAAATAAATAGTCCATAAATAAGTCCCTGGGAAACAGCACAAAGTGTCAGTGAACTTGTTGCACTGATCTGCTCTACCAGGACAACAGGCTTTCTAGGAAGAAGCAGTACATAGCTCCAGTGATTTTTAATAAGGCGTTGGCTCATACCCTGTGCAATGTCCCCATCAGCAAACGAGGGCAGTCTTGGCTCACAGATGGCTTCCAGTCCACGTGGATCTGTTGGAAATGGGGGATTGCATTTGAATTGCGAAGCCATTCTGTGATATTTCAGCTTTTAAGCAGACATTGGGATAAGAAGCAGCAAGAGCCCCTGTTTTCCACAGAATGACAGCATGTAGGAACAAACCACTCTAGAACCATGTTCAGGCTGGAATTTTGGGCACTAGTGACTTGGGTAGGACTTAGTATGGTTTCTGTGTTTCTAGGCAATATAAAATTCAAGGTTGATGCTACAAGCACTCTGAAAGACAGGACTGAAGTTGTAAAACTCCTAGTAAGTTAAAGATTGTCTGAAATAGGATACAGTTTTGTAGCAGTGGTTGAAAGGGCCAATACTGGGCAGGGAAAAGCAACCGGGAAATGCAAAATGGGGGTTGACTGACCATGTAGGGTTTTACAGAAGGTTATTTGGGAGCTAAAGCAGAGCTTGATGTTGAAACAGATCTTAACATAATGTGCTAGTGATGTAGTGTTATCAAAATGGCAAACATCTTACTGGAATCCAATAATCAGGAATAGTTTATGCAAGGAATGTTAGGAATCCAGTCCTCCCACTTAAGTCTCTGTTTGCAGTATTGTTTATGATCTTAAGGCAAGTAACCAAAATGATCAGACCTCGAAAACAGGATGGAGAGAGATCAGTGTGAGTGAGTGGATGGTGCTTGGCCTGGAAATGTGAAGGGGAATATGAAGACTTGGGGTTTTTGAATGTTCCCAAGGTGCAGGCCAGGGGGCAGTTAACTGCTCTCCCTCACTGCTGTGTGTCAAAGAAATGGAATGTTTCTGAATTTCCGGAGCAAAGATTTAGTTTAGTCTTCCCAAAGAACTTGTAAGAGGGATAATCAAGCATTAGAATATAGTGCTTAGGAGATTACACATCACCACTGCAATAAACTTGGAGGATCAGATTAGACATGGATGAGGGGGCGTTTAAGGTGCAGTGCAGGCCCCCTGTGAACAGGGATGGATTGGCCCTCTCTGGTCCAGCTCCTGTGACTGTCACTCACAGAGCAGTGTCCAACTGTTCATCATCCAAATGCAGTGCTGAGCATGGAGGTGCAGGGCTGGCCAGGCACAGAAATATGAAAGGCCCTGGGAGGGATTCACTGCGTGTCTTGTCACCTCCAGTCTGACTGAGGCCAGACATGAACTTCAGGGAGAGTTGGACACTGAGAGTTAATGTGAATAAAGGAGAAGCTGAGCAGGCACTTCAAATTCTGGCACATATGTTTTGTTTTTTTTCTAGGGGTTTCACATTCTGGGGCTTGTTGCTTTGGGGTCAGTAACCAGGAGTTTGTGTCCATCCTCAGATCATGGATCAGGCTGCCATGGTGGGAGCCCCTGTGATTGGGCTGAATGATTCTGGAGGAGCTCGGATCCAGGAGGGAGTGGAGTCCTTGGCAGGCTATGCAGACATATTTCTGGTGAGTGGGCTGCTGGCTGGCCAGGGAGCTTGGCACCCACAGAGTGGACAGTCTGTCCCTACTTGAGCCCGTTTGTAAGTAAATTTTAGGTTACTGTTCTATTTCAGTCAGTGGCTAAAGCAGCTTGTGAGACCCAGACCTTGGTTCTTCTCTTGGCTTTGGGCACATCACTGTGCTGCTCAGGTCCATGTGTTAAACAGGGGTGATGCTGAGCCCTGCAAAGCTTTGTGGTCCAAGGAAAGGCTTTCTGGGAGCTGTGTCATGAGAGAATAAAAACAGGCAATTTGATAATTGGAAGAAAATCATAACTGTTTAACTTTTTGGTTTACACCTAAATTACCAATTGCCTGTATTGGGATGGGATGTCTTTGAACATTTATGTGCTTGAGAAAGGTGGGCACGGTGATTCAGGGTTTTGTTAGGGGGCTGTGACCCCCCTGCAGCTGTCCCTGTGTGTCCCCTGCAGTGCAGATGTGGGAACAGTTCCACACAGCAGATTTGTTTTCAGTGGAGTTGGTTAAAAGGGGGAGAAGAAGCCCCTCCACTGCAGAAGGAGGGACTCAATCAAACACTGTGCACTTGAAAAAAACTTGAGGAGCTCAGATCAGAAGCAGCAAGTGCCTGTTCTGTCAAGATGGTAGCTCAGTGTGAGGGGGCAAAAGGGCTGCAAGTCAGAGGCTTCTGTTCAAAGAAGTGGGCAGTGCAGTGTTAACCTTGCTGGTGGAGGATGTCCAGTGTTGATCAGACTGGTGAAAGTTTTATGTTTCTACAGGATTTTTTGTGGCTAATGCAAGAATTTTTCCTCTGGACACACTGCTGCTCTTTGCCCCCTGTTCTGACAATATTTTGTATGCTTATCCTCACATCATTGCTCTGCAGGGTGTGCACAGCAATTCGTGGCTGTGCTTTCAGGAGGACTGTGAGCAGGTGTGGGGGCAAGTCAGCTGCTGACAGTCAGTCTGGGAGGAGCAGTCACAAGGCCAGCTGTGGTCCAGCTGAGCAGTGAGCAGGGCAGGAGGTGTTTTTGGACACCACACCATCTGTGTTGGCCACACCAGTTCACCTCAGTGCACGCTCGAGCTGGTGCAGCAACCTTTGCCACAGTTGGTCAGGAAAGCTTCTGTCTGTCCCTGATCACATTCAGATTTCAGAGACATCCACTTCTCCCCAGTCCAGTGTTTGCCCTGGTAGCATCTGTTGAGGTCACTCATTCCATCTCCCTTTGCAGTCATTGCATGGTGTAAGAAATCATCTGCATGGGAACAGAAAGGAGCAAAACAGAAGCAACGAAATCATTTGGGTTCTACTTGCATCAAGGCATTGCCTCCAGATATTTGTCTCCCGGGAAATAAACCAATCCTGTTTATGACTGTGAATTCCTGCAGACTCTGGGCACAGATATAAAGATGCACTTTGCTGGTAAAACTAGATGTCTTTTTTTCCTATTGCAGAGAAATGTTCTGTGTTCTGGGGTGGTTCCCCAGATCTCCCTCATCATGGGTCCCTGTGCTGGTGGAGCTGTGTATTCCCCTGCCTTAACTGATTTCACATTCATGGTCAAGGTAAGGGTGGAGATACTGTGCCAGGACCTGCTGCTGGTGGCCTGGTCAGGCACAACCACCACACGGGAATGGGTGCTTCTTGAGGTGGTCTCCTGCTTTGGATTAAGTTTATTTTGCATGAAAAGGCAAGAAATACTTTCCCAAATAACTTGAGGATCGTTGCTCTTTTAGTGGATTTTTAATGTAGTGCAGGACTTTTAAGAAACTTTCCCTCTGTTCTGCTCTTATTCTGGGGAAAGTCTCTAGAGACTGTGGCTGTTCCCCTGGTGCTTTTGCAGCCTTGGCTCTTGTATTCCCTGTGTGTTTGTGCTTTTCCCCCTGCCCAGGACACATCCTACCTGTTCATCACTGGCCCTGATGTGGTGAAGTCTGTCACCAATGAAGATGTCACCCAGGAGCAGCTTGGGGGTGCTAAGACACACACTGCTGTGTCTGGTGAGAGCTGGGGCTTCCTTAACAGGCTCATTTATTCACAGTAATGAATTCACAGAGGAGTTCTGGCTAAACTGCTGATTGGCTCATGCAGATCAGTCTGAAGTGATAAAGCTCTGCTTAAGCACAAGTTCTTACTCTGTATGTGACTCTCTTGAGGGTCTGTTTTAGTAATGGAACACTAAACAGGAAAAGTGGGAGTATGGGAGAGGTCTGGGATTTGGAAGAGAAAGTAGCAAATTCATAGAAGATCCTACAAGTGGGAAATCTGTCAAAGGGCAGGGATTAGCAAAACTGGCCTGGGGTGGGGTTTTTTTTTTGGTTGTTCTCCAGAAATTTGCATGAGTTGAAATGTTCTCGACAGTCCCTTGTTTGCTCACAGACGTGATTGATTGAACTGCTTAACTCCAAATGTTAACTCCATCTCCAGTGTGAGATGGAGCACTTCTTTTCCTCATTTTGTCCCTCTGGGAAAACTCTGAGTCATGAATCTTCTCAGGGCTCAAATGACTGTGGGATCTCAAATTCTGTGTGAACTGAGCTGATGATGAACCAAAACCAAACACGCAGATGCTGCCCATATCCAGCCATTGTAAATTAAATTGTGGTGCTCCAGTGCAGCACAGTAACCTGAACAGAATTCCAGAAGGCTGGACCTGGCTAGGCTGTGACAGCTAATAAACCACTTCACATTATTTTAAACATGAGATCAACAATCCAGACCTGTTACAGAGGAAGTCTGATATAGCCACAGATTTTCTAGGTATTTTTAGCTGTCAGATTTGGTGGCTTAAGGCTCCCAGTTGTTTATGGCTTAGGTTTAAAGATTTCTGCTGTTGCTTCTTTGTATCTTTATTGGTATATATTTGAAAAGGAAACCTTGCACAGTCATTTCCAAACCTGCTTTACTGCCTCTGTGCAGGAGTTGCCCACAGAGCCTTCGAGAACGACATCGATGCTCTGCTCAACCTGCGAGAGTTCTTCAATTATTTACCTCTGAGCAACCGCGACCCGGCCCCGGTGTGTGAGTGCCACGATCCCAGGTGAGAGCAGCCCGGCTCTGCACACCCCATTCCAGGGCTCCTCTGGCCCCAGCGCTGCGGAGAGATGAGTGCTGTGCCTGGCTGTGTGGGGAAGCAGCAAGGAGGCAGAAAGCTTTGTGTGCCAGGGACTCGTCTCGGGCTCGTGGTGCAGCTGACAACGTAACACAGGAAAGACCTTCCCGAGGGGACCATCTGAACTTTTATCAGGGGATTTTTCCAGGAGCTGGAGGGATGTGGGACACTTGAGGGGACAGCCTTGCTGGGACTGCCACAGGCAGAGACTGGCAGGGGAGGAAAAGCATTTTGACCCCAAGTCTGGGTACACCCCCAGTTCAGCCCTTCCCACAGGGAGCCCTTCGGAGCTGTGCCCCTCGGCTGTGTGGGACTGGCACCTCACTCTGCCCCGCTCAGTCCCTCACACGTGTGAGATGTCTTGTGGCCTTACATGCACAAATATTTCACCCTGGGAGTTGGGAAGGTTACTTCTCTTCACGCCTCACGGTGCTTTTCAGCATCTCTGCAACAGTTTGTTTGGGGAGATGGTTTTGGGTGAGTTTACAGATCACTGTGCTGGTACCTGAAACACTTTGTTCCCTTTTGGATAAATAAATTCACCAGTTGCTTTTACAGCATGGTCAGACAGGTCAATTAATTACTGGTCATACATTTTTCTAAGGTGTTGATCATTAAACTCTAAGACTGTTCTGGTTTGATAGTGACAAACCCAAGTAAATTTCTTGTATTATTTGGTAAGTCTGGGGGGTTATCTGAGGTTATCATGGTCTTTCTAAGCATTCAACAAGCTGTACTTGGATAATCACTGTCTATAGACTTGATTATGGTATTTTATTCCATTATAGAAACAATAGTCCATTTTTAAAATCAAGGGACTGTGTAACAGGCAGTTTATTTTCTTGTGAGAAGCCGCCAGTTATGTTATAGCTACCACTGTATAAGAGATTAGCTCATTATTTCTTATGGCAGACAGCTTGATACACTGTTAGAGGATCACAGAATAATAAATGCCATTTGTACTAAGAACTTCAATTTAGTAGCCTTTATACATGTGAAGACAGATCTAATTGTTAAATTTCCCATTTTTACAGCAGCATCTCCAATATTTCTCCCATTTGTGGTCCTAATGCATAGACTGGTATTATTTCATCTGGACATGCTGACATCTTAATAGACAAGGATATGCTTGGGATTGGTGTGTTTGATCCTTAAGCTGCTCCAGCTCCAGCCCATTTCTCCAGAGGGAATTGCTTTCTTATTGCATCATTTTCACACTACAAAAACTTGCCACAAATTATGCAAATCAAATGTGACCTGCCTTTGTCTTCAGTGTGAAGTCCTGAGGCTAGTGGGGCTGTTTGGTGTGTTTGTTTGTCCCTCTAGGTAGGCAAGTTCTTTTTGGTTTTGAAAAATGTCACTCTTGGCTGCTGAAACTTGTGTTGGAGTTTTTGTTGTCAGTGGCCTGGGTTCTAAAGGGGTGGAAGTTCCTTCCAGAGGCAAGTTGTGTAGTGGTGAATGTCCCCTCCCTTTGGAAGGTTCTGGTTCAGTGCATTTGGTGTGTTCCATGGCGTGATTTTTACCTCTATGTGTAAAAATCTGAATTTCTGGAGGAGGTTATTGCCAACTCGTGGTAACCAAGAGCACTGAAGGAAGCCAGTGTCCCTGTGGGTGAGGCTCTGACAGGCTTTGATGAGGAGCAGCAGTTCCTCCCTGCTGTGGGATCTGTAAAAGGCCCAGTCTCCACCCCAGTGACTGCAGCATCGAGCTCCAGGTGTCCTCTGTCCGTGGTGGTTTGAAGGAAATTTTCAAATGTGGTGTCCTGGATAATGTCTTCATTTAGATGATGGTTACTTATTTTAATGCTGTTAGAATTTCCCTCAGCATTCATCAGCACTTTGAATTTATGGGGGCACTAATTCAATTTTCCCACTTTGCTTATCCTGTGGGGTGCCACAGGTCACAGGCAGAATGTGAGGCACATCCCTATCTACTTTAGGGACAAGGAAGTTTTAGAGTTTTTTTTTAGGTTGGGGTTTAGTCTGTTAAAGTCAGTTTAATTTCATCAGATTAAGGGGGTTTTATATGCACTTAAAGTGTTGCTGTCCCCTTTATTCCATTAATAGCTGGATCTCTTCTCCTCCCAGCGAGGGCTGTGCCTCTCACCCCGTGGGTCTGAGCAGCACAGACACACCAATGGGGCTGCAGTAAGAGTTTTTTCGGCTGATTTTGACCAACTGCAGATCCCTTCCTTCAGTTTTAAATTGGGTGTCCAGAGCCTTGTGCTGTCCTGTTCTAAAGGCACTGAAGCATGACATTGTTACAACAGTTATTCAGCAGGAACTCCACAGGAACACCATTTGTAACAGACACGGATCAGTGTTTTTATGGAATAGCACCAATATGCTGATCCCTGAAGCCTCAGTGGTGGCTCCTAAAAACTGACCCCCCCATTGGGACTGTGAGTGAATCCAAAGCGCAGTGGCTGCCAGTGCTGAAGGTACTGGGAGCAAGGGAGGAGGGAAGTGCTGCTGTGGCTGTGACAGGGAGCTGCAGGTGAAGTGTGTCACTGCTGAGGGCAGATGTTTGAATGCAGCCATGACATGGAATGTGTTCCCATCTAGGAATGCTGGGAGGCCAGGCAGTGAGCATGGAGAGGTGTCCTTGGCTCAGGTGGTACCAGCAGGGCAGGGAGGGTCAGTGTGCACTCCTGGGCTGCAGATCAGGGCTGGGAAGGACACCTGGGGCTGCCCCTCAGCTCAGCAGGCTCTGCCCTCCTGCCTTGGCTCTGGTGCTGCCAACCCCTGTGCCATGGCCATGTCCCACGGGCCACCAGGGCCCCCTGCAGCCCCACAGCCCCCCAGGTTTTGGTCCTGTGTCCATCTGCTCTGGGATAACGTGGCTCCCTCCCCTCCTCTCCACAGTGACCGCCTGGTTCCCGAGCTGGACACCGTGGTCCCGAGTGAATCCACCAAAGCCTACGACATGCTGGACATCATCCACTCTGTGAGTCTGCAGGGCTGGGGGCAGAGTGCAGGGGTTGTATTTTGGGGCTGAATGGCTGTCAGAAACCAGCAGAGTGGCCCTGAACAGGCACACTGTCACTTATTTATTTATTTTAGTCTTTACAAGTGGCTGTTGGTACCTGTTTAGTAGCCATGAGTGAAGGGACAACAAAAACTGCAGGGGAAACAGATTTTAACACATGAAACAAAAGATTTTAGCAAATGAAAGGAATCTTGAGGTTTGTTTCCAGGATGCACCGGGTGCTGCATGCATGGCTGTGCAGAGGGAGGAGGCTGTAGTTCAGTTTTCTCTCTGGGGTTGAAGCCCCATTCCCCTTGAGTTCTGTCACTGCCCCTCCCTGCACCGTGTTCTGCCTTTCTTGAATTCTGGCACTCCTTTATAAAAGTAATAAACTACTCAGAGTGCCTGCAAGGATTTACCCTTCCCTGGTTATGCTGAGAGACAGTTTTGTGCAGACACAGTACTAGAATATGTATTTATTTGTTTAAATTACCAGTCAAGCACATGGAAACTCCTGAGCTGGTGTTTCTCTAAGCGAGGCAGATCTCCTGGGAGGGGGCAGGGGAGGAACATCCTACAATTTTTTTAACCATCTGAAAGCCAGTGTGTAAGTAACAAGTTTTATTAAAGCAGCACAGGCAATGCTGGTAATTCTCTTGCCTAATTTCGAGTACTTCACTTTCCCAAGTCTAACAACTCCATCCATTATAAACATTGGGCAGAGAACAGGGTTGTAAATGAAGTTTTATCACCTGAAGCTGTTACAGCCCCTGTAGAGCACCCTCAGAGTCTGAATTCTGAATATTAAAATTCCCAGCCTGCTCCTTCTTCTGCTAGGATGTTGAGCAGCAGATGATCCAGGGTTCCCAGGGGGCTGCTGGAGCCAGGACTGACACAGGCAGCTCATCAGCTGTGTTTGTGGGACCTTTACAGTTTCTCTTTGCTTTGACTGTCTCTCCCCACCGTGCATTCAGCCAACACATTCAGTCTGTAACTGGCTGCATTTACTCATTTTAGTGCAGAAAGCAAGCTCAGGATGTTTTTAATCTCTGGATTCTTCCATTCTGAATTTCAGCACTACGTGTACTGAAAGATAAAAGGTGGCATTTAAAAAAGTCCTTAAGTGAATTAGAAAAAGAACCCCAAACCTTCCCAGACATTTTGAGAAGTATTAAGGAAAGAAACACATTTTCCACAGCTTTGCTGAGGCTGAGGCAAAGGAGCTGACTGGCAGACTGCAGCGTGTGGGCACAGCTGGGACGGGGAATGCCGACGGGAGCAGCCGTGTGTAGGTGTCGCTGCTGCTCCGTGCATCGTGTGATCTCTGTGGGTGTGCTCTGTGCACCGGGGATGTCACTGGGCAGGGCACACACCCAGCTCCAGCCCCAGAGAGAAGTGCAGCCTCCACAGGTGTGCAGAGGGGGATTACAGAGACCGTGGCCCGGGCAGTTCCCGAGCTGTTTCATCACTGGAAATTGTTCTTTAAGTCTGCCACTAATTGAGATGTGAGAAGGAAGTTATTAACATCGGATTTGAAGTTTTAGTTTGTTGTAAGCTAGGAAAAAGGCTCACCACAGTCATAAAGATGTTCTCTCAGGGAAGTGCAGGACTAGTTAATTCTTGGCACACAGGCTGCAAAGACTAAAAGGTTTCCCTCCTTTTCTTTCTTTCAAAATTGTGCAAGTTCTGAAATGGTTTAACAGTTCCCATCCTAAGGTGACAGAGTTTGTGTTTGCCTGTGTATTGATACATATCTGTCTGTCCTCATAAGGCTCTGTCTGACTCTCACCCTGCAGATTGTGGATGAGAGGGAATTCTTTGAGATCATGCCATCCTATGCCAAGAACATCGTGGTTGGATTTGCCAAGATGAACGGACGGACTGTTGGGATAGTGGGCAACCAACCCAAGGTGGCATCAGGTCAGAGAGCAGTGTGACTGCCTGCAGTGCCTGTGCCTCTGTCTCTGTCTGTCTGTCTGTCCTGTGCTGTGGAAGGGGATCTGGCTCCGGGCTTTATTTTGGTTGTGTGCTGTTCCACTCCTTCTCAGGGCTTTTCCACCACTTTGTCCTGAATCTCCCTGGGAGCTGTGAGAGCAAGGGGATCTCACTCCCAGGTAATCAGTGTGCATCCAGCACACACACACAGGGGGTGGAAGAGCAGCACCCTGCACGTCACTGAATTAACCACAGCCTGGGAACTGCCCCCTTCCTTCCACAGCACTAAAATCCCCAAAACTCCTCCGTAGGCTGAGGGGAGTTCTTTTGTTATCTCCCTGTAGCCAGAACAGCACAAAGCCTTCTGACACCCAGGTGTGGGGCTCCTGACTCCAGATGGTATAGATGTGAAGGTACAACGTGCAGCTCTGAAGATCACCCTTTTAAACTGTCCAGGGCCTTTGTTTGCTCTCTTTAACTCAGTAATTCCTGGAGTGACCTTCTCCAGTCAGAACTTTATAGTTCTCTCCTTGGTTTTAATTCCCATGCCTTCGTGTTTGGAAAAATCAGATGACCCACTATGATGTTTCATTCCTTTGTTATCCTTACAAGATATGCCTCTCAAGATACCAGACAGAAGGTTTTAATATTAATTTTATCTTCACTTGATATTCTCAGTTTTAACAACTATGTTTCACATAGATGCTTTTATACAAAAATGGTTTTTTGGTTTAATATGATTCTAACTGGCACTGAAACAGAACAGAAACTTTGCAGCATGTTTAGCAAAAATGCTGGTCTTTCTCAAAATATTATTGGACTGTTTAATGTTTTGGTTTTTTTTAATGGGTAACTGTAACCTTTCAATATGATGGATCTAAAGAAGACCAATGAAGAGAAAATTACAGAAAAAATATTTTAAATTACAAGATGATTTTAATTAAACTGCTCTGTTTTGGGACAGAAAGTCTTTGTGCACAGGGGTTAGAAAAATGAACTCAGCCTTGAATGGAGCTTGTTCTGTAATCTTAGTTCTAAACCAGGGAAACTTCAGGCACGTTATCTCCACACTACCTCCAGATAAGCCTTTCCTTTTTTTTCCAGAAGACAATACAGCTAAAATAGGGTGATTTTTGAGTTGCCTTGAATTCCTGTAGGTCATTGGTAACACCTTTCTCTGTGCTCTGAACCTCAGGGTGCTTAGACATAAATTCTTCTGTGAAGGGGGCCCGCTTTGTTCGGTTCTGTGATGCCTTCAACATCCCCCTGCTCACGTTTGTGGATGTTCCTGGATTCCTGCCAGGTAAGCCCTGCCCTGCAGGGCCCTCTTGGGGCTAGAAACACATTTGAAGAACTGGGAGAAAACCTCGACTGTGGTAGACTTAATATAAGCAGGTTTTCAAATCCCACTCTTTGGGACAGGAACTCTGTATTCTAAATAGAGGAATCATCACAAGAGGATGGTGAAATGTGCCAGGAATTGCAGGCAAATGAAATGGTGCCCAACTGTCCTGCTACTGTCACCGTGTTCTGGGATCACAGCACGGAGTGACCTCGGGAGAGGGACAGGTCACACAGTAAATGCTGGAATCTCCAGCAGCCTGATGGGGACGCTGGGATGATCAGTTTGCCAGGGCCAGGTGAGGGGATATCCTGCTCTGGATAGCCCTGTTTTGCTGTCAGAGCTGTGACTGTGGCCTGTCCAAGGTGAACAACTGCACTGCCTGGAGATGCTGCCCTGGCACAAGTGGTGTGGAGGTTACACTGACTTGTGCATTCTGAGGGGACTCCAGGCCCCTCTGAGCGCTCAGCTGTGTGTTCAGACGCTGTGCGTCCCACAGCTCCGTGCTGGACACTGTGGCAGCAGAAGGCCCAGCACAGGCTGTGGCTGCCCCAGGGCCAGGGAAAGCAGCCCAGCACCCTGTCCTGAGCCCTGGGGCACGACGAGGTGAGAGCTGGCACTGCTGGCCCAGGGCAGGGAGCAGGGGCAGCTCTGGCACCATTCCCACATCTGCTCAGCACTGCAGTTACTCAGCTAACACTGGCACATGTTGCTGTCCAGGCTTTGCTGCAGCAGGAGAAACTGCCTCAGGTGCTGCCCAGAGGTGTGACAGGATGGAGCTGTGGGGGAAAAGGATGTTCTTGTTGCCACTGATTGTTACCCACAGAACCCCTGGGCATCTCTGAGAGGTTCTCTGGTGCTCCAAGGCCCTTCTCAGCTAAAAATGCCCGTGGTTTGGAGGCTGCAGGTGCCTCAGGAAGGACAGGGCTCCACTGAGCCTGCTTTCAGCATGGGCTCCGGGAGCAGGAAGTGTTAACATGACCCCTCAGGAAACAGGCTGTGAGAGGAACAGACACGTTACAGGATGCAGTCAATGTTAGTGCTGTTGTACAAACCATGGGTCAGCTCGAGGCTCTCCAGCCATCATAGCACTGAAATGTCCCTGGCCAGCATTGCAGTTCCTGCTTTAACACTTCGGAGTTGCAAGTTTTAACCATGAGGCAATACCAGAGGGGCCCCTGTAGGCTCACCTTCGTCCTCTGACCTGGGCCAGGCACCAGCTTGGTTCACTTCAGGGGACACCACACCACAGGAATCCACATTTGGAACCAGGCACAAGTTATTTCCATACAGCTGATTAAAAGTAGTGACTTAATATTGCATAATTGTACATTGGTTTGAAAGTAGATAAAGGGAGAAAAATGAAACAGAGAAAGCTAAAGGGAGGAGACCTTAGGCTTGACTGTGATCCTAAGTTGTTGCATTTTAAGGAGTTTGGCAAGACCGGCCCATTATTAGCATTAGAAATCTCAAATTAAGTAACAAGTTCTGAGGGTGGCATCATCCCATCTCCCTGTTCAGTACAGAAGAAGAAAGGATCTGTCACACTGGCTCATGGTGGTGCAATGAACATCTCAGTGTCAGTGACCCAAACACCTGAATAGTCCCCAGTTTCATAGGTGTGCACAGAGATGACTTTTAAGGTGTCTATAACCTGTGGCTGGATAAAAACACATATTTAGAACAAGTCTGGGACTGAATCTCTAGCTAGAAAAGAGTTTATGTTAACTGGTCATGGGTGCCAGTGTAACTAATTCAGATAACTGAATGATCTTGAAGCGGTTTGAGTGTTTAGGGCTGTTCTAGATGTGAATTAGGGCCCGGGGTCTGCAAGTGCTCCCCAGCCCCTGAGTGTCCCAGCTGTGCCCAGGCAGGTCCCACTGGTGCAGGGAAAGGCAAGAAACAACTGGAAGTGTAGGCAGAAATGATCAGACCCTGAAATCACTCTTGGGGAGAAGCACTAAAGTCAAGTCACCAAACAGACAAGCAGGTAAGTTACTGAATCTCACCAAAGAACTTCCACTTAAAATTCTTACATGAAACCCCCCACATCTATTAGATGATCCCAGGTACTCTTAGCAGGTTTCTCGTGTGCTGAGGCAAAAGCCCACTGGTGGATTAAACTGCTGGAGATTGATTGTAGAGTTATACCCAGTGGTCCGAAATTCAGAAATCCTAGAAGTAAGTTCCAGAGGGTTGCTGATTCCAGTGCAGTCAGGTGGCCTGTGTTTGGGACACATGGATGACTTACAGTCCTGTTTGCTGCCCATGACCCTTCTCCAGAAGCACGTGCTGTGAGAATCCCTGCAGAGAATCCCTGTCATTAAGGACCATCAACTGGGGCTGGCCCAAAGGATGACCAGCAGTGAACCTAGACTGTGTTTCCTACTGCTGATCACATGTGGAGCCTGGAAAATGCTGTATTTTGTTCATAGGGAGGCACATCTGGTGAGTGTTGCTTTGTGACCTGACACACCAGCGGGTGCTGCTCTTGACCAGACACTTCTCAGAGTTGCTCAGTATCTTACAGGGAACACTGCCTGGTCTTACCTCCTCCAGGATGTTCACAAGGCTGTGGTGGGGCCAGGTTTGCTGCTGGTGATGGATGATGGGGTTTTGTGAACTCCCTGGAGTGAAATAAGTATTTGTCCTTTGTAGGCACAGCTCAAGAGTACGGTGGGATCATCCGGCACGGTGCCAAACTGCTGTTTGCCTTTGCAGAAGCAACTGTGCCTAAAATCACTGTCATCACCAGGAAGGTAAGTTGGGGTAATTCCACGGAGTTCTTCCAGAGTTCCTGTTTCCACCAGTGGCAGTTTTAGTTACATGGAGCTTTTTCTGTGAGTCCCATTGTCCCATCTCCGTCTGCCCCACCTGGGAACACCTCTTTGTGTCAGGTACAAGAGCCCATTTCTTCTATTCTCAGACCTCAGTTCCTTCCTTCCTCTTGTCTCTGCACCCCTCTGAAACCTCCAGTTTCTGCCCTGCTTTCTCTCTGGAATGCCTTCACTCAGGAGTGTCCCATGTCACTGCCTGTCTCGCTGAGGACACACCATCTGCACACAGCAAATCTGCTTTCTCTCCTCCTGCCCCTTCAGCCTCCCCCTGCAACCCCAGCACTGACTGCATCTGTCCTCTGCTGTCTCTGCAGGTTTAACCCTCATGTGGTGCCTCTTCCTCCACAGCCTCCTGCCACACTCTCCCTCATTTCGTCCTTTCTGTCTGTAAGGTACCCGACACCACACTCCATAAGCTGTGGGTCCTTACAGGATTAGTCTTTTCCTCGCTCACTTTTTTCCTCCTGCTCATTTCTCTGAGAGGCTTTTGGCTTATCATGGCAAAAAGAAAAAAGAGCTTTCCTTTTTTCTCTGCCTTCTGATTGTTCGCAGTGTTCCCACACTGTGCCTGTCAGCCCTGCCCTGCCAGGGACTGCACTGCAGGTTGCTCTGCAGTTCTGCAGTGTGTTCATCACTGCTGCCTGGAGCACTTCCAGTTGCAGAGTGGAGCACTGCAGAGCCCGAGTGCTGCATTCCCTGGCCAGGGAATTCCAGAGGCACCTGGACTGCTTGGTGCGAGTGCGTGTGCAGGTCGAGGCTTGCGGGTCAGATACACACTGACCGCTCTGTGCCTGCCACGGACAATGGTCCTGGTGACCAGCAGCCCCCTCGGGGCGCTGGGGGAGAGGTGTGCAGTGCCAGGAGGCTGCTGCAGCAGAGTGGGGATGCTCGTGCTCTCTGGCAGGTCAAGTTCAGCCCCAGTTCTTGCCTCTGGCCTGGCAGAAGCTGCAGGAGGAGCGTAGGCTGTTGCTGCTGTGAGATCTCGTCCCAGCAGTGAACCCCTGGTTTCGTTCCAGGCCTATGGCGGTGCCTACGACGTGATGAGCTCCAAGCACCTGAGAGGAGATGCGAACTACGCCTGGCCCACGGCCGAGGTGGCCGTGATGGGAGCCAAGGTGAGCCCGGCCACCCTCACGGCAGGTGCAGCCACCAGTGCCCTCCCAGCACCACCGAGGGGCCCCGGGGACAAGGGAGGGGGGACCTGCTCTGCAGCAGCCCGGCGTGGTGGGGCAGGGGCTGGTGAGGGCCGGGGCTCCCGGTGGAGGGATGGCCTGACCTGCCCGTGCTGTTCCAGGGCGCTGTGCAGATCATCTTCAGAGGAAAGGAGGCCGACGCAGAGCAGGAGTATGTGGATAAGTTTGCAAACCCCTTTCCTGCTGCCATGAGAGGTATGGATATCTCCCCCACTGTGTCCCCTGCTTGGGTCTCCCAGTGCACACAGCTCTTAAGGAAACCTTTGGTAATGAACAAGCAAGACCTGAGTCAGGAAGGTGATGCTTAACCACAGCTTGTGCATGTGAAGGACAAACACATTTAGTCACAACACGCATCTTCAGCCAGAAAGAGCCTGGTCAAAGGTGGGGACTGCTCTGAACAGTGCATTTTCAATTTTGTAGATGGTAGAAAGCATCTCACAACTTCTCCTCTGTAGCACAGGTGCTTTTCCAATCTGTTTGACAGCCCTGGAATGCAGAGCAGTGGCCTGAAGACAGGGACAGGGTCCAGTTCAGTTATGTTCTCCAGGACTCTCTGGAGCAAATTTTTCACTGTTTTGACCTCTAGCTTTGCAGTAGTAACTGCAAATTAAAATTTAAAAATTATTGAAGCAGGAATTTAACTTCAATTTCCAGGAATTTGAAGTTAATTTGTAACCTGTAAATTTATTCCAGATATTGTTTTGATTTTGCTAATTTCTGTTACAGCCTAGGTCAGAAGGCTGAGAGGTAAACCCTTCCTGGTTGCTCAGCTTGGTTTCTCCTTGTTTCCATTTTTCCAGGGTTTGTTGATGACATCATCCAGCCTTCCACCACCCGCAGGCGCATCTGCCACGACCTGGACGTGCTGGCCAGTAAATCCCAGGCCAGTCCCTGGAAGAAACATGCCAATATCCCGCTGTGAGGGTGAGGAGGGGCTGGTCCTGCTGGGAGCCTTGGCACTCTCTCGTTAATGGAGGTCTGCTTGGCAATGGAAATCTTTGGGTTTGATTTGGCTGATAATCATCAATAAATCATAGTATATATTTCATTTAATTCTGAGGTCTGACCAGTTCACCTCTCTAAACCCTTTTGGTGGTTAATAATCAACAGCCCCTGCCATGCCTGCTGCAGATGAGCTGTTACTAATTGCTCAAGGTCAAACATTCCCTTGGTTCCCTCACTCCGTAGGCCCTGAGGTGGCTCAGGCAGAGATAAGTGACAAGCTGGGCACCTGTGCCTTCAAGTGTAGCTCCACATGCATGTTTGGAGTCTGACTCCGCCTGCCTGCACCACAGACTCAGAGAGGGGAATCCTGAGCCTGGCTTGCAGGATCCCAGACTAACCTGCTGTGTTCCTCTGCCAGACTGTCCGAGGTGCAGCTTTTCCAGGCCGGCTCTCAGGTGGGTCTCAGAGCTGCAGGCTGGGGCACAGGTGGGAGGTACAGAGAAGGTGCAGCCAGCCCCCTCCTGAAAGGCAAGCAACAACAAAGGGCAGTTCTGGTGGGACATGAAAATCCTTCTCCCTCAGCACAGGCTGGAACAGAGGCCTCCAGTGGCCTCATTCTTGTGTGATTATCTGCCAGACTTGCAGTGGGTGTTGGCTCAGCTCAGCCCTGGGCTTGCTCTGCTCAGCAGAAGCTGCTTTTGACCCCCCGCCCCAAATGCAGCGAGGAGCAGCCACTGTCACCCTTAGCCCTGCTGCTCCAGCTCCAGACACAGCAGGGCCTGGAGTGACCTCAGGGATGCACTGGGAGACACAGCACTGCCCTACCTGCACACGGAGCTGCTGCTGTTCACTCCTAGCACGGGCCTGAAGGAGCAGAGAGGCAGGATGGCCACTTCACAGGGAGCATCTCTTCCCAGGTAAGTGCAGGGAGTACAGCTGTGGAGCTTGGAGCCTGCATCTGGGGGGAAAAAAGGCAACAACTGAAAACCACCTGAAAGCACAGTTCCAAAGGAGCATTTCAGGTCTGAGTCCCAGCTCCCCAGGTTTTTGGATGCCTTGGAGGCAGCACACTCAGGTTCCAGACACACAGTCTGTCCTGTCTGCAGCACATTTAAGGAGCTGCATGAAGGTACCTGAGCACACAGGCTCTGCCCCAGGGAACAGAGCCAGCCCCAGCACCAGCGGAAGGCCAGCTGAACTGCTTCTGTCCTGGGGCCATTGCAATGGTAGGAGGCCTCGGAAAACTGAGAGCTGTCAGTTTTTCTAAGGGCTTGAGAGGCCCAGGAAGACTTTTTAGAGGCAAAGCTGAGAGAGGCTGGTGGCTCTGCCAGGTTTAGAGGCAGCAGCTGTGGGAAGGGAAGCAATACACACACAGCTCCTCCAGCCTGCCCAGGGTCAGGAGACAGTGAGAAACCCTGTGGTCTCGCACAGAGAGAAAAGTGCAGCTTGGTTAGTTGTTTCCTGACCTCACTGGTGCCACAGCCTCCATCCTCTCCAGTCCCTTGCCAGCACAGCAGTTTGGATTTGATCTCTTCATTTCCAAGCAGTTGTTCTTCCAGCACGTCGGAAACAGGCTGGAAAGCTGCTCTGGCCAACCTACTGCAGATCTTGAATTGCAGTCACCTACAAAAACAAGAGGCACAACATAAAATCCTTGCAGCAGTGAGCAGCCCTTGAACTGGGCACAAGGCAGGTTACTTACTGTGTTCTCTAGGGCAGCAGGAGCTGAGCATAACTTACAGGCATTTGGGCTGTGCCTCGGGAGCAGCTCAGACCTTGAATCTTATCCCTGTTCCTCACCTGTTGCATCTTGTTCCCTTTCCTGACTCGGGTGCCTTTCCTGAGGTAGTGGGCCAGGTGATAAATCAGTTTGCTGTGGTGCTACAGAGCTGAAATCACTCCTGGGTGGGACAGAAATAGCACCTTGCTCTCAGACATGGGAGTAAGGAGGACATTTCTTTTCAGGAATCTGTAAAACTCCATTGGGCCCAGCTGGTTGTTGCACCTTCCAAGCCTTTACCACCGCAGCTTCTTCCCACGAGGTCCAGGTCACTTCAGGCGTGCAGGACAGGAGGGGCAAATTCTTCTCAAAATTCTTGACAGTTCAAGCAATTTTAACAGTTCAGCTTTCCCAGAGCTGTGGAGCCTTCCCAGATTTACAGAATCTCACAATAACCCCCCAGATCAACCAAAACCACACCACGGTGGAGGTGCAGAAAAGAAGCCCGGGGAGGGTTTTCCATCACTCTGAGGTTGAGTGGGTAAGGTGGTGATACAGGACCAGGTTGTGAAGCCTGGACTACATGAAAACTACCTGTCAGCACTTCCTTGACTAATTTCTTGAATTCCTACTAGTCAGTGGGATGACAGGATGTGATGGTCCAAACAGGCATTTAAAAAAAGTTATAGTGAAGAGGGTGCTCATCATACTCATGATTTTGAATAGTTTATTAAATCAAAGGTGAAGCATCAGTTTTAAATTGTACAAAAGGAAAAAAAAAACCTCATATTGTAAATGTACAATTTACAGAATTACTAGCAAAACCAATCAAGGAGACACTCATAATACAAAAAACCTATAGACTGCAAACTGAACTGGAGACCCATTGCAGGTACCGTGATCATCAATGTTTGTTATACAGTATTCTACAAAGTTAAATTAGGAATCAGTTTTCCACACAGAGGACTGTGAAGCACAAGGTTTGTCTGAGAATGACTCAAACCAGGCAGCATCTGCTCTGCCCCGACGCTCACGGGGCGCTGGTGAGCCGGGGCTGCAGCCGCTGGTGCCCCGGGCACAGGGGGTGCCTGGGGGGGGGCACAGATCGGTGCTGCAGTGCCATTCCTGCAGTGCCAGGGCTGCAGTGCCAGTGCTGCTGCGCTTGATCCATCCCCACCCCCGGGGGGAACGGCTGCAGGGCCTTGGGCAAACATTTTTGGCAACTGTGTCTGATAAGTGCCCATGCTGGGAGAGACGCCCCAGCCCTGGGCACTTGGGGGGTTGGGCTGTTTCCCAATAAGCTCCAAACAGAAAAAAGCTCTGTGATTATTCTGCAGTTGCTAAAAAATAAAAGCACCTCTGAAACTGCTGTGCTCCGAGTGGGTCAGTCTGGTTCGTATCTCAGCTGCTAATGGTGGAGTGCAGGAAGGAAGAGGAACGTTCTGGGGTCGGTTTTGTTGATCCTGGAGTTGTGGAAGGCCAGCTCTGATGGTGCCAGGCCAGTCTAACTAAGGAGCAGCTACTAGGCAGAGTCATCAAATTGAAGCAGAATGAAATTCCAAATTATTGAAGACATTGAAAAGAATCTCTTATGACAATGAATTAGCTGAGAATGTTTTGGGGTCTTTTTGATTTATTTTTTTTAAACGTTTTTAGCTTTTTTGAAAAATCATATTTTTTTTCCAAAGAATTACTCTCAATATGCACAGTTAACACTGAAAATGTAGCTGTAGTCCATTGTAAGCTTAAGAACTTCACCATCTAAGCACAAATTTCTATGCAGCACATACAGTACTTCTAACTGGCAAAATTAATTTACAAAAATAGCGGAAAAGGGTATTTACGGCATGGAAAGTAGACTTTGTGTTATGGTACAGGAAAATTACTTTTCATATGCTAAAGTGATCCTTTCCCCCACCCTTGGACTATTTTTTTTTTAATAGGAAAGTTGCTGTTTATGTACCTTGTGTTGGCAGGCTTGAAGTAGGTAGTAAAAACAGCAAAGTGATTACTTGAGAACCATTTGTGTGTTTTACTGAGAATACTTTATTTGCTGGTATAAGTTGCTAAAAATGCACAGAGCAAGTACCAATAGAAAATTTACTGTTTTGTGTCCCCATGTGCTATATAAAATGAATGTTACACAGCATCTGTTGGAAAAGTGGCTTCATGGACATCTCTTACTTTATGTCCCATTATAAATAAAAATAAATCTTCTCAAGAGTATAAAATCTGGGTTTATCATATCAGAATCTGAAATTTTTTGGCAGAGATGCACGTCATTAGGATTCTACCCTCTTCTCTGAGAGTGCTCTTCTCCATGCCTGGGAGAGGACAGGAGCGTACCATAATGTGAATCAGATCCAGTGTGTTCAAAAACACTTCTCTGTAGCCAGAACGACCTGCTTACAGCATCCTTGCTAGTCAGTGGCTGATAGGCATAGGTTTAATAAAAATGGCTAGCTTTGAAAACATAAAAAGGCAAATGTTAAAACTGTTTTAAATTGTACAGCAGAAAAATAAAGTTAAAAAGTTCTGTTTTCACTCAATGTTGTTTTCAGAAAACATATGTAGAACAGTGTTTATTTCGACAGCTGTCTTAACAATTTAAAACTTCCTCCTCATCCAGAAAAAAAAAAATCTGTATTAGGACAGTCAAGAACAGGGATACAAATGATTCTCTAGGTCAGCCCTTCTGAGGTGACTGGAGTGGCCAACATTCCCGGGTGTCACTGAGGAGCTCCTCTTCTCTCCGTCACCACAAAAAGGGGTTGACCTCGATCATTTGGTTAAAAATCAAACCGTATCACATCAAAAGTGTGGTTTCCATACAAGCTATCACAGTATATAGGCCTCTAGCTCTAAACAATAGAGTTCCAAGTTTGTAAAACGTCTTCCCAGACTTCAGAACATGGGCATGCCAAATCCCTGCGAAGGGAGGGAAAAGACAGCGTTACGTGGGGTGGGGCGGGGGGCAGGGCTGGGGGGCACAGCATACACAGGCCTTACTGAGTCGTCCTCGATGATGGCGGCAGAGTCGAAGAAGTCCGGCCGCAGCTCCGCGCGCTCCCGCCGGTTCCGCGACGGCGGCTGCAAAAGGAGGGACGGCTGCCAGGGCACCCTCCCTGCCAGGGAGCGCCCACACCCGGGGGGCCCTGGCTCAGGGGCTGTTTCCACGCTATCTCTGTGCCCATCGTCAAGGATGTGCCTAAGGATTTGCTGACTTAAGGACGTTCCTGTGTTGGCTGCACTGAAATTCTCTTAACTGTCTTGATGCTTTTCAGTTTATGGTGGAACTTGATAAGGTCAAGAAGGATTTAGAACAAAAAAGGTCCTGATGATAAGATACTGTAATATTTGTGAGGACCAAACCCTTGGTGGTGTCCTTCTCCAGGAGCACAAGAGTAAATGTGAGCTGCCCTGGCTTGATCAGTTCCTTCCCTTCCTTGCCTTGGCTGTTACTTGGCAATCCCATGAATGCTGGCAGTAACCTCAGTGTTCAGCAGCTGCAACTGAATCAGTACCTAAATTCTCTCTCCAAGGCATTACAGCCCAGTCCTACCTAAAGTAACCTCTGCCTTACTGTGCGGATATGGAAGGAGAAACAGGAAGGCTTAAACATGGTGAAGTGTGATATGCAAACTGCTCCCTTCTCCCATTTCCCAAGGAAGCCCTCATTCCAGAGGGGGAGGCCAGGAAGGTTACAAGTGCTGCAAAGGAACTCCTGCCTGGAGCCACTGCAGCACCTGAAAGGACCTGAGATTGCCAGTGATGACAGGACCTGTCTGGGAGCAGTTCCAGTGTGAGGAACTCTATGGAGCATTGGGAGCACTGCAGCTCTTTGACACAGGCAACTGGAAATCAGGCTCAGAACTCTGGAAATTTTTGTTGGCACGTCTAAAATTCCTTTTAAATTATCTTTCAACCGTTTTAAACTTGCCATTAGTGAGATTTACTGACCAGATCAATGACCATCGTGTCCTCGAACTCCTCGTTCATGTCCTCTAGCTGACCTCGTGAGGACATCATGACATCTTCAAAGATGGGCTCCGCGTCATCCTCCATTAGACCTCGTCTGAGCAAACAAAGACAAAGTCATTTCCAGGCACTTAAACTGCCCAACCATCAACTTTGTCATTAAAAGTCTATCCTTTAATGCCTTCCCCCAAACCCTTGTTCTGAGTAAAGCCATACTCTCTAGTATCAGTGGGAGGAAAACTGTCCATAAAACCCAGCCCAGCACTGGCAGAGGCTGAAGCAGCAACTCCCATGAAACTGCACTATAAACAGGAATCAAATTTGCCCTCAACAAGGGCAGGGCAATAACCTGTGTTTGCTTGCCCTTTTCCAAGAAGGAGTGACAATGGATCACAGTAAATCCCTGGGAATCCAGCAATGAATCCAGGCCCAGTTTCTAAGACTGTAAGGATTCCTGAGGGACTGGGTGGGATCAGCACCAGAGCATGTGGTGCTTCACTGTTCACCACGTGTGTTCCTCCATCCCTGCTCAGGGGGACACCTCGGCTGGAGACGCTGTGCAGGACACAGAGCAGCTCAGGGGAAGCAGGAATCGCTGCCAGTGACAGGCAGGGGCCCGTTTCAGCCCTGCTGACCCATCCAGGCTCTGACAGAGGGACACTGGGAGCACTTACACTGCGTGCCTTACTCCAGTCCTGCCTTTCATGTAGTTCATTCCTGTCCTGTCCTTCCGATTGAGATCCTCCAGCTTCTGCTGGCCCAGCCACGAGATCTGCATCTGGGGACTGACATGGGACAGCGTTAGGACAGTGACATTTCTGAGCTGGCTATTCACAGACAGCATCTATCTCCAAGTTCTGTGTCTGGCCATGCTTCAGATCAGGGTAATTAAATCACATTCATCACTGCACATGTCTTCTGGATTCCCTTCCACAACTTGGCTCCTCTCACTGTTCATGCACAAAAAAATCCATTAATAAAACCAGGTATGGGAAACACTGACATTGCTCCTTTGTTGGGAACAGGCACCTGGACTGGGAGCACTTCTACAGTTTATTATTAAATCCTTCACTGTCTCAGATCAGGCAAAATATGAGCAAGACTAGAGCCAAATGAATAATGGACACATGCTTTAAAACATCCCACAACACGAAAACCAGATTGTTTTTACACCCAGACCCTGATCAGCATCACGTTGAGGGCCAGTCCCTCACCCACATGTAAATACCTGCCAGGCTGTACCAACAATGCCCCCTGAGCCCAGCAGAGCCAGCAGTGCCTCTGGGGGGATTTATTTGTGCCCAGCACAAGGGAAAAGAAGCAAGGCCAGTGCAGCCTTTCCAGAGCAACACCAGGTTGTGTTTCACGATGCCTCTTGTAGGACTGACAGGACAAACTGGGCTAAGGCATGGGAAAACAGCCAAGACCCAAACATCCCTCTGGCCCAGGATTAACCCCTGAGTTCAGCAAGAGAACCTCAACTGACATTGGGCAGGGGGATACAAAAGAACAGTCACAAGTCTTCCAGAGAAACACTTCAACCCAGCCTGGGGACACAAACACTGAGAGGATTTAACCACGACTGTGTGGTTAAGCTATGAGATAATATTGGCATAAGACATTTCCACTATTATTTCATTGCAACATAGTCTTCCTGGGACCTGAAGAGAATGGAAGTCTTGCTGAACTATAGCCAGGGCATGTCCAGGTGGTTTTGCAAAGAAAACTGCACCCAGAGGGCCACAGGCTAAGACTACTGTGTAAGTCATAAGCCACTCCTTTGCCTGGCTCTCTGTATTCAATCCTGCAATTCCAGCACTTACTTGTGTAAAAAGTCCTGTTCAGATCCCTGCTCCGACTCGTGCTCCTGGATCTGCTCCCCCATTTGCCTGGTGTTCTCCCTCAGGACAGTTGAGGTGAGCTGTGGTGCCTGCAGTGCCCCTGGAGTGTGGATGTTCTCGTTCCTGCTCAGCCAGGAGCCTTCCAGGCTCTCATCTGGAGACAACATTGAAATCACTGCTGCACTTCTGGTAACTGCAGGGCAGCATTAGACAGGTGTGCACTGAGGGATCAGCTGGGGAAATACTTGGAATGGGAAGGTTTTCAGCTCTAATTTTATATTCTGTTCTTCTAAGTATTACTACCAGCTATTCCCAGCAATAACAGCAGTTTAAAATAGAAATACTGAACAAACACAGAAGTTATTGCAAATAAAACCTCCATTGCTGGGCATCCTGCACACATCTAACCAAGGTAATTCCCAGTCCCTGAGTTTACAGTCTCAGCATAAGACAGGTAATCTCATATGTGTACAGCAACCAAGAGAAAGGTAAACACCAAGAGGAGGGTGGAGCACAAACCCCAAAATGTGGTCAGCCCAGACCCTTAGAGACATTAAGGTACAGGGATCAGAATCTCAAGGGGACTGCAGGTCCAGCTGGGATGTTGTGCTGGGATTGGGAAGGGAGCAAAGCAGAGAGGAGGGAACAGGGGGAACTTGAGGAGAGTGGGACAGAGCAGGCAAGTGCACCAGACACATGGAGAAAAACAGGAAGTTGCTGGAGCGATTCAAGTTACAGGGGAGATGAGAACAGAGATGGCAGGATCACAGATTTCCTGACAGGATGTGTGGTGAGAAAGGAGATGGGGATCTCCATGGATCTGTTCATTCTTCCTATGCCTTTTACTACCCTTTGGGGTTGTCTAAAAAGCTGCCTGTTTTTTCTTGAATTTACCTTTGAATCTCTTTTATGTTAGGGATTTTTTTTTTTAAAAATCCTATTGATTTCCTCAAGGCACCGGGAAGAAATATCCCAGAGCACGTTTGCTCTCAGGAGCAACAGGGAACATCCTCGAGCCCAGCCTGCTGAACCCTGAATGTCCTGCACTTAGGGCACAAAGGAACCAAAGGGGACTGGATGTGGTTCTCTGGTGCCAGGATAGTTTCTGTAGTGACCTTGCTCTTATTTTAGATCCTTTAGAGAGAAAAAGGAAAAAAAAAAAAAGGAGTTGACCAAATGCAAAGTGTTGGAAATCAATTCTCCCTTCTACTGATCACTGAAAAGGGGACACAAAGAGCACAAAAGAGGCAAACAATGCTAAAAACTATGTCAGAAGGCTGAGATTTACCTTACAGGGAAGCAAAGGTGCTACTGCACTTCCCAGGGGTAAAAAAGGGTAGTGGCAAAATACAGTAAAATAGAATGAAAATGGTATCAAGAGGAAAGAAAGAAACCTCAGCAGTTGAATTGTGTGAAAATCTTGGCATTCTGAAGGAAAGAAAGCAGTGTCTGAGGGAAGGGATCGGTATTTCCCTACACTCCAGGCTGGCTGTGAGGAATAGGAGCTGGTGCAGGACTGAACACAGGCTGCAGGGGAGAAGGGACCTGGCTGTACAAGTGCTCAGGGGCTCACTTCTGAGGAGTACTTTGGGAAACTGCTGTATATTCACGCAAACTGGCTTTAGATTCCTCACTGAGGAGTTACTATCACAGACACTGACCCTGAAAACTCCCTGAAGTTTAAAGATCCCACTTACATCTACTCTGTAGTGGAACAGTAAATTAATATTCACAAAAGTGCACACAGGTCACACAGGTGGACCAGGAACAGATGCAGCCTTGTAAGAAATCTGCTGTCCCAGTCAACTTCCTGAGGGACATGCCTGAAGTCTCAGAAAGAGTAAATGCAGACACTGGATATCAACACCTTTTAACAGATATCAACACATATTAACAAAAAGGGTGTCTTTTTACTGTCTCCAGTGGTCCTGCAAAACGAGAGACCTACAGGAGAATTTCTGCCTGGAGTTTCTGCAGCTCCCTGTGAATGAACAGTGGCCCCAGAGGGGAGCACAGGCACACCACCTGCAGTCAGGAGTGAGGAGGGAGTAGTGCAGGTCAATTCTGGAGCAGACAAACAAGAACATTTCCCATAAGGACACGTTCAAGCCCAACAGAACTTGCAGAACTTGCAGAGCAGATGCCTTGGTTCTGCTCCATAGAGAAAATATCCTGTATTTCTGCCTTAGCTAACAAAGCCCCAGGGCTCCTGAGGGGTAGAGCAGTGACACAGGCACAGAGTGACACACACACACGTGGAGACACCCAGACAAACCTTCCACTCTCTTTTTGTGGAGGGGGGGTCGGCCCTTCTTGTTCCTCACGGAGGAGGCTTTGCTGCTGCTGCTGCCGCTGTTCACTGACATCCTGTCGTCCTCCCCGCCCGTCACCAGCGAGTTCCTGTAGGAGATCAGGGGCAGCCACACATCCTCCCTCCTCTCCATCATCTGCTCCGTCAGGAACTTCTCCAGGTAGGTGTGACTGCAAACACAAGACAAGGAACTGGGGATAACCTGGGCACTGTGCCCGCACACAGGCTGCACTGCAGCCACTCCTGCAGGGTGTCCTCTGGCATCCTGGGGCAAGGAAAACGGTTCCTTCAAATGCAAGTGGTTATTTTTCCATAGAATGTCTGAAAATCTGGGCCACTGCCAGGAGAAGTCCAGTGCACATGTGTTAACTGCAGGGAGGAACCAAACTCCCCTCCCGGGCTGGGGGGCACACAAGTTGTTTTCTTTGTCCAGGGGTTATTTAATGATGGTATTGGAAGTAATCCCTAAAATGAACATGCAAAGGTCCACAGAAGTGACTCTAACGCGTTTCAGGCTGCAGAGGCAAACATTCAGGAGCTGGTAAAGAAACTCAGGTACTGCAGCATCCCTTCCTGCACCCTTCAGTCACCACTGCCTCTAAAACCACCTTGCCACGCTGGCAGCAGTGGAGTCACCCCACACATTCCACTGGAAATGAAAGATTTTCCTCTGGTAGCTCATGGCAGCTTGGAGTTGTTCCACAGTCCTGTTGAGAAGAGGACAAGGAGCCACACTGGACATGCCTGGCAACAATCACACCCAGTTTTCGTGGGATTCTGTTCCAATTCAGTGAACGGGATGACTTTGCTCAAGAAACAGCAGGTTCTTTTTTATTGTTTTATTCAATATTGTGAACACTTCTTCCTTCCCCTTTCATGTGTTCACTGAGTGACCCCCAAACCTGGCAGTAATGGGACTTTCTTGGTTTGTTGTCTTTACAGAACCAAACAGTACAGCTCGAGTGCTTCATGGCTGTAGAGAATCCACCTGAAGGTGCCTTGGAAAGCAGGAAGTTTTTTTCTGCCTCCATTTCTATTCACAGAACTCGAGTGTGTGGTCGGAGCCAAACTGTGAGGGAGGAAAATGACACCACTTGGGGTCCTTTACTGCCCAGATGCCAAACCTGAGACACCTTGTGCTCAGCATTTTGGAGGAGCTTCACACTGGCAGTTCTTACCAGCTTCAACAAGGGCAGAAATTCTGAATTTCCAAGAGTAACACCACCAATACTGAGGCTCCACCTCATCTGACACCCACTAGTTGGTGTCTGGTCTAAGCCAACAGTTTCTTTGAGAGAAATAAACGGAAATAAATGACTCCAAGGACAATCACCTCTCTTCTGTCCTACACTAAATCCTCAGGATTTCCCTCTCTGTATCTGCCATGTGGATTTTAGTATAAAATATCAGTAAATAGTTGACTATTATATAAATATATAAATACAAACATTTAGTATAAAGCATTAGCATACATTTTTTGTCCCCAGCTGTGTGAGTCTGGCACCTTAAGTGTAGAGTTTTATATGAAATCCACAGATGTGAAGGGATCCCTAAATGGCTCTCCCAAATTCTGGAGGTCACTCAGAAAACAAGAAGCCAAATAAATAAACGCAACAGGAAAACTAAAAAATCCCAACGTTGCTGCTCCATTCCCAAACTGGAAACACCTCTCTTTCTTGCTCCAGATAAAACCCCAGCAGCAAAGCAGGAGGGAAGAGGAGCCCTGTGTGCTGCACTGACAGGAAGGCTGTTCTGGCCCAGGGCAGGTGTGTTGGGCAAGTAATTTGGGTTTGGAGGTAGGGAATTAACCCTTCAGTCCCACTCCAAGTTGGAGAACTTCTGGCACAGGCAGCCACATGCTCGTGGGACTGTGAGGGTTGCTCCTGAGGCAGAGCTGGGGGGGGTCCCTGGGCAGGGAGGAGGGAAGGGATCCTGCACACGGGACTCCTCCAGCAGAGGGAGGTCACGGACCTGCCCCAGGCAGCCCCTGAGGAGGGGGACAGGTCCCTGTGCACTGCACGAGCTGCAGAGAAGGGCAGATCAACCATTCCAGTCCAGCTGAGCCTCCTGGCAGAGGAGCACCCTGGGCAGGGCAGCAGTGGAGGCAGCTCCAAGGAAATCTGAACACGGAGCAGCTACACTGACTGTGCTCAGTCACTCCAGCCAGGGGCACCCAGGACATGACTGAGCTCATCCTGAAGCAGTAGTTTAGCACAGAGCAGGTCAGTCATGCCTTGGGGGACCTATTTCTTTTCCCTGATCTTCTGACTCAGCTGAGGTCAACAGCTCAGATACAGATGACTACAGTAAAGGCAGACACAACTGGGAGAAATGGGCTCCAGCCCAGGCCTGCAGCAGCCAGTGGTGCGTGTGTGGGCACCAGTGAGCAGCAGAACCTTGGAGAATTTAAATGGCAGCACTGAAGGTGGAGGAACAAAGAGTCCTGAAGAACCGAAATTCATGCACAGGATCAGGTTAAATTAGACTGTCAGGTACAGAACGATGGAACTGCAAAGGTCAGGCACTGCAGAAACCTGGGGCATGAGTTAAACAGGGAACAGCCCAATGGCACTTAGACCAACAGGGCTGGGAATCCACAGCCATAAAATCCTGTTATCCCTAAGTCCTCTCCTGAAGAACAGGACAGAGGATGACAAGATTCCAGGATGTACCAGTGAAGAGCAGCTCCACAAATGGAGTCCCAAGCTTACCAGCTGGATCATCCCATTCCCATCCTCACTGAGCTCTTTCTTCTGCAGTGTTTGCTGAACTGACAAATTATTGAGACAAAGTTCAATTGGTTCAAGTGTGTGTACATTAAAAATTATACAAAGTTACTCAGGATATATTTCTTATCACACAGATAACATATCACACCATAACATTAATAATTCTTAACCCTAATAACAAAGTCCTTTAAAACAAATGTCTTCCCAGAGGAACCACAGCAAGGCTTGACAGAAAGAGTCAGCTGAGGTATTTATAGTTGATATTTATGACTTACACTGGTGGTCACAAAACTGATTGGAAAGATATCTATGACCATGAATCAGCACATCTGGCAATTGCATTTTTTTAAATGGTCATAAAGTTATTCAATTAATTCAGTTCTACACTGGGCACATAGTGCTTGGCTGATGTTTGACTGGACACCTCTTCCAATATATTAAAATAAAGAACAAATACCTGTTTACACTTTATGTAAACATCCAGCAGAAATGGATGGTTACAGCCTGTAATTTCCATGCACTACTAACATTTAATTTTTTTTCTTCTAGCCTGAAAAAAAGACTTTTTTATTTTCAGTGTCCCATGGGAAATTTTAAAGAACATTGTTTTGGGAGGTCTCAAACTCACCTCATCAGTGGAGCTGACTTTCCTTGTCCCATTTATTTCTATGGTCTTGAAGTACAAGTGAGTGAGTGTGTATGAAATGTCTCCCTGGGACTTTCCACAGCTGCAGGGATGGCAGAGCCCAGAGAAGCCAGAGAGAAACACAGAGATTACTTACACAGTCTTTTTGTCCTGTCGCAGGAGTTTGGAGGAGAATTCACTGAGCACTTCGAGGAAAGCAAGGTTTGGAGGGGGATAGTCTTGGCCTTTCTGGTTCTGGTATTTGAAGGCAAACTCTATGCCATCCCTACAGTAAAGAAATATTAACATGTTCAGACATTAACATTCATGCAAAAGAGAATTTCCTGTCCCAAACTAAGCACTTGATGAAGACATTTGTAACAAAATAAAAAGTTGCATAGTCATGATTTGATTGTAGCAGCACTTTTCTATACTTTCCTGTGCAGCAGTTACATAAAAAGTTTCAGTCTCCTTTAAAAGATTTCCGAAATATTTTTGGAATTCTTTTTATAGTGCCTCCAGAATCCCCCGTGGTGTGGGACAAAGAGCCATCTCCAGCTGTTAGACACAACCCACACGAGTGTGTAGAACACCACTGGCTTTACCTGAGCTAAACAAACATGGCCAATCCAATCAATTCCAACAAATAATTAGGTAGCAGCTGGTTTTCCTTCCTTTTCACACACATCCACGTACACCCCCCTTCATTTTCTACACACACCAGAAAACACATACATAACTATTGCAGGACCTGTTGAGATTACATACCTTTACAAAGGGCATGCTGAACAAAAGCTTTAATCTCAAGTAATATAAAAATCTGGTTTATTTACCACCACTCACTTGTGCAGTGTGGCCACCGCCTCCCTTGTCTTGATCTGGTCCAAGCCGAAGGTGAGGGCGAAGCGCCGGGCCAGCTCCTTGATGCCGCTGACGTGGGCAGAGGTCCTGTCCAGGTTGGGCCCCTGCTCCTGAACCAGCTCATTGAACAGCTGCAAAAGAAGCAGTTGAGAAAACCTGTGAGCTCAGAAACACTTTCAATGGGAAAGAGCTCATGTGTTCTTCACCTGTTCCACCTGAGAGTGGCCACTGCAGGGACTTTTTCACTGAGACATAACAGAGTCCACGTCAGTTCCCAGGATCACTTCTGTCCAACTGCTGTTTGCCAAGTGTCTCCACCTTGTACTTGTGTGGACAATAACTCAGTCAGAGTCCCGCACCCCCCTTCCCTGAACAGCATCTCTCCTGGTCCCAGCTCATCAGGCAGGTCCTGCACTCTCCTGCTGTTCTCTAACCCCCATCAGATCAGCCTGTCCTCAGAGTGTTCCACCTCCTGCCTGCCCAGCACTGCTGCTCCGACCCCAGGACAAGAATGAACTCCCAGTGGTTTTCCAGTCAGGTCTGTCTCCTCCTGGCACCGCCATTTTCACCACATTTTCCTGACCTGCTGGTGAGAACATCCCAGGAGACAGTGTCAGGGACAATATTAAATCAGGCTGATTACATCTACTGTTCCTCTGATCTCCACAAGCTCTGGTATGATGTAATTAATGACAACAGCTTAATTTGACAGGATTCCTGCTTGACAAACTCCTCCTGGCTGGTGCCTCTCACTCAGGCCCTTGCAAAGAGCCTGTCTCATTACTTTTTCCTGAGCTGATGTTTGGCTGATGGTTCTCTGGCACTTGGCTTCCTCCTCTCCAGGTTTTAAACACAGGAGCTGCTTTGACACTCACCGACTCTTCCGGAAGTACATCTGTTTTATTCAAGTTCTCACAGATTTGCCTCAGCTTCCAGATTGCTGCAGGAAATCCCTCAGTGCTCTGGAGTGAATTTTGTGAGGCCCAGCTGATTTGAGAACCTCTAATCTACAGCAGTAATTTCCCTGTGGCTGTAGCTGGTACTTCGAGAGCCTGAGTAGTGTTTAGTGCTGCTGTCAGCAGATGGATTTCATCATCAACCCAGTAATTTTTAGTTGATGGAAAGCAATTTTTTTCAGGGGAAAAATCATGTCTAACAATACTGGAAGACTTAATTAACTTGAAGTCTGAGAAATCAATCAGCATTTAGACAAAACGTAAGGAGGGTGCATTACCTCAGCAAATGATAAGAAATAGTCATCCTAATTCTTGTTCACTTGGGAGCAGTAAGCAAATGCCATGAACCAAACTGCCTTCAAGGTTCTCCTCTCCCTTCCTGCCATTTCTGTGTGACCAAAACCCTGCCAGAGTGGGTTTATGGAGACAGGGATTACTGACACAGAGGAGCAGGGACAGCCTGACCTGGGAATAAGAGAATCTCCTCCCACAAGTGCAGCCTTTCTGCTTTGCTGTAAAGGGCACCCGAGGAAACCCTGCCCAGGATTGTCTGCAGTGAGCATTTCTAACAAAAATCAACATTCTTACCTGTTGCAAACTGAGGATGAGTGTCTTTGCACACTGGATTTTATCAATTTGCCTTGTTTTGCTCAGGGTTTCCTTAATGATATCTCCATAGTCATTGTAGTACTAGGAAAAACGTGAGAGAAATCTCTTTACATTGAACCTCTTACACAATTTCTTACAGCTTTCTCAAGAGAAAGATTATTTGTAATTCTTGTTTTGAAAAGGCAGCAGTTGCCAAAAAAATTAGTCTCAAATCCAGATATGAAAATTTAACCTGCACCCAGTGCTAAGGTAGGGAACTTCTGTATTTGTTATTATCTTTGGTAACAAATATGTTGAAAAACAAACAAAAGAGTATTTCCTGCCCCAAACTAAGCCCCTGGTTAAGGTCCATAGCTGCCAGTTCTAAGGAAGAACCACACACTGACCCAGCCCAGCCTCCAAGCAGCAGGTGAGAGCAGAGCCAGCCCATGTGTGCAGCTCCTGGACAGGGAGGAGCTGGGTGGCCAAGGAAGGGATTCACTGAGGCCACAAAAGGGAGTGAGGAATTAGGCAGCTTGAAGTGCTCTTTTTCTTTGTGTGGTTGATGGAAAGCACAGCCTCTGGTTCTGACCATCTGAGGAGAAAGGCCTGTATTGTCATTAAAACTTCCAGGCTGAGAATAGATTTTTTTCCCCAAATATTCCTTCAGCCTCATTAATATTTTTGCATTTGCAGCCACTTATTTTCATGCCCTCTGAAATGCTGCTTCTGCCTTCTTTGGTACAGAGACCCTTCTAGTTTGTGTTCTAAGACATCCCTGCAGTACTACACAGAGCTGGATTTTTACTGCTGTCCTGTTTAAAACAACCTTCTCTCACAAAAAAACTGTCTCCTTACGGCAGGAACCGAGCTGGGAGACTGCCAGGGAAACATGACATTGATCAGAGAGCTTATTGTGGATTCTAGGGATGAATGTGAGGAGCACGAGCCTCTCTGGAAGCACTCAGCACCTCCCAGGACCAGCTTTTGGTGCCGTGTTAACTAAGGAGGGGAAAATTCCTACAGAACAAGCCAATAAGGCTGAAAAAGCTTTCAGAAGTGTTTGACCTTTCCCTATTGCCCTGGAAGGGATGGAAAGAGGACCCCTGGCACTATGGGGAGGATGCCCAGGGCTGTACCTTCATATAGTGTTTGAAGATATCGGCTGCCGCGTGCATGTCCACGATGTCGTAGATGATCAGCTTGCTGAAGGCAGCCAGAAGGTTTCTTCTCTTATGTAAAGCTTCTATTTTGTTGGCTTCATCTTCTTCATCTCCCTCTGAAAGCATCATCAACAACAAAATGTTTATGAGTAACCTGGGTTCCAAAGCAACGTTATGGAAGAGGAGCTCTCAGAAAAAAATCAGTTCTCGACCGTCAACAAGAAGGATTGTTGGGGAAGCTAAAACTAGAAGTGATCATTCTTGAGTCCTGTCTACTTCAGAACTCCCAGGGAAGTTCAGGAACATGACACACCACTGACCAAGGACTATCCATAGGCCTGAGTAGTCCTGGACATGACCCACATGGGAGTGAGTCACTTGTTTTCTTGCTGAATGCTTTTGCATAACTTCTCAAACACAGGCCATTTGGAGCTGCTTCATCACCTTACTAAGCTATAAATATTTAACAAAAGGAACATTAGAAGCAGCAATGCTTCTACTGCCTGCCTTGGATTTTCAGATGTGAAATCAATGGCTCTAAACAACAGGAAGTAAAACCCCGCTGAGTGAAGATGAAACTACCCAAGTAAAATGGTAAATATTATGTCATATAACAAAAGCATATTCCACAACTTACATAACTCCCTTTAGAGCAAGAATACATTCTCTGAGACCTTAATTCCATACATGGCTATCCCTGTGTGTGCTGCTGACATACAAGTAACTGAGCACAGCAGAAATTCAGATGTGTCCAAAAGAGCACTGCAGCACTCACTCAGCAGCTCTTCCCACAGTCTGACTGGGAATCCATCTCTTGTCCAAACCTATTTAGGATTCAGACACTGGGCACCTCTGTACTTACATTTAGGCAATTTATAACAGACCCCAGCAGCACCAGGTTATTTAAACCCAGGACTAGATGACAAATCTGCCTCTCCCTGACTGAGAGGCAAAATCCTGAGCCATCCTTGTGAGGAGCAGAGATGGGCCCCTCAAACCCCCTCCTCTCACGGTTCCTGGCCCAAAGCAACCAATGCCAGGTGTCCAGACTGTCCCAGGCAGTTTCCCAGTCTCTAAGCACACCAGGGATGTCCTCAGCTTGATCTGACTGTTCTGAGGGAGCACAAGGGCTGTTTATTTAGTGGCATCAGTATCTTCAGGCCTTCACTGTTTAGAGCTTTGCTGCCAAGGTTTGCCCTCAGGATCCTGTAACTCTGGTAACTCTGAAGGATTTCCCTTCTATGTGCTGGTCCATTGTACTCCTTTCCCTTGAAGCCCTGTTAGATATTTAACATTCAGACCTCCCAAAAATAAAAGAAGGGATACTTCTGAACACACTGGAGCAAACTGATCAGAAAACTCCATTTTGTCCTTTCTTCCGTGTCTGTTACGAGAAAAGCTAAATAGAAAATATGAAAGCTTTGAGTACCCATGCTCTGGTTTTCATCGTCTTGGTCGATGAAGACGTGGTCCATGACAAAACTGAGCAGTTCTGACTGCAGGCCTGAGTCTGGGTTGAACACCAAGGGCTGCAGCCCTTCCCGACCCCCCGTCATCAGCTGGTGACTGAAGATCATCAGCAGGTCACAGAGCAGCATGAAAGCCTGGAAGGCAAAGGGAACAAGTGCAGTGAGGAGCAGGTCACAGAAATACAAAATAAAATAAAATACCACTGGTTTCATCTCCAGATATCTCCTGCTGTCACTAAATGGCTTCTTAAACTGTACTTGTTGTAGTTGTTTGTGTGCTGTGAAAAGTATCCACAAGGATCTTCTCTAACATGTAAATGCCTGGGGAATGCCTTTGGTTCCTGTGTAAGGAACTGTGCTTCCTACCTCTTCCACATCCTGGAGCATTCAGATTAAACTTCCATTTCTTCTCTGTGAAAAGAACCCTAAATCTACCTGTGATCCAAGGGCTGCAGCCAAATTTGTAGCAAAGAAAAAAACACCTCTTTTGACAAGCAAAGCAAAAATATGAACAACATTATGAGGGAAAGTTCAAGCTGAGCCACTGTCAGATCCCAAAAATACAGAGAAGCAGGCATAGCACAGAAATTCTTGCAGAATTTCATCAACAATTCCTGCAAAAAAAAAAAAAAAGGAAGTATCTGTGCACAGCTTTCAAAGCCAGGCAGGGCAGAACTGGCCACGATTTCTGCCCATTGCTGTCACACCCTTGTTACCTGAGGACAGAAGGCAGCCATCAGTACCCTCCCTGCTCCCCAGGGCTTCTCTGGGCACTTCCCTGCACCACAGTTACACTGTTCAGCCCCAGGATGGCTCATGCTGGGGTGCCACAGCCAGCTGTGAACGTCTACATCACACTCAACACCCGAGCACTTTCAGAGAGGACTTTTTAACCTTCTTAATTGCTCCATTTTTAACCTCAGGTGCTGCCAACTTGAATTTCCCAAATGAAGTTTTTGTGAGTGCCAACCTTCACAGGGGCTCACTTATTTCTTGGAGTGTGGCACAAAACCTGTAAACTGTTCTGCTGGCATCCTGGAAACACATGCAGGTGTTTGGGATTTGTCTCTACTTGATCCAGAGGGTTGTGGTTCATTTCAGGGGTGATCTCACTGCTCTGAATTCCTGAATACTTGACAGAATTTAAGCTCATCCTACTGCAGATCTCTGAAGAAAAGCAGGTGAGCTCTGACAGGGCTGCTTTGGGCTCCTGCAGCAGCAGCAGAGTGCTCGCTCACAGGGTATTTATTTCACCCAGGCCAGGAAAATGTCAAATGTTTCAGCCCACTTTCTCTAAATACTTCCTATGTTTTTCCCTCCTTTGATATGGACATGGACTTTCTCTGGAAGGAATGTCCAGATTAAGGATCAAATATGGGAGGGAGACAACATAATTTACACAGAATCCTCCAAAAAAATCCAGTCAAACAAGAGGATCAAGAAGTAGTCCTGCACTCCCAGAAATGTACTTTTTAAGGAAGAAAATGAACAAAAATCACAGAGAGTTATCTGGAAGGGACCTGTGGAGTCTCAGTCCAGCTCTGACTGGGACACTTGCTCCCTCCAGGTCTGGCTGGGCCTGGATTTGTGTGGCTAAACCTGGAAACTTCCCCAGAACTGGGAAGTGCAAAGGAGCTTCTCTGGAGAGTTTGAATTACCAACAAAATAAAGCCATAACGAGAGAACAAAACCCCATTAAGGTACATGAACATGTATTAACAGGGTGTTAACAGAGACCAGGAACAAATCCCTGCATCCATGGGAAGCACCAGCTGCCCTTGGCTGAGGCAGGATGGATTCAGTGCTGCCTTAACCTGCACTGGGTGGCATTTGCATGGAGCTCCACGATATTTTCACATTATAGAAGATTAATACAATATGCCATGAGTAACTACTCTGAATATTAAAAAACAATTACTAAAGGTAAATCTGCTGGAAGCCAATGACACGAGTGTTAAAACATACATAAACTGCTGACATCTCTGAGCATTTAATATTTATATTTATCAGCCTTGCAGAACAGAGTGTAAATGCCAAGCAGAGCTTGCTTTCAAAGCAACAAAAATGTCTTTTAAGAAGTATTATCTTTTAAATACCACAGGCCAGTAAGTCTTTGCAAAATCTGGGGAGGTCTGATAGAAATGCCATCTGTAGACAGATGAAATGTCAACAGATCTGACACGAATCAGTGAATATTCACAAAAAACAGCTATGGTGTTCTTCAGACACAGACTGAATTATCTGAACAAGCCCTTTGATTTAATGGGGAAAAAATCCAGAAAGATTCAGCCCATTTAAGGTCTCAACCATCCTCCAAAAGTGCCATCCATGAATAGAGTAATTGTCTAGAGGGGACCTCAGGTGCCTGAGGCAGTGGGAGCTGGACATGAGCCTGAGCAACCAGGAAAGCCTTACTGGTAGTGAAGAGCATTTGAACTCAGCTGAGCTTTAAGGGGCTGCTCACACAGCTCTTCTTAGGGACTGCTCTGGGTTGTTTAGGCAAACGCACAGATGATTTCACCCAGAGTTTGAAACAGTGCTGTCTGGAGTTTTGCTCCCATTTAACATTCACAGTTTTCCAAAAGCATGTGCCAGCCATTTCCCTTACCTGTTCCTTGACTGGGGTGTTGACATTTGACAGACACTGCTGGCACACAGCCAGGAAGGATTTCACAGTTTTCCTCAACACCAACAAGTCCTCCTAAAATCAACATTAGAAAGGAAAAGTGCATAAAAATTAAAAAAACCCCATTGCTAGGAGGAAGCAAAATAAAAAAATGGTGACAATTTCATACATACAACAAAAAGGCTGTGAAAAAACATGCTCTTCAAGGAGCACGGAGTAAAAAAAAGCCATTCATTTTCTGAGGATTGAACCAAAGTTTCCCTGTAATAAATAATAAAAATAAAACAATACATTCCTGAGTTAAATTGTCTCTATTCTACACTGAATGTAAATTATAAATGTTTCAGAACACAGAAGTTGAATACATCAAGGTCAGCCCACCTGGTGGTTTATAAAGAATTCAGTATTCAGATAAATCAACATGGACAAAAAAATAAAATACCAACAAATGCGTCCAACTGCACACAAACATTATCCCACAGACATAGGAAGTGGGAAGGCAAAGCACAGAAATCTCAGGAGTTTCTTATCTTTATGGATAACAAAATAAACTGGGGAAAAGAAATCAACCCAAAATGTAAGATACGGGAACATTACGACAAGACAAGAGCAAGTGGCCACATGGCAGCAGAAATCAGGACCAGCAGAAAAGCTCTTCTGTGAGAAGAGCCAGGAGTGACTCCGGAGGAACAAGGAACAGGCACACACTGGAGGAGGAGCTCATCTCACAGCAGTGATGAACCCAACACCCAGCAGGAAACAAGAACCCCAAATGGCATCAAATGAGCACCCAGTGCTCCTGCAGCCCCTCCCCCACGATGCTTTATCAGCTTCCAGGGGGAAGGAGCACGTCCTGCACAGCAAATCCAACCCCAACTCCAGGAACCCACACCCTGCACATGCAGCGTTTGCCTTGCTGAACGTTCCAGTCCTGCTGCCTGTTCAGTCCCTGGGTCTCATTCCTGGTTTTAGCTTTCCTTGTGCTTCCTGCCACGAGATCTCATCGTTCTGTGTCTGAGAAAAACCTTTTCGGTCCCTGTGCCCCCTGTCCTGGTTCTCAGCAGCGGCTCTGCTGAGAGGTGCCCAAGCACCCCAAGTGTCCCCAGGGCTCTGAAGCTCTTCCCATTTCCACCAGAGTGAGTGTGATGTTCTGACATGGACACTGAGGCTCTGGGAGTTGTCCCAGCCTGCCCTTCCCTGCCAGTACAACCACTGGTGCCACTGCAGTGCCCTCCGTGACATGACCCAGCACACAGCTCTGCTGTGCTCTAAGCCACAGCTGCCCCTGCTCAGCCTCTGTTCCTAGATATAACCTTCCATTTGGCAGGGTTAGAATGCCTCTTCTTTTTTTCAGTTGTATTTTGTTTACCAGCTGATCTCTATCCTCCCCACCATAAATGAATTCACTTCACTTTCCCAGAGAACTGATACTAATCACCAGGTTTTCAGCCCACTGCACCTCTCCTGGAATGCACTGGCAGCCACCCCACTGCGTGAGGATTTCTCACAAATTTTCCCGATGTATTAATCAGCTTTGAGCTACTGAATATGAATTACACTGAATCCAAATATTCCCTGAAATGCAGTGTGGTAGCAGTGTCTTACAGAAACTGGGAGCTCCACTGGTTTCCTCCTCCATCAGGAATGCAATCTTCCCACAACAGCCTGATGTCTCCTGGCCCGTCATCCTTGTACCAGCTGTGTTTGCTATCTGCCAGTCCAGTGTTTTACCTGGGACTGGTGCCAGGCTTATCAGTTCACCCTGATTTACACCTTTAACACTGGGATTACAATCACTTTAATGCTTCCTACTTTCTATCACAACCATCTGATGTTCATGAATTCCATGGAGAAACTAAAACCTATGAAAAATCCTATATAAAGGTTAAAAAGGGAACGAGAATGTCTCCCATTTTTCTTTCTGTCAAAGTGAGTAACACAAAGGTCCATGTTATTTATTACCCTCTCTCCTGACAGCACCACATGACACGGATTCCCGTTGAAAAGCTACAGACAGCCAGAGAAAGCCCAGCTGAGCAAGTGCAAGCAGTGCAAGGGAATCATCTGAGATCTTCTGAGCTTGGAGAAATCCCCAGACTACCACAGAGTGGGATTTTTTTCCAAAAGAGAAAATGAGAGGAAAGAAACTGAATTAGGTTTTCGGTGTCTGACCACTCCGGGGCTCAGCCAAGGCTCTCAAGGTGTGAAGCCCTGACCTGCTGCCTCCAGCAGAAAACTGGTATGAAACAATCTCACCATCCCCTTGGTGCTGGGTAAAACCAGGGGGTCACAGCTCTGCACATTTAACATGGCAGGGACAGAATGAGCCAGACAGCAAGGACTGGTGTCTTTGCCACCACCCAAAACCAAACAGTTGCTCCCAAGACTGGTGTCTCCACCTCTGCAGCTACTTTCTGGCTTTATATTGAAGCTTGTTTTTTCTACTGAGGACATCTAGAAATGCTGTGTGTCTGCTATGTTCATCTACCAAACCCAGTGCTTTTCTCCCTGTTTGCCCACTGCTTTTCCTCTGCAGTCCCAGTTTGCAGTATTAACACCCTTCTCCAGCTTGGCCCAAAAGCCATCAGCTTCCAGCGTGACTCTGGAACATGGTCCAACCTTCTGCACCTCGGGACACTTTTCTTCCCTCCAGCTTTTTGTGCCACCTTTCACTGTGCCCATATAAATATGAAAAGCCACCAGGTCACCACGTTGCCCTCTAACCCGCTCTCCTCACCACACTATAACAGCCATGCCTTTGGCCAGCCTGCCTGCTGTTCACTCACAGCTCTGACCTCTCTCTTGCCTCTTCTCCATGTTTCTGTTCATGCTTTCTTTGGTTACTGCTCTAAGTTTTTGGACTCTGTTTTTCTGCAAATATTTTCTTTTCATTACACACATGTCCAGTGCCCAATGGTCCTGGGCACCTGCTTTATTGAAGACATGAAGAAATGTAGCATGAGTTAATCCCCAAGTCTCCTACCTCTAGAGGTACTTGCTCTCCAAGATCTACAGACAAGAGATCTTTCTCCTGCTGAGAAAGGATCAGCTTCCTTTGAACCCTCCTCAAACCCCTTTTCCCCTGAGGAACAGCTTTTCTCCAGACTGCTCCCACAAATGCAAGAGCACCAGTCTGCCCCTGACAGCCCCCACAGCCACGGCCTCAACCTCCTCTGAACATGGACCACCAAAGATTCAAGCATTAGACTGTGGGTATTTCAAGGCTTACACATTTCACCCTTACCTGCTGCAACCTGCCTTTAGTAATCAAAGGTTCCTTTCAGATTTCAGACACCAAGGTGACTCCTCAGTGCACCCCTTTCTCCACAGGCTACCTTGAAAAAGAGTCTTGGAGTAACTTTACCCCCACTCTTCGCTGCATTTAACTGGTGGAATCTTCATTATTGGGCAGAGAATTTGGAGTGATAATTATCCCCCTTCTGCTGAATGTCTTTGATACATTTTGATGGTGGCATTGCTCTCTTCAGCTCTCTGATCACAGCTGCAACCCAAAGAGCATCACCCAGCGTCGGGGAATCTGCAGAGCACCCCCCTGGTAACACCTGGGGAAACAACAGCTCTGTGTGTCCTGGGGAGGGGACTGCAGTGCCCTGGACCAGCTGAGGGCAGTTGGACATTTGTGGGTGCTCAGCAGCATGATCAATGTTCAGTGTCCAGTGTCCTGGTTCACTGCTGTCTGCCTGGTACTCATCCTGGAGATGTGCTGCTCTGACTGCAGGTTCATTATGTGCTGGTAATAAATCAAAGAGCTGACCCTGATTTGATCTAAACCACAAAAGCAGAGTTTTCCCCTGCCACGCTTACAAAGCCTCTGGTCCAACAAACCTGGCCTCCAGCAGGCAGCCCAAATCCAAACCCTGCCCAACAGCTGGACTGGACAGTGTCTCTCAGGAAGCAATTCATGTCCCTGGGCTTGGGCTCATGCCCAGGACAGTTTCACTTGGAAAGAAATGTTCCCAGCACCCCATCCCTCCTGCAAACTCCCTGCACTAAAATGACACCTGCTGGATGCAGAGCACCCCTGATTCAGGAATGTAAACCTCGCCAATATTTGCCTGCAATGACCAAACCAAGCACCTGTTCCCACCCCTGACTGCTGTGCTGGCAACCCCAAAATGTTAATACACTTTATCCTGTGCACTGGATGCCCAAGTGGGACCTGACCATGGTAAACAGAGCAGCTTCTCCTGGCAGAAAGAGCTCACACAATGACCCAGCTGGCAGCACATGAACACTTCTCACAAATCAATGCCCCCATCTCTGATCTCTCAGCCTCAGTGCCTAAGGGAAACCTAAGAAATCATCTAAACATGAGCCTGGGAACAAAAATTCATAAATCTGTGGGATACAGAAAAACAAGGTCTTACTTTTATGACATTATAAATTCCCTTCCCCCCATTAGCCTTTCCATCTTTTACCTTCCTTCCTTCCTTCTCCAATTCCCAGCTTGCACTTTCCTCTCAGGAAGTCTCACCACCTCATCTTCCCCTGCTCTCACCCCCCTAGAGGTACCAATGACCTTCTCCTTCTCTTTCAGAGTTTACCTGATTTGTATCTAAACAGAAACCAAGCAATTGCTCTTAGCTTGTGTTTTCTTTGTAACCTTCTGCTTTCAGCTCACAACTGAAAGGCCTGTGTGTCCCAAAGCCTCTCTGCTTTTTACAGCTATATCCACTGGTCTACTAAAGATACCACTTCAGGCTACAGCCCACTCCTAGCCTGCCCTCAGATCATTATAGTACAGCAAAGTAACACTAGAAACCAGGACGGACCTACATATGAAAATACTGGGTCAGAAATGGTCCTGTAAAAGCCTGAATACCTAAAAAATGCTCATGAAAGACACCATTTTTCCTTCTGAGCTGCTGGTGTTAATCCCTTTGTCTACCCACACTTCTCAAGTGACCCCCTTTAATGCCTGCCCATTTCCAAGTCTAAATCATGGCTTACACACCAGCCACGGGCAAAATGATCTCCTGATGGATGAAATGACAGGTAGAGTGCAGATCAAACAAACTACAATGGAAGTTTGATAGAAAACCCCCCAGAACAAACTGCTCCAGCCACCCCAAGTCTCTGGTGTCTCTCCACCCTGTTTGTTGTGAGCACAGCTGGGGCTGCAGGGCAGTGGACAGAGCTTCCCTTGGACCAAGCACTCAGCCAGTATTTTGTAGGGGTGGGGTGAAACCCCAAAGAATAGGTTGGTAAGAGCTCTCTAGGCCAAGGTAGTTCCCATTTCCGTGGGGGATTCCAGAAGCAGAATTGTACCTGAAAAGGCCATTCCTGAGGGACCTTCAGAGTCCATTCCTATGAGCTCCCTTCTGTCTCACATGGACCAGAACAGTGTCAGAGATCAAGGTCATTCTGCACTCATCTCACGAAACAACATCTCTTACCAATGCACCCTATTTTGGAAAAGCAGGCAGAGCCAGACACATGCACTGAACTTGCCCACAAGCAAAACCCAGCCACTGAAATAAATAAAGGCCTTCTCCTCTTTCAGCATGACTGCCCCATGGTCCCACCCCAACAGCCCCAGCAATGCCCAGTCGGTGGCACGGCCTGCTGGAGATGCTCTGTGTCAGTCCCAGCTGCAGGTTATGGTGAGGAAGTTCCTTTAGCTGTAATTTAGACACAAGAAAACATGAAACTCTTTCCCATGCTGATAGATCTCACTCTGCACCATCTGTGCTGGACTGCAGCAATTTACTGCCCTGAGTTCAAAACCTGGAGACGTGCAGGGAGGGGAGATGGGAGTCCCACTGAAGGCTCTGTGTCCTGGCATTTGCACCCAGAGCAAGGCAAGGTGGGCCCTGCTCCTCAAGAAAGAGGCTGCAGGGGGAAATGGGAATGAAAGCCAGAAGAAAGAACACTAATTATTCTTTTTTTCTAGTAGCTATTTTTAAATGTCAATACAGGTCAGCATTCCAAACAACTCTAACAATTTACAATGCATTTTTATGTGCATAAAATGCTCATTTTAGCAGCATTTTAGGAGAGCATCGTTTTCTTTCTGATGCTGATGGGGAAGTAGAATTATTCTTTCAGTTCTCATACCATTTTGATTTGATGTATTACTTTTGAAAAAGCTCTAAAAAGACAGGATGTTGGCCTGTGGGTGAGACAGGAGCTAAGGAAAGGTCCTGGAAAAGCTCAATCTAACAAACAAGTTACATGTCCAGTTGTCCTGCCTGCATTACACTTGTGTGCACTTCTTTTTATTAGCAATGGTTCCTGCCAGTACCTTACATTTCTCCTGCAACATAAAAGATGCAATTAAAAGGTAAGTAAGGTAACTACACATAAATATTAAGCTCTCTGTGGTCTACACATCACCAGTATTTCTTACAACTATTCATCAGCGTGGCCAACATCACTTATCAGTTATGCAAACTGCTGGACTCACAATAAATGCATTCATTATCTCAAGCAATAAAAATGTAAAAATCAGCTGCCATAAAATCCTGATAAAGGCTGTTTGCATAGCTCAGACATGTGCATGTGATGTTAAATAGTAAAATGTGTATGACCAAATCTCTACTTACTTTGGAAGGGGAGCCTTCGGTGATTTTGACCAGTTGCCAGAGAATAGAGTAGTGGGAACACTGCAGTGCCTGGACAACAATCTGTAACAGGAGGAACACACAGAATCCATGTGTTGGGAATATCACAGCAGTGAAGTGTTTGGAAAATTTATAATGCATTTTGGGGCCAAGAGGGGGGAGCAGCTCTCAGGTAGTACCAGCCTGCCACAGGTGAATAAACCACTGTGGAAATGCGGGCAAACAACAGGAGACTGCAGTGGGGCACAGCAAAAGGTGATGCTGCAGCAGGACAGAGGTACAACCAATCATCTGTGTATCTCACTTCAAAAGCAGCTGTTCAAATCTGGCTTCACTGCTAAACCAGCCCAGAAATCTGTCCCACTGTCACATGAATACGTGGCCCAACTGCTAACAAAAAAGAAGGAAATACAACTCGTGTCATGGAGAAGACCAGGCTCATATTCGTGGTGCCCATTAAAGCATCCATGGTGTCTTGTTAACATTTCAGCTCTCCACTAGGTGCTAAAATTTTCAAACTCCTTAGAGTGGTTTGCAGGAGGAAATACTAAAGAGAGTTCAGATTTCAGGACTTTCTTCCTTAGTTCAGAGCCGTGACCTCCACTTGCCTCCTCATGAGGGTCCTTTTGCAAAATACTTAATGTTGAATTTCATGAGAATTGAGAATTTTTTTCTGTAAATGAAGCTGAGGTAGAATTAACAACTGTCTTCTAATTGAAATCAAATTAGAACTTAAAATGTGCTTAAATGCTGGAGTAGGAATCCTGCAACTTAAACTGGAGTCCTGGGAGAACATGAGATGGTTTCTGTGCTTATCCACGTGAAACTAAAACTGAACTAAGAGGAAACGAAGTCCCAGATCTGTTCACTAGAACAGAATTAGGATGATGTTCTTTCCTGGTGTTCATAAGCTTCCATCTTACCTTCAGTGCACAACAATCATGTGTGGTAATTCCAGTGGCAGCCAAGGTAAACCCTATGATTTGTGCATTGCTTTTCCCAGCCAGGAACATTAATTGTTCCCTACTTTACAGATGAGAAAGGGGAGGGAAGTAACAATTCAGGAATTTTCACCTCCTGTAGTCAGTGACTGCCTACAAAATAAAGTTCATTCCAAACTCCCTGGTTTCCCAGCCAGACCCTTTAAAGCCTTGAACTGAAAGCGAAATGTGCAGGGCAGGTGTTGCTGTACCTGTTCTGGCATCGCTCCATGTTCAATTCCAGTTCTGAGCAATCTGTAGCAGTTACTGAACAGGTCCCATTTGGTGAGATCATGAGCACTGGAAGGAGAGCAGAGACACAGGAATGAGCTGTGACCCCCAACACATCCGGCCCAGCCAGGAGGAGCAGCCCAGAGAGCTCTGGGCTTTGTCCAGTTGACACAACCCAGGCTGCTGACCAGACAGCTCACACCAGCCTAAAAGCAGAAATCCAGCGTTCTGATAATCCGGAAAAGTGTTTTACTTCATGGGATTTCTGCAGGGAGGAGATAAACTCTCTACATTCCACACATCTACAGAAGTTACCGAAGTGCAGTGACAAGCTCCTCCTCAGGGTTGCCTCTAAAGCATCTTTCCTCTTTGGTTCTGAGCACCGACAGAACTCCAGGAAACTCTTCTCTGACATTGCAGCAGAAACTACGGCCAAACTCTGGCAATATCTTAAAGCAAAATAAACTTATATATTTTTCTGCTGTCTCCTTTGGAAAAAAATCACTAGATCTTAAATATCCTGAACTATGTGAAATGCGACAGCACGACTTACAAGATGTACATGAGACAGAAAAGGTGCTGCCACCACCATTTATTGTTTCACATTTCAGTGGCACCAACCTGATCCACCAGCGAGAGGAAAACAAGTAATATAAGAACACTCTACAGCCTTACAGACCCCAACAGCTCATGAAGCAGCTTTTTAATACAGAAATGAGAAATACAGAAGAAATCGCACAACATCAGGTTGCCTGAAAGACAAAAATACCCTCACAAGGAAATTTAGGTTTAACACATTTTTCTGCAGTGCAATTAAAATGAGATAATTTGGAAGTTTATAGTATGTTTATAAAAGAGCAAACTGCCTCAGAACAATCAGAAACATGTTGATTAAAATACTCACCTGGAAGAAGGGATACTGAGACTGACCTGGCAAGTCTAAGTTAAATGAAGCAGCCTCCTGGCTCTGGCTCCTTCCAGCCAGCACCTCCATCTCCAGGGTATGCTCACTCTGCCCAGCCCTGGTGTCTGCCCTGCTCTGGAGCTGCCTGGCTTGGTTTGAATCATCACCTGCCCTGCTCTGGCAGAAAGAATAACTCTCTGGTTCTGAAAGGGACAGAGGGCGAACTCAGGTCTGGGAATGCCCAGATCCTGTTGAAGCCCCAGGCATGAAATGCTTCCCACTCTGGAGTGTGTCGGCCCTGGGAAATGTCATGGATGAAGGTTGCCCAGCAAACACAACAATAATGCCCTCGTGCTGAGAGCAAGTGCAGTTTGCACTCCAGGGCTGTGTCACTAAGCCAAGGTGCATCCCGAGTTCCAATTCAAATCCATGAATATAACAACAGGAAAACTTTTTAAAAATAATGGAAATAAAGCCATAAAAAAAGCAAAAATACTTCCCAGACTTAGACGGTCTGTGAAGTAAGTACTCAAATGAAACGTTTCATAGATAAATTACAGGTGTCAGAGAAGTGCCCCTGCCTGGTGACATTAAGCACACAGATGCTGCTTCAGCAAGTCACAGGGCTGCAGCAGGGCAGAGTGGTCCCTCCTTAATTACAGTGCTGTAATTAAAGCAGGAGGGTCTCCTTGGTGTGCAGAGGCAGATACCAGCACAGATTATCCCACAGAGAATCTGGAAGGAAGAGCTGCCTCATCCCTGCCCTTTCCTGGCAGCCTCCCTGTCAGGCAGCTGGCACAGGGTCCTGTCCCACTGCCCCAGCCCTGGGACAGCTCTGGGCTCAGAGGGGCCAGGGCCCCACAGCTCGTCCCAGGCTGAGCTCTGCAGCTTCCAGAGCTCCAAAATCCGCACTGCATGCAAGCTGCACAGGGCTTTCCAATACAAATTTCCTTCGGGAAGAGCCTCCAGATTACATTTAGGCCTATTCTGGTACCCCTTTGAGCTTCATGGCAATCAACACAACAGTTAAAAGGTATCCTGAACACTACACAATTCCCTCAGAGCTTCAGACTGACACACAGGCTCCCAGGATGAAAATTCACACACCACAGACTTTTCCCTTAGTCCCTTCCACGTCAGAGGGTCTTCACAGATCGGAGAAAACAAGGTCCAGCATTTCATTCAGGGGGTGTTTTCATCCCTCTGGCCAGCCCTGTCTGCTGGGGCACATCCTGCCAGACAGTTGGCAGCTGAAGGAAAGGTCCCAGTTCCACAGTGTTTCTCAAAGCATGGCAAGAAGCAGCTTAGAAAAATTTCCTTCTGAAGAGGTGATCTCTGCACCCACAAAACTGCTTCCCTTTTTAAAGAGGCCCAAAGTGAGAGAAGCTGTATCTTGGGTTTTGAGCAGCTGTGCTGGACACAGTCTAATTTCTCTGGTGAAATTTCATTTCTCATCATTTCTACTTTTCCTGGATATAACAAACTGCTGAGTAGCTCAGTCTGAAGGAGGCACTGACCAACTACTGCAAAAAAAGGTTGAGTAAATGGTTTTTAAAAGAGGAAGAGAGGATGTGCTGATCTGACCATGGATTCACCTGCCTGGGAAGTGCCCTGGCTGATCACACTTATACACACAGTGCTTTTATCTGGAGAGTTTTTACAGTTGAATTAGGTTGGAGTCAGTAGAGAAAACATGTCTCCATGTACTTAAGGACAGAAAAAAAATGCCATGAGATTCTGGCAAAAAAAACCCCAAGTGGATACTCCAGGGGTTCTATTCAGATAATCTCAAGAAAATTTATTATTGTATTCTGAAAATGTGGAAGGAAAAATTTAAATGATGAATTTAATTTGTACTGGAATACTGATATTCTTGTCTGATGGAAAGACATGAATTAAAGAGTGTGTTGGGAGCCTTTTGTTGACATGACCCTCTGAGAAAGGATTAGCTCAGGCTTGAGAAAGCTCAGTACAGGAGCTTTTGGTCTGGAAGGCTTTTCTCATAATCCCTTACAGTGTATTTTCCACCTTGCTGGTCTTCTTTTTCCTGAAGTGTGAAGCAGCAGCAGCAGCAGCAGCAGCAGCAGCAGCAGCAGCAGCAGCAGCAGCAGCAGCAGCAGTGACCAAGGAAAGAGAAGCACAGATAAGGTCCAGCGGAGTTTCTCTCACTGGAAGGAGACAGGGACTTGTTTCCTTTTCAAGACCCAGCAACTACTTTATCAGGGCACTTTTAGAAGATCTGAAGGGTAGCAGCTGTTAGCCTGTGATTTCACCTTTCCACTGGTTTAATTTCTTTTGGCTCCCAGTTGCTGACAGACAATGACAATCCCAGGGAAGAGCCTTTCAGACGAGAATGCTCCGTCAGTGTTTTTCATTGAACATCCCAACCTCAGAGCTCAGGGAGCAGCAAAAGCTCTGTCTTAGATGGTGTAATTGTTTCCTTGCACAAAGAAATCACATCTCACGCAACATTCAGCACAGTGACGAAAAGATTTCACCGTTTCTTTATATGCAAGCAGATATTAATTAGAAATTCTCACTGAGCTGTAATCATAAATCACGAATCAGCTGGGGATGACACATTAACTGCTTTTCAGCTGGGATTCTTTGCTCTTCCCTGTTTTGTGAAGGTGGTGTCCCCTACCCTGATTTGTGTGTTATTCAACAAGACTGGTTTTATGGGCTGAATTAACTCCCTACAGATTTGTAACCCTGAGGGGGAAAAAATAAATGGGAGACTTTCAGGAAAGTCTTAAGATTTGTGCTTCTCTCCTGAATGTGAACTGGAGCTCTCACCAGTCCTCTCAGAAAGGCAGAAGTGGCTCCAGTATTAGCAGGGAGACTGAAAGCCTCATTTGCACGTGTCAGCCTGCTGCACTATGGAAATGAGTACCGATTTAATGATCTTTGTGGGATTCCTGTTGAATGGAAACAAAGAGTAGAAATGGTTTCAGAATCACTTCATACAGTGACCCCATGCAGGATGCAGGATAAGGGAAGACTAAGGACAGAAAGAGAAATGAAATCACTGAAAACAAGTTGTAGAGAAGAGGCAGTGAAGGAAGGTCCTCTCACACCTTGTGACAAGGAATAAGGGATTTGTGGCTCTGAGCCACCTGCACATGGAGTTTGTTCCACACTGCCCAGGAGTAAACTCTTCCTACAGCTGACAGAGGGGAAGGTCAAGTCTTTGTGCTCCAAAATTCACAGTTCAAGTGGAATTCTCCAGGTTGCTCCACATGTTGTGAGGGTGCCCAGGGCTCTGAGAGCAGCAGGAGCCTGCAGAGCTGGTTTGTGCTCAGGGGGGAGTTTCTGTGCAATCCACACACTTAAACTTGGCCTTAAACTTAAACTTCAACTGCAGGAAGAAAATGCATCTTCCAGGCTCTCACCATAAATCATTAATTATTATTATTACTACTACTAATTAATTCTCTAATTTTGAGGAGAAATACCTCAAAGGCATTGAGAAACACTTCCTGCAGGGCTGTCCTACGCTGAGGCTCAAAGCACAGGTTTGGTGCCAGTGTCCCTTGAGCACTGTCTGTCCCCAGGGGAGCAGCACTTTCAGTAAGATACTCAGAGTGCAAAAGCATTCAGTGCAAGGGAGGATGTGCCACCTGCAAATCAAATCTGCAAAAGCAATGACATTACCCAAGCAAGGACCCAGATTAATCCAAACAGTTACAGTGACAAATACCACACCAATCATCCTGCACCTCATATTTCAGGCCATATATTTTCTCATTTCCCAACACCTGACATTACTGATACTTGCTGAAAGGAGAAAATTAACAGAGGGGAAAAAACCACCTACTTGTGAAAAGAGGTCAACCTCTTCAGAGTGGAGAGCACGTTGTAAATGTCATCATCATCAGCCTCCTCTCCCTGCAAAGGAAAGGAAATCCATGGAGAGAGTCTGTCACTGCAGGGAGGAGCAGCTCCTCTGAGGGTTTATGCTGATACTAAAACTGACTCCAAGTGTTCCAATGACTGGCATCGAAATCCCATAACATTTAAGTAACCAGTACACAGCACTAAACAATAAGCAAGATCACCTGACAATACTAAGCATCATCACCGTGTTAACATCCAAACCAGTATCCTGTGGCAGAGGAAATCATTCCCAAAATAAAATCTGAGTTCTTTCTTATTTTACAAAAAGGGCTGGTCAGCTTTAACGTTCTACAATATCGTTATCCTGATATTTTATGCACACTGAACAGAAAATCCCCTTAGTGAAACAAGTGGAAATAAGATACTTCCAAAACCAAATTTTCTCAGCAAATTTCTGAAACTGAAAACCCACTTAAAACAATTCTTCTCCATTTCATTTTGTTAATTTTTTTTTCCGTCTAAAAGCCTAAAGTTAAGATATCTTGCTGCCTTCAGATGCAATTGCCAGTCAAATGTTTCACTCATTGTCAGCCCAGTGGGAAGCCATAAAGCAGTGGGATACTTCCTTGGGTACCAGTATGAAAATTTTTTCATTTAGAATGTCTTTAAATGATGAAATAGACTTATTAAAATTAATTATTCAAACCAGTATCACTCAACAAAGAATACTACTAAGGCCATAATTTTAAATCCTCTTTCTTGCCTTCCCCTACTTCTGTCCTGGCTCTGTCTCCACATCTTTATGTCCCACATCTAACCTACGCACTCGCTTTTCCTTAGAGATCTAAAATTCTTAATTCCTCACATGACTTTGAGGCACAGCTTTTCTCTGAAAGCCTCAGTCCTCACCCCTCTCTCATGGAAGTGAATATCCACAGAGATCCTAAGCCCTCACTTGCATTTCTCTGCTCCTCCTGGAGTACAGGAAGGGGACACCCCAGGAGGAGTTTGGTGTCCCTGGGCCGTGTCCCTCCATGAGTCCAGTCCAGGAAAACTGCAGGAAAAATGGTTTTCTCTCCAAGCCCATTTCTCCTGAGAAGTTGTTGGGAAGAATCCCAGGTTCTCACTGCCCTGCTCTGACTGCCCCTGGTGAGGCCAGAGGAATCTCTGGAACACAGGCAGAAAGGGAGGAGACTCTGCAAGACCACTATTTATGGTGACCCAGTGTGGAGAACTGGGCTGGCTCTGAGTTGGATCTGCAGTGCAGCTTCAGCCCTTTTTGCCACCTAAGTCAGCAACAGATTCCCCAAGGTTTGTCTTGCAGTGTTTGGTTTGGCTGGTGAGAGGAACCCCATAAACCCAGGGCTATGAAAACAGGGGCCAAAAGAACTGAAAGGGTTCCCCTGACACACACACAGGCAGCGATGGAGCACAAATCCTGCAATGTCTTCCCAGGTTCTGCTCAGCAGTTTACGAGGAAGTACTGAAATGGCAGCCAGGTGGACAGCAAAGCCAGTGGATTTTGGGAAAGAACGCAGAGAGGTGCCCCAGCCCCCCTGGGCTTAGAGGCCCTGCCCCCTGCAGGCACTGCCTGTTCGCTCGGGCAGCAACGCAAACACGGTGTTTGCTCTGCAGGTGACAAGGCACACACACAGCGTGTCTGTGTGCGCCAAGTTACATAAAAAACACAAACCAAAGGTGTATTTCCTTTAATATGCCATTCTAAAACACAGACTGCAGCTTAACCTTCTCTAAGTGTGCACCAAAAATTAAATGCATCCACCACAGCGCAGTGCATGACTGGAAGGGAAGAACAAGATCTATGTAGCCCTCATGTTATGTTTAAAGAGCATGAGAATTACAACAAATTAAGTAATGCTACACAGATTAAAACTGATGCAAAGGAGGAAAAACTGAGTAAGGTTTCTATTCTTAGTTAATGTATTCTGTCTTATGCCTTTTGAAGCATAAATTCTTACAAGTAAATCCCAGGTACTTCCAGGTTTCAGACCTGTATCTTTATTTCATTCTTACCAGGGCTCTTTTAACATGTCATTATAAATATTTTACTAAATTCTCTCTTCCGTTCAAAACATAATCCAATCTTGATTTTGCTGACTGCATAACTATTTGGGACTACTGGAATCACCACAAGCACTAATGTAAATGCAATTTCCTTTGCATTTTTCATTAGCTTTCACCCACTTAATTTCTTATCTGGGCTGTTTAAATACTAGAGTAGATTTTCAGAGGCAGGATTCTCCTGTAGTCTTTGTTTTACAGCATCAAGGATGTAATGGCTTAATGGCCAGTGTAAGGGATTTTCTACACGGGGAAACAGCCCCAAATAATTACAAAATAGCTGCTGCTGCTCTACATCTTCAGATGGACAAATTCATGGCTTGGTCAGAACATTTTTCTGCAGTTTATTATGGCCTATTTTAGGGAATTAACCAAACGACTGCGAAGAGAACAAACCTCCTGCAGCAGATCCTCCACGGAATGGTTGAATCTGTCCACAAACTCGTCGATGAGCTGGCTGTGGGCTATGTCCACCCTGTTCTGGATGGTGTACTCCTCACTGCAGAGGATGCTGTAGGTTTTGCTGCAGGCTTCCAGAACATCTGATTCCACATGCTTTTCCACAACAAACTTAATCTGCTTCAGTAAGGCATCCAGATGCTGTAGATGAGAAAAGAAGTTCAGCTTTCCCCTCGCCTGAGCAGCGGAACTCAGAGCAAAAGCCATTCCCAGACCACCCCAGTGGGGGTTGGATTGTCCCTGTGCCAGGAAGGCACAGCTCTGGGTGCCTGGAACGGGGATCCCAGACCTGAGAGCCCCCAGGGTGCTGTACCTTTTCCATTCTGCCCGTGCTGTAGATTTCCAGATCAAAGTACTGAGGGATCTGCAGGAGGTTTGCCACCTTTTCAGCATCAGCAGAGTACTGGAACACATGGACACAACACAGAAACAGGGAAGTGAAACGAAACTCCTGCACTCCAACTGAGAAAGCTTAAAGACAGCTGTAAATCCCAGGGAGAGTTACTTTGTGGAAAACTGTACCTTGGATAGCAACATGGGAAGTGCAATAATGAAATGCTCAGTCAATTTATTTCTGTCATCTATCTGAGTTTTTCTTTCTTTTGCTGTCAAGACCTGCAAGTGATCAAAAATAACTACAGTAAGTTCAATTTCTGCCTATGGCATTCTTTAATTTTTCTAAACGTTGCATTACAGACAAAAAACCATGCAAGTGTATTTTGAATAAATCAAAAGAGGCGGGAACAAATAACTCAAACACATTTGGGCTGAAGAGTGACTAAATGGGAGGACCACTCATCCTAAAAGCCGCGACTGAAAAGGATAATATCATATCCCCCAGCATGATATTGTTTCAACACACCGGAACCTCTTGAGGATTGGCATTCAAATATACCCCAAGTCAGGCGAAGTTCTGCTATTGCTTCCAAGCTGTGGCTTTCACACACTACAGCAAGTGTTAATGTAAGACCTCAGGGTGAACTGAAGCATAATTAAGAAAACCAAACCCAAAGCACACTGTGACAGTGATTTTCATTAGCAGATTCATGGCCTCATCTCTAATCTGGAATGTGATTCTCAGCGAGAACGTACATCCAAAGTCCCAGACTCCTCACCAATGTCAGGGACAGACAAACAGCACTAATGCTGTCACAGCAAAACCACCTGGGAACAGGGAGCAAGACAATCACCCAAACACGTCTGAGGAAAGCTTAAAGCTGGCTTCAGAAAGGAAAGAACACTTCTGAAAACAAATCATAAGAATAAAATGCTCGAATCAGCTAACGATTCACATAAAAGGGTTACAAGCTGAAGTCAGAGAAGAAACTATTCCACAAGACAGTGAGTGCTTAATTAGAAATCTGCTTCCATTTCAAGTCAGAATAAGCTGGTGAGAGGAGGAGACACGACAAACCTCCACTGACAAGCCACAGATGCCTGCAGTTACCATCCCACCACTCACGGCTCACTGGAAAGCAGCAGTGTCATACCTACCCCTCTCTGAAAGTGAGCAGGAGCAGCTGGAAACAAAACACGTGCTTGGGTGATGGGTATTGTGTCAGCAGGAACCCAAACCAGCCATGGAGGTGAGGAGCAATGGGTTTGTAAGCAGGGTATGAAACCATTCCAGAGCACATGGTCCAAGGTGGACACGGAGCAGCCTCAGCCCCTGCACCAGCAGCCCCTGCACCAACCACTCCCAACAGCCCAGCCCTGCTCTGGGACCAAATACTGCTGTTCCCTGGGCTACGATTAACCTGGGTCCCCAGGCTGACCTTGGGGCTCTTCAGATCAGTGACATTAATTTTACTGATGTGTTTTATGTAGCTCTGAAGAAATACAGACATCAAAAATCTAAGATTAGGCAATTTGGTGAACTTCAGTGAACTGAGCTGTAGATCTCTTGAGAAAGTGAACAGTGGCATTATGTGGTGCTCCAAACAGAAAATACAAACATGAAATTTTAAATTTAAAGGTCACTTTGCCTGCTAGAAGGGTTTCCAGCCTGAGACAAAAAAACGTGCTTACAATACAGTTCTGGTAACACAGGATTAAATTTGTGTAAATTTGACTAAGTGCTTTCATAGATTCTCTCCTCATGCTGAAATGTTTTAATAAATTAGAAATGTCTTAGAACATGCTTTTTAAATTAAGGTACATAAACCATGTTTAAACTGATGGTTTCTTGGAGCCTTTCCTGAGATGCTGTTCCTGGACACGAGGCTACTCTGCTTTTGGCATATAAAAATTAACAAGTTAAGTAACTGCATTTAGTTTAACAATAAAGAACTCTGTCTCCAGATTTCACCTTTATTAAATCTGTGACTTTCTTAATGAACTGGTTATGATTACTTAGAACAGAAGGTAATAGAAATACCATGTGTTCACACAGGTTTATTCTGTTTTAGTTTATCCTAAATAAGATGAGGACTACAAAAAATAAAAATCAGGGAAGCTGGGTGTCCTTGGGACCATGTTATGTCTGGAGAATACAGCTGAGAGCCTGGTATGACCCTGACCTCGTGACTTATATTGAAAGGCTTAAAAGTGCCTGTCCAGCCTTAGGAATGGACCCCTGATCCTCAAACAGTCACTGGAAGATACATGGAAGGGGCAGGCAGGGATGGAAACCCAAGCCCACAGGTGCATTCAGGCTGGTCCCAGTCCCACCCTCCAGCTCAAAGCAGAGCCCACTCAGGGGGCAGACTGGGATGCTCAGGGTCTGTCCAGTCAGACCTTGAAAACTGCCAAAGATGGAAGGGACGCCAACTCCCAGCATCTCTTCCAGTGCTTAAATACTCTCACGGTGAAGATACTGTTGGCTTTTCTGCAAATTTGATGTCCATATTAGCAGCACATTTCATTTCATGGAAGACAGGTAGAGGTAATCTTATTTGCTGCCAAGCTTTCCCCTTTCCACTCTAGTCCAGATTTAACATTAAGGGCTGTGCATGTTGGTACATTACAAGTGTAAGCCAGGGGCCTGATAAAAAGAACATCTCGAAAAAAAATCATCAAAATTGACTGTCAGGCTGGAAATTTATACTGCTCGACTTGGCAATGCAAACCCCAAAACGGAACAAATAAACAAAGGAAAACCCAAACACATCCATGAATCCAATTTCTCCTGTTTTCCTTCAGAAGGGTTGCCACGAGGTAGCTTCAACAGCGTCATCGAAGTCTAATCCAGACGTGTCAGAACGCGGCGTCGCAGACCGGCGGCCCCAGAGAGGCCCGAGGTGCCCCTGGCCCCACTCACCCTCTTTGCCCGTGCCCCTGGCCCCACTCACCCTCTTGCCCGTTCCCCTGCCCACAGGGGGATGTGCCTCGGCGGCCTGGCGGATGGTGCACACCATCAGCTCGATCAGGGCGCTCTCCTGCCGGTCCGACATCGCTGCGGGGGAAACGGGACAGCTCAGGGAAGGCACAGGGTGCAGGAGGACAGCACAGGGAACACCGGGGACTATCTATCTCCTTCTGCCACGTTTATCAGGGCTTCCCTGCTTCCTCTCTGAGTTCCCATTCACAGCATCTTAAAATGCATGTGGCAGAACTGAGAGAAGTCCAGAGAAATGTAGTCTGGGAGGAAGGATGAATGAAGGGGAATATGATAAAGATCCACAAAATACAGCGTGTCCTGGAGGACAGTCAGCGACACCCCAGTCACTGCCACTGTCTTATACATTTTCTGTCCTTTGGCAAGTACTTGAGGAGGATCAGACCCTCCTGGGCTAAGCAGACACAAAGAACCCAAGTGCCTGATTTCCTCGGGAAATTGCCCTGTTTAATGGCCCCACTGTAGCAGGTGGATACGGAAAGGCCACACTTTGAATCACTGAGGTGATGAGCACATCATTTCAGGCTGAGGAAGCAGGAAGAATACTTGGATTTTTCAGCCACCAAACCCTGTGAAGGGCCCTGAAGCAGGAGAATCATGGAGGACTATAAAGGATCTTGGATGACATCCATTGCCCTTGGTGACTCCTTGCCCCCAACCTCCCTGACCGCCTTGCACATACAGATTATTAGCAAAAGGAATTTGAAACTAATGGTGAAAAAATCCCCTTATTTTTCCTCTGGAGAATTCACCAGGTTTTCATACTGTATGGAAAAGCCCCAGATTTAACCAGCACCACCCGAAGTGCTTCTTTATTCAAAATTGTATTAGCTTTTCAATTTATTGAAATGTTCATGTATGCACTAATTATTTAAACATTCTGACAGAATGAAGTCCTAGCCTTTAATTTTAGGGAACCACAGTACAGCAGATTTCACAAGAAGAAAAACAGAGTACAAATAAAGTACAAATCGCTGCTTTTAAAGCAATGTGCATTAAAAATGGAATAAACTCAAATCTTCTTCAAATATGCTCTCTAAACAAACCACAGCATACAAAGATATTTCACTGGGGGTGACAGTGGTATTTAAGGAATAATTAACAATGCTGTGCAATAGCAATAAGGCAGAGAGGTTAAAGCAGTACCTTCTTCTCCTTGGACTGGCTCCTCCAGGAGCAGTTCTGTCATACATTCCCAGTCTTTCAGCAGTTCTTGGGAGCTCTCCCACAAGCTGTCCACCAAATAGGCTGCATGTTCATGCAACTAGAAAACCCAAGGAAACCATCAGTACAGCAGCTGGTACAAGCAGTTCTACAACCTCCCCAGTCATTTGGGCATGCAGAGTGTCTAGGCATGTATCTTATGGCAGTTGGAAAGAAAATTCACTTGGAAACTAACTCGGGAAGGTTTTCTTCCAGCTGAATGATACAAGTGCAATGGGGTTATGTTTTAACAGAAAGTGGAATAAATCTAAACTGAGCTTCTTTTCCATCAGGCTGCTTGACAAAACTCTGCTTTCTCAGAGTGTTAGCCCAGAAGCTGTAAACTTATCTTTGCTTACTTTCTCATTGCATTAGAAAGAGGTGAGGTGATGAGACAGGAGACTGAGCTCTAATGTATTTGGTTTGTATTCCTTTCTTTCAGTCTATTTATTACCGAACCAAATGTGTAATTTTCAAACCTTTCCCCTTTTATCTTCAGAACATCCTGTTGTGTGTACATGTGTTGTGTCTACAGACACTGTCGTGGTTTTGCCCACCAGCCCGTCCCTGGGGCTGTGAATGGTTTTGTCCAAGTAGATTTCCGGACAAAACC
>JAYRBT010000010.1:19530877-19573661 GCA_036023395.1 Myiotriccus ornatus | reverse complement strand
TGCATAAACCTTCTCTCAACTAATAGTAATTGTGTGGGGGGTGTAAAAGCAAATTGACCCAGGGCAAAACCACGACAGACACAAACTATGGGTGTGTTCATCCAGTACTTCATGTCGCCACATCTGTTTGCATTTCCACCCTCCAATGTTCTCAGGATGCTCAAAGCCCTGGAGGGCCTCCTCTCATCTCCAGCTGACTCTGCTCGAAGGCCCGTCAGGTCCTTCCCACTCTGAGTTAATTTAGGATTCTAATCTTAATTTGAGATATTCCACAATTTTTGTTCCTCCCTGGTTCAAATTGTTTTACTCCACAAGGAGTAACTCCAGGGGTGTTCTCCTTGCATGGTCATGGTAAAAAAACCCACCCTTTCCATTTGTGTGCAACCAAGAGCCCTGGCAGCCCTTCCCCACAGCAGTGCAGTGAGGACAGTGGGGACATGCATGAGCTAAATAAACCATGAGCAAGATTTGCAGCTGAATTTGCTTCATGGACAAGGACATTTGGGGCAGGGAAGAGGCCTTACAGTATTTCTGAAAATATGAAAAGAAAGGAAAAGAAAGACAATTTAATACTGTATGATGACAAATCACTTAAGTTTCAGGTTTTATTAACCATGTAAAGGTTAAAATGAATTTTTTACCTCACTTTCAAGAAAGAAAAGAACCAACATTCTAATAAGGTTTCCATTTGGACTATTTCTCCCCCTCCTCTTTGCTAGAGCCTCTTCAGCTTGGGGATCATGTCTGCTGAACAGCCTGAAAATAAGCAAAAGGAGCTCTCATGGTTATCACAACAAATGTCATTTCTGCAATAACGATGAGTTCTTTCTTGACACACTAGAACTGTTCATAAGACACAGGGGAAGTATCTCCACTACCTCTTTCAGGGGAAAGACAGCACAACCTCTGCCTGTCTGGAGAGATGGACTCATCTTCAGAGTCTTCCCCTTCACAGGGCTGGAAGAATTTCCACAGCAAAAGACTCTCCACAACATATTTATATTGAAGGGTTTTGCAGAGTTTTCAACATTTGCATCATCAGTCTAGTCTTGTATTTGTACCTTCTCAAGCCCCACAGTGCTGGTAGCCCTTCCTCCAGCAGTGCCTCAGAGCTGGGCTTGTGTCCTCGCTGTGTTCACTGTGACTGGGACAGGAGGGAATCAAACCTGACATCCCAGGGAACAGCCAAGCCCAGGGACCAGTGGCACAAAGGATAAAACACTGCTTGGGGCTTTTACAGGTAAATGATGCACTGAGCTCCTGATGCCAACCCCAAACCCCTCTCAGTGCTCCAACTGTACAGCTAAAGGAGCTCTCAGCTGTACCCACTGAGAGTTACTGCAATGATGGGGTCACCTGGAGAAGTTTGAAAACCATTCCTGGCTTTTCCAAGGAAACCACAGTCACAAAGCGAACTGGAACATGAAGCAGAGTATTCTGATTTCATGCTATAATTCACTGAAGAGAGGGCAAGTTACACTCAAATGTTATATTTTAGGTAAAGACGTCACCTTGTCACCCTGCTTACCTCACCAGATCAGAGATGGGCCCTCTGCAGGTGCTGAAATACCTCAGAACGTGCCCTTCAGGAGTCAGAGAGCTCTGTGTTATTGGCTCTCTTTGCTAAGTACAGGCAGCAGGTCTAACAACAGCTTACACGGAGAAAATGAGAGTGAAATGTGTAAAATCAGGTGAGATACATCACACCTCAAATGCCTCCAAGAGATTCTAACTTATTTAACTGGGGATTTTCTTTGCAGAAACCAAAGCAAATCAGTTGTTACGAACGGGGCAATCTTATCTCTGCCTTTTCCCTTGAGAGACATCCACAGAACACAGCACAGTATCCTGTAAAGAAAAATCAGGATAAAGCCTTGTCTTTACCATGAGTGCATTAAGGTGCAGACCTGTCCTCATTTACCTTCGAGGTATTTTTCAAAATTATTTTGTCACATGCTGATCAATGAAGTAATCTCACTGAATGTTTTTAAAAAGAAGCCCACCCTTTCCTATAACTTGTGAAATGTCATGTAGGAAACTAAATGCAACTGAATTTTGTAAATTGATTCATTGAAACAGATCATACCTCATCACAAAGCTGGAATTCCACCACTGAAAGCTTACAATTACAATGTGGACTTCTAAATCCACAGAAAATTAGAACACTGGCAAAGGAAAATGGGTGGTTTTATGTATTTTCTTTCTATTTGTATCTTGGCATGAAAGATCAGATAACCTGGGTTCTCTATACACATATTAAAGAACTCTAAATGTCACAACCATGAGGGGAAAGAATAAAATTTCTGCTAAAATATTATTCACTGCAAACCCTAAAATGAAAAGGTTACCCCTCTGCTATGGCAGTGTCCTGGTCACAGTTCCTGATGTGCTGTGAGTCACAGCCAGGGAAAAGGGAGCTCCCCTCCCATGGCAGAGTGGGCACAGGGAACAGAACCATGGGGTTTGCAGGGGAGGTCAGTGAGTTCAGAGACAAACTTCGTAATTATTGCTACATCAAACTCTCTCAAGTTCACTATGTTGAAACAAAGTGATTTAAAGCTTGGTAGAAATGATGACTGTCTACCAGGCAGACCTGTAGGCCCTAAAAAAATACATCATACAACAGTAATTCTAGAGCAAGAAAAACGTACATTCAGTTTCTTCAAGTCTTTAGGTCTTGACTTTAGACAAGAGAGTAAATCTCTGGTTTAAATTAAATACCTGATCTGCTAAGTTGAGATATTTCACTGTATTGCTGCTTTGCCTTTTGATCTTACCTGTCTAGGAAGCACTCACAGATTTGGTGTTACTGCAGGGCAAGTGGAACTTACTTTTTGTGCAGGAACTCTCCAGCTGCCACTGCCACGGGCCGGTGTGCTGAGTACACGAGGTGATAGACGTTCTCACAGTCCTCGTTGGACAGAGCCTCCTCACTCCCACTGCAAGAGCCAGAGAGCGACACCTGAACCTCTGCAGATGTTTTACTCCCCTCCCCTCCCACAGCTCACCCTGGACAGACTGACTTCCTTCCCACAAAATCCCAAATGGCTGAACACAGACCTCAAGGATCTCTGGTTCAAGTTCCAAACACAGAGGTATTTAAAGGGCCTACAAGACTGAAAGTTGGTCTGATTTCCATCTCCCAGTTGTAGCAATATAGAGATAAAAGAATACTATGGAAAAATCAGAATCACTGCTTCCAAATCCCACCCTGCTCATTCCTTAGACCATCACACTAACCATAAATACTGAAGATGCCAAACACTCATCAAACATTAGAAAACTAAAAACCTCGAATCACTGAAACATTTACGTTGGGGAAGACCTCCAAGCTCATCAGTCCAACCATTAACCCAGCACCACCATGTTCACCACCAATCCACATCCCCAGGTGCCACATCCACGGGTCTTTCCAACACTTCCAGGGATGGTGATTCCACCCCCTTCCCCAGGCACTCTGTTCCAGAGCGTCCCACGGGGAAAATGCAATTCCTTGCTTAAACTTATTCACTTCTGTAGCTATGTCTGCTTGCTATCAAAACTCTGGATGTTTAAGGTATTGAAATCTGGGCCTGGGACAACCTGCTACAGCCTCCTGGTCTGCTCCACACCCAGGAGCTGACCTTTCCATGGCACACTCTGCACACTCCTGCTGCGGGACAGGAGGTGGCCTGGGAGGTAGGAAGGAATATTCCCAATTCCAGATGCTGAAAGGGTGAGGCCAGGTGGATAAACTGTCTCAGCAATGGGATAAGGCACAGAAATGCTCTGAATATGGGCACCAGGTTACATCACAACGTCGGGACAGAGACCTGGTACTGAGTATCCCCAAAAACCAACACACAGCCACTTCAGGGCTGAACGGGGGGCAGCTGGAGCTCCAATAATGCTGATACAATAAACTGCCTTCCCCTGTACAGTGCTCATTGTCTGAGTGCAGGCAGACTTCCCTTTCAACACCTAGGAGCTGCATGTGATCATGCCCTGCTGTGCTTCATGAAAGAGGATGAATAATTTATTTTCTGTAATTATTTATTGACAAGAACAGGCCGCCTTTTACCTTTGTCTTGGGTAAAAGACTCAGTTGGGGCTTCTGCAGCTTCTGAGCTCCAGGCAGATTTTGTGTGAGTTTTCTGAAACTCAGAAAAACTCCCATTTTACAGTAGCATTCTTAAGAAATGCTGCGAACAATTATATTCCATCAATGACATAAAAATATCAAGCACTGTCACAATTGGGAGTGTTGCTTCCATCCTTGCTCTCTTAGCATTCATCAGAAACATTTCCTTAGCAGGACTCCACATCCTTTGGCCTCACACTACAGATGAGTTTAATTGGTCACTGCCCACCAGGATTGCTCCAGACACCTTTTTGGAGTTACCTGCCTGTCAGAACATTGCCCTGTGCTCACCAGTGTGACCCAGACCCTTCTGGTGCTAAATGCATTTAGCTGTGCTTTTGTCATGCAACCAGCGGACAAAAAAGGTGCACTGGGTCATTTTTGTCCTTGAATCTTATAACTGTGTTCCCAAATGTTGCTAATAATGTAGGAAATAGGAGTGCTCTACATCTCATTTTTGATCATATTTGTTGTATTTCCTTAAATGCAAGACTTCATTTTTTCCTAATATTACAAGTCAAACCTCTGTAAAGCAGAGGGACTCATAAACAAGAAAAAGAAGCCCAGAGCTCTTCACTGAGAGGAAAAGCTACTGGAATCTTTCATCCAAATTCTGCATGTCCAAAAACGTTCTTCAAAGCAGAGCTACTGGGCACAAAGCATGAAGCAAAACTTCTGTGCATGTGTTTATCAAACAGATCTCCTTTAGTGGATAATCCCAAAAGCTGGGCAGGGGCCCTCCAGCAGCACATCATGAGCCTGGGGGGACAGGCTGGGTCAGTCACACGGGGAAGGGGCTTTAGGGCTGGATCTGTGCTCAGGGAAGCCACTGAAGCCCTGCAAGGGACAGCTGGAGGCCTGGAAGTCTCCTCCCGGGTGCCTCTCTTTCCTGCTGTGCCAGGGAACCCACAAACCTCCCCACGCTGCAACTTCACTGAGGAACTTTAGGAAACAGGACCCACAGACACTTGCTTTGGGGAGGACAGTCATTCTGCCCTTGGCAAAAGCCATAAAAGCCCTCAGCAGGTACCAACAGCTCAACAAAGCAAAACATTTTCATCCTTTGCCTACTGTGTTTCCGCAAGACAGAATCTCTTATTTCCTGTCCCTGTTACCACGTGTGCAGTTCGACTTCATACCAAGCATAAGGTAAGAAATTCCCTTCAACACACAAGCAAAGCAATCACAGTCAGTGAGATGTTGCTGGCCCAGGTGATTCCCAGGGGAACAGGGGGTTTGGAGCAGTACTCACTGCAGGATGAGCGTCACTAATCGGATGGCTTCCACGGCCACGTCGTACTCCTTGTCCAGGGTCATGGACACAATGCGGTCCTGGAAGGGAATGTCACGTCAGGGACACAACACAAACAACCAGCTACCAGAGGGAGAACTCCAGAGTTTACAAATAGTCACTCTGGGGGGAAAGGTGTTTCAGCTGGACGCTGCCAGAGGAGCCCATCCCATGTACACTGAGTACAGCTCTGTGCCCGCAGAGCAGGCAGGGACAGCTGCTCAGGCTGTCCTGAGCCAGCTGTGTTCCCCAGCAGCTGAGGTGGGCACTCTGCAGCGGAAGCACTCTTCTGGGCTGGGTTAGCTGGACAGCTCTTCCCTGAAAATGAATGTACTTGGGTTGGACAACAGCAGAGAATTCACCCCACTCCATTCCCCTGAAACCGAAGCATTTCAGAGCAAGGAATGCTGTATATCTGGAAATCCTGTGAAGAAAATCACAACTGAACACTCACATTGCAAACTGCCTATAAAGTGGTGGCCTTTACACCAGGCTACATCCTAAGGTTTGAAGCTGAGCTCAAGAACTACACTACAGATCTTCCCCAGGGAAGCAGGAAATTCCATGGGTTGACTTTGCATTTTCCTGCACTCTTCCCAGTGGAGATAAGCACACCACTTCGCAGTCCCATCTAATGATTTTAGAACTTCAAGGGCCCTGTCATTATGAGAAGTCTCCTAAGGGTTTCTTTCTGCCTAGTTTCAGTTTGCTTACTGGCACAAAAATAGCTGTGATTAGTGTATGCCGTCCTTCCTATCTAGGGAGAATTTCTATCCAGCCATAAGCATTCAGGATGTCTTGATTCTCTTTGCTTGAGCGATCAAGTTAATGAAAAGAAATTGGGCCAAATAAAACTTGACTTCTCTGGCTTAACTTGCTTCAGGAAGGCCTAGGTACTACACGACATTTTGGGATGGGAAAAAATAGAAGTCAGGGACTAGTAAAGAAACAAGGGAAGGGTAAGGCAATAACAGTGAAAATCACCAGAACAAATCAGGACAAATGGAAAGTTTTCACCCCTTTTCTATACTATTCCAGGCATTTAAAGGCCAAAGGGGACTATCAGGCAACTGATACTTATTTCAATAGAGAAATTCTGGATTAGTATGTGACGAATGCACCGTGGTTGTCCCAAGTGTCACCTCAACACCACCAGGGCTGCAGAGACACTTCTTGTCACTGTGACTGAATGGGCCTCTATCAACCACAGTAAGTTCCTGGGGAATTTGGCACATTTAACTTTTATCCTGACAGTTTCAAGAGACTGTGAGAAGTCCGTGAAGAGACTCAGTGAAACAACTTTCCAAACAGGAAATCCTTTGTATGAACAAGACAAAAAATTGATGCCTAATTTTTCCTATGGTGCTGGCCATGTACTCCCTCAAAGTGTATCTTACACTCCAGGATACCACAGGGAGGGAACCAACTGCATGCAAAGGAGTAAGCACACAGATATAAAATTCCTTCTACATCCCTGAAGAAAGCCTGGGAGGGAGGGGATCTTCTCTGCTGCCTGCAGAGCAGGAGGGGTTGACTCTGAGTTCTTGGGCACTTAGAAACTGACTGATGGGACGTTTTCTTACCCAAAAAGACCATTCTCTCAAGTTTCCCCACAAACATCAGGCTTAAAATAAACAGTGTAGAAGTGTCATTTCTCGTTTTCTGCCTTGGTACCACCAGCCAGGCACCAAGAGCCTCCCCAGAGAGACCGGCACACCGAATGCCTCTGCAGGTGTAACCTCTGTGCTTTAGGAGGCTGCCAAGTCCAGCTGCTCCATCTGCCTTTGCAGAGATTCCCTGTACCAAGTACAGCTGCACAACAGGCACAGGCCTGTATTTAGAACTTGAAATATTAATTTTCAGTGCCTATGACGATCAGTTTTCCTGTATTAGGCTGTGAACAAGGCAGACTGAAGAGCAAATGTAGATTTGCTCTTGCTGCCTCTCAGGCCATGGAGACAGCACTGTCCTGCACAGGGTCAGGGACGAGGGACAGGAATTCAGGGGCTGCACCTAAATCTCCTGGTGTCTTGCCTTTGGCACTGATGGCCTCAGTTAACGTCTGTAGCAGAAAGGACTTCTTGATGGAAAACAAGTCTCCTCTTTGACGGACAACATTTTTGTTGATGCACAAACCTTATTTTCCAGCATATCACCTACAGCTTTCCTTTGGCAAAGTGACACGAGCAGATCCTTGACACAGCTATCTGGAAGGTGATGAAATATTAACACCCTAGCACAAGGCACTCTGGATCAAATTAATTTATTCTTTAAAGAGCCAGAAGACCTGTAGAGAGACTTCCCTTGACAGTTTGAATGTATTGAGCTGAACAGCAGCTCAAGTGGGCAGGTCGATTTAATTCTGATGAGGAAATATAAATAAGCAGCCATGGAACTGCAAATGGCATTTAGGTCAATTATTTTTCAAAGAGGTGGTGGTAGAGTTTGTGATGGCAAGACATTTAACTGATGTATCACAGCCTCAAAAAGCATTAATTTGAGACTTTGCTCCCTCCTGGTGCCAAAGGCCACATCCCTGTCAGGATAGCTGTAAATCCCAGGGCAGCTTTTGTTCTCTTGATGTGGCTGGGAACTGAGCAATCACTGTGTTAAACAGTGCTGTTCTCCAGGCTCACAAAACTGGAGCTCACTTTTTCTCTTATTTATTTCAGAATGATACAGACTTGTGCAGTAAAAGCAGCTCCAGAGGGACAGTGAGGATTCCAGCCAGGGCTCCCCTCCATCTGACTCTTCTGACAGCAGTGAAAGTTCCCTGTGCCATCCCAAACCCAGCAGCAGCGCACCCACTCTCCTCTAGGAAAACTGTCTGCACTGGCAACAGCCAGGGGGGATGCATGTGGAGCTTTCATGCCCCCCCAATTTCCTGGGGTACATTACTGGGTAACTATTGCTGGTGGATGGGATGGGTTCCGCCTCAGGGCAGCTCACCATTTATGGGGGGCTGAGGGAGAAACATCCAGCACGTTGTCTTGTCAAGAGAACCAGATACAGAGACCATGAAAGCTTTTGTGGCCTATTTCAAAATCAATGGAATTACAGAGGGAGCAAATATAAACAAATCTAAATCTGTACAGAGAGAACAGGAAAGCTGGAGGGTCCATTTTTCTGGTTGTCCTGAGATGATAAAGCAAACCAGACTTACAGAGGCATTGGAGAAACAGGTTGAGGTCTGAACCTGTTTGCCATGGACTTTTCTGTAAGAGGAAACTTGGTCTTTACTGCAACAGTACCAGAAACTGACTTTCCAAATCAGAAAAATGCAGGCTTTCAGCTGATCTCACAAAATGATCCAGTTACCTCTTCTTCTTTAAAGTCAACTGTACCTAGTTCATTCCTATTTATTTAATCTGCCCTTAACAATCTTAAACGACGGAGATTTTTAATAAAGAGTCTGCTCTATTAAATAACTATCATTTTGGACAAAAAGTCTTCCTTAATATTCAGACTTTACTGCAGGTTAAGCATCATTTTTTCTCCATCTCAACTGAATGCGGTAAAAGGCCAATTACTGTTATGTTTTTATAATTTTTTAAAATAAATTTTATAAATTTATAATGTTATAAATTATTTTTTCCATCCATTTTACTTCCATCCATGGAAGATGGAAAGTTTTCTATGCTTTGTGCTTTCTAGATCAGACTGGAGGAGTTGGCAGCCACTGCAATGACAGACAAAACCTGGGAAGCAGTATAAAATCCACAGGGAGAGGTTTAAGTCTTGTATTTATGAGTATTTAAATTTCTATTCTTTTCTAAACAGAATTTATCATCAGCATTATAATCATGATTTAGAGCAAAATAAACGAGACTTTCCTCGGGGGGCAGCCTTTCCCACAGCGCTGTGCTCTCCAGAACAGCCAGGCAACGTGAGAGGTGCCAGCTGATGTGACAGTGCCTGAGAGCTCCCCAGGCATCCCAGAGCAGCAAGGGCAGCACTGCCACACTCAGCTCTCCAGACACCCCACTTGGGAAATGAAGCAGATGTGCCACAAAAAGAATTAACAGCCACAGTCTCAGCCAGATATTAAGCCAAAAGAGCTATTCCTCAGGCACTCCACAGCTGTGCTCAGGGGGTGGTCTGGAAGCACAGTGTGAACTCCACTTCTGCAGCAAAAGGGACTTCACTGTTTGGAGGACTGGGATGCAGTCCCAAGTGTGTCTCCCTTCAACCACCACCACATACTGAGCTAAAAAGCTGTGGAACAACCAATCTTTTCTTATAGGCCGTTACTTTCAGATATATTTTAGATTGTGCAAGTACATGTCCTTAAAATTCAATAAATCTAAATTTAAGTAAGTACAGGCAGATTGATTAATGACAATATATAAGCTATCAATAATACAAGCAGATAAATAATCATCCTGGCCAAGTCTGACAAACCTCACAGGATAAACACTGTAAAATGGATTTGGCTTCATCTCAGCACTCAGTAGTACAGTTTTGCTGGTGCAGGTACAAGCCTTGCCACAAAGGAGTTTATTTTTGCATTTAATAGACGTGACTCAAAGACCACAACAGGATGAAAATACTTTTACTTTCTGTACTCCTTCCAAAAATTGTATTTCCTCTTACCTTGAATCTATTAGTGAACAGCTCCAGTTTGGGAAACAACTCTCTGTTGGTGTACAGACTCTGAAGAGCTTTCAAACACTTCAACCTCACTTCACCTTGCTAAACAGAACAGATCAAGATTAGCTGACAGAATACCCTCATCAAATGCACATGAATATTAAAGAACATCATTCTGCAATTTGTTTAACATACATTTAAAATTTTATGCAAATGGATGACCGAAGCCAATGTGCAATTCAGCTAAACCCAAGAACCATGTGCAGCTGCCTACAATGCTCCACTTCCTCCCTATCTGCATACAGAGAGAATTTAATGTGCCTTCACTTGCATGTCTGGTACTGCTTCCCTTTCCAGTAACTCCATGAGAAGACAAAGAAAGCAGCAAGCAAACACAAAGAGCTAAAACTAATTATTGAACTTCATAAATAAAGCTCCATACCCAAAGGGCTTCATTTCTGAATTTGTCTGTTCTATAAGCAGGTCTGTATTTTAAAAATGCTCAAGATAAAAACTGAAAGAACATTCAGAGACTGACATAAAACCAGAAGATTAAAACCCTTATTTTTAAGTTTTTTAAAGTTTCTTTCCTCCTTCACACCTATTTCAAAAATGGATATAGAAGATAAAAGAAGCACAGAAGTTGGATTTTCAGAAGTTCCATGACAACTATTGTTCCTGAGAAGTGATCTCTTTATATCAATGAGGAGTCTCTGAGCACTCATGCTCTCTTCCTGGGATCTTTTTGACTACCACTGCAGAGAAAGTCAATGAGATGAAAGTCATGTTCAAAAGGATCTATCATTAAGACCTTTCAAGGTACAGAAAAAAACTTCCATGAAGAAAAGTTTTGTATGGATGTGATCCAGTGCCACAAAGACACAGAGCCTCTCATGGCCCCAGCTTGCTGAGCCCCAGAGGGTCAGGAGCAGTGGGGGAGGAGAAAGGTGGTGTCACACCTGGTCCCTCTGGCTGAGAGAAGGACCAGGAGACACAGAGGCACTCCCTGAAAAATGACTGCCCTTCCTGGCAGGACAATGAGAGGAGGAGGACTCTCTGATAGCCCAAAGCTCTGGTTTTTAAACTGCTGGTCCAGGATGGAATCCACCTCTTTGGAGTGAGAAGAGCCCCTGCACATCAGCTTTATATCCTGCTAGGAAGGATTTAAAATGAAGCCAGTGGAGATCAGGGACAGGAACACCCTGGGGAGCCTAAACTGCAGTGATCTGGACAAGGAGCAAAGCAAGGCAGGAGGGAAGGTGGATACACTCAGTCCAGGACAGAGGAGCAGCCACAGACCAGCACCAGGCCAGACACAACAAGGTGGTTGGTAACTATGAGAATCATCCAAGGAACAGGAGCTTGAACACCCAAACACCTTCTAGAGAGGAAGGACGTGGGTGGGAATGCTGAGTTAGGGTGATTCCTAAGAAACTTAGGCCAGCAGGAGGGACAGGAAGGACAGGAAGAGACTTAGTAAACTAAGAGATGAACTTAATGAATGAATAAATGAATTAGGAGGTTGAACACAAGAGGCACATCTGCTTCAGAGGAGCACGGGTTCAGCCTTTTCACAGGAATAGACCATAAGTAAAGCAGAGGAATGCAAAGAAGGAAAAGGTATTTTTGGATGTGTTAGGAACTGGTTTAAGAACCAGGACTGTCTTGGTATCTAGAGACACAATTACAGTTTCAAAACAGTTCCAGGCATCAATGAGGCAGGAGGAAATGAAGACTGAAGAGTCTGATTTAACACTTTTTAAAAAAGAGTTCTTTTAAAGGCAATTACATTATAATTGATAAACATTTAATTTATGCTTCCAGATACATGGGAATGAAAAAAAAGCTCAAAAGGCAGACCTTGAAACCCACATTCAGATGAAAAATCTATAAAAAACCAAAAAGCCCTACAGGCATTTGTCTGACATCTGGGAAAGAGACAGGATTAACATACCAAATCTAAGGATTTCCCAAATTAGAGAACTAAACTGTCTCCTACCTCTGGAAGACTACACTGGAGCTACTACAAAGAGATGTAAAACTGTGTGTTCTCTGGGGTTTCATCTGAATGTCTTCTGGAGTAGAATATGAAACTGCTCAGGAATGTCCCCGCTCCTTTTTGTAGCACCAGTTTCCAGAGAAGGTGATCATTTTGGGGTGACTTCTATTCATGTGAAATGCAATACCTTACGGCTATTGCCTCAGCCTTCATTTTGCAGTATTTGAAATACCAGTCATAGCAAAATTTATCTCCTGATCAAAGCAAAACAAAGTCAAGGAACTTGGCTACCAGCTGGGAAGTTTTTCAGGCAGTGCCAATGAAAACCAGGCTGTTAAGGGATCTTGTACTTCTGGATGGTTTGCATTTTTAATTGGTTCTTATTCCATCTTTTTCCAATCTATTCTTCCCATTGCACCTCCATCCTCCTTTCTCTGCCTCCCCAAATGTCTCTTTCTCTTAATTCTCTCCCTCTTCATCCTTTGACATGTGGCTCACCTGCCACTCCTCCCATTGCACCCCCAATCTGTCTCACTCTATACATCAAATATACACTGCAGCAATAAAAATATCACCCATCACATATACCCTCATACTAAACAGATTGACTAGTCATTTAAAGACTTAAAACCCCAAGGCACTTCTGAGGTCTGCAATGACAAATACTCCAGAGCAGAGGAGGGAGAGCAGCCTGACAGAATTCTTCTGTGCCTGGTCCAGATGGGCCATTTTTTTCCCATAACACCATAATTTAAAATTTCTCTGGTATGAAGGAACATGACAATTTTAAAAAAGCTGAGGTATAAACATATGTCAAGGCTGCAGGCAGATGACTAGACCCTGGCCTGAGGTTAAACTAACTGAAGAGGATGTGAGAAAGTATTGGACATGACATGAGAAATGTGTGGATGTGACAGATAAGGGTGTGGGAAGCTGACACCAGGCAGAGACAGTGCCGTGAGGAATGGCTGCATTTCACACATGGTTAAAGGAGTGATGGGAGAGATGGATGGACTAAACACACACTGCAGCTGCCAACTGCAACCCTGACCACATTCTGCAAGTCCTACTTTGTGGAAATATTCTGCAAGGTTTAGAATGTGCTCCCAGAGATGCAGTGCAATTATTCAAGGGAGAGTTTACTTTAAATTAAAAGTCCCAGTAAAAAATGAAGCCCTCCAGCACACCTAAAATGGTAATCCTCCCCCCTGAGCTGCCCTCTCCACTGATTTATCTCCCCTCCTGGGGCATGGCACCAGTGAGGCACACAGTGTTACCAAGGGGGCACAGCTGGAGCAGCAGCTCTGCCCCTCTATGCCCTGGGATGGCTGTGCTCCCACGCCCAAGCTTTGCTGGCACACAGGGTTGTGTCTCTGGACTCCACACTGCTCATGGCCCAGTGCAGCCCTGAGCAGGATCTTCCTCCTGCTCAACTTCTGTACGGTGAGATCTAACGTCAAAGTTTGGGGAAAGGTTGTAAAGAAAAGGTTTGAGAACTCCACGTTTAGAGAGGAAGAAATCACATGTCCAGTGTCTAGCACCACTGGTTGTGGATTCAGTGGTGTCTGTTGAGGATCCAGAGATGTTCTGGCCCCTAACCTTTGGGCAATGTAAATGGAAGACAGTTCCATCCTGCTTCAGTCACAGAGGTTCTCAGGGATGGCCTGAGGAGGCTTCTCTTTCTCTTGTAGTCAGAAGAAAGGCATCATGGAAATCTATCTACCAACATGTTCCACCAAAGCCTGAGAACACCAACAGCAGAGGAAGCAAGGCAGCCTGGGAGTGCTGCATCCCAGTGCAAGCACATACCTCGAGATAGGTTAGAAAATAGAACAATCTTTTCATAAACCAATCATGATACACTAAGCATGGCCTGGGCAGTAACACAGGTAACACAAGGGCAGGAATGCACAATACTTACCCTGTCGTGTAGTGTCCAGCCAACATATTTTAAATAACTATCATTCAGGAAGGCATCACTGTACATCTTCATCCAGACTCCAATTTCTTCAATACAGACAGCTCTAATCTCAGCAATAGCATCACTACCAAGGAAAAAAGGACAGAACAAGTATTAACCAGAGTACAGACCATTTACTTCTCATTCCCCTTGCCCTATCTGTAATACTTTGCTTTTACTTTTGATGAGCCTCACTAGGTAGGACCTGCCGCTGTTCCCACTGCCATCTCACTGATTTTCTGTTCCTTTGTCCCTGAACTCACTGATCTAATAATTTCAGCATTTCTATATTCTGGTATTTCCCCTACGTAAAACAGTTCTCATCCTAGTTTGCTTCACAGTCTATTACTCCATCTTTTCTCTCTTTTCAAAGAGAACTATGATCCAAGCTACAAAGCTCCCCTGGACAATCATTTCTGAAACCATGTCCCTGACATTTGCTTTGCAGCCCTGACTGTGTCCAGCTCGAGGTGTAGAACCATTGCAAAGTGGGAAAAGTTCTTTGGTTTAACCAAAGGCACCTGCCAGAGGAGCAGAATGGAATTTGATACATAAACAGATCTCGTTTCATGCCCCACATGAAAGTCCCTACCCCAACCCCCAGGGGAATGTTTGCACTTCAACATTGGTTTCCTCTGGTTTTCTTGCTTTTCTCCTCCATTCTGACTGTGGGCAGTGATGGGAGAGGCAGGGACACAGCCTCAGCAGCTGCTCCCTGAGGAGGGGCAGCAGGAAAGTGTCTGGAGAGATCACCAGAGGGCTGAGGGATGGACAGGATTTCCATGTGATTGGCACTCTGTGCCTGCCTGACAAGGAGCAAGGCACAGCCACTAATCGGGAGCGACGGCTCAACAACGGGAAAGGGACTGGGGCCATCTGGCCCTTCACTCATCTCGGCTCTGAGACATCTGCTACTGTGAGAAAGCACTTGTGCCACTCCAGCTGGCACTGCTTCACAGCCCCAAACTTCAGCTGCAATAAAGGAGGGGCAGAAAGAGCCACTGCACAGAAGGAGGGAATGCCTGGTGCTTAACAAACACTGGACTTGCTTGTAATTGAGATTCTTGTTCTGTACTTTTATTGAAAAAATCTTTTTGGAAAAGTAATAAACATCAATTTAATTCTAAAACAGGCCAACAGAGCCCCAGAATGAAATTTAATTTACAGGAAGGAAAGAGAAGAATTCCAAGCTTCAAGCAAGACAGTAATTGCAAAATAAGAGAAAATGTATTTTTCCTAAAGTCTTCAATTTTACAAAATATAGATAAACACACTCAAAGGTCAAGACACTTCTTGCACAAGTTCACACAGCCAAAGCAGTGTAACAAAGCCATGATCACCGCATAATGGAATGTCTATGTACTTGCACCTCCAGTTGCTCCACCTCCCTCCGTGCCACTGCACTGTCTGTGAGGTGACACCCAGGGCTCACAGCAGCTGGGGTCAGTCACAGTGTCACACAGGGCCAGAAGGGAAACCTCTACAGCAATTCTAAACTCCAGGGAGGACACTGTGCTGATGGAACAGCACAAAGCAGGCATTTGCTGCAGGAACATGAGGGGAACGCTGGGGAATGTCCCCGACCACTGCTAGCCCTCTCTGCCCACTGACACACACTGACTTCAGCAACTGCCCAGCACAGCCCCTGAGGCTGCTCTGCCAAACCCCCTGAAGGCTCTCCAACCTCAGAACCAGGGCAGGGGTCCCCACACAGTGCAGACACACCACACTGTGGGCATTTCTCAAACAGGCTGAGAAGTGTAAGGACAGTTGTGCTAAAATGTCACATTCCAGAGTTAGAAACCGCATCCACTATGGGGGACGCAGCACAATGGAGACAAGTTTGCATTAAAACTATGAATATATTCATATATATCTACATGTTTAATTGTGTACTGCTTCACACTAAACTAGATTAGCAATTCCCTTGTATGGAATTACTGTACAACTATTTTAAAAGCAAGGATGCAAGACTTATGGAAAAGTCTAAAGGACTGGCCAGTATGCATCAAGAAAAAAGGGCAGCCACGACAACACAAAGGAGCCCCAAAGACATTTCCACAAGGGGATGACAGCCCAGGGCCTCACATCCAAGGAGGTTATTTCACCACCTTAGAAATTTACTGACTGTGAAGAATTTTGGAAGGATTTCATGGCAATCCCAAAAAGAACCCAAATGTCAACAACTATTTAATCACACAGCACAGGCAGCCAAAAATCAGGAAAAACGATGTTTTCTGTAAGCAAGCATTCAATCTTCCCTAGGCAGACAAGGAAAAACTGCTTCTCAGGGATCCCCAGGCACTACAGACAGACACTCACTCTCAAGCTGCTAATTAAAAAAAAAAAAAAAGAAAAAAGAACAAGTCTATTCAACTGATTTAAAGATTTTAGTATAATAAAAATTTAACACCTTCAGTATAATTGAAAATGGGAAAGAATCATGGATAAGACATGTGGGACTAGCAAACACAAACTCAAGTTGTTGGAGAGGCAGGAGAACTTGTGTGACACCATTTCCCACCCCAGCAGCATCTCCCAAGTAACTCTTAGCAATTCAAACCTCTCATGTCCTTGCAGGAATCACTGGCACAGACTCCATGCCCACACAGTGCTGGATCAAACACAACATGGCCAAGAAACCCTTACACCTTTGCTGTGCATTAGATAATTCCTTCACAATAAACTCTAATTCTTCTAATTTTTACACAGTTCATACAGTTCAGCTTCTGGTGATAGTTCCTACTCTTCGTAAAGAGATCCCCTGTGATGCAGCTTCCTCAAGGACAGAGAGGAGGTGCCTCAGCTGCCTTAGGCTTTCTGAGAGCTGGCATCTCAACTCCCAACTCCCAACTCCCCCCAGGGACAGGGAACGGTGCAGCTCTACAGTAACACACTACTGACAGTAGAACCCAACTGGGCCTGTCTCTGGGGCTGCTCAGCAGTTCGCAAACTTTTTGAAGATGTAATTATGAGGAGCACTGGACAAAAATGTCTTTTCTACCTTTTTTTCTGGACCCCATAAAGACATAAAAACATAATACATTTTCCTGTCATCTAGGAGATATGTTTCACCTCCTTAGGATAACACATTTAGGGTGGAGGGAAAAGGATTTTTCTCTGGCTTGGTTTGGGTTTTCATTTCCCTGTGCTGACTGGTTTTTGTTTCCTCACCAGACTGTCATCCAATATCCCCTCTAGCCTTTGCTCATGCAACCCTCTTGTTTCCCAGAGCGCAACTCCCATGTAACTGGTCACCATTTTCCTATTTACTCAGCAGGAGGGAAAGGAACACCTTGGAAGGAGACAAGCATCTTCCCCATAAAAATGGCAATGCTATCTACATTTTGCCAGTTTTACCTTAACTGTCAGTCCTGCCCAAATATTCCCTCAGGGACAGCTCAGTGCCCTGCATAAACCCCACACCCATCGTGTCTCCTCAGGCCCAGGATCCCCATTCTGCTCTGACAGAAGAAAAAACAGGCCTAGTTCTGTTTTGGGGAACAGTCACATCCAGAGGAAAAGCTCTGTGAGCACTGAAAACAAAAGGATATTATGAAGTAGGACTGTAATCAGAATTCTTCCCAAGCCCCCACATTCCTCTGCACAGCCCGGGCAGGGGCACTGCCCCCACAGTCACCACCTCTGCTGCTGCACCCTCAGCACCCTGACCTGGAGTCTGCTCTCACGTCTTCCTTATGATGCTCTCAGTTTCAGATTAAAAATAAAATTAATGGACTACCAAATATATCATAAACCGACACAAAAATACGGAGAAAAAGTGGTTCAGGAACAAGATAAAGAAATATGCAATGAGGTGAGGACATTTCTTGTGTGTTTATTAGGAATATCTCAATTTTCCACCAAATCTGCTGTTCACACTAGACTAGCATCACACCCAGAAAACTGTTTAGCTATTTCTGCAAGTCTTTTTTTTTTTCATTAAGGAGAGAAGTGAGCATTGAAATCTTCCAGTACAATTGAAGCCAATCTACAGTAAGAACAGCATTCTGAATGAAAGGGTTCTGGGGGTTTTGTTTAGATCAAGGGCTTGTAATTTAAGTTTCAAAGGTCCCTAGGCACGAATCACTGTGGCTGAGGCTGAATCCCATTATGGGATGGGACTTATTCTCTGGGAGTAATTAAAATGATATTCTTTTGAAATCATTACCACTTGGGCTAAGGACTGTAAAATCATGTCAAGTTTATAAAACATTTGAACTTGTTTGAGAGAAGGAATGCTTAAGAAATTATGAAAGCAGATAACAGTTTGAAATGCTTTACATTTTTATCCCCCCTGGGCCTGGGAGGATAAAACCAGCCTGCAGATCTTAACAGGTAGAGTCTTTTCCCAACCCCACACCAGAGCATGAACTACTAGGAAAATATTTTAAAGTGAGTTCTTGTTTGATATAATATGTTGAACTCTGAGGGGACAGAAATGGGAACACTCTTAGGGTTTAATTTCTTCAGCTTTTTTAGCTCCCTGCCATGGAAGCAGCTTTCCTAAGGAAACAGTGAGTGCTCTGCTGACCCAACAAGCTCATTCACTTGCTGGCCCTACACCCACCCTTCTGTTGCCAGGCAGCTCAAGGCTTACTGACCATAAACTACAGCCATAAACTTCCAGTACCAGGCTGGGTACTGAGGATCCAAGCTCCAGCTCCACGGGGCAACTCACATATTTCTCAGCACAAACCCCTCCAGCTTTCCTGCTTGTTTTTCTCCATATTTACAATCACCCCTCTGTCCAACTGAACTATGGGCTCCTCACCACCTTCTAACCCTCTGCTCATACACCCTTTCTTGTTTTCTGCCTTTTTTTCAAAATATTTCATAAATTCTAAATCTTTAACCAGAACTTAAATCTGAAAGGTTAATTGCATAGTTTAGTATCCTTGAATTTTATCTTCTGACTTCAGTAAGTCAATTAACATTTAAAGAGCTGGTTGCACTAAGGTGCTGCAGATGCTCTGAGGCATTGAGGCACCTTGTGATGCAAAACCACCCTAAATCTATTTCAAAAGCCTACTGCTCTCTGACAAACCGTATTCCCAATCTGCTTTAGCAGCCACAGCTGCCTCTCACGATATGCAGTGGTCATTTGATGATTCTTAAGGTATGTCCAGTCTGAGCTCCCACCTTGGACAACTCTTCTTTTCAAAGCACAAACATTCAAAGCCCACGTTCCCACAACTCTTTAAAGCCATTTTACTGAATTAGAACCAAGTTGTGTGGATGGGCTCTATTGTGGAATTAAGGGGGGGGGTTACACTTATCATGTTCTTCCACAACTTCAAGTGTTTTTGATAATGCTTTTGTGGCATCTACAATGTTACAGCACAAGAGAATCAGCACAGAAATTGCCCCTGCCATTTTTCATGGCTGTACTTTGTTAGCATTTCCTTACCGGTATCTATGAACAAATATACCCTTAAAAATAGAGTTCATCATATTCTCGATTTCATCTTGGTTTTCTTGTAGCTGCAAAAAAACAAAACAAAACAAAACAAATAAATAAAATGCCATTGCTTGCTATAATTTGATATTCTACAATTCCTGGTTGGGACACATTGGAAGACCATCGATGTTTTGCAAGTACTATGGGACGCTCACCTTGTGTCAATGAAAATGTGAACAAAACTTGGAATTAATTACAGCATTCTCATACTGTCAGCTTTTGTACTACACCAAGTAAGTATGACTTAATTACACATAAATGCATCTTTTTTAATAAGATGGCACCAATTTTATACCCTCAGCTCTAGGAGCAGCACTGCTCCCACACCCAGAGGCCTCGTTCTTCCAGGAGGTGTTTCCTCTGTCCAAGCAGGGCCTCATGCTGTGTGGGAATGGAAATGTGCCCACATTCTCAGCACAAAAACCACAACACAGTTTGCTAGTACAGAGCGCATATATGTCTAAAATAATGAAACCTGGATAATTATGGGATATATTTCACAGCCAGAGGCAGCTGCTTTGACTTCCTGCATGGCAGGAGTTCATAAACACTTTCACCCAGGGGCTTATGTTTTTCAAGCCATGTTTATAAATATTTCTACAGTATCTTCCAGGTAAGAGCATAAATAGTTGCAGAAATCAGTCAATGAAGCCTCCCAGTTTCCTAAAATGTAAGGAGGTGCTGTCTCCATTTTGCACATGGGGAAAACAAGGCATGAGGTGTTCCTGACTGAATTGTCACAAACCCGCCAAAGAAATGAACTCCACAGTAAAAGGGATTCTGCACAAGGGGCAAAGTTGGTGCCCCCGAGCTCTGTGTACGCCACAGGGCTCCACACAAAACAAGCATATCTAGACACAGCTCCGGGGAACAGCTCTACTTGCAGCATCAGCTCAACCCAAATATGCACAGACTAAGTGACTGCTCAAGAACTCATAACCCAAAGGGGAGCAGGAATTTCTAATCATTGCTCCACTGGATGACTCCGCAGGCAGGCAAACATCCACAGGAACATGGGGGTGGAGGCACAGGGTGTGCAGTAAAATGGGGATGGGAATGAACCAAGGAGCCTCAGGAGGCTTTCTGAGAAACTACCAAGGGCCTGGCAGGGAAAGGGGAGTTCCTGGAGAACTTGGACAGGAATCACTGGGATACAAACACAGCACAAAAGGGAGGTAGGACAGACAGTTGAGCCATGAGACAGCTGAGACACTGAAGATGACATTAGTTTGAGAGCAAAACAAAGCAGCACAGATGAAGGGACAGCATGGATGGCTTTCTCCCTCTTCTGTCCAGAATTCACAGCTCACTATCACTGTGGTAAATCATCTGATCCAGGTCTCCAGGTGCTGGGGCAGAGCTGGTGTAGCAGCAGAATCCACCATTCAGTAGGTCCACGTGAGATCTCTTCTACCTCTGTGTACTAACATTTAAAGGATACAATTCCCAGATGTATTTTAGATTCAGTAATTAATTTTCTCTGAAACTGTAATTGCTTTTCACACTCTCAGCTTTTCTAGATCATGCACTTGAATCTGAGTGCTTAACTTCAGGCATGTTGAGAGAACATCTGTGTCTTGGGACTCCTGCTCTTACCAATGCAAAAGTGATTTAACACTCCCCACTCATGAATCTAAGTGAGGAATGAGGGAAACACTCTCTTGTTGACTCTGCAGGCAGTTTCAGAAGCTCAAAAAGACATGTATGACAAGCAGGAGATCTGAATTCCTGGCAGCAGCTAGAACACAACTTGCTGTGTTTGGTGGCAGATTGCTCCATAAATCACCCAGCTGAGCTGAAAGGGCCCCTGACAAGGCAGAGCCCCACACAGGCTCTGCCATCAGCGTGCAGGGGGTGACACAGCAAGGAACACTCGGCCACTGCTCCATCTCCTCTGCCTCAGACTCACCTGCCACACTCAGCCAGGGAGCTGTCCCTCTGGCACTTCAGGAAGATAAACACGCGTGGACGTGCTTAAAAGGGTTTATTATGATGGCACTTCATCAAAAGAATCGTCTAACAAAGTGCCAGCACAGAATATCCTGTAAATTCAGCATAGTTAAACACTGAGAACACACAGCATTATGTCAGGAACTGCAATACAAACAATGTTCCAGCTATTTTGCTTTCCAAAATGCTTTAAGCTGGCATTCAATTTGATGCTTCATTTAAAATGTTTCTCTTGCATGCAGAGATTGTTCTTGCTTTGTGCCTTAATGCATGATTTTGAAGAACCACGAAAACCAAATATAATTGTGTTAAGGATATAGGGGTAAAATGAAAATACACAATTGTAATTATTCCCTGACATAGACTATAAAGTCAAGCAATTCTGAGTCAAAGTTATACCTAAAAGAATCTAAGGTGCATACATGGGAAGCACCCAGACATCCTTAATTACCAGAGAGTAAAACTGTGGTGAGGAAATATGTTCAAAACCAATATAGTAAAAATAATAAAACTTAATCAAAGTCATACAAACTTCAATTTTTCAATCACTTATGAGTTTTACTTGGCATCTTTACAGATTATGGCTGTTTGGCTGTATATGTATTAATTTTCTAATTGTCATCTTTAAGTTTCTTTTAAGGACAACTCTAAACTGAAATTTCCTGTGATATAATACTTTAAATTATTTATAGAGATAATTACAGCAACCTTCTAATGGTTTTTCTCCCCTAATTCCAGACTGGTACTTTCCAAAAGTGATTTTAATGTCTCCCCAACTTCTTGTCCCTGGGCTCAGGTTCTACAGCCCCACTGAAGTGTCCCTTGCAAGCAGCTACAGTAAGAAGCACTAACGAGACACTGTGGAATCATTGCAGGGATCAGAGAGAGAAAGGGGCAGTGCAGGGAGGGACAAATGATGCTCGTGGCAGAATCTCTTTGCATAATCAGAACAGTCACTCCTTGCAACTCGAGGCTCTTCCTGCCTGCTCATACAGAGAAGCCTGAGAACAGGAATCATCCTGGGAGTGCAGGACAGGCCCAAGCTCAGCTGAATGTGGTCACACAGGATTTAATGTAGCCCAAGTAACAGGTCTGAGGTCACACGAACACCACTGCAGGACTCATCTCTTCCGAGTAACAAACCACCCTGGGCTTTCTGTTGGAGGGAAGGCTCATGAACAGGCAAAAAAAAAAATCATCTTTTCACTTGCCTCTTTTCTTTTCTGAAGCAGCAGCTCCAATCTCTCATTAGCTCTTTTGCCAATCATTTTGTTCCTCTCAGCTTCATACTGCCTCTGTGTATTATCCTGATGGATGCTCAGGTTTAAGGCAACATTCACAAGAGCAGTCATAAGCTTCATAGCTGCAAAGGCAGAAGACAGAACAAGAGTCTTGACCTGTAATCAGAGCTAAAAAACTCGTTTCATCAGCATATCCACGTTCTCGGAAAACAGCCACCTCCCCCTGGCACACAGCCATCTGCAAAGCAACCTCACCAATGGAGAAGAGAAGCTGCTCTGACTTATCCTGCTGCTGCTCAAAGCTGGTAACCCACAGGTGCTTCTTGCCTCAAGTTTCTTGCTACAGTGAATAATTTCTCATTCAAACTGCCACAGAGGAAAACTGAAAACAAGGACCTTAAAAACACTCCTTCCGGAACTGAAATTCTGTAAGTAGCTTTTCAGACACTTGATCAAGGCTGAGCTCCACGGCATCATGCAGACCTCTGCTCTGCAGGACAGCAGCATAATTACATGTGCAAACACAGCTGGAAGGAAATCTGCAGAATCAAAACAAAGCTCTCAAGCAAACAAATAAGTAGATGCCATGTGCTGTCCCTGGTAAGAGCTGGAGATCTCTGGCAGGTCCTGTTCCCAGCGCAGTGTCAGGGGCAGGTGTAACTGATGCAAGAAGCAGCAGAGGCTGCAATAACCAAAGTTAGTTGTGATAACTTTGGCTTTAGCTTCTGCTTTTCTTTGCTGCAAGTTTCCAGCTACACAATTCATTCCAAACAATGGGAACTCCTTCCTTCCACAGAGCACAGGCCCTGGGCAACATCTCAGATGTGTGGTGCTGTTTCCTGCCTTTGCAATTAGGCCCCTCATACTTTCCAAACATCCCATGCAGGGATGGACCAACCAGTCCAAGGGAGAGAGTGCAGACCCCACTCCATAAACGCTTCCCTAGGAAACAATCAACCCCAACCTGAGCAAACAGCAAATCCAAATCCCCTGGTATTGCAGACGGCATTAGACGGAAAGGGATACAGTTTAAATAACAGGCAGGGATTTCCAGCAGGTTACCTGTGGCTCAAACAGCGCTCACCTTTGAATGCTCAACTTGTAGAGGAAACTCTAAACCTGGAAGGTTACACCTGCATAATTCAAGGTTTTACCAACCCATTGCTGAGTAACATGAAGAGCATAAGGGGATGGGTTTACAAGAGTTCAGTCACTGTGAGCTGAAGGTTTGGGGTTTCCCTCTTAAAATCAAACTCCACTCCAGACTTGAGTTGTTTTTTCAGTATCACTGGAAATCCGCCTCTTGCTTCAATTCATAAAGAGAGATGAAATTGTAAACAAATTCTGACTGACTCTGTTGGACACTGGGTATTACACTCAGAAACTGAACAAAATCGTATGAGGTGACTGGACAGACTAAATCAGTAACAAATATTGGCTGTAGCAATGTTCAGATTCTGACACATCTCTGTTAAAGTGAACCTTGCAACAAGATGTGTTCCCTGTCATCTGACACGACCAGCTTTAGGCACCAACGTCCAAGCCTGGCATTACTTTGTAATTGGAGAAAAACAGGTACTTGTAGAGAGCAACTCATTCATGGTAGAGCAGACATAGATGAAATACACTCTAGAAAAGCCTATCTAATGCTGCACCCAGGGCTCTCCTCAGATGCAGGCAGCTGCATGAAAGGTGTGGTGTGGCTGGAGCCCTTCACCCTTGGCCCAGTGCTCCCAAACCCAACATTTCTCCAGGGTGAAGGCCAGACAGTTGACAGAAACTCTCTGATAATAAAATTGTCTTGACATTTCTTTAGAATGAATTTGTACTCTCAAATACAAAATTATTAAGACATTCTATACAACAAATGAACAGCTAATAACAAAATACAAGACATAAGCACAGCACTTCTGATTCTGGGGATCCACTGGAGGCCCCTGGGTATGACCAGAATCCCTGAGACTCAGTGCCCCACCTACTCCTTTCCAAACTAAAAAGTGTATTTTGAGTACAGTTGTGCCATACATGGTACCTGGATTTGCCCAAGCTTTCCACAGTTGTAAGTGCTGCTCAAATCCAACCCAAAGCAGGAGTAACTGTCCCGGTGGCTCAGCTGCAGCAGTTGCCGTGCAGCAGCTGTCTCTGAGCTCCCACTTACCAGCCAAGGTACTGGTGTGCCTGAAGGCCCTGACCTGGGAGTCAGAGAGGCCTGTGAGCAGGGAGATCACCGTGTCCATCATGTACTCGTCGTAGATGATGCTGTACTGGCACTGCCGGATCAGGACCCCGATGAACTCACAGAAGTTGGAGCGGAACTTCTTCCACTGGGGCCCGGGCATGGTGAGGGGATAGTCCCCACTGTCCTGCAGGGCAGGGAAAGGAAAACAGGCACTGTTAAGGGCCTGCTCACTTCAGTTATTTATATATAGTCTTTTCAGCTAAATTTCTAAGCTCGTATTCCTTCAAGCCAAGGGAGAACAACAAATAAACCCCACATAATTCTTCAGTAAACAGGGAACTACACGGGCACAAAACCACTTTTGCAAAGACTTCTTTGTAACTGTTTTACACTTGCACTATTTGCTCTATGTAGTCCAAACTATGTATCCACACTCAATTCTTTTCCTCGTGTCCTGGGTTAGGAAGTGGGGGGAAAGGATGAGAAAGGAATATTTCCAATTATGTAAGGTCAAAACCTAAAGAAAGTCTTGTGTAATTGAAAGCTGTCGCTCTCCAGCCCCACTTCAACTCCAGGTTAATACTCTATTCATCTGGCTGCCCCTCCCCACAAATTTTGCTTTGCTCAAGTTTACAGTTGAGATCTTTTCAGAAAGTAAACACTGCCCTCGTTTAGCTTATAAATAAAGCCTTTTTCTAGAGGTAAAACTTGCCTTCTGACAGAAGTGGAAATTTTACTAGAGATTCATCCACTCCATCTTCAAAAAGCTATTACGAGACTGGAGCAGGCATGTGAACAGTCAGTACCTTTAACTCCTCTCCAAGTCAGCCTTGACTGCTCTCAACTTCACTGCACAAACTGCATTTCAGTGAGACCACCCCCATAGAATTAGAAAATGCTTTTTCCCCCTTCCCTGACAAAGCCTGCATACCACCTCCCTAGCCACCTGGTTTGTAAGCCAATTCCAGATTATCCAAACCATCACGGCAATAATGCTCCAGCCTCAATCTCTCTGCCAGGATAAAAAGTCAGTAGGACCAAAGTTAAATCTATTTGTACATATTTACTCTGTGTTTTTGTGCAGAACAAGCTCTTTGCTCCTCAGGACATGTCGTACTGCCCAGACTGAACCATGCAAAGGTGGTGATGGAGGTGTAGAGGAACTGCAATCAAATATCCTGTGCCTAAACTTTACTAGACTACATTCCTCTGCAGCAAAAACCCTGCCCCTCAAATTTAATCAAACCCCACACACTTCAGCCATCCCAAAATGATCTGATGGATCTCTGCACATGAACTCTGGTACATAATTACACTTCCTAGAGGTGTGGGTTTGCAGAGTTCTTGAGCAGCTCCTCAGGATCTCTAGGGCTGTGTGTAACTACTCACACGTGTGTGGTGTATTTTTACCTGCAATCACAAATCACACAACCCTTTCAAAAGGCCTCTGGAGACTGCCCGGAGAACATCTCACCTGCTGAAGTGGGGAGAATGAATTTGCAGTAAAACCAATTTACTGGACCTTTTACTGTTGAGCACCAATAAAAATATGATACATTAGTGCCACTGATGTGACACTTGATGGTGCAACACTCAGAGAAGTCAAAGCAAACCAAGTCTTTGTTCACCTGCTAAACTCTAACACACTCTAGCACATGAGGCAGTCCACCTACAGAATGCCTGTACTCATAAGCCAAGTACCCAAACAGTGCAGCCAATTGATGTCCACGGAATTCCCCGCCTCAAACTGAACCTGTGGCAGCAATGAACAGTAATTTCCATCATTTAAATCCTGCACAGGCACTGCTCCACTCATGAGGAGGAAAATCAATGCTTCAATCCCTGCCCTAAATGCAGCAACTCGGGCTCACAGCCAAAGCATTCCTGCAGCACGGATGGAACAACGGGACAGTCGGGATTTCTGGGCTACTGGCAGAGGTGTCACAGGGAAAACACCAACAGATAATCCCAGAGTTCAAAACATTCACTGGGTTGCAGTCTCAGACTAACAACTTGATACTTTTATACTAAACCCCTCAAATTCTCTCACAGATCCATTCCAGTGTCAAGGCAGAAGCTCCAGTTGTTAGAACTGTAAAAGCTCTGAGAAGTTTTAGGTAATGGAGAAAGTTCATGTCCCAGTCACTGTAACTCTCTGAGACATGCTGCTTTTAGGTACATTCATGCCCTGAATAAGGAAGTTGTTGTTTCTCCTTTGAGAAAAAATTTTGAGAGTTTTTGAAAACTCTTTCTTGAAAAATACTTTCTTCCATCAGCTGTGGGACAATCTCCCCTTGGGCAAAATCAAAGTTCTTTGGCCTTTGGACAGTGCACTGGTCCCTTATTTTGTATGATGGGACTGGACTACACACAATATCCAATGCTGGTTTTTAAATGACACTGGTAAAATTTAAACTACACCACTGCATTTTAATAACTCTGGTTGGTGATGTTTTAAAAAGCAAAAGTAATTTGGCCAGAATGCAGCACGAATTGATACAATCCTTTGGCTCATCACTGGACAGCCAAATTTTATTCTCTGTCCATGTACACAAATGTTACTGAACTGCCTGAACAGCTGAGCACAGCAAAGGAGCACCTCCATGGCTGCAGTCAGGTGTTCAGTGAAACATCTTCCACAAGATGGAAATCAAGCAGAAGGAAGTCCTGAGAAGGAGCAGTGCTTGTATTTACAGTTTTCCTGCTTAACTTTCTGACCCACAGTCTTGGCATGCCATTTAGAATTGATCAGACAGACACTGCTGTCCTACAGAAACTTCCTGTTTCAGCATTTGTTTTCCTCACTAAACAAAATGAACACTCAGAATATCCAGCTTTTTATACATGAAAAATCCAAGGAAACACAGTTCAAAGACCTCAAAGTTAAAAAGCATTCACCATTAGGAACATGTTTATTTGGACAGAAGACACACAGTCTGATTTGTAATACACTTGTTCTCAACTAAATGCTTAGATCTTTTGAAAGAGTATTTCTTTCTGTACCACTGTTCCAGAACGGTACTTTTCGTGTCAAGTTCCTATTTGGTTTCAATTGCCATTTCAAACAAACAAACCAATAATCTGCACACAGCAAACACAGCCCAGTGGTGCAAATGCTGCAGTCCTGCCTCAGGGGTCTGCATGTCCCAGGGCCCTGGAGTTCCCTGTTGTATGGTGGCCCTTCAGGAGGTGAATGCCAGGGCCCAGAATGCCACCACAGTGGCAGTGGGATCAGAGCTCCACAGTTCCTCCTGCTGCTCCTCTCCCTGAGCTCCCCCTGATGCAGGATGGGCACACACACAGGGGTGTCCCCAAAGCCACACAGAGATCCAGGAGGGTCTCCACGGGTCCAGCCCAGGGCTCATATGGTCCCAGGTGGCTCTGTGATACCCTGGAATGAGCCTGCTCCCTGCTTTTGTGTGACACTGGACTTCTGACCTTAAACTGCCTAATGCCCGACTTTTCAGTACCAGTATTTCAGATCCAGGGCCTACCCAACCCGTGGCACTGACCTGTTAGGGTGAGTGATTGTAACCACCTTTCAAATTACTGTGTTACTTGTTGGTTGTTCATTATAAATAATACCATTTATCTCTTTCCTAAAGCTCATGCTGGCTTGTTATTCCTCATCCAACAGGTGAATTCTCTGCTTTGCTTGTCAGTGCCATTTCCCATACTGAGACATTGCTTTCCCACTGTTTTTTTGCCCATTGTATTTTTAATTTAAGACAGAAGTAACATATTTAAGATAGCAACATATTTCATGATGTTTAAAGAACTATTTGCATACTCTACCTCATCAAATTCTTCTGTCATTTTCCTTATGATTTCTGCATTTTGCATGTTCCTGAACATCTCAATTCTTACTGTACCTGTAACGTAGTGAAAGAAAACCAGAAATTAACACAACCCCTTTTTGGAATGTCAAAGTGTCAACGCCTTCCTGCTGCTAAAGGAACAGCTCAACAATACACACAAGAGTATGGACTGCAACAATAACAGGGATGCTTTGAACAAGGCTGTCTCTTGAAGAAATGGGTAAAAAGAAACCATTTGTAACGTGAGAAATCATTTGTAATGTGCTTTCAAGCCAGGAGTTAGTGGCATTTCCATCCTTTCCTCTTTGCAGCCAGCCAGTGCAATGCAGTGACAGCACCAGGGCCTCCTGTCCTGGCTGCAGTCACCAAGCGGTTTCATTTTGTGTGCAAAATAAAAGGAAGGCCATGTTCCAGTTCCAGCTGTGCCTTCTGTGTGCCCAGCCCCTGGATCCCAGATCCCAGGCTCTCCCTGCACACAGGCAGTGGGTGTCACTGCCCAGCTGAGCCCCACCACAGCTCATGGACTGAGCAAGTTCTGCACATCCCAGGGCTCCCAGGCCCAACAGCAGCACCTGTGTCTGAGTCCCTCCTCCCTCTGGATGCTGCATTTCCCCCCCCCCCAGGTACTCCAACAGCCAAGCTGATGGGATTAACTCTTCATTGGGAATCCAACCAAGCTTCCAAAATTGATTATGTAGCAACACAATGGTCATCAATGGCAATTCGTGTGAGATGATCCAAATTCAATCAGTACAAACAAAGTATTTTGACTCCTGGAGCTAGAGACTATCTAAATACCCAAGGCAACACAGAGACATCTTCTTTGCTGCTGCATGATCTTCTCTTCATCCCTTCACAATCTGCTTTTGTTAATGCAGGAAATGCAGAAAAATTAAGCGAACTGCAGAGCTACAAAATCCATCCCAACATCATTAACATCACAAAAGAGTAAGTCCCACAGCTTTTGCAGAAAGTTCAATTGGATTAATGATCCACTGCCTGGCTTCAAAAATTCAAACCCTAATAGAAGCAGCTTAACAGCAAGCAGTATTATCCCCGTACAAAGGAGAAATAAGGATAGTTTAAACATACTGAATATTATGTGAATCTTTTAATTCTGGTATTTCAGTCCTTGAAAAAGAAGCATTAGAAACATGCACATTGCAAAACACGCCAGCATAGTCAGAGCACACCAAGCCTCTAGATGTTACTGGGAGATTGGTTTACAATGCAAATTGAAAAGTGATTTCTTGAATTGGTTTTGCTTCTTCATGAAATAATATTTAATGGTTATCTATTTCACACTGGGTAACACTGTCAACCTCAGTTCTGACAATGACAAATTTGTGCTTGGTATTTCCATATTATTAATAAACATTTAGTAATGCAATGTATCAGTATAAAACCAGGAGCCCAAGAGAATACCATCACGTGACCCTTAAAGGTGTTTTATCAGCTCAGAAATCACCTGTACATGCAGACAGATTGTAATATTTCCCCCACCACCGAGAGTTTTGTTTTGATCAAGTGCAGCAGTTTCCCAGTGTCTTGCTACTGACACAGACAGCTGTTCTTAGAACCCCCTCTCAGGTGCAGGAACCCCCTTTCTGTCCCTGCCTGCTTCATCTGCTGCTCTTCTCATCGGCAACACACCCCTCAGTCAGTCAGTGACCTCCTGACCTCTGCTATTTTACTGCTTCAGAGCCCTGATCCCAGTTTTATTCTTATCTGTTTATGACTTTTCTCAGTAACCTGAAACACTTCAGTTCATGTGGGATCACGGCCAGGCTCCTCCCCTTGCGTGCCCAGAACTGGCACAGCATCATCTCCGTACTGGGCACCGAGGGTTTCCCTGGTCACCTGCAGTGTCACAGGTGAGGCTGGGGGATCCCACACCCCCCCAGACAAACACTGGCTCAGCTCTTTGGGAGCGGGATGAAACCACTCCTGCCGCCTCCCAGGGATGCCGGGGTGCACAAGAGCTCAGCTCTGCCAGGGATGAACAGCACTTCCCAGTCACTGTCAGGTCTCCTTCTTTCCTCCACCTTCTGTGGCAAAGTTTACAGGAGGCAGACTGGGAGTTTCTACTCATCTGGCAGTGGGCACCTGAAGCCTTTTCCTCCCACCACTCTCCCCCCCAGCCAAAACAGCCCCAGTGGCTTTGCTGGCACACTGCAGAGGAAGCACTCTATAAACATGCTGGGAAAGCTCTGCCCACAGCACATTTCTTGGTGTCATCACCACATTCCCACCCTGCAGTGGGCAACAACAGAGTTCCTATCAGTGAAAAGCAAAACTCTCCCATTTTAAAGTGAATCCTTACAACAGAACAGATTTTCTGTAGAACACAATCAAAGGAGTGGAATGCATCCCTACAGTCCCTGTCTTACTCATGTTGCTGCCAGTTTTCTATCCTGTTCTGAGTTTTACCTCTGTCATGAAGCTCTCACTCTGTTTTTAGTGAGGAGGATCTGAATTGTCTTAGTTCACTAGAAGTTAAGGAGCCTATTCTACTTCAGGACTAAGTTCTCAGTTCAAACCTATTCACACACATTGTGTTTTAAGAAGTCTTCTCGTGGACATGTAAGTCCATATCCTTAATTACCAAATTCCACTTTAACTTTCAGCTAAGGCAGATACCCATTTAATTTGTCAATAATTAATCATACAACCCAACCCAGTCTGTAAAAGTGCAGAGAAAAATCCCATACAGAGGACACAACTTTATTTGAAAGAGAGAAGAGAAAGACTAAAAGGGCCTATACAAAAATGGATGAAAAAGCCCTAAACTGCAGACAAAACAAGATATATTGTTTCCAGGAGATATAACACACCATGTATTCAGTGGCTTCCAAACATGGGTTTACAGTGAGAAGAATAACCAGTTACAGCAGTAAGCCCTGCAGAAGAGAAGAAACAACATACCTCCAAGAGCTTTGTAGGGTGTGTAAGCTCGAGCTTGAGCAACAACCAGCCTTTCATCCTGGGAGTTACAGAGGGAACCCTCTGGATGGAGGTCATCCCAAGAGCACCTGTCCTCCCCCAGAACAGGAGGTCCCAACCCCTGCTGGCCCCAGGGGACACTCCCTCACCAAATGCTGCACTCCAGTGCTCTCCTGCAGGAATGGGAAGGGGAGATGACAGAGCCAGGCCACTGCACAAGTGGGACTCCAGCTACAGCAGTGCCCAGTCATTTACACACTGCTAAATGACACCCAGTGCCTCAGTGGGCCATGGGCTCCTGAGAGCTAACCCCCTGCTGGCACTAAGCTCTACCCTCTGCAGCACACTAACTGCACCACAGTCAGCCTGCAGCCCTGCCCCTTTAGTCACGGGAGCTACACAGTAATTTCATCCCTCCTCTTCGAGACCACCTGCCCAGACTGAGTAAGCTGCAAGAAAAGCAGTGGGGAAACTGCAGCTCAGGACTGAAGGCAATGGATATAAAATAAGCCCACAGCCTCGTGCCAAAGGAGGATTAATAGTAGGATCTTATATTCCTGTGACTGGTTAGTATCTCTCAACCACACAAATTGGAAAAACAGCAGAAAGATTTATAAAGGCATGGAGATGAAGACACCAGAAGATTTGCCCTGGAAAGGATCACATGAAAAAGGCAATGTGCTCTTTTGCATCAGCTCCAAGTTGCTAGTGGGGATCAGAGCACTGGGAATTAATCTGGGCTGCTGGAACTGCCAAGAGAGGCCAAGTTTAATAAAAATCTTGCAAGGATGGATGGTGATTACAGAACTGCTGGATGGGCAGTATTTCTCTCCCTTGGTATCATTCAGTGTGCATCTCTCATACCTTTCTGCCCACTTGGAATTCTGATCATAAGAAAGAATCCATTTCTCTAATGCCCATCAGAGCAGTTTTGGAAATGGCAGGGGCAAATCTCCACATGAAAGACAAACAAAGACTGAAGTCAAAGCACCTGCAGCACGTTATTTCTCACTGCTCAGCCTGGACCATGGAACCCTTCTGTAGCACTTGTGTTCCCAGAACAGAGCTGCCTGAAGCTCCCCACAAATTACTCAGGGCAGTACAGAGGTTTGTTTTCTGTGCCTTGCTCATGCTCAGTGAACACTGCAGTAGCTCTTCCCTCATTGGAATCAACAGGCATTAATCATTAGTCCAAATGGAAGCACTATTGGCACAATCAAAGCACATCCAAGGAGATGCTGAGACTCCTAAATCCCACCAGGGCTCCCCACTGCCTATGGATTTCCATGCTGGAAACCTGAAAGTCTTTACTGGACCCAGAAGTCAGGACTCCAGAAAGAAGCCAACCTAAACATTTTGTTGAACTTCAGCACACACAGGAATAGAAGAGGTTTTGTTGGTGTATTCCCCAAGTCTTCCTGCAGCAGGGACTCCACTCTGCCCAAGTCCTGCTGCAAGTGAAGCAACATTCAACAGCCAGGGATTCCTCAGAGACACAGACCCAACTCATCCTCAGAGCAGCTTTCAACAGTGAACTCTTACTGAACAGATCAACAACAACCCCAGTGGGAAAATGAATACAGTCCTGTGCAATTACAGCCTTATCAAACAAGAATCACACACAAATGTTAAACAGCATTCTAATGGTTCACCTAAGTCTCCTCTCCTACAACAAAACCAAAACAGGTATCTGTCAGTTCCCAAAATAGGTTTGAATGTGTTCTCTGAAATCTGTTTGCAATGTTAAGGCCTCACACACAATTCACCCAGGGAAGGTGCCCTCTCCTGCTGCAGCCCAATTCTCTAACTGACCTGCGGCTTACTCATTTACCTACCAGAAGAGAATTTTGTTACCCTGAACAGTTTCTACATATTTGGTACACTGCTGTGGTTTTGTCCATCGTGTTTCTGCAATTCCTGAATCTTTACCTTTAATCATTTGATTTTTCACATTCCATGATGGTTTTCAGACTGTTGCACAGCCCATGGCCGAAACAAGTCGTTCTCTTGCTGTAATTCCCATTCCTCCTTTGCCTTAGGTTATTTTACACTTGAGTCTAGAATAGAATTTTTGGAAGAGGAAACTCTTATTTTTTTCCTTGGTTGTGTTTCCCACACAGAACTTACATATGTATTTTTCAGCACAGTCTCTTCCTCTTTTGAAGACCGTTCTCACTGTTTTGCCCTTCATTTGGCTCTCACAGAACCAGGAATATTATTATTCTAATGCCTGGGCTCATTTAAATTGCCATCCCAATGATGAGAATTACCTCTGGAGGAGAGTGTTTTCCATCTGAGTTTTTCACCTTCTGTATCAAAACCGTGTCACCACCAGTTATAAAAATTCACTGGAAACCCTTAACTTGCTCTCCTCTACTCCTTGATGACACCTCCCTGGTTTAACTCCATCTCCCAGCCCACTGCACCTCACGCACCTCAGTAGAGGGAGGGAGAGCAGCAGAGCAGCCTCTGTCTGGTCTTCCTGCCTTGCAGGCTCACAGTACATGTCACAGATCACAGGACCTGTGCACAGCAGGAGCTCCAGCTGCCCTCCCTCCTGCAACTGCCTGGACACGTTCAAGAAGGCTACTCTGGATTTCAGAACAAAGGAAAATGTTACACAGGACAAGGATTCAGTGGCAAGTTCCTTTTCCAGAATTTTCAGATCCTGATTTTGCCAAAAATCCTTCCCAGCAACCTGCTGGAATTGAAGACTAGGAAAGTCACTACAGAGAACTCCATTAGGGTCACCACGTTTATTATGGTCACGTGTCATGAAAGCTGAGAAAATCTGAAAGGATATGTTGACTCTGGAATTAGGAAACTTCGGTTGTGGGAGTCCTCCCACCATCCTGAAGGGCCCTTTGGTGCTCTCACTGCCTGACTGTCACCTCCAGCCCCACTCTGGGATCATCCCATGGCCACAGTGACATGTTCATACCACGTACACTGTCACGACTGAGGTACAAACAGGCACATTCCCAGGGAACGTTCCTAAAGCATTTGGAATTCTACCTCCTTCATTACACAAGGCCCAGAAATCAATTACTGCACTGGTTTATGTAACTTATACATAAGGAAGGAAACACTTCCTTATTGTCATTCAAGAAACCAGCTGAACTGTTTCTGCTGGCCTTCCACACCAAATTCAGGCTAAAGGGAAACATCTTGCCCAGTGTGGAAACCTCAATATAATCTCTTAAAGTTTACAAAAAACTTTAGTTTTAGGGATCAGGCCCAGGCAGGGTTTATGAAAGGCAGGTCCTGATCTCCTCCTGTGACAGGGTGACCTGCTCAGTGGCTGAGGGACAGGCTGTGGATGTGTCCACCTGGCCTGGGGTGAAGCCTTGGAGCATTTCCCACAGCTTCTCCTGGAGACACTGGCTGCTCACGGCTTGGCTGGGGCACCACTCCTGGGCAAGCACTGCCTGCTGGATGGGCCCAGGGCACACTGGGGAAGGGGGCTGGGCCTGCTCAAGGTTGATGCCATTTCTGGTAAGTCATGCTTCACAAACCCCCCGCAGTTCCCCGAGCCACCACTAAGCAGATAAAAGTCATACAGTTATGAACACATGGGCATGTTCAAAATCCTATAATCATCTCCCTCATATTTTCTTTCTTAAAGGAGTTGATACGTAGTAAGCACAGGCAAGAAAGTTTTCATATTAAAAGGCAACAAAGATAGCAAAAATGATCAGTTTTCAGAACAGAATGAACCCATCAATAGATCTTTCTATGTAAAAGTGCTGATAAAATAGGTTACATAGCAGATATAAATGCTTTGAAAGACAGGATAACAGTGCAGCAGACAGTTTGCTGGTGACAGAATTCTTCAGAATAGCCAGAATGACAGCTGAAAGCCAACAATGCCGAAGGATTTCAGAGCCATGAAACCCATAAAATAGCAAATAAAGCTCTTCAGGAAGAAATCATGCTGATTCCACAGACTGCTAGTGGAAAAAGAAGGAGGCGCCATAATCTAGTGCATCGGAAATGGTACACTCCATGTGCTCAGGTTTTAAAAGTTTGATCAAGGAAACTTCCTTGCTCTGGGTTTCAGGCAGGTGATGCTGTTTTGCTATGGCTCTACAGCACACGCCTTTGAGAAGTGGGAACTGCTTTGCATCCCCATCTTCATGTCACTGACTGAGTACCAACAAGCCAAATAATTAATAATCAAAGACACTAAACTTGCAATATAGTATTTGTACTAAATTATTTCACAAAATTGATCATCTCAGGCTTTGATGGCTTGAAATAGCAATTCTCACATGGCACCCCCATTTTTTGTCAGACCTGAACATCAGTAAATGACATGAACATGAGGGAAAAGCTCAGGATCCTTTGCTGTCCCAAAGGCAGCAGTTTGTTCCTGGGAATGTCTTTTGTACCTGGAAGCATCCAGAATCCTCACCATCCCAAAGACACACCCAAGTGGGATGGTTACAATTACATTCAATGCCCAAGCCAAGGTGCAGTGCAAGTTTGAGAGAGATTTTTTTCTTTCTAATGCCTACAAATTTGTCCTCTATTTCTAATTCTTAACTGGGCCTCTCAGAGCACTGCCGAGCACAGAGGTTTTATTTTCAGGTTATTCCCAATAATAGTGAGTAACTCCAGCTGGTCAGTGCCTGTGTGGGAGCAGCCTTTGGATGCCTGCTCTCGGAAGTGACTCAAATCCAGCAATATGAACTGAGGGGGTCTGGAGGTTGAGCTCAAAGTTAAATGTAAGATACAACAATGTAAATACCTGGACTAAGTCCACTTAGGTGTATGTACCCTGAGTGCTTTTATCAAAGGCTGCTTTCACCTCTGCACTCCCCCATCAGCTGCCCTGGGAACACACCCCCCGCTCAGCTTCTCTCAGAGACAAGAGGGGCTCAGAGTGGGCCTGAGCTCTCCCCCATCTCAGGGGGATCCTTCTGTGTGAGCAAACACCTGACTTGAGGGGGCAAAGACAGCAGAGCCAGACACTTCCCAGGGGTGACCAGTGACAGCAGAGGAGCCAGACAATCCAAACATGAGCACACTGATGCTGTGTAAGCAGTCCTGCAGCCCAGGGTGCAGTGACAATCCCACTGCCATGGTTGACAAGAGGCCCCAGGCACCGTCCCTGTGCCCAGCCCCAGTCCTGGGCTGGGGGGGAGATCCCAACGTGCCACCAGCACCTGCTGTGGGAACTGGGGCTTGGCACCAGGTCTCTTTGGTTATAGCACAACTTCAGGGCTGGGATAATGTAGTAACAAAGGCCTTGAAAATATGCAAGCTGTTGGATCAACTCATTTCAGCTCTGAGCAAATGCCTTGTACCACTACTGTACTTGGTACAATATTTCTCAGCAATTACAATAAGCCTCAAAGTGTTTTTTAAAATACTGAGTACTTCTCAGAGGAAAAGTAATGGATTTCTGTTCCACCACACTAGAAGAGGCTCCATGTACTGCAGATCTTTATTATGCATTCTTCTGAATAGCCAAACCCCACAACCTTGGTGTCATTAGCACCAAGCTCTGACCAACTGAGCTCCTGTCGGGGGAGGGATCAGGACTAAAGGGATGTCTGCATTTGCAGCATCTCTCCCATGCCCAACCCTATCAGGAGTGGCACCCCAGGCTGCCCACTGAGCTCCAGGTATCCCAGAGCCAATCCTTACCTTTCAGTGTTCACCTCATCCCTCAGAGAGCCCCCAGGCCAAGTGAGACTGGAGATACAGAAACTGCTTTGAAACATCTTACATCTAAAACATTTGATTTCCTCCATTAAATGAGAGTCACCATCTACCTGAAATATTTCTATGATTTTTTTCTTAACTTGAAAGAAGGAAATGAGACTTGCCTGCATTTCTGTCTGTAACTATGCTGCTTAATAAAGTCTGAATTATCTGTTTAACCAAACCTGACTGATCTCAGATGTAAAGTGTCCCAACAAATTTTACCAAAGCAGGTCAGTGAACAGAAGCCAAAGGGGTCACTGGGGCACAGTGTGAACCACGACCTCAATCTCTGTTAATCTCTCTCAGTCCCTGACTGAGCTGGAGACACACAGGGACACTCACACTGTGAGTGCTGCTGCTTCTTCAGCAAAAGCCTCAGCTGCAGCACAACCACCTCCTTCCTCCCCAGCACTGTGTCTGGACAGCTTTTCCAGTTTTCAAAAAGTCACGAGGTTCTTCCAAACCTGTTTTAAGTTGCACGGCCTTCAGAACTTCATCTCTCTTAAAGATTATCTGACTCTTCACAAATATGTTCAACTGCTTTTGTGTCATTCAGTAAAACTGACCAACACAGATCCACTAGAAACTCCTATTCATTAGTTCTGCTTCTCATGAAATCACTTATTTAGAGTATATTAAAGACTAAGAATTTACTGCCAATGGTCTGTGAAAAGACAATGCAAAAATGAGCTGAGCTGGCTCAAAGCAAAGCCTTATCATTCCCTCTCTTTATTTAAAAAGCTGTAAGATCAGAGGAGACCTCCTTTTTCACGTAATTATTTTTCCTGCTTTGCCAGGAAAAAAAAAAAATCTATTTTCCCTCAGCTGTTCGTTCATTCCAATATCCCTTTCTGCTTTTTGACTGTCTGAACACGTGTGGAGCTTTTTTTTTTTAGGGAAGTACAAAGAATTTAAGAAATCCCATGCAAAAAAAACCCCTAATCTTCATGCTGAGAAATTCAAGCAGAAACTAGGAGGTGCCAAACTTGAGATGCTGTGTGCAGCCTTGATGGAGTGTCTTTGTCGACCCTGAGGAGTCCCCAAAGCTCCATGTCCATGCACTATTCTGTGGCTCCACCAGCTCCAGGGAACAGCAGGACTGGGGAGGGGTCTCTGCCATGTATGCAAGTCCTGCTGCAGCCAGGGAACCAGGGAGGGCAGTGCAGGAAGGGGTGGTCTCCCAGGAGGATTGATCAGCATGCTCCCCTCTGCTATTTGCTGGCACCTCTGAGCCCCTGGAAGAGAAATGGGACAATGAAACCACCTCAAAGCCGGTCCATAAGGGCACCTCCTCCATTTCCCAGGCGCCTTCCCTGCAGTCCCCTGGCTGGATGGCCAGAAGTGCAGCACACAAAGGACTGTAAGTCCATGTGCCCTGACTGGGACAACGTGCTGGGAGGTGTAAAACCCCGGAGTTCAGGAAGGGGGCAAGGCCTCACTCAGCCCTGCCTCACTGCACAGGGGAAGGGACGGGGCTCATCCCCAGCCCTGCTTTGTCCTCACTGCGAATGTGCATCTATCACACAAATGAACAACTTCCCACTCCATGAACTGAAGAAACCCAGGTGCTCTGAGCTCAGTCATCAACCAGTGTGAGGAGAAGGAGTAGGAAATCACTAACAGCAATGGTTTGAAGTGTCACGTTATCTGAGAAACCTCCCCACGGGGAGTGGCACAGATACAGTATCTGCTGCTTTTGATATCAATGACTGGGCCTGGATTAGCTATTCCAGAGCAAAGACAGGACCTTTACTTGCAAGGGATTTATAAAGAGAAGAAACCCTACAGGGGAAAAAAAAAGGCTGTGAGGAAAACTTTTCTTTTTTTCATTTTTGAATGGAACTTGGCTAGGACGGAAAAATGAGAGGGAGCATCAGATCAAAAGTGAACTTAAAACAACATGAAGAATATTTGCTCAACATGTTTTGGCATGGGTAAGAGAACAAGAGAGCACATATCAGAGTCAAAATGAGCAGAAGTCTGGATATGCTGCTAAAAATACAATGCAAGAGGGAACTCTCACCTCAGAACTGAGAAGATAAACTGCTGGAACACACACAGATCACAGCAAGTGCTGGCAAGACAAACAGAAGTGGAAATATGGGAAAAGGAGTAGAAAACTGAGAAAGCTCAACATGCAACTTGTTCCTCAAGAGCATATGTCTAAGATTCACTAGGGAGTCTCTGAGAGCAAAACATAAAACAGATACACCTGTATAAACTGAATAATACTAGAACCTTACAACTTTACATAAGTAATAAAGCAGCAAGTCCTGAAAAGAGTGCTGAAAGACAAACAGGAATAAAAAGCAGCTGGAATATAAGAGGGAATGAAGAGTCTGAGTGCATTAATTAACACTAAGATAGTGGAATCAAGGGGGAAAATTAATCAGGTGCTGCTAAGGAGAAAGGAAAGAAGATAAACACAGAGGAACATTGCAAGTAAGGCATGTTGAATCAGGCAAACACTTAAATCCTTATTTACAATCCTCTCCGATTGTTTTAGATCCTCCACCTTAAAAGTTTTACGATCAGAAATAGCTGAACTCATGTATTTTGCTCAAGTTACAAGTGGCTGTGCAAACACACCATGTATTACCATGGCACTAACACCATTTGTTGTTGATACCCAAGTGCAAGAGCCAGGACAAAGCAGTCACCTCACAGGACCACAGGATCACAGAATGTCAGGACAGTTGAGCTGGGAGGGGCCTTAAAGCTCCTGTCATTGCACCCCCTGCCACAGGCAGGGACACCTTCCATCATCAGCTTAACCAGAGCCCCACAGCTCCTCTGGCTGGGTCTTACAGCTTGGTGGAAATCTCTTTAAAGTGGAAAAATATAGAGCAATACTTATAAAAGACTTGAATAGAACCTACAGCTAATGTTCTGGTTTGTAAAAAGCACTTAGTTTTCTCAATGTTTTGTAAAAAACAAGAGTATTTTTCCCCAGCTTTCAGCACTTTTAGCAAACTTTCCCTTTAAGGTTTCTCAGTGCTCCCTCTCCCCCACTATCAGTCCACTGCAAGCCCCAGCATCAGGGTGTCTGTATTGTAACAGGCTCATATTTTAACCCTAGTGCTGAATTTTCTGTACAGTACCCATGTTTTTGGGCATAACTGCATTCTCAGCTGTAACTCCCTGTCAACACAGACTGTTTCCAGTAACCCTATCACAGAACAGGTTGAAGTGGGATATTGGGAAGGAATCCTTCCCTGTGAGGGTGGGGAGGCCCTGGCACAGGTTGCCCAGAGAAGCTGTGGCTGCCTCATCCCTGAAGTGTCCAAGGCCAGGTTGGATGGAGCTTGGAGCAACCTGGCTTAGTGGTCCATGGCACGGGGTAGCACTGGATGAGCTTTAAGGTCTCTTCAACCCAAAGCATGCCCTGATCCCATGACCTTTAGTCCTTTTTTGCTGCTGTTACAGGTTGACAGGAGCTAAAAAGCAAGGCAGAGGGAAGAGAGGGCTGTCCATTTTCACACTCCCTGCCACCTCATGTTGTTTCCATGAGATCAAACTCTCAGAATACATGAGGGTTAATGCATTTTTCACCACAGTGTGATGGCTCTCCCTGTTTCCAGGCAGAAGGAACTGCCAGCTTTGCTCAGCACAGGCAGCAGAGGGGAGCAGTCCTGGGGGTGAGGAGTGCAGTGCTCCCCTTTCCCAAGAGCTGCCCGGTGTCTGCTCTGCCTTCTGAGCCCCAGCAGGCATGAGCCACATCAATTCTGTGTGTACTTCCCTGAAAGCAGACTGGGGGATATCCATCTGTGCACTTAAATCTGGATCTACACCTAAGCCTTGCACTTCAACTTACCTCACACCTTCACAGCTTGGTGTTAAACCTGGTCCACTGCATCCTTGTTGATTTTATAACCTCCCATAACTGGAGCAAAGCCAGTGCAAGTAAACTCAACTATTAATGCTGTATACTGAATAAATACAACTATCAACCATGTGTACTAGAGTAATATTCATTACACTAAATTGTACTCTATTAATATTACTTGACTACACAGTTGAGATCAATTCACTTACTTTAAACATCTTAAAATTTTTCCTTCACTCCCCAACCTCTGATTATTTTTTTCTTTCTAAAACATAATAAACTTGAATTTTATATCCCAATCAAGGAGGAAAAAGAAATCATTATGGAATTATATACATAATATACAATGTAGCACAACAGGGAAATCCCAGAGCAATATCAGAGCAATAAAGTGATATCCCAAGGTGACCTGACAATTTGCAGCCACAGCACCTGGCTCAGGACCAAGCAGTTCATAGCCAGCAGATATGACTGCTCTGATAACACCCTGCAGTGGCTGAACCAGCACTGTCCTTATCAGCAAAGTGTTTACTCAAGTATCTCAGCGCTGGGAGCTCAGAAACCTGGGGCAGAAGGGGTTGCAGACCCAAGAGAGCAGGTAAGAAAAGAGGGCACAAGGCTCAGCTCAGAAACATCAGAGCTTCACTCTCTGATCTAAACTGATGCATTTTTAATAGAAAGAAATAACTGGAACGAAATGGAAAAGAGTGGTGAGAAGAGGGTTATGAGAAGGCTCTACAAAATTCCATGTAGGACAGAGAGAGTGGAGATGCAACTGTTTGTTATGTCTCAAAAACATGCCAAGGAAGTCGCCAGTGAACTATCAGAGAGCTCAGTAGTGATTTTTCCCACACAGCACACAGCTGAAGTACAACACTGCTGTTCCATGCTGCCACGGAAACCAGGGGTAAAGGGGTTGAGCTGCAGGTATCACACAAATCTGAGAGGGAGAACATCCTTCGCTGCTGTTACACAGAACGGTTGGCGAGTGCTCGTCATGGGCCTGGGCTGGAACCTTCCCTGTTTGCCACTCTCCTGGAAGGGCTGCAAGTGGAGCACAACAAGGACACACACAGTGTTCCAGAATCTTTACAGCTCAAGGGGACTCCCCCTCGCCCCAAACAGTAGAAACAGAAGTATGTGTTTGACAGAAGTATACAGAACTCCAACTGTAAACACCATAAATTAAGCCATAAGCCATGCATTTAGTTATAAACTGTCAAAATATATGACATGAGAGAGAATGAGCTGTGTTCTGCATACCACAGCAGTAAGTCACATTTCTGCATTACCACAAATCTTTGCCATTCTGGGCCCAGCCCCACAAGACTGGAGTCTCCAGAGGGAAAAAAAATTACATTATCACAGATCTTGAGAACAAAAAGCAAACTAACTCAGCCTGGGTTTCTGCACCATTATCATTAAGATTAAACCCTCTGTAACTCAGATAACTCATGGCAGTTTGAATATCTTTCCTTAGTTAATCAGGACTTAAAATTCCTCCCAGAGGAGGTCCCAGGGATGCTCCACGGCTGGAGCCCCCCTGCTCTGGAGTCAGGCTGGGAGAGCTGGGGGGGTTCACCTGGAAAACAGAAGGCTCCAGGGAAACCTGAGAATCCCTTCCAGGGCCTAAAGGGGCTTCAGGAGAGCTGGAGAGGGACTGGGGACAAGGGATGGAGGGACAGGACACAGGG
>JAYRBT010000010.1:19496126-19530777 GCA_036023395.1 Myiotriccus ornatus | reverse complement strand
CCAGCCCTGGAAGTGTCCAAGGCCAGGTTGGACGGGGCTTGGAGCAACCTGGGCTAGTGGAAGGTGTCCCTGCCCACAGACTGGATGGGCTTTAAGGTCCCTTCCAACCCACACCAATCTGTGATTCTGTGAACTGCAAAAATCATTTAACACTTTTGTTTTGTTAAACCACAGTTTTGGAAAAAACCCCTCACTGCAGGTCAGAGGTAACTTGTCTTCAAGGGCTCTAGAGGAAGAATTTCAGTGATTTCCACTGTGTTCCCCATGGGGAACAAGAAGTGAGAATCTACAACTGGCTCTCTATTAAAGACACATAAGACACAAAATTCTTGTTACAAGACCCAGAGTTAAGAGTACAAAGGTCACTTGGCACCTTGACAGGCCCAGAACCTGTTGTCATTCCCATTCACCATGGGAAACACAGACGCTCTAGTTTGAGAGTCTCTACTTCTTTTGGTGCAAAACTTCGAAAAAAAAAAAGGGGAGTCTTCCTAAATCCAGCTCTAATTACAAGAAATCACTTCTGTTTTTATGGAGACCTGTGCAAATGGACAGGTCTCACTTGGTGTGTTACATTTTCTGTTTTCCATCACAAAAAAACTAGCAACATAAAAGGCAGGCTGTGAGAACACAGGAATAACAGCAATTCTTTGTTCACCTCAAAGGATGCTTTTCTGTAGAAACGCATCTGTCTCTCCTTCCTCAGTGAAAAAAAAAAGTCACTTTGGTTAATTAAAGTGACTTCAAGAATATAAGATGAAAATCAAAACAGGGGCCAAAAATGCTTTGAACCAACAGAGCAGAAAATTGCCATTATTTATGCCACCACAAACTGAAATTCCACTACCTCTATATCTATGCAGTTAAATACTTCTCCGGTAAGTTTTCACTCTAATAAGTTGCTAAAAGTATTTCTAGGCCCTGCTTCCTACATGAACAAGGAAGGAAGAAGGCAGTGCTGGAATGTGAGCAGCATATGCCTGAGAGTCCACTTTTTCCAAATTCAGATGTACCTTCTTTGAAACCCAAGCTTGTCTTTGTTTCCTAAACTCTGACAGCTACTGTTGAATGCTTGCAGATTAAGAGAATACTGGATTTGGTTTAACCACTTTCCTTGTGCCAGGGAATACGCCTTTTTCAATAGCACACAGACCTTTTTAATCATCCCCATCTCTTTCTCTTCAGAAGTAATTACTGCAGTGTACCAGCACTGCGCTTCATCAGATAAGTCTAGGGCTTCCTCAATGCAAAAGAGAGGGAATTGTAATTACAGTGTTTGCTGAGAGAAATGTCATTTTTGCAATTTAATTCCCACCCTTGGTCTGCAAAAAGTCTGACAATCTCCAGCAGAATTTGCACCTTTGGAAAGATCAGAGCCATGGGGACTCTGCCCATTTGTAATCCAGTCAGGAAGGGCTAAGATCTGGTGGTATTTGATTGCTTTTGGTAATTAGTTCCTGTCCTCACAGAGAGCACCATCCCTGTTAGCTAAAATAAACCCAGCAATGCATCCGACACACGGGGAGAAAACTCATGCACTGGCATCATCTTTCCCCAGCTCCTAGAACAATACTGCCAAAAGCAATCCAAGTAGGGTTTTCCTCATCTGCTCAGTGCAGAGGGTGTCCCTCCTGTAACAGGTTTGTGTGACACAGCAAGCCCACCAAAGTGGAGAGGAAGTGGCACAGCTCTGGCTGGTACGACAGACATTGCTTGGAACCGCAAACATCAAGAGGGGTTTATTCCTCTTCTCTCAGAAAGTTGTGGCATTAAAGCATCGTCAAACAGACACTCCCCAGCTGAACCCCTGCAGTCACATGAGCAGCTCTATTTCCCAGGTCGATTGTCTGTAATTAAATTAATACAGTGGAAAACAAGCAGTAGTATTTGAAAGCCTTGCACAATTTATCACCAACGAGCAGTGCCAAAAATAATTTTCCAGGCTCTGAGTTTACTTAGCAGTACACAGGAGCAGAACACAGACTTTGTCCCAGGCTTACAAGGAGTGCTTTCATTTCCAGCAGAGATTTGAACTTATTATGCAGAACTGGCACTGCAGAATTCATTTCAAAGGTAATTTGTCTTTCCTTGCATTATACATTTGCTCTAAAGTATTCTAGTATCACAAGTTCTGTCAATTAATTCAATACATTTATTTTAAGTTATTTGAAAGTTGATATTAATTCAAACTCATAAAGTAGTTAATAGCTGATTTTAAGCCAGCTTATTTTTGGTCTGCTGTCATGAGAAACATGACTAGTTCAATATATTCAGGTAGCAAGTCATAAAGAAAACCACATGTGGTTTAAATCACTGCTGCTGCTGTTACCAGCTCCCAGAGTGAACTCCTGCACTGAGGCAGAGTCAGCACAGCAGGTATTTCATTCAGGTTTTCAATCCCAGCCCAGTGTGCCCTTCATTCACACCTCCTGTACTGAAAGCAAGTTCCTGTGGTCTTTTCCCACTCACTTCTGAGAGCAGCAGGATCCATCTTTGGGAAAGAGATGCCATCAGTCCATGAGTGGCTATAAAACAGGATGCACTCCCTCAACACTTCTTTACACTTCCAGATCTGAGCAATCTTTTATTTTAATTTTTTCAAGGCTTCCCATCCCCAGAAGAGTTAGGAACATCCAAAGCTTAAAAGAATCAAAAAAAGTAATTTTGCAGCCACTTTTCCCACAGTCAAAGAATCTCTGAAAAGCTAAAGAACAGGAAAAAGAAATAGTGAGGAAGAAAGAGCCCATGAGATGTCAAAAAACAAATGCAAATGCCACCCAGCAGCAAACAGGAGGAAACAGTGAAAACCCTTTTGACTTGAAGCAACACGCACAATGAGCCCAAAGCTTTAGTTTCAAGAATGTCACAAATATTAATAATTTGTATTTCTTCCCAAAAACTTGATTTTGCTGTAACCACATTAATTGTCAAGTGTGTGACATGAACTTTTTAACCTTACTTACCTTCCTTTAGGGAACTGAGGAAACATTCAATGCATGCCTGGCAACCTTACACCTTCCACCCAAGCAAGTTCCTAATTTGCATCCTATTTTCAGTTTGAATTTTATAAGCTTTCATTTCAAGACAAACACATTGTAAAAATGACCTCAAGGCTCAGAAACAAGAAGTACAAAGTTCAGGTCTCGTTTATCTGCACCAAACATTAATATTAAAATGAAGTAATTTCCATCTTTCAGACTCACCTTCCCTTTTTGAATGTGGTTAGAGGCATGTTTTTAACTGCTTTGTATAGTTTTGGGGGTGTTTTTATTTCTGTATACCACACATACAGAATATCTGATAAATCCTTGACATTGCTATGACTTTAATCTTGTATGAGTAAATAGTAATTTTTCAAACTATATGTTAGTCCTTTACTGTGCAACTTCTTCCCTACACTCACACACTAGAAGAGGGATTTTGTTGAAGCTGTCAGAAAGCAGACATTACACCCTCAAGAACAATACTGCCTCCAATGAACAAATCCCATTGTTTTCTAATTTGTTCACAACGCAAAATATTTATGAAACCAACTTCTTAATAATAAATAAATGACTGAAGAGATAAAGCCTGTTAACACATGCCAAAGTCATCAACATTTCTCATTATTTGCAGTTCCTTGCAAAAGGCCCATACGCAGGAAATTATCAGTCTTCATTCCATGCTCAATAACATCCATCTGTCCAGAACAATTGTTCCATCGATCACAAAGCCCTCCACAAATAATTTTTTTAAACCATTACTTTATTTACAATGTTATACCCCCTATAAAAATATTATAATCAGAGTAAATAAGACTCTTTCCTGGCTAATTTGCTCTCTGGAATCCTGTCCAACAGCAAAGCAAACAGCTGCTTGTTCATTGCTTTTCCAGATCATACAACGGCCACTTTATGGTGTTTTTTCCTGGTTTTAGCCTTCAATATCCTCTGGCAGAGCAGAAATCTTTTAGCTTGCCCTTAATTACACACACAGAGCATTAATAAAAATCAAAATGAGCATGCATCCTGTATGCAAGTAAAGCCAAGTCAGAATTCCTGCACTTACTGACTCGGCTTGCACCACTCCACCAGGATTTTTCAGAGGACTTTACTAGAACAGGTGAGGAACAACCCACCGTTCCAGGCTGGAGCAGGCAGAGCGTGAGAAACCCCATGGGCTGACAGGAAACACTCCCTAAAGGTGTCCCGCTTTAGGCAGGGCAGAGCTCATCCCCAGATCCCTGCTGCTCACAGGGAGGAAAGCCAGCCCAAGCAACCCCAGCAAGCAGTGCTGACAGGGGGCAGTTTGACTGCTCATCAGCGACTCAGTCCACACACCAACCCACAGAGAAGATGTGGGGGGGGAAATACACCTCGAGAGACATGGTCTAAAGGAACCTCACCAGCTGCCTGCACCAGCTACTCCCAAGGACAGCTTCAGAGGGCCAAATCAAAGCCATGGAGAGCCCTCATGGCCAGGAAAGCCACAGCACTTGTGGAACTGAACAGGGAGGGGGTTCACCAGTTCTGTTCCATCAGCAAGCACTGTCAGAGCGCTGTGACAGAGGCAAGGCAGGCAGTGGCAGCACTGCTCAAACCAATTCTGAAAACCTCCTCAAGAATTCACAGCTTTCTGGCTTACCTGGCAGAAAATAAACGAGGGGAGGAGATGGATATGGGAGAGAAAGAGTGGGAATAATGAAAGTAGTTGAAACTAGTCAAGTAGTTTCCTCTTCCACCACAAGACAGACAGTTTTTCCTTACAAAAGAAAGCTTCTTTTCTGCCATAGACTCAATGGCTGGTTTTCCTTCACAGATCAAGAGACTGTTCCAACCACTAATTGCTTCTGGTGAGGAAAAAAAAATATTTATTCCACCAGTATGGCTCTCTGCCTTTAAAATGTGAGGAGGTCAGGGAGCTGCGGAGCTTTCAGTTTGTTTACTATCAATAACAGACGGCAGAAGCAGACACCACGCACATACCCAAAGCAGCTCGGAACAGGGAGCTCCACAAATGGAAACAGCCCGGTTGTCATGGCAGCAGAGCATGATACCTGAGCTAATTACTCAGGCTGAGAGGCAGCTCTAATTAGCCCAGATGCAGCATCACCCTGACACAGTTATGTTCCTTCTGGGACCTGCACATGTGTATTGCTGATCAGACACTGTGGTTTGCTCACAGACCTCGGCGTTCCACGCTCTGCTCGACAGAAGCATTCACAAAAAGAAAGAAAAAAGGGGGGAAATATGTTCCTACAGAGAAGAAAGCAATGGAAAAGAGCTCACAAAAAAACCCAGAAAAGTCTGAACACTGACCTGCAGCTCTTGTGCAAGGGAGGAGGATGCCTGTGCCCACAGTGCTGCACCACACCACAACAATCGGGACTAGGGACACACCTCCACCCCCAACCCAGGGGCAGCAACTTGAAAAATCCCTTTCTCATTATGACAAGTTAAGATCGAAAAGTTTCCTCTTATCTAACAATGCAAACCCCCAAAATAAGCTCCTGACTTAGAAATAAGAAGGTAAATACAACACCATCTGCTTTAGATTGCGAATCCTGGGGAAAATAAATACCTACTACCAAGAGACAAACCTGGGGTTTTTCAAGGACTGGAAAGAGTTTTACTGCTGTTTTTACCGGAAGAAAAGGTATTTTAAAACTAACTTTGTCATCTTTCTATGGTACTATCTCACACACGATCCTCCTAGAAGCAGTAGCACATTCCAAAAGGGCTGGAAACAAAAACTAAACAGGTGAGTGTATCAGTCCTTGGTAACCATTTTTCTGCCCTAGAAATCCAACGTAACATGAAGCAGAAAACCACACAGACAAGCTGGGAAAGGCAGGCGTTTTTGTTCATATTTTTGGAGGAAAAAAACCAGCAAGATAAAGAAAAATTCTGTAAGAAACTATTTCCCCTCTTCATAATCAAAATCAGCAAAGGCAACAAACAGACCGAGCAGGCAAACTAGAGGAAGGATGGCCTGGCCAGGTAGTCCCACACAAACTTTGTCATTTAACTGAGATGCTTTGGCAGTTCAATACAAGACACCTCTCATTTACACCAAATGACTCCCTACAAACTCAGGAAGAGCACTGGAGTCATGCTGAGTGTTTTAATGGACATTAATGTGGGAACCAGGACACGTTACACAGCACGGAACTGACGGAACAGATACTCAGAAGAGCTAACAAAGGACAGACAGGCTTGAACAGCTGGGGTACATTTATTGAATTTTAAGTTGCACAGACCTTTTAAGTTCACCTGCAAAAGTCGTTAATTTAATAATTTTTTTGGTATTAACAATTTACACAACATGCCTGCTTACTCATATTTACAAGAGATCACTTCTCCCTTCAGGAACATCTCTAAGCAAAACTGGAGGATGCCAAGAGCTCATTCAAACATTTGTGCTGCCCAAGAGAACGGGATAAATACATAAAAATCAATGTTTCTCTAAGGAGAAAGGTATTTTTGTCAAGGTCAATACTAAATAAATCAGTTTAGTGCCTCAATGATTTCTAATTTAAGGTAGAAAACAGGCACACACTCTTCACCTGCTTAAAACTTCTGAAAGACACGGCCAGCTAAGTGTACTTTATATACATTGAGATATCCAATAATTCTAAGCACTGTTCAAATGGTAGATTTATAAACCTGGCATCGCCTTCCCAGTTTCCTGAGGCATCTCCTGCCAAGCTGTTTGTGCTCCTCCCTTCAAATAACGAGCACAAAGTTAGGGATATTATCAGTCAGCAAGGGAAAGAAGGCTGGAGAATGAGACAGTGTTAGTGGGTCAAACTGGAAAGAAGAGAATGAAGGAATATTAAGGAAGATAAAGCAGCTGCTGAGATTCATAAGGGCCTGTTATTTATCAGAAATACAACCAAGCCAGGATGTCAACAAAGTCTTAAAAGGGAAATAAAAATGTCATAATAGAGCATATAATCTTCCCATGACGAAGGAACTTGGTCTTTCTCTCAAAATACAGAAGATCCCTGTATTTCTGTACCTTATTTCCATTAAGGAAAGCTTCATAAGCACTTTCCCCTAAGTGGACTATCAATAAAAGCCACTCTCTTCTGATAAGCTTTTATTTATTCTAGAAAACAGGCACGTTACTGGAAAGAACTGCATTGTTTGCCAGGATTTTAACCCTGTTCTACAGCTGTTACTGTAGCCACTGCAAAAATTCCAACACACAGCTAAATCTCCCAAACACGCTCTAAGTTCAGGGGATAAGTAATTTTTGCTGGATTTCTGCTGTCCCTGCTGTTTGGGACCAGAAGGTGGAAGCTCAGCAGAGATATCCCTGAGGGGACCAAGCACAGCACTGAATATTGACAGAAAGTCCCCATTAAAATAAAAAATAGCCAAGAAAGTCAATGCCATCAGCCACTCTGCTGCTGCCTCAGCCAGTAACAGGAAGCTCTTCTGGGAAGCACAGGGCTGAACAGTGGGCACTCAGACTGCACCAGGCACTAACAAGAGCTTCAAATCCAGGAATCTTAGCAGAGTGCTGCTTTCTCTAACCAGGAGAAAGAAGGGAAGGATAAATTAGAGAGCAGCAGGGGAATGAAGATATTTATGACATGGCTTCACCCAAAGCTTGCATCAACCAGAAAAAAAACAAATGGCCAAGGACGCCTTTGGACTAATGCTGTCCAAATTCTTACAAAGAAGCTTCTGGTTTGGTTTTTTTCATATACACCTTTAGGAGAGAGCTAAAAAAAGCAAACACAGTACAACTGCTTTCACATGACAAAGTTGTATTTGTCATGCCAGTCATCTGCCAAACAGGGCTGACAAATGCTTCAGGGATGGGGTGTGAACAGCAGAGGCACTGACACGGGCTGGCAACCTAAATTCCAACCTTCAGCCCTTCCACAGAACACTTCCAGAGCTCCAGGCTTTCCTAACCATCCACAGAATAAGTTTATTTCCTTCAGCTGGGAAAAAGGGTTGCTGATCCTGCTGATGGTTCCTATTTCTTTTCTCTGATGCTTTTAACTGTACTGGGGACTTCACCTTATACTTAAGAAGGAAAAAAAGGGACTTCTACCCAGATCATTTGGTGCCTAAAGGTATATTCCCACATCAGTGACAAAATTAAGTTCTGAGTTGTGGGTTATTTTCAACTCTACTCAGAGCACATTCCAGGAAGCATCAGGAAACAGTAAATAGTTTGGTTCTGGGTGCTACAGAGAGAGAAGAGCTCTGTCTCTTTTCAAGGCTGAGTTAACTGAAAAAAGACAACACATGAAAAATTCATTAGAAGGCACAGTGTGGCAACAGAACACGGGGAGGCTGAGTGCTGCAGCCTGGCAATGGAGACTGCTAAGGAGGGATAAAAGGCAGGGCACTCGCTGCTGACTGGAGAAAGTATCACAGGGCAAGAAATAAGACTGGTGCTTCATCGACAGGAAATCTTTCTTGTTAATCCAAGTCAACTGAAGCCTGAGTCCTTCCTCTTCAGATTAAAGAAAATGTCATTTTCCTAGAACAGAATTAAAAATGACAAGTTAAGGTACAACTACACCTCCCAACTTCTGTGATGTGACCAGTGGGGCAGAGAGAGAAGGGGGAAGCAAAGCTACGCCTACCTGGAGCAGCAGAACTTCTGTCTCCTGTTGCTGACGAGCAGAATGTCTCTGTGGGGGCTTTACACTTTGGGATGATGACAGCAAAGTGAGAAGGAGAAAGAGTAGCCCCTGACAAACAAGCTTTAAACACAGTCATTGTGGAATGCAGACAATATTTCACATCACTCATGCACAGAGTACCACCACTGTGAGTGTGTCCCACTCCTCTCCCACACTGCACTAACACACGTTTGTACAATGGCAGATTTATTCCACACAACTCATTTCCCACGTTCTGTACCTCGACATCCTGAACACTGGATAAAGAAGTTGATTAAATCCAGAAGTGCTATGTCCCTGTCTTGTTTATATGATTCAATCCAGTCGTCCACCACAGACTGTCAAGAAAAAAAGAACACTTATCAGAGACTCTTACAAAGTGCTTTATTAAAGGCAAATGACTTTTGTTTTCAGAATATCATTTTATAGCTGACCAATTATCGAGCATAATTATACAGGAGTACAAATTCAGAAATCTATGCACCTTCTCTCAGGGTGGAGACAGAACAAATATTGTCAGAGAGCATCATTTTCTGGTATTGTAATTGTATAAAGACAAGTTCAAATGGAAATTTCTGTAATTCCTCAGAACTCTACTTAGAGGACTTTTTCAGTTTCAAAATTATGTTCAAAAACACCCAAACACTGTTACTCCATTCAGAGTGGCCAACACATATTCCCAGAAAACTGGTGAGCAGAAACCCTTTGGGATAAACCCTGATTTTACATTGCACAGTGAACATCTCAGTATTCCTGAAGGCCAGAGCAGTGTATCAGCCACTCACAAACACTACATGGAAGACAAAATGCAATGAGGAATACTGGGTAAATAAAATAATACATACAAGTGGGAGGTGGACTGTCTGGGAATCAGTAAATCAGCTGGATCACAGTTTAACGAAGCTGAGTCCCTGTTTCAAAGTGCCCTCAGAACTACAGGTAGCCAGGTGATATTTTTATAATCCCTGATATTCCAAGGTCCTCAGCTACATAAACACTGTAGGTAAGGAACTGTGTACATTTAATGTAATCAAATATTACACTTTACGTATTTTATGAGGAAAAAGCCCAATCTTTACTGTTCCATACATGCAACAGCATTCATTAAGAGAAGTTTGATTATGCTATCACAGCACAGCTGGCAAATGGATTAGTTTATTTGGGACAGTTCAGGTCTACAATGAATTTCTATAAAATTAATTTTTTTAAAAAATCACACACGTCACCACCCCCACATGTCTCCCAGCACACACAGCCCCAGGAGGAGAAGCAACCCTACAAAGGGGTCCCTCTGCTACTTGGAAGAACCAAAAAGCAAATCTTGGCCTCAAATTAAGCTCTGCCCCCCTGTCATTTCATCATGGGTTCAGGCCTGTTCCTGTAAGCATCAATCACTTCCATCAATCCCCACAATTCTCCAGGGCACACACCCCAAATGTAGCCAGATGTAAAAATTATTTACTAAACCAAATATTGACAGAGTTTAGTGACCAGACTGTTGGTGTGCTACCAATGTGCAAGATTTGTTTGAACAGCTCTGTTACTGCAGGTACTGGAACAACAAGCAATTGCCAGCAGGTATTTTTTACATTAAAGAAAACAGCAGCTGTGCTGGCTCAGCCCACAGACTCACCTGCCCAAGGGGGTTGTACACAGAGAGGAAAGCATAAGAAAAGGGCAAGAACCAACTGCTGTTCCTGAGTGACTCTCCCAGACCCTCCAGACCCCAGTGTGTTTCTTCTCTCGTGAACATGTCTGTCTAAACCAGACAGTTGCACACCTACATCACCTTGAAGCACAATGTGCCAAGGTTAATTACTCACTGCAAAATAAAAGAACAATGGTGTTTTAAACTTGCCAGTTGTTAGATCTATTTGATGCCGCCTAATGCTTTCACTTAAAAGAAATAAGAGAAAACAAATCCCAAGCCTCTGTTTGTATTTTCCGTACTTCTGTCTGGTCACCCCTTGTCAGGCAGCACAGTCTTACTTCTGTGCCATGTGGCTTGCACAGAAATACTTCCCTGTCTTTATCTTTGCCCACTTTAGTCACACATCTCTTAGCAGTTTCTGAAGTCTACTCTATTCTTCTTTGAGCCAGCACTGCAGCTGTTTGTGGTCTGTGCTAGAAATATTGCCAGTGAACCCACCCAGACTGAAAAGAAAGGGGTGGAGGGGAGTCATCTGGAGGAGTATCTTTCAATTTTCTTTCTGCTTCTTTTAAATAATTATTTCATTCATTTTTGCAGCACTACCTCAAAACTGTAGCATCAGTGCAGCTCGTCTCCCTTCTGCTATTTCTGTCCCTCAACCAAAAAGGGTCACGTGGGACACACTGTGCCCTTGGGCACTGTCCTACCTAGTGTGGCACTTGCATTTTCAACCTGGAACCACAATGCAATTTACAGAAAAATAAAGAGAAGCAGCTCCTTTCCAGGCTCAGGGACCAGGTTTGAGGCAATGCAGAGTCCTCAGTGGTAGCAGTAGATAAGAAGAGCAGAAAAATCAGAGTTAAGGCTCTGAGCAGGGATAACAGACAAAGACTGTCTGGACCCAGAACTGACAAAGCTTTAACTAAAATTGGAATGTTTGGGTAGGATACATTTGCCCTAACTTGACCTGCACAAGCTCCTCAGTCCCTTTACACTCGAGATCCCATGCAGATGTGAGCACACACTCCCATGTACCAGCAACACCCAGTGGAGCTCCCAGCATTAACATCCCTCTGGAGCAGGGGGTGCTGAGCCGAGGTGGTTCCTGCTGTAAAACCCTCCTGGTTGCCCTGAGCAGTGACTGTCTGAGGGGACAAGTCCCAGACAGACACCTGCCCTGGCAATCAGCACAGAGCCAACAAACTGCCTCACTAACCCCTCAAAATCAGAGCCTCAACATAACACCCCCAGTCCCACAGCACTCAGCCCCTCATGCACATTTGGCACACTTGCTGGTTAATTTTGTCAGAGATTACAGTTTAAGGCAACAGGAGATAATGAAGCCAGACTACATATGCTCCAACAGTTGGAACTTAATCAAACTGTTGACTTTCGATGTAACAGAAAAGAGCTAGAAAATCTGAAAACACTAGGATAAAAACTAAAAATGATACACACTGGACCTAAAATAGACAAAAGTATCTACTGCAGCAAGACAAAACAGCATTAATCCAAAGAGCAGACAAAAAGGTTGAATATGAGCAAACTAGAAATCAAAGAACAGGCAATAGTGTAGCAAATGGTGCAACAAGCAGGCAGTGCCAGAAATAGCATTGTTTTGCATAAACATGTATAGAGAGAAGGACTCCTACTAAAAACAAGGATTTCTGACCAACAGCTCCCAGGTTACAGCAAACCATCCAAGATGATTTTATCTTGTTAGCCACCTCCACCCAGTCCCCTGTTTTCAAGAGCTTCTCACACACAAGCCAAGAGCAAACCCAGGGTAACACCTCCCCTTTGGTGACCTCGCCCAGACACACCCTGGGCCAGCCCCTCCGTGTCCCCTGTCCCACACACAGAGGGACACCGAGTGAGGACACACGTGGTAACAGGGACAGGGAAGGGCCACGCAGCCCCTTGGAAAGGAGGGAGGTACAGGCAGGCTCCATCCCCACAGGAGTCCTGCTGCCCAGTCTGTCTGCTTCCAGAGGTTTTGGCCCTTGGGTGCAGGAGAGGGCATGGATTTGCCACGTGGAAATGTGAGCCCACATGCTTGTGCGTGAAAGAGTTGATAAATTCAGCCTTCCTGAAGCACAGGACCCACAGCACATGTGCTGCAGCAGCCTGCTCAGGGGCAGAGATCCAGGCATTCGAGAGTCACCAAATTCAAAGCACGTGCACAGGGTAAAGGCTCCCTTGACAACAAGCTCAGTAACACAGATAGAACCTCAAGATTACTCCAGTAACACCAATGACCCTCTTCCACTCCCTGCTGTCAGAAAACATTTACACCTATATGCACACACAATTCTATACACATCTATACACACATACACATGCACCGCTTCTCTGGGTCATTCAACAAGTCCATACTTGTTACAAAAATAAGACTCCTAACCATTTTGGTTTTTAAGTCTGAAAATACTTCTCTTCTTAGAACTGAGTAAAAAATCCAGGTTTCCTGCAAATGGCAGATGATGTGTGGTACACTTGCCTGGTCAGTACAAAGACTTTCCAAAGCCTGTGAGAGTTTCCATGAGTCTCACAGAAATGACCTCTCTGGCGAGTGTGTTTTAAGAACTACCAGCACAATCTGAAGGATATGCCAAACGAGCAACTCTAGACAAGTAAGAAGCTTAAAGGAAGTCATGCAAGTAGCAGAATAGATCCACAGTGTGAGTAAACAACTTCAAATCAATCAACGTGCAGAAATATTGACTGTCACATCTCAAAGGCTGCTAAAAGATTAACAGGAACATTTTATAGTCCTGAAGAGCAAGAGCAGCTCAGATTGCCAGTAAAAGCAAGTCTGCTGCAATGAATGAAATAATGAAGTAGTTATCTTATTACCTCCTGGAGGCTCTGCAGCTCTGAATCCAGCTCCTATTCCTGCAGTGCAAGAGCATTACCACATTTAGGAGCATTAAGTGCTGGAGGAACCAGGGGACTGGTTCTCAACTGCAGAGGATACCTTGCCAGCTCGAGGAAATCAGCACAGTCCCACTAAATATTAATGAAAGTTGAGTTCAAAAAAGCTATTTCCCAATTTCAATGAAGTAGCAATCTGGCAGCAGTGCTACTAACAAAAGTGAAAACAAATGACACCATATACAGAGTACATGTTAAATGCAAGATCTGAGTCAACTGTAAAGCAAGGCAAATTGGGGAGAAAGAACATGGAAGTGATTTGCCATTTCATACAACTGCTCTGGACACGCTTCATTGACAGGGAATGTGACAGCACAAAGAGTGACTCTACAATGGGTCTGCAGGGTGTTTACATTAAGGTAGGAGAAAATCCAAAAATCAAAGCTTACGCCAACAACGTCTGCCAAAAACCCAAAGTTACTCCCACGGAACGTGAACCTTATCAAAACAAAAAAGGAATGACAGTGAAATTAAAGATTTCAATTAAATGTATAAAGAGCAGCCCAAAGACAAGAGAAAAGTAGAAAACGTGCTGTAACAGATAGTGAGAAGAACTGAGAGAGTGCACTGAAAATAAGGACCCGGGGAAACAAAGGCAAGTAGTGAAAGACTATTTTTAAGTGAATCTGTTCAGGTTTCTTTTTTAAAGAATAAAAGTCTTTCAAGGTTAAATTTTCTGAAGACTGAAGCAATTACACAGTTACTGGGGATAAAGTAGTTCCTGGCATGTGAAAGTGTGTGCAGTTTAGACTGTGCATTACACTGCAAGACGAGTGATTGCATTCCAAACCACAGGTAGCAGATCATCTAACATGCACCCACTGAAAAACCTAATATGGGGTTAATCAAAAGAACTGTGGGTTGAGAAGCTGCATTTTATTCTTTTTCCTCTAAAGATGGTAATTTTAAATTATTAAAGAGTTCATACTTTGCTAATACCTAGCAAGCACTTTCTGATAAGGCAAAATTATTCTCTTTTTAGGAAAAAAAATCTCATTTTAGGATAACAGTACCTATTTCTTGATTTCTCATCGTAAGCAAAGATGGGAAAATGTTTCAAGCAGTGTCTGCCTATATAGCTTGCTATTTCCTAATGCCCAGAGAGGGAAAGCACGCAATCCTAGAAGTATTTGTTCCCAACCAAAGTAAGGGATTCATACCGCCTATACAGAGTTCTCTCTGTTTGGCATTTTGTGCAAACACATATTTCTCTGCAGAAGAATGGGTATTACATATCAGTGCACAGGGAAATCAGTGTAACACCTTGCACTGAACCATCAGGGGAAAAAAACACTACTTGAGGAAAAAACATTTAGTTCTCTTCTGAGAGTATTAGAGTGGCACAATTTAACTGCCATTACAGTGATGTGCATAAAAGGTACTGGAAAAATTCTTCTTCCACCTGAATTAAAATCACAGGAAGTGCACTGTCAGGGCTGTAGCTCCTCCTCTGAGCCCTCAGAAGAGGTGGGTGCACTGTGCAAAGGCTTCACCCCAAGCACATTTTCCCCACTGTACAGAGTTTTTGTAGGTGCTCATCTCTCACAACTGCCATGTCACACTTCCAGAGGGCTGTGTCTGTTTGAGCTGGGCCACTCACAGGCAGCAGTGGCTCTGAGATGCTACAAAGCATCAAAACTACTCCAAACACCAAACAGGAGAACAGAAAAATCCTCAGAGAGATGCAGGAACAAAAGTGAGTTATTCCAGTAAGAGACCCATTAATTTGTTAAAACACACGACTGGTGCTCCTTTGCACAGTTTGCAAAGGGTTCACAGATCACCCCAGACACTCCAAAATGTCAGCATTCTAGAGAGCAAAAGCCCCCTCTGGCTTTAAATACCGGGGTATTCCCAGGTACAAATGCTCTCACACACTGCACTGCTGGCTCATGTGCTCACAGAAACAGCAAAACAGCTTCCAGCATATGACATCACAAGGGAAAACAAACCTTGTGTGACCACTGCAGAAACATTCATTTGGTATTAAGGGATAACCTTGTAATTAATTACTGCTTGTTCGGTGGCTGAATTGTTCCCAGTGTAAGAACTATGGGTACGTAGAGCTAATTTTGATTTTGTTTCCTTTTAATTCAGTAGGATACAACCAAAAGCAAGGCAAGATTAGGCCACAGAAGAAATCCACCGAGCAAAATGAGAAGGAAATACTAGTTTAAATGTCAATAAAAGCTGCAGTCATTTTACCCAGTAAACTTTAGAGAATGCAAACTCAAACTCCTAAGGAGTTTTGAGACAGTCTGGGGAAACCCTAAGCTATTATCCATCCTTCCAGTTAGACAATACAGCACTGTTAAAATACAGGAAAGGACAAGGAAACTAAAACATGGCCTCAACACAAAAAACATGGATAATACTTAGTATCATATGTTTGTATATTATTAATCTTCAAAGACCTTCACTTCCAGAAATAGCTGAGGCAGACACAGAGACATGATCCAGCAAAAAATACTTCTAGTAGGAAGAAGAGAAACTCAGGGAAGAGAAGGCCATTAAGGGCACTGAGAACACAGACACCACATTCCCCCTGAGCCGCAGAGAGTCGGTGGGAGAATTCCCAAATTTCTTTTTGCCACTACCAGAGACAGGAGAGTGGGTTTTTGGTACAATCCAGCTACAGTTGCTCCGATGTTTTTAATCTCTAGTGTATATGTAAAAACATACATGTAATTCCTCCTGCACAAGGTGGATATGGTTACACAGTCAGTCATTCTAATCACGAGTAAGTCTGAGCTGCTGCCAGAGATGAGCTGAATCAAGAAGCTTATCCAGCTGAAAAAAATCCACCAGTGTCACATTCCCGTTCAATCTATTTCTTGGTGTGAGACTACAAAACACTCAAGAAAGATGTAAAAGCCAGCAGCTCTGGGAGTGGGAGAAGGTGGGACCGATCTGTTCATCAGGAGCTGCAGTTCATGCAGGATTAAAGCAGGCACATAACAAGGAAGGACGAAGGAACATGAGGATTATCTATATTGCGTAATGATTATGTGATTAAAATAACTGTGAGATGAAATTCCAGGGGTGCTGAGAGCAGTAAGGAAAGCAAAGCTTAATCCCTGCCAAGATGTGTCAGGAACTGGCTGAGAAAGCTGAGCACAAAGAGGGGTTTGCTTGGCCACCAACCCCCTTCCCCAGGGGAGCAGCCTCGCTCTTGGGGGCACCTCATCTATTTCTACCCTAAATGCCATGAAAATACAAACACTACTGAAGATGTAGGGATATGCCACATTAATGAGACCAATAAAGATGCACCAGCTCTTTGGAAGAAAGATCTTGCATTTCTTGTACAGATCATCAAATCTCTAAAGGACTGAAGAAAAGACTGGAGGTACCAGGAATTCCAAACAGAAAATAATTTCAGAAACAGATGTTGATGACTAAATGTCATCCAAAGCTGACATACACTGTGATAAAAGAAAGTGGCAACCACACCATTAAGATGTATTGCACAGAGAACAAAGAAAGCCCTGAGGAAAGCAGGGCAGTGCTTCTTTTACTTCCTCGATGTTACTTCCAACAGATCAAATGTGTATTTGTAAGGATGCATCCCCTTTTTTTCTGCATGTAGAACCTCAGTCTGCAACAGACAGGTGGACAAACCCTGAAAATCAGTATCATATTGAAAATAATACTGAAAATACTCTTAACAATTCAGAAATATTTTAAATTAGTACTGATGAAAGAGTTTGAATCCTTTCAGAGAGTCAACTGAAGGCAAAAAAAAGTCTCCTGATGTTCCTGCTCTCACACTCAAACCCTCTGGGCAGGGTAGCACTGTGAGCAAGACCCGCACTCACCAGCAGGAGCCCAGCAGGTGCAAAGGTGACACAGCTCTGAGGGAAACTTCCATTTCAGCCCGCTAGAAAGCTCTGGGTGGGCACAAACCCTAAAATGCCAGCTGGCATACAATGGAGCCACAGTTACTCTGGGCCAGGTCTAATCAACACCAGCATTACCTTTATGGGCTGAGCTCAAGCAGGGGGACAGGTTTTTTTCCCAGTCAGCCTCTAATCTGTAGTGACCTGCACACATCAGTTCACGGTGACTGCAATGCACGGAACATCCCAAAGTAATCGAGGCACAGATCTGGTTGTGTTCTGCTATTGAACACCTCCCAGGATCACCAAGGATCCATCCTCTCTGCTGTCCTGGGGAACAAAACCTCTGAGCGCACAGGCAAGCACAACACTACTATGCTTGGTTTGACCAACAGGACTACCAACTGCATTACAGAAAAGTGGTCATAATTTACTTATCAGAAATGTCCAGTCTGAAGCCTAAACAAAATCTGGGATCATCACAAGCTCTTTAGCTCACTGTCAGCTTCACAGCAGTGCACAAGTGCCTGTGAAGATTTAACCTTTTGCCTGGGGGGCTCAGTTCCCCCAGTCCCTCATTCCCACCGTTGCAAAGTCAGGCAGTTTAGCCCACGGGAAATGCTGATATAGCCCGTTCTGCCTGTGGAGGGGGAGAGAGGCAATATAGGGGGTACAGCTGTCTCCATAAAATTACTGAAGGAAAAAATAAATAAACGGAAGGGACAAATGATAAAATGCAGGAGAGTGCCATGTTTGCTTAAGAAAATAAAAAACAGGGTCTAAAAAAGTTCTATGAACAGTCTTAATGGAGGAAAAGTGACAAATGTACCTGCAGAAAACACAAGCTGCAGGTCCTGTCACACTTCACACAAAGAGCAGCCAACAGAAAAACCTCTGACCAATTGAGGTACAAAGGGTTCCAGAGCAAACGAAATCCACTGCCAACAACCTGATCCCAACTTCCCAGGGGTATCAATGGATTTACAGAGTCCAAACAACACTGAGCACCAACACAACCAGCACTGAGTGAGAGAGGCAAAGACTTCATGCAAAGAGCAGCCCCTAAGTTATGTACATGTGAAATACAGAATATTGACCTGCCTTTGTGACCCTGGAAGAAGGAACCAGCAATAAGCTTGAAAAGAAGTAGTAAATGAATCCTGCTATGAGAACCAAAATAGAGCAGAAGCTTAAAAGAAGTGGGAATTGAACTGAGCTACAGACTTCCGTAAGTTGGCATCACAAAGCCAGGAAAATCTAACAACTAAAATAAATCCTGAGAGCAAACAGCAGGAGCAGATAGGTCAGAAACAAAGGCACACAATTCCCATGTAATCTCAGAATATATTAATTGAGATTTCCCGGGTTTTCATTGCTAGAAGGAAACATGGGAGCACTATAAAAAAAAAAACAAAAACACATTCATATTACAGGGAAAGAACTAAATATAGAGAAACAATAGGTTCTGACAAATACAGATATATGGCACTTGTTTGAAAACTGGAATACTGACAAAATTGCTAAGATTGGGCACAAAAAATCTGCATCAAAACTATGAAAATCAGAAATGCCAAGCGTTCCTGTTACATTAAAATCCCTAAACTATTATAGAAAAATATAAGTATAAAGACACTAATAAGTTTGGCTTATGGAACCTTGGTTTTACAGAAGATTCTTGCCCAGAAGTGCAAGTTAAAAATATTAAATCACATTTTAATTGCATTCTTTCCTACTACAGGGTTTCTTTATTTTTTTTTAGCATTTTTACCAACAGTAATTTTTTCAAAGGTGCAGAAGTAACACATACTCTAGAAATGATGGCTTGAGTCATTTACGCCTGTTTGTGTCCCAGGCCTTCAAATACACCTGCCTATTCCTTCACTATCTGGGTGTAATTTGTGCACTGCTCAGCCTGTGCTGTGTCTGCTGCTCTCCCCTCCACGCAGGCTGGGCTCTTTTGAGATAGATGAAAGGTATCAAAGTCAATTACACACACACACACACACACACACACAGGGAGTCATCAAATATCACAGCAATCACCCACTGCTTTTCATTTGGCTCCTGCAAATATCAAGAACTCTAAGGACAAACATACTACATGAAGTATATTGTATGTTCTGTACCACAGTAAAACCAGAAAATAGACTCCAGATGTTTCCTCAAATCCTGCCAAAAACGGAATTTGTAAAAGTGTTGCAAACCAAGCAAAGTTGGAAGCTCTGGTGTAGGACAAAAAAAGGCACAAGGAATCTGTAGCTTTGTTAGCAGCAAATTTGTTCTGTCTTCACCTACTTGATAAGAAGGTCAATCCTGAATAAGTGTAAATACAGAAACTATGAAGAAAAAAATTTCTCATTTTCTTCCAGTTCATTACTTATTTAAAATTACATCTCAGATCTTCCACAGATTTGAGACTGAAAGAACATTTTCAACAGCTCTCACTCATTTGGAACACTCGATTCCTTTGGGAGTTCATCAGCCTCAGCTTTAACTCCACTAAAGCAATATTGCAAATGGGACTTGGCACCTCATTCTCAAAATCTGTAATTTTCTCATCTTAGTCAGCACCAAACCAAACCCAGTGATACTGGCCAAGCCCTGTTCTGTTGAAATGCAGAGAAAAGGAGGTTTGCTTGACCAACCCTTCAGTAGGAAGGACCATTAGCTTTGCACTGCCCCAGCTGAACAGTGTTTTGGGCCCACTGTCTCTCCTGTGAGTGCCAAAACCACTGGCTGCAGGACAGCAGCTTTACTAAAACCATGCACTGTCAAAACCAATCATCTCTGGAGGCTCTAGAGGTGAACTTATGTGGCGCACACACCCTATAAGGCCTCTGAACATAAAGGAGTCAGAAACATTTCCACAGGCAGTTCACTACAACTATCTGATTGGTTTTGCAACGAAAAATTTGCCTGAGGACGTGTCCGTGTTTTCCCTCAGACACAGAGGAGGTCCAAGTCACTACTTCAGCCTTCATCTGCTGTCCTGGTGGGGACAGCAAGAAGAATGCAAACTGGAGTGCAAAGTCCTCCCAACTGCTTGTGGCAGCAGCTATTCTTGAAAATACCAGTGAACAAAAAAGGCCTTGGATCCATCACTAATATGATATACTTTTTCCTCCTATAAATCTGATTCCAGGATATTCTTTAATGGGTTGCTTAATACCAACATGTACTTTTTACTTGGAAGTAATAAACAAAACAAGGGAGGCTTTGAAATGCATGACTTTCTGATCTGCCTCTTGTCCTTCAGAAGTACAATGAGAGCCCTCAGTCCAAGCCCATTCTGTCCCACACTTTAACACACACCGTTTACTGGACAACAGTTATGAGAAACCACAATTGTTTATAAAAGCTTAGGCAGAACTGCAATCAGGGCACACTGAACTGGGAAGGGGGGACACAATTAGATATTTTACCTGCATAGCACTCTTTCCCAGCTTAACCACCTCAAACAAAGTGACAGGGTCCCCTTCTCCATTCTGCTGAGGGTGGCCATTAGCTCTTCCACGACTTGCTCCTCTGGCTCCGGACTCAGAACGACTCTTGTCTGCTGGAGACTTGCGGGGTTTCTTGGTGGCGGACTGGGCAAAGAAAACCAGCAGAGGAAAAGTTTATTATAGCTAGACCTGAAATCACCCAAAGGCTTTACAAATCATACAGAAGCATTACACATTTGCACGCACACACACACACACACACACACACAAGTACCAGCCAGGCTGGAAGGGATCTCCCCACGTCTCCAGCCTGCCTAAAGCAGGGTCAGCTGAGAGTTCAGCCAAGCTGTCAGGGCTTGACCCACTCAGATACACAGATTTATTGATCACCAGTTGTTGAGGAACAGCTGAAAAGCCACTGCCATGTCAAGGTAAGCAGTGGTGAACCCCCAGAGCTGAAGTACCACTTCATATCAGTACCCATATTAGTTTTACACAACACAAATGAAATCAAGAACACAAAATAAACTTTTAGCATAATTAACAATCTTTGTAAGACAATAAGTTATTAAAAATACACTTGCCATATTAAAATTAATTTTCTGTACTTTCATTTTAACATAACTTTTGTAAAAAACTGTGCACAGAGTCATCCCTTCACACAAATCACTGAATTTGTACAGCCAGATTTACTAAATCATCACAACAGCCCCTTGCTTCAAAATTTTATGAGTTAAAACATTTTCCCTCTGAATCTAAATTATTTAATGTAAATTTTCGAAAGATTCTTCAAACTTTTTATCAGTGGTATAGATACCACTTGTAAGGATTCACCTGCTGAACAATTTGCTCTGACTTCACGTCACCTGTGAAACAGGAAAAAAAAGAAATTCCGGGGAAAGCAACATCAGATTTTTTACTTCCATATTCTATTTTTTCTACCTACTGAGGCAGAAAAAAGTAAAAGCTGCTCTTTTTCCCAGAACAGTGAAGCTATTTTGAGGAATTATGTTAAGGAAGACAACACACAGGCAAGTCAAAGAGTACATTTAGGACAAGACCCTCATGGCACCATTTACTGTGAGCCAAACTGCTATTAAAGCTTTTAGGAAAGAACATGAAGTCAACGTTTTCAGTTGCGTATTCCAATGCAGACACCTTAGGAATCTTCCTTCAGAGCAAAGGGATCTAATCTCTGGCAGGCAGCTGGTAGAAGACAGCCCTGCAGTGCAGCTCTGCCCCTGCTGCCAAAGGGACCACTGCAGGGGGGGCAGAGCTGAGGAAAGGCCAAGGTAAGAGTGCAACTGCCTCTTGAAAATACTCAGTTCAGGTCTCGCATAGAAGCGCAAGCTGGAAAGCTTAAAATAATGGCACAGTCTCTGTGAAGCTTTTTAGGCAACATTTGCACTTAGGATCAAAAGAGTATCTCCCTCACTGAATTTTTAAACACGTGCAAAGCTGCCTGTACCAGCAAGGATGTTATCAACACATGAAATGCTGGAGCACTACTGAGCTCTGAAGAGACACACGATCACTATTTCATAAAATGGCAAAGAATTGGAAGCAAATTAACTCCTTGGAGATATATAATCCACGTGCTCATTCAGTCTGGGTGCCAGCAAGCACTTCAACGAGCTCCAAGTCCTGCGAAACGGAAGCAGAAATGCAAGTTGGTGCACTGAGGCAAGCCCCTCTACCCTCTGTTTTCCTCACCATGTCATTCAAAGGGATAAACACTGCGAGGATGAAGGGAAAGGAAACAGGGGATGGGTGTGAAATGCACCCTCCCAACGATACCTTGTTAGTGAGAAACCATGAGAAAGGCCACCTGCTTGAGCACCCGAGCAAGAGTACTCTGCACAGTGCTCAGGCTCTGCATATGCACTGCCCAGGTTAAATCCCTTTCTTTGTCACGGATCCTGGGAAAAGGGAGGGCTTTAACCAAGACTTGTAGTTTGAATTGGAAGGGTGAAAGCACCACTGAGCCCTCAGAAGAGGTACAGAAGTAACAGAGAAATGTACTTCTGACTAACTGCAGGACAAAGGCAGATTCCTCAAGCCCAAGGAAATATCTCAGCATCCTGGCCCTGAATTAACAGCAGATATATCACTGAGTCGACTTCTCTCTGGTATAGATTTTCTTTTGACCATCTCTCACAGGGGAGAAAACAAGTCTTTCATTTAACAAAAGCCATTCTGCATCTAAGCTGGGGCAGCTAAATCCAGATGCAGGATCTGTACTGAATCCTGCCTCAAGAGACAAAACAAGCAGACAAAGGATCCTCCACTAGAAACTGAAGAAAATCCAACACTAGAACTTTCTGAGCTAGGCAAGGATTAACATGATCTGCAGGTGGAGAGGCACTATGTCCATTCCACAGCACTCCCATCCAGCAGGTATCTGACAGGTAGCCCAAGCTCAATCTCACCCAGAATGCAGATATGAAAGCAAGTCTCACACAGGTCCTCCAGCCTCCAGAAACCGCCTGTTCCTCTAAAGGTCTGCAAGCACAGAGCACGTGGCATTACCTTGTTCATTAACACACAGCATTGCTCACACAGTGCCCCGAATTCACGGCAAGAAACTTTTCAGGCCGTGTTGACATGTTTGAGCTTTGTACAGGTTCTGCCCCTGAGCACAAAGGCCAGAGAGAAACCCTATTTCAAAAGGAAAACTTTTCACAGGGAGATGAAGCAGTGGGCTCCCCAGCACCGCACACCTCAGATTCAGCCCGACAGGGTGCTGGGCTATCTTTTCTAGATGTGCTTTTGCCAAGAGAGGTTGGACCAGATGATCCCTGAGGTCCCTTCCAGACACGTATTCTATGACTCCATCCCAGGATGGAGACAGCTAACACTACTGAAGCAAGTGAAGGAAAAGCATGGACTGGTACATCCACAGGACACAAAGTAGACTCACTCATGACACGGAGTAGCTGTGGAGTACCTGCAGAGGCAGGTGTTCTTGGAAGTGCAGGGGCAAAGCCAAGCTATGAATCCAAAAATTACATTTGGCACTGAGGATGCCAGAGAGAGGAAGCCCTGCACGCCAGAAAAGAGACACCTGGACTCACCAGAGGGTGATCCTTCAGCTCAACACAAAACAAACCCATCCTCTAATGCCATGAAGAGCTTCCCCACAGGAACAGCCCTGCCCAAGGATGAGTGTGGCTCCAGGAAACCCGTCAGACCATTGCTGACTGGTGTAAAAGTGGATGTTTCTCAAGAGCAGAGGGAATTTGGAGCAGGTCTTCTCTTGTGAAGACCCACCAAATGGTCATCAAGATACAGGAAAAACAGAACCTCTGTGTCCTAAAAGGAGCTCAGTGGTGGTCCTTACATGTCCCTTACACCCTTCCAGCCACAAAGTCCCAGCCTAAAGCCCCCTTGCATTGACAGACATGTTTGTAACTTTTTGCCTTTTTAAGCATTAGTCTGTCAGAATCCCAAGGTGGTTAAGAACTGATTGTTTTCCAGCTTCAAACTGATTTTCCTCCTGTTTATGAGAGGGATCTCTGAAAAGTCCTGGGAAAGACAAGCTGGTTAGCAATACCATATCTAAATGTACTCATAAATCCTTGGAACAACATCCATAATCCAGGCATCTGCTCCAATGGCAGAGCCAGCACTGAGGTGAGTTAGGACTACCAGGGGGAGGGATAAAGCAGCATGACTGGGTAAGAATGCTTGAGGTTTTTTAATCACCCAGCACCCCAAGGAAGGTGCTGCTTGGAGCTGTGAGCCTGCAGCAGTTACACCTGTGCTTTCACTCTCATAGCCAGGACAGCTGGGCTGGGGCGGTGTCGAAAAAAGACTGAGGTGCCAAATGAAAACAGAAATTACTGAGGATATTTCAGACCTGTGAAGTAGATTCAACTGACAACAACCAAAGCTGAGGATTTATAAATTCAGAAGCTCCAGACCACACCCCAGAAGTAGCCCTAAAATGGCCATATTGATGGGCACACAGCTCACCTGTTGCTTCGAGGCTTAAACTGAGGCAAACGGGAAATAAAATACTTACCTTGATGGCAGTTAAACTAAAACAATGACAGTTCAGAATTTTGTAGCAAGTAATACTTTTCATGTCTTTAAAATTATTGTGAAGAAAAAAGTGACCCACATTTATAAAATCAAGTAATACAGTAAAAGTTAATTCACGGACTATTAAAAAAAAGTGAAAGTGGCCTGACATTTTCCATTAACATTCCCCGAGTTGATCTGATGCACTTCACAAAGAAATAAAGGCAGGAGAAGGGTTACAAGTCAGTAACTCCAGCTCATGTGCCAGTGTAAAATGATGGCCTCTATGTGCATTCAGTAAGTAATTCAGAACAATAAATACCTCATTTCTCAAGATAGATGGAAGAAGCTTTTTAACCTCCACTTGAGTAAGACTGAAGAACTTGCCTCTCCAAGGCATCAGCCTCTTGAGAGACCTCTGGGTTATAACTTCATGTTAAGTGGAAGAGTGGTAACGTCTGAGCTCTCTCTGAATTAATCCTGATTAAAAACCCCATGGCACAATGTCACCTTAAAGAATTGAGCAGTCTGCTATAAATGCTTGAAGCACTTCAGTCCTTCTAGCTGAGGCAACTGCTACCAAATAATGACTACCACCACGGAAAAATTAAAAGTACAAGGACCATCCCACCAAAAGCTTAAAGGGAAAACTTCTAGTGCTGTTAGGATTTTTCCACCAGGAAGCTACAGGTGGGGGAATAGAAAAGTCTTCCCACTGATGCTACAGATGCACTGCATTTCTAGTGAAATACAGACCTAAAGCACCAGGCAAGCAAGCTGAAACAGGACACTGGGGGAAATCACACCAAACCACAAACCTGCAGTGCTGGGGAAAAGTCTTCCAAGAGAATTCCTCCCTGTTATTAATCAGCACACGGATGATTTTGAACTAGAAGCAAAACTCAATCCCCTGCTGTATCTAACATCTATGCTACAAGATTAAATCAGGCCAGGAGTCTGCTGCAAAGTTACAATTTCCCCCATGAATGCAAAGATAAGGCACTGTGTAGTGTTTACTCCATACCAGAAACTACAGAAGGACCTGGAAGCAAAACTGTCCAGGTTGCTCTGGGGACAAAAGGATCAGAAGTGCCTTGTTCCATCTTGCCTTAACCGGAGAAAGACACGTTGTGGCCCTGATTATGGGATGAGAGAGATCTCAGTAGAGATATCCCAGTTGCCACCTCTGGACCAGAGGGACTGAGGTTTCTTCTTATCCTCTGAGTTCCAGAGGCTGAATCTGTCTACTCCTACTCCAAAGCTGAAATACAGCCAGGAATGTCTCTCACTCCCTCCATCCCTAGGAGCTGAGGTCTAAGCCAAGCTATTCTGAGCTCCTGGGAAGGTAAGGCCAGGTAGGTTAAAATAAAGCATTCCAACAATGCTGAACAGTGTTGATCCAAAAGGGGAGACAAAAAGGACAGATAAATAACTGATCTGAGCCAGAGCTCTTTAATGTGAACACTGCATTGCATCACCAGCCTTTGGGCTTTCATATCCCCTATCTGGAACAGGAAAGCACATCCACACCCACGTATTTCAACAATGCAACACAGAAAGGGCATCTGGGCCAATGAGGAGCTTCAATCTGAGGACCTTTATCGGTCACTCCTTAAATACACCTCACAGCATTCCTTAAATGGATATTGGATGGGACCCTCACACACAGCACCACATAAAAACATGCACCAAAATATCCCACTGCCTGGACAGATTCATCTCTTGGCCAGTCACTCCACAGGCAGCTGATGTTCGGAAGGGAACAGCCCCAGCCACCACCGACGCTAGAGCAGGACATGGTGCAGCTCCTGCTGAATTCACAGCAAGGGCTGGTGACCTCAGGACAAGCAGAGATTCTGAGAGCTATTCGGAAAGCCCAGTACACTTGACCTCTCTGCAAATTTACTGTCCAGTCTACTCGGTGAAGTATTCACTAGAATAGTCCCATAGAAGTGGAGGGGCTACTTGAAAAGCAGTGTTTGAGAATGGAACAACAAGGGTTGAAAGGGATCTTAAAGATCAACCATTTCCAAGTTTTTCAGGAAGGGAAGGCACCCCCGAAACATTATGGTTCTCTATGATTGAAGAGGTATTTGCTACAAAGGGCAAATTTTCCAAAGAGCACCACCCTCTTACAACAGTCTCAAATATGCAAAGAGGAGTGTCTTTATTTGGGAAACAGTCTAGAAAATCCTCCAGTAGTAGGTATCTTTCTGCTAAAAGGTCAAGTCCATTCCATAACTACAGCAGAAACCTGTTTAAAATACATACATGTATTTACTGCAGTACATTGTGTGCAGCTCTGCAATAGAACCATGCTGCTACACAGAGGAGTAAATTCCCTTTCCAAAAGAAGTCAATATGTTTATGGCAGAAGTGCCACTGTAGCTCTGATGGCCTAAGGGCATCAGCAAATCAGCATTTACAGAGAGAGATCCAATTTTATTAGACCATAATATTTTAGTTAAGAAAAAAACCTTTAACCACAAAAACCAGAACAGCCTTTGGGCAGAACAGGCTTTCTTCAGGTCTACAACAGAAATTAAAAACATCAAAGCTAAGGATCAGTTGACATTGAGTGGCTTTTTGGGTATTTTTTTTTTTTTTTGGTAGAAGAACCAGGGGAGAACTTTATCATGACATAAAATGAAACAGGTAGCTGAGAGAGGCTGTGCAGTCTCCAGCTTCGGTGGTTTTCAAGACCACATTGGAAAAGCCCCAAGCAATGTGGTCTAATCCCAGTGCTGAGCCTGGTCCCAGCAGGAGGCTGCATTGAGACCTCCTGAGCTCCCTCCCACCCCGTTCCATGATTGAACATTACTGATTTTCCACACTGAATTTCTTCCAGTCCTAAAGATACTCTTTCTTGAGATTTTGAGGTGGAGGTCAAGAGGGGAAGAGAAGGTAGAACTGTATAAATTATTCAAATTTTTGGCAAACCACAGTCTTATAAAGGACACTATTTCTTTTATTCCCTACTTTCTTCTTCCAAGTTTTAAGACTGGATTTGGGGAGGGTTGACCCCTATTGAGCAGTCAAATGATGCTTTCCCAGAATCACTTCTGATAACCCTGAGGTCTTGCTCCTTAGCAGCAGCAGCAGGCAGCTCACAGCCCATCACTCTGGGGATGAAGCAATGGCTGCCTCCTCTGCACCTTCATCACTTTACAATCACACATTTTACGAGCCTGGAGTTGTTCGGAGCATAATGAGCAATTCCTCGTGTAGAAACCTGAGAGCTGGACCAGCACAGCGTTCCAGTGAGTGTTCCCACAGGAGCTGCTAATAAACTGAAACAGAGAGATGAGAGATGCTTTTGTAACATTCCCCTTTCCCTCCCAGTGAGCGTGTGCCGGGTAAAAGTGCTGCTGTAACTTCAGTTCCTCCATTCTGATGACCGTCTGGGTCAGCAATCAGGTTCCACCAGCCTGGTTCTTTTATTAGATCTGCACACCCCCATAAATTTACTGCTGAGATATTCCTAAGATAATTTTTGATTCTGCCCTTTGCTTATAAGCTACACAAACAGATGAGCTGTTCTCTTCAGGTGCTTCTTTAAAGTTTCCTGTACAGAAGCTCCATGTTCAAAAGCAAATCCATTCATCTGATGAGGAATACTCACATCATAGGGAATTGTTCAAAATCCTTCAAAAAGGAAGACAACGTGCCCAGAGGAGACCAGGAGTTAAAATGCTGGCTCCCAAAGGAAGTTCAGAAACTGATGCAAACTGAAAACCAACCCTAAGGAGGGATTTGCTCCAGCTGGGCCAGCACACTCGAGAGGAACACAAGGTTCTGTCCATTCCTGCAGCTCACCAGCCCATGTTTAAAGACTTAACACTTAGGGTGGAAGCCCTTCAAGAACCAAGAACAACATGGCACACAAAACTTTCCCTTTATTTTCCAATAAATTGGCTATTCTATAAAACAAATTTAAACAAAAGAGAAGCCTCTTTAAATACCCTGTGTAATAGAAGCCTCTTTAAATACCCTGTGTAATAGGGTTCTTCTGTACGTTCCTATTCAGGGGCCAGCACTGGCAGAGACTCCTGCAAACCAGCAGACACAAGATCCCCCACTGCAGGCTGAGGCTCCCAATCTACACGTGGGATGCAGCTTATGTCAGTCACATGAATTTTTCAGATAAACCAATAGATTTTTCTGAGGCATCTAGTTAATACTGTGCTGCAGCTCTTCCCACTAAGAGATTATCATTTACTAAAAGATGGCTCAAATGTCATCTATCACTTAAAATCCATTACAACCTTCAAACAGAAAGTGGCTGTGCTTACTGAGGATGTTCTCACGTCTGCAAGAACGCTGCAATATGGCAATAAAAACAAAACTCTAATGTTCATGTGAGCAGTAAGTGAAAGAAAAATTAATAGCTATTATGAGATCATTTTTATGTCCCTTTTTAGACACTCCAAACACTGTTTGCATATCAATCTGATAAATATTTCATACTATAAGTCTTCACAAAGTTTGACACAGAACTCAATAAAAGCCTATTTATGTGACCACAAGATGATGAGATGAAAAACAGTTTGCAGTCAGTTTTAAATAGATGCATAACAAAGCAAAACTAAATTACACATACTGGAGGCCTGCCAGGACGGCCCCTTTTTCTTTTTCCTTTGACTTCTGCTTCTTCAAGCTCACTGCCAGCATCTGAATGTGCAGTAGTTTCGTTTGTAGAATCCCTAGGGGGGAAAAACACTAGATAAATTCAAATGATTTGAAACCAATAAGTCATCTATAACCGACCGATTAAATACTCAGTCCTAAGCCAGAAAACAGACAAACAAAAGTCAGCATTAAAAGGCTCGCCACATTCATTCTGCAAACCAAGGAACCAAGCATTGCTAGCCCTGGCAAACAGCCTTACCTTTTCACGGGCTGGAATGTCATTTTATTGACTGGAAGTTCTTTAAATTAACAGCTTCACTTGAAACCATGCTATGCTTCCAAACGGGCCATATCAACCAGCACATCCTCAGTACATCAATCCCACCATGTATCAACTTTCTTTCCCTCTCAGTGACTGCTGCCATTCTCTCAGGGCCACAGACAGCACTGAGGGGTCAGTGCAGCTGCCAGCTCTCTGGGACAGTTACACAAGTTTCACTCGGGTTACACTGTGTTTTCAGTCTCCCTGAGGACTTGCAGCTGTTAATAAAGAGCATTAATGCTGGCTGTGAGGCCCAAACCAGAAAACTTCCCGTGGTCTGAACGCATTTATGACTTTTGCAGTTCCAAAGATACTTTCCCTTGTACAAAGGAAAAGCCTTGACTCTGCTCAATGCCTGTTAGCAGAGAAGCCCACACTGTCATTTGTCATTCATTGCTGTTTCAGATTTAAGACCATACAAAGTAGGAGAAAAACATTTCCCCAGTTTTCACCACGTCTCCAGCCAGAGGCACGGGTACTTGTCTGCCGTCCAAACAGAGCTGGCAGCTTGAAGGAGCTTGGATGGCAGCTGATCCCACATGCAAAATGACACCTGTTACTGCTATGCTTCATTTGTACCGAGCAGGACCAGCAGTGCATGAGATCTTTGCACACTTTAACTAACAACTACAAATGTCCTGGATTGCTCAAAGAGGGGGCAGGTGAAAACCAGACCTAGGTGGTGTTTAATGAAGCCTCAAACACAAAAGGCAGATCAGTGACCTGGTTTCCAGAAACTGAGAAGCTTCAGCGAGCTGAGATCTACACAGACCTTCCACGGTGTCTGGGGGGTATTTTTTGCTTTGTTTTATAGACCAGGAATTCACAGATTTGCTGTGTGACCAAGAAAGTTATTTAATAATGCAGAAAGATACTACTGTATCAGAATCAGGAATGTTCTGATACTCCACTGAAATTACTGTATTGTCTAGGTCTGCTCTCCCTCAAATCATTCCACAGAGCTATGATGAATTTCCAGTATCAAGACTTTGTTTTCCAACTTTTTCCAATTTTCAAGTACAAGAACACCAAGGAGCCCACAGAATCCTTTACAAAACCAGAATGCAGAAGAACATATATGAACCTCTTTTTCTGGAAGTAACTTCAATGGATTATCTCTAAATACTCCACACACCCCAGAAAACCAGGCACCAGAGATTAAAAAACAGCATCCAGGTACGTAAATATGAGACTTGAAAAATTTAGTATTGAGCCATAAATTTGGGAAAAAAAAAATCAAAAATGTAAAAAGCCCAAAGCCAAATAATAGATACCCTACACAGACTTCAAAATGATTTGGTAAAACAGGGCCACAGCAGAGAAAAGCAATGCAGTGAACACCGCTGAAGACATGTTTATGGGTATGGCTGTATCCAGCCTTTACTCAAAGACCTCATCACACTGCAACTCCATGTGACAAAAATGTGTATTGCCTCACAGTGGCAATTTTAATACCTTTTGAATACAGAACTGAGGAACCCATAAAAATATCTGCTGCTGTCTACTGTTGGAGAGAAATCAAAACCATTCTCTCCTGCTCTCTGCAAAAAAACCCGGCTTCTCTGGTCTACTCAGATCATTACTGGAAATGTTTTAGGCATGGTGTGTCTGTCTAAGCAATACCCCCATTCCTGGAGAAATACTGTACTTTTCCAGCTTACACACTTTCACCCCCGGGATCATCAGGATATAAAGATTTCTCTCCATTAAAACCAGATTCAACAATCCTCCCAGGCAAACTGCTCCAACCCTTCCCTGGAAACCACTAGAGCTACATAAATAAATTAAACTCTACTACCACTTCACATGCATCTCGTGCACAGAAAACCCAACTTTGCTACAGCCTTGGTTCGGGTCTAGCAAAACCTCTGGAGATTTGGGTATTTAGTTCTGTAAGTTTCAATTGTTTCCAAGCACTGCATATGGAAGGAACAGTTAAATTATTAGCAGTCCTCTCTTCTTTGCCTTAAACAGACTGTTACCTTAAGCCCGCTTCTCTTGATATGCTTCTGGTATAACTTCTCTGGCTTGCTGGAAGCCTTTTTGGCTTTCTCCCTCTCAATAAATCAGCACTAAGGGTGAGGTTCATCTTATCTAAATTTGAGAAGTATACAGTGCAGAACAGAAAATCTTCAGGTGCAACATGCCTCATGCTAAGGTCAGTGTTCAAAATTGGTCAAACAGTTTAAGTTTTATGGATTTTATTTTCTCTTAATTGATCTAGACAAGCAGCTCAAATATAAATGTTTAAAATTAAACAAGATTAATCTCATCCTAACAATAGTGAGGCAGAGGGGAGATTTCTTTCAAAGAATTTAAATAGGCAAGGAGCAAGGGGAAAATATCACTAAGTAAATTCCCTTCAACCCTGGCATTTATATGAAGTAGGGAAACAGAATCAAGGACAACCTACAGTCCTTGGCTGATTTAACGTTAAAATAAACATCAAGCAGCAGGGAATTCTGCCTGAATGCAACTCCTGCACAAAAAGGCCCTTGCAGTGGGGCCCTGAGTTCCTTCAGTTGTGCCTCTTGCTCCTCTCCCAGCCTTGCAGTTGCTCGGGGTACACACCTTGTGCCCTTTTCCTCCTCTTTCTGAACTCGGAGCAGGAGTAAAGCACCTCCCAGCTGCCTGCAACTCTGTCACGTCTGTAACACTCCCTGAGAGGAGCAGCTGGCCAGCATCCATCTCCATCACTCCCTACACACCTTGCAGAACTGCTAGGAAGCAATTTATCTGGTGGCAGTTATCCACATCTCAATAGATCAGAATTATCCTGCACACACTCCTTGGTGTGTGACCAGTCACCTGAGGGGGAAACTTCGGCTTAGTCACAATTTGTATCTTTCCTGAAGCTGTTGTGAGGGAAGATAATCTGGGCCTAAGGAGACCCACCTCATCTGAGAAGAGGAGAAACTGGCAGTGCCTAAGGCTAAACCTTTCCTCTCTAAGACTCCTTTGACATGAGAGAGACATGAGAGAACATGGCAGAGTGCGGGGGACCTACAGGACTGGGGCGAGCAGAGCAAAGCACACAAGTGATAACCCCTTTTAGGAGCTCAAGTTCACTCTGCTTTGTTTTCTGATTTCTGTAGTGACTAAAGCACGCCAGAAAAGTGGCAATAACTCCAGGAGTCCTCCTTAAAACTCCAGGTATTATTCTGGAGTTTTAATAACTAGCCATTGAAACCATCCATATGTTAAAGAATCAACAAATTACTGGGCAGCCTTTTACCATGTCATGCTTCTGAGGAATATATTTCCATAAACACAGTAAATTCCACATCTCTGCAAAAATAACTGAAAACAAATTTACCTGTCTTCTACTATTACATAAAGCATTAGCTATTGAGTTTACACACCATGCTCCTTTAAAAACACACCACAGCAAAAAACTGAATTTATGTATCAGTTTTTGTAAATAAAACCACTTCTATAAGCTTTTATCAGTGCTGCTGAGGTGGCTCAAGGTTCCACAGAGATAAATTCAGTAACTGCTGCCACCACCAGATTCAGCCTTGTGAAAAAAAAAACACTGATGAAGAAAAATGGCTAAATGCACAGGCTCATGAATCATGGATGAATCAGCTCTCATGGTTGATCCTCCACACTCCAAGAGGAACATGCCTTACAGCAAATATGAGTCATCCCATTGAGAGAAGGCTCAGAACTGTCTGTCACATGGCTCAAATGCACCACGGGTTTTCTCCAAACATCTGAAACACCAATAAGCAAAATCATGTCTTCACTGTGTTCTGAAGCCAATTCTATGAATGCAGAAAGGTTAAAGATTTCTCCTTTCATGTTCCCTCAACAGAGAAGAATTCTGGAGGGGAGTATTTGATATGGTCCTAAGCAAAGTATGTTAATATATCAAATTGACTTCAGGAACATTTGTTTAAAGAGTAGCCAAAAAGATTAGAAAATGTCATTAAAAAGTAGAAAAAAGGCACAGAAGTGGGAGATCAGAATAAGCCTTCAGAGCAGCTTATTTAAGAGCTAGAAAGAAAACCTTGGCTTTCTGGGTAGAACCAGATAGTGGCTTCCCAAATCTAAACGTGTGAAGCCAATAACCCTAACCCAAAGATTACTTCAGGTTTCCTCACCCTTAGCCAGACTCATTCCTGATAAAAGCCTGGTTGGGACCTTCTGAATTAGTGCTTATCCCTTTCTCTGATAGCTCGTCCACACTAGACTGAATGTTCTGAGCCCTCAGGGGAGTCTCAAAACCTTCATGTGCAAATCCTACTGATTCTTTTTTTCTAAAAAGAAAGATCTCATCTTGTTTACAAGAAATCAAAACTGCAAATATTACTGACGATTCGCACAGCGGCATTAAATGCTTCCCAGTTCTACCAGAAATAAAATACATACATGTTTCCTTCCATTTTTTAATGTTTCATAGTATTGGTGGCTCACAATCATCCTCTGATTAAAGAATATGCTGATACCTTTAACGTCCCTCAGATTTTCAGTTGGTGTGCAAAGTTACCAAATCCATTAATATGCACTTTTAACCTTAAACTTTATGATATTTCACTCACTTCTTAAGGCCATCTGGGTTCTTGAACTGGAGACAGGAATATCCCTTTCCTACCATGGCCATGGCAGAATCTCTGAGATTTTGATCCTTGGCACATTTCACAAATATTCTCTAACTTCTTGAATGTGGCACATCCAGGAAAATACGAACCCAGAAAATTTTTTTCCACAGCTAATCCCAAAGTTAATCAGAACCCCCCATGCTGACGCTGCCCATCGACGTCATCCCCAGCTTTAGCCTGTGCTCATCCACAACCAACTTTCTTTAAAATAAAAAAAAAAAAAAGGCAAAACTGTAATGCAGAGCATGCTACGATTAAGGGCATACAAATGTTTTTTTTATCCAAGCATTCAGTTTCTTAAATAAGGGGACTTGAAATGTTAGCTTGGAACGCCATTCAATCCTGATAAACTGAGGCTCCTTCACAACCCATGGTAAAAAAAAGGCCAACATTAAAAAACATTCCAAAAGAAAAAAAAAATAAAAATTAGACAGTTATTGAACATACCTGGTGCAGGTGCCTGGCACTGGCAGTGGGGTGAGCACAGAGTGGGCTCTGTGAGGGGACGAGCGGGGGGCTCTGTGAGGGGACGAGGGGGGGTCTGTGAGGGGACGAGGAGGGGGCTCTGTGAGGGGACTAG
>JAYRBT010000010.1:19457998-19495704 GCA_036023395.1 Myiotriccus ornatus | reverse complement strand
GGGGACGAGGAGGGGGCTCTGTGAGGGGACGAGGAGGGGGCTCTGTGAGGGGACGAGGAGGGGGCTCTGTGAGGGGAGCGATCTGTGAGGGGAACACTGGGGGGCTCTGAGGGGAGCATGAAGGGAACTGGGAAAAGGACAGGGAAGATGGAACACTTTGTGGGTTTTGTCTTTGTTTCTCAGCATCATCCAAATCCTTTTTAATTAGCAATAAATTAATTTTCCCCAATCTGAGCCTGTTTGGCCTGTTGTTATTTCCCTGTCATTACTTCGCCCCACAAGCTTCTTCACCTTGTGTTCCCCCCCTGCCCTGTGAGGAGGGGAGCAGGTTCCCCTCTCTAAAATTCCTTCCTAACTCCACTTGATTTTCTCTCCAGCGCCTCTCTTTACAAACCTGCACTCTCTTCTTCCCAGTAGCTCACTTTCTCCAGGCCCAGCCATGTTCCCATGTGTACAAGCCACTCCTACTTCCCAGCAAGACCAAAATGCCCAAGCCACTTGCTGCCTTCAACTGCAGGAGCCAAAGAAAGGCTTTCTGCACAATAAATCCAGCTCATGGTAAGGAAGTGCTCAACTGGAATATACAACATGGTCAGTTACGACCAAAACCAATACGTGCTTCTGAAATCTCACAACATTCAGAAGCGTAAAAGTAGCAGAGATCTTGTTTTGGCTTTTCACAGCAAAAGTTAAATCTTCATATGTAGAAAGAAATACCTTTTAGATTAAGTGGTTTATGTCCTTCACACAGTCTTCCAGCATATGAAAACAGAGAAGGCCTGGAACAGTCACACTAACCTGCACTGCTCTCAAGCTTGTGCTTTATCCTCACAGTCACCTCTCTGTTTACTTCAACCTTTTTAAAAGCAAAGATTTCAAACACAGAGAGAAACGTATACTCACTGTAGTACTGGCAAATCTGAAGTAATCATTTTTGCAGCACTCTTAAAAGTAAGAGCTACATAGAACTTCTTCTCAAAGTTATTATAAGACAACTACTTGGAAACCTCTTTCATGTAAAGAATGTCAAAGTCCAGTCTGTAAGAGAGAGAAAAAAAATTGTTAGATGTGATTCCGAAACACTTAAACATCAAATAAAAAGTGCTGTCAACAAAAAAGGACAATTTTGAAGTAGCACTACTATTAAACCACACAAGATTTAGAATGGATGGCCCTAGAACAGCTTAATCATATTCTTGCATTCAGTTTTTACAATTCTGTTTGGGCACTTTGAGCAATTAAAAAAATATGTGTTCTGCATTACCTCCCATATTTAACACATTTATGTCTCAATGGCACTGCACTTACTCAGACTCCCCGGCTCACAGTTTTATGGTACTGAACTTCACAGAACAGTCAGAAGCTGTGCAAGTGTATAACTGCAACAGAGGGTACTTTAACTTGATGGAAGTGAGATTTTAAGTTTAAATAATAAACCAGACTGCCTCTGTAGTACAACTACACCCACTAGTAACATCTCTCTCCCCAAAAGACCAATCAAGGAGTTGACTAATCGCAGCAGACGCGACTTTACCACTAAATAACAGCACAGTGTGACAGATTCAATAATCTTCAATGTAATAAAGCACACAACTGCCATCCTATTCTTCCAGAAAATGCAAGTTCTGGAGAAAACAAAATGATTTAGCCCATTCTTCCCTTTTACAGGTCCTGGGGTAATATGAAGAGCTGCACGGTGCACTGCAGCTGAGCAATAGGAGTGAATACCAACTGCATGATTTTAAAACACGGGATATGTTCGAACTCTAATATTTAAATTCTTAATTTCATGGGCAGGTTTTTCTGTGCTTTAATAGCTTTACACAAGGCAGCAGGAAAATCAAAGTAGGAAAAGGTAATGCGACCTGCACCAGACACAGGATCTAAATGGAAGTGCACCATTCTAAACAAAACAGTGAAACATTAAATTATTATTTCCATCCTACTTCACCGCATCATTGTTTATTTACCAAACTGTACACCAGGAACGTTTTTTTGCCTCTGGATACTACAGTTCCAATTAGACTCACAGTTGCACACAACAAGTTCTTCCAGTACTCAGTACTTCATGCTACCAACATTTTCACTTGCAGTGTCTCAGCATCAAATTTAAATTTTTCTTTATGTGCTGCCATCTCATTGGCCATTTTTTCTACCATATAATTAGTAAGCCACTCTATTGCAAAACAAATGCTAACAAAGGGGAGAGGTTTGTTTGGAATTAAAGGTACCACTCTAACACTAATGGTTTAAAGGGGGTCATTTTCCACAGCCATGCAGGTGGAAAAGCTCTCCAGTTTCACTGTGACATGAAGTTAGTCTGAATTTTTCAGGAACAAAAATATTATATATGCTATTTGTGGTATTTCCAAAACAGTGTTTCTTCACTAGAGACACTGCCCATTACTATGGTTTAAAGGGGAATGGCATGCCCAGTCCACAACATAAAGCAACCACTTCACATTCTGGTAAGATTTGTTATAAACAAACACAGCACCAGACTGAATTCAGTTCTAAGTTGATTTCCTACACAGTAAAATAAAGGCAGTGCTCAGATCTCTGAAATGGAAACGTTCACTACAATGGGAACAAGGCTGAAGATAAAGGTGTATTTTTTGTACACACACACCTATGATAACTGGACCTCAAAGGAAACCTATCCAGCTTGGATCTTCAGATCTAATTCTAGCAGGATACTGGGCAACCTTACTTTTCAGAAAAGCTTTCTAAAGAAGTTCAAGAAAATTTATGTGTGCTCCACGTGAAATATTTCCCACAGATGTTTGAGGCATCCTACACAACTGCTACGTGGGATTTTTGTGTTTGATTTTCTCTTTTAACCCAGTTCTCACCCTTCACAACCGTTGGGCTGTGTATGCTCAGCTGTAGTGACCCACCAGCCTTGTCCCTCACACCCATTCAGCACAGCCCTCCTGGGTATCCTGCTCTATGTCCTAACTCCTGCTTCCTCAGCCCACACAGCTGGATCAGGAAACCCTGATCGGCCCTGGGATCACTGCCTCACAACTTCCAGCACCAGTAACATTCCTCTCACTCTCAGAAACACCACCACCTCCTTCCAAAGGGCAGCCTTAAACTAATCACCCACATTGCTTAGGAGTGGGTTGGAAATAAAATAAGGCCCTATAGTGACTAATAACAGGCTGTGAATGCTCTCAATTTACCTGTGCAATTAAGTTTGACAACTGTGGAAAATTCACTGATCCTTACGGACTACACAAATACGAGCCTTCTTGTTTATTCTCGTTTTAGGGAAAGAAGCACCTGTTTCTGAAAGATGATGTTCTTATAACCAGGAAAATCAAACTCTGCCTCTTCCTCTCATTCAGCCTGACAATAGAGCCATTTATAAAAATATCCTGAAAGCTTGAAACATATTCCCATTTTGTCACCTTTACTCCAAGGAATAGAAGAGCAGGGGGAGGAACATTTCATACACTGGCATTTTGGGTTATTTAAACTATAATAAACACAGCACAGTCCTTTAACATGCTTCCATTTTAGTTTAAAAAAAAAAAAAAAGTCTGATGTTTTCATTCAATCTCAATTTTAATGACCTTTGCATGTTTGCAGCTTTTTGAACATGCACATCTATACTTAAAGATGACATAAATTTATGCTGGCACAGTTAAAATGACCTATAGAGAAATATAAAGCAGGCAGCTGAAAACACTAGTCAGTTTAAACATGTGCTGGGAAACAAAAGTTTCCTTTTTTTGCCTAATCAGAGCTGACATAATAACCATTATACAAAACTTCCCCTTTAAAAAATGTATTTTCTAGTAAATTGTCTGGTTTATTATATTTTTTCTTCAGTAAGCATCTCAATGAGCTCAGCTTTTAAAAAGGCTCTACAATTTTACAACTATGAATCCACTACATGCATCCTATCAATATTTCCTGTAGTTTCCAGTAACATGCAAAGCTACCTGCATTTTTTGCAGTCCTTGCGTTGTTTATTTGTCTCTTTGGTGCTGGAGTCATTTACCCATTGCAGCCAAAAACCAAAGGAATGAAAAGACTGACAAACCCCTGAAAGCTGACAGAGTCCTGCCAAGCAACTCTCTGGTTCCAACAACCAAATCAAGTTCAATCAACTTTATACTGAATAAGGTACCTCTGCCTTCCAAAGCTGAGACCAAAACTTAAACCAAACAAATACAACAAAGAAACACAATTACTAAATCCAGCAATGGAAGTTACAACATAACTAATTCCACTGCCTGCAAGATACCCAAACCAAGAGGGAATTGGTATTAGACTGACTCCCAGTTCAAAATCCTTCCCTTGTTGACCAAGTGACTTCGTCCCATTTGAGTGCAAAATTAGTCCAACAATGGCTCCAACAACCAGAGCAATGTCCTCTAGAATTACCTGGTAGTGCCTGTACCCCATACCCTCATTTTCCAGGTAAAAGGTCTGTGCTGCCTCGCTCAGTGCTCCCTGCAGGAACACACGATGTGTGCCACGGCACTGCTCAGCACCCCAAACAACGCGTGGAAAACTCGAGCTTTCATAGTCACTTTAGAGACAACATTTCTATATTCCTGCCCAAAAAACGCATCTGAGTAGTGGGAAAAGCCCCCCCCCCAGCACAAACAATCCTGCTCTGCTCACCCAGGGAGAGCTCCAACCCTTCCATCAGTCACGTGAGAGACGAGAGAGGATCTCACATGCAGGCAGAGCAGTTCTAGCTTCTACTGCTTTATCCAACCCCACACAAGGCCTTACAGCCTTCCTGATATCTTTCCTGCAAAATCCATATTTCACTTTATCACATTTTAGTGAGTACTTAAAGCAAGATTGAAAATCCAGGTGATAGAGAAATTATCACTGAGCACTATTGAGTTCCTCACTACTTACAGGGCACAGCAAGCTCTGCCCATCCATGCTCCGCAGCATTCCAGTATTCCTAATCCAGTCAAACCATGACAGGAGGAGGAAATAGCAGCAGCATCTAGGCTAGCACAGCTCTGCTTCCTACATCCCTCAAAGTCATACCAGACACATCATCAGGATACTGCACACCCCTCTCCAATGTGTCTCTGCTGTCGCTGCCACCATTCCAGTAGGATCCTTGGATAGGTGGACAGTTCCCAAACTTAACAGCCAGCACAAAACCCTGGGAGAGCTGGTTCATACACCAGATGTTTGTGTCCTTCAGAGGGACCTGGACAGGCTGGAGCAGGGGACACACAGGAACCCCATGGAGTTCAATAAATGGAACCACACAGTCCCACTTGGGGAGGAACAACCCCGTACACGGGTCTGAGGCCAACCCTCTGGAAAGGAGCTTTTCCAAAAGAGACCTGGTGACACCAACTTAATGGGAGCCAGCAACACAGCCTTTGCTGCAGAGGCCAAGAACATCTCCTGGGCTGCTTCAGGCAGAGCACTGCCAGCCCTTGGTGATTCTTCCTCTCTACCCAGAGCCCAGGAGACACATCTGGAGCCCCGTGCCCAGTGCTGGGCTCCCCAGGACAGGAGAAACACAGACACTTGTTGTTCTGCAGGAAAGGGACACTTGGGAACAGCGCGGCACAGGTTTGGTTGGGGTCCCTCAGAAGGATGGGGGCATCAGGACAGCAAGCTGAGGATGGACAAGCATTTCTCCTCAGGAACTGTCAGTAGGAGATTAATACAGAAAACAACAAAAAAGGGAAGTGAGCACACAGGGGCAATGCCTGTAATACAAGAAAAATGTAAGGCCAAGGGCAACACGGTGAGACTACACAAAACTAAAGCATTCAGCAGATGTCTATTACCAGCGAGTAATTTCTCTTTTCTTCTTCTTCTTCCATTCTTTGCAGGTATTTCCAGCCATGCCACACACACCTGTGGGAACAAGAACTATCTCGTGGCAACCCTGAGCTGTCCATTTAACACTGCCCTCAACTGCAGCTGTCCCCTCAGTTGCACCAACATGTAGAACTGACTCCACAGGCAAAACAGCTGTTGCTGCTTCCTCTCACCAAATGCTTTCAGCCTGGAAAGGTCCTGCCCAGTCAGCCAGAAAAATCATCTCAAGCCTCACTTTGAGGGGACGATGTTATTCTGTGCTCTTCCCTATTACAAATGCAAGACCTTGCACTGAAAGGTTACACAAATCATTCCTTCAGATCTGGGAATAAAAGTCTTACATGACAAAAACCTCAGAGTCCTACTGCCACGTTTCTATATTTAGTTCTCTTCTCTAAAAATGTGTGAACTGCCAAAACCAATCAGTTTTGCTGTATCTTTTGCCCGTTTCCAGAAGGTAGCAGCTAATTCCTGTACTGTGCAGTCTGTGCCAAAGCACCCACACCAAGATGACACAGGAAAGCTGATACGGTCTTTTTACCCATGGTTATAACATTAGTTTAAATGTCACACATCACTCAGACAATTCTGTTTGATCTCCAGCATTTACTCCAATAGCTTTCAGCTATATTATCATACATTGCTTTCCTCTAATGCCTACAACGGCCAATACTATAAGTACTAATTAATGCTTTGTGCAAACAATTGCCTGTAGACCTGGCTTGCTCAAGAACAGAAACGTCATCCTTTTCAATTTCTAATTATTTTTTTAAATAAACACCAATTTGAGGGACTGAGCATATGAAAACGTTGCTTTCCCTTTGTTATTCTTACAGACTCTTCAGACTCACTCTGTGAGACACTTGACCTGATTTTCTGCAGCACTGAGCATTCACAACTGGCACTGAGATCACTGGGGGCTACGGCCACTCCGTCACTCATAAGGCAAATAATTATGGTCTGACTGCACAAGACTAAGAGTTGAGGCACTGAGTTCTAATGTTAGTCCAATATCTGGGTGATTAATGTCTAAATTAACAACTTGCTCCTTCCCATCTGTCCCTTAGGATAACACCAGCCACCTACCAGCCTCCTGCCTACCTGCTCTGAACACAAAATACACAGCATGAAAATGGCTCTACAAAGTTAGGGTCTAATCTCCTCCAACTGAGCATGAACAGATGGATCTTTGAAGCCTGCTGCTCCTCTGCACCTGTATTTCCAAAACTCAGGAGTCTTAAGAAGATAAACTCAATCATCTTTTTAAGATGATGCAAGAGAACTGAGAGTCACAAAAAAGCCCAGGGGACAAATTTTAAGTTGAGAGAGATTTTGCCTGTCATAGAAACTGTGGAGTCATCCTCCAAACAAAGACTGAGCAATCAATAAAAACCTGCAGAAGACTGAACAGTGAAAGAGCCAGCATAACTGTGAGTTATCAAGAAAATTTAAAATTATCAAGGTAATTAAATGCTTCCCCCAAAAGGACAACCCTCCTCAGGTGATTTCTCAGTAAGCCAATTCAACTCATTAAAGTGGTCCCACACTTCTCAGGGCTTTGCAAGGCTGGTTTCAGTGGGCCAAGCCAGGAGGGCCCGACACATCTGAGCACAGGAGGGACCAGGAGAGCATAGCTGGACAAGACTGAAGGAGGAGAACTTTTCCATATGGATAAACTGCTGCCATGGAGAGGGAGAACAAACTCTCTTTCTCAGTGAGAACAGGACAAGCAATGGGTTTGTACTGCAGCAAGGCAAGCTCAGGTAAGACACACACACACACATACTCGGCAAGGGCTAGTGAAGCACTCCAATAGTTTGCTCAGTCAAATGGGAAGGAATTATCCACCAGTGAAGGTTTTTATTTTTCCCAAATATATGGGTCACGTTTGTCAGGTACAACAGGCAAAGTCTGTAGTAAAAGGTTATTCCGAGGAGATTGAAACAGCTGGGAAAAAACAGCCCAGGGTTTGGAACACAGCCTGCTTTGGGGCTGAAAACACAGGGCAACTGTTACTGTGCTGCTGGGGGGAAAGTCTGAGAGCTCCGCAAACTCAGTATCCCTCCTTAATCCCCACTTCTTCTCATGCTTCTGTGGCCTTACCCTCAATCAAACCCATGTGTCACAATAATTAAAATTAAATCCAGTGATTAAACTCACACTCAAGCACTTCAGTGAGTGCTTATTCCTGCAAAATAACCCACATGTAGAGGAAGGCAGAGATCCCTGCTGCAGTCAGACACAGGGAGACAGTCACAAGGCCTTGGATCTTCCTCTCCCTGCAGCACAAAGCACAGCAAGCCAAGGGCACACAGGGGCCACAGGCACACCAGAACCACCGTTAATAGATTTTTATGCTACCTCAGAAAAGTATTTACTCATCTGTAATTTTTCTCAGCAGTGGACATCTGGTGTTCTATTATTCACTCCATCTGGAAAATTGCCAACGATAAAACCAATTTTCACAAAAAGAAGCAGAGGCTGACATGCAGAATGCTGGAATAACAGAAACAACCCAGAATGGTTCAGGGTTTTGTTCTCTTTGTCTTTTCTTTTCTCCTCATTTTGTCTTTTCATTTCTCCTCCGAGGAGAAATTCAAGAGGAACTACAGAACAGTTTGTACAGATTATAAAAAAAAACATGCATTTTGAAGTCACATATAAATTAAAAACTCTGAGAAGTGACTGATTCAGGTCCTCATTTGAAGTTATGGGGGACGTGCACCAAGGCTAGAGGAAAATAAGGTCACTAAAATACTAATTCCTCAGCTGCTGACGGAAAGGGAGTTTAATGGTTAATGGAGAGAGACTCCTGCATGTACCACGTAGGAGAAGATGCAGGACCACTCTGAAGTGTGAGATTACCCTCCCCTCAAAAGGACATGAAGACACAGTGAGTTGTTCTCCAAAAGAAGGTGGTGGTGTTGAGGACTGTGTTAAAGCACTCCCACCACTGAACACTGATCCTTCAGAAAACCACTTGTCTCACGTTCCAAGCTTCCAGAAGCAGCTCCATCAATTCCCTCAGTGCCAGACCCGTCGGAATCCTCGGCCTCCCAGAGATGTCCCAAGTGCCTTGACCAGCAAACGCTCCTGGGCACTGCCCAGCAGTGGCTGAGCGACCAAAAGCCTCTGCTCAGCACCCACACTTACTCTAGACAGAACCTTACAAAGTTTTAGGCCAAGAGAGTCTTTCAGTGCTGTCAGTTCAGGAACTGGAAGATCCTGGAGTGCCAGTTTTCCCAAGGGACTTCAGCAGTGCTCCAATGACAAAACCCCAAGGATTCCTGTCCTGCTCTCTCTCCACAGGTTGGAGGCTCAGCTGACCCCTCAGCCTGATGCAGCTCATTGGCATCTGTTTCGCCTGCTCGCTCAAACACCATCTTTTGGTGAGCAGGAGGGTGTGTGGATTTTCTTGTGTTATTCAATCCCTCTTGTTTTGAGCTCCTCTGAAGAGAGGTCGCATTTAATAAAGGGATTATTAAATATCCAACAGGCATTTTCTAAGGAGCATAAAGCAATGTCTCTGCAGGGAGGCAGTCTGAACACCCCTGCTTTTAGTAACCATTTTTAAGTTGTACCACCATTAAGTGGACAGGGGTTCACTGATGCTCTTCATGTAAGCAGCAATAAACAAGAAACATAAGAAAGCTGGTTTTCTTCCATTGTTAAATATTTTTAGCCCAGGTAACTTGTAAATGATTAAAGAAAAAACCCGTTTGCTAAATTTAGCATAAGAGAGCTCCAGTAGCACAGATTTTTTGACTCTCGATTCTTGACACTCTGCTGAAGTACTGACAGCACATAAGGATGTACCATGGAGGGGGGGTCATTTCCATATCCCTCCTCTATCCATTAGCCAGAGAACCAAAATCACACACACCTGAAAAGCTCCTTAAAAAAAGTTTGTGAAGACTGAACAAGAGCCCTAAAAAGTAGCAGACCATAAAAGAGTAAGTTATCCAGAAATCATTAAATAGAAATACATATGTATATAAATTACAAAATCAAACTTTTACTTTCCAAACCCAACAAATTTCCTTTGCACCTCTCCAGTCTCTCTTCTGAAACAAGGCACAACTGCAGCCTTTCGAGGAAACAGCACCCAAGCCCTAAATCCCACCATGTCCCAGATACCAAAGGAAGAGCTGTGAGTAATCCCACACCCTGACAATCAGCAAAACAAGCTGCCAACTCTGACCTGGTACCTCTTCATTACCACTTGCTCCAGGTTCTCCTCACAGTGAACCAAGCAACACACTTCTACTCCAGGAAGGTTTTTATGTGCTCCCCGAGAGGCCTGACAGGTCCTTAATCCAAGTACAATAGATGGAACAAAACCCATCAGAACACATTAAAGAATTTCCCTTCACTACTCAGTGAGCTGGTTATCCACAAGACAAACCAAACTGCACCTACAAACCACACCATTTAAAATCATCCCTCACCAAACCACCAATGCTGCCACAAGCAGATCAAGTCAGATCACCAGTTTCCCATTCTGTGAAACCAAATTCTGCCTTAAGTGCTTACAAGAACGGTAACTCCAGAGTCCATAAGCTGCTAAACCCCTTCAGTCCATCCTAACCTGACACTGCCCCAGCATAAAGGCACTGGAACAGATCCATAAACATGCCAAAATCCTCATGGGCATCCCTAAGGAAAGATTCTGAAGATATAACCAAGCCTATCCTTCTTCTAAAACACACAGATGACACCTTTTTTTTACTCTGAAAACTCATACACTTTCCAAGTCCTCCAATGTGTGACACCAAGCAGACATTTCCTATCAGACTGTTCCCAGAGCCCACACTGCCGCTGGTTTCCTGGAGTTTTCAACTCCACCAAGCCAGAAAGTCAGGGAGCTTCCCAAGAGCCCCAGTGTGTGCTGTGATGCAACGAGAACCTTCCCCAAAGACAAGGTTACACAAAATCAGAGCACACTTGGAAGGAGCTGAACAAACCTCGCTGGTGTTGTTCTGCCCACTGCACATCCCCCACTATTACACGTGGCACTGCTCATGGCTTGCATCAGCTACTCAGTTAAACCCTGCCCCGGAAAAGCACATCTTGAAATACCTTCCTCTCGTCCTCCAATCCTAAAACACCCCAAACTCCACAATAAACCCATGAGGAGAAGCCCATTTTTTCAGTGGAGACAATCAAACATGTTGGAGCCAAAAATCAAAAGCCTTGCACCATGTTTGCCAGGTGACCCCATACTGCAATCAGAGTTCAAACCCAGATCCACAGATCCCACATTGACATAATTCCCCAAAGGCCCACGATGGCTTCCCCAAAACCACACAGGTGAACATCAGCAGGACTGGTAGCAAACACCAAAAGAACAGTTTACCAGCAAACACTTCCCACAACGAAACCATTCCACCCCTAAATTCTCACTCCTGATCCTGAACACTTAGGAAAGCACACGGATGGAAAATAAAAACTCACAATCATTTTAAATAATTGACTCACAAGGGAAAGTGGCTTTATTGCACATTAGTTGCCTCCATCCCTGTAACTCATCTCTCTGCCCCCCAGGCAATCCCTCCCCACACCTCAGCACAGATCACAGCAATTAATTGCTTTCTACCTGTACTGAGCTTGAGGATTGGGATTTTATTGCAGTCTAAAGCAGCTTGATCCAGGAGGTTGCCTACTTTTGCACAGCAATATCAACTGACCTCAAAATACATTACCTGTACCTACAAACCCTTCCTGATGCAGAGTCAGATATGACAGGAAAAGAACAACCCAAGGACTCAAGAAATGACAGCTAAGGTAACCAGGGCTGGCTGCCCACCAGTGTCCCCATCACCCAAAATCAATGAAACAATAAGAAACAGGAGATCTGTTATTATCAAGTACTGTGTAAAACTGGTGACAGTTCTGCAACAGTCCAAAATGCAAATGTCACTAGGGAAATGACAAATTAGCACCTGGGGACAAAGTTTACTTTAGCCCAGTAAACAATCCTGAAGAAAAGCTTTTGTCATTCAGTGCTGAGATTAATTCTGGTTAGTCAACAACCCCAGCAAGAACTGGCAGGGGGTGAAACTGTCTATTCTTTGCTGTTTAAAAACCTCTTGCACACCACAATAAATCCGTGAAAAGGGAAACTTCCCTGGGAAAAAACACTTGAATAAAACTAGTATTTCTTTGTTGCTTGTTCATTGCTCCAGATACAGGAATGAGTGTACAGAGGGAAGGTGATGATCACACTGTGCAACCCGTTGAGAGCCCAATTAAAACCAGAGCAGCTGAAAACCCAAACAAGCGTTATCTGCAGTACCAGCAAGAGAGGCACCAACACCGAAACCAGTGCATGACCTGCACAAGGGGCTCGTTCAGTCCCACTTCCCAGGGCTTCCCAACCCACTAGGCCGTTTGCCTCCAGCTCCTGACAATTCCCGACGCGCTGCCGAACACAACCAGACCTGACAGAAGGTCAGGACAGACACCTCCCAAGGTATTCTCGAAACCAAGCCCAGCTGAGCCCAGTGCTGCGCTGAGCGTGGAGGCAGGTCCAGATCAGCTGCTTTTGTCCTGACACAGCTCAGAGCATCGCCCACATGTCCTGCTCTGCCCAGCTCAGGGAGGGTGCTGAGGGCCCTGCACTGGAGGTGTCACACAAGGACAGCTGTGAAGGTGAACTGCTGGGTTTACTGCAGGAAGGAACAGGGCAGGAACACCACAACGTGCTCCACTATCTCCACTGACCATGCAGCAACTTAGTTCTCACCTTCTTCCTCTTGGCCCTTCGAGTGTTTTTCCTCCTGACTCAATACAAACACATTCACTTGAAGGCATGATGACACACTCCAAAGCTGTCACCACTTTATTTGGGGACTCTAAGTTCCAAACACTGCTGATTTCCTTATTAACTGTCTCTTGCATGGCTTGCAAAAATATGGAACACCTTTTTTTGTTTCTGAGCAGTTACTCAGACAAGCAGATGATACAAACTGCAATCAGTGCTGAGCAAGTAAGGTTGGTGTCCCAACTTTAAAGCCAGAAGTGCTTTCTCCCAGTAACATTGACAGCAGTCCTTCTCCCTAGACAAGGAAGAACTTTTTCGTCTGGGAGATATTCACTGAAACAGTTCATGGGACTAATGTAGTGGTTTTCAGCTTAATCCAATATCTTAGATAAAGCTCATCCCATTTAAAGAGAGACAGAAGAAAGGCCTTGCCTCCCTTGGAAAGGCTGCCCTCAGATGAAAGCGGCTCCATGATGTTGGGAATGAAGTTTTCCACAGCTCCAGCACAAACTGGCAGTGTTTTTCTTTTTCTAAAGATACCCAACCAGAGAGGAAATCCTGTGATACTGGAAAGCCAGAATGTGGGATTTTCCAGCAACCCAAACCCAAGCCCTGTCTCCTGCCATGGGGGAAAGATAAGGCAACCAAACTTCTTCCCCACCTCGATCCCCAAAGACAGTTAACCTTGACTGGGAATTGAGGAAGGAAACAGAGCATTGATTACCCACAGACCCGAAACACAGAGCAGCTGAAGTGAGATCCTCACAGGCAACAGATGAAATCAGGAACTGGTCTACAGGAGCCAGGCTGCACAAACCACCATCTCCCAGGGACCCAGCAACAGGAATGATGGGGAATCCTGAGCCTTTCCTGATACAACCAAAACTTGACAAAAAGTGTGCAGGGGCTCCAGGGGCATCTCCTGTTTTCAGTGTCTGTGGAAGGTCAAAGCTCCATTGAGGGTGAGAGTGGGGGAATTCAGGTCAGTTTCAGAGCATGGATCTCACTGTCTCCAACAACTGGAACAGAACACCACTTGCTGCGCACAGCATTCTCTGCTCAGTTACCGATCTCAGCCTTCTGCTTAGATCCACACAGCCCTACTTATCTCTTCCTGGTGAATGACAAACTAAGCAAAAGGAAAAATGAACAGATGAGGAAAGAAGAGAATCTCTTGCTTAGAAGAGAATTATCTTCTACCATCTACAAGACACTGAAAATGGAGAAGGCACAGTTCTCTCAGCACTGCTGGTAAAAGTGACTGAAACTTCACCGAAGCTCTGCAATAGAGCAGCTGAGGCTCTCCAGAGAGGGGGAAATTCCAGCAGCTCATCCACACAAGAGGATATTTTCCTCATAAGACTCCTTGGCTTTTGTTTTCGCAGAGGAGGGATCAGACCACACAGTTTTAAATGCTGAAGATTTTGCAGATACTTCTGCCCCTTGGATACACAGTCAGAGGATGTGCAGTATCTCTTACACAGTTACATGAAATGAAAATACATCCAGTAACTGATATCTGAGACTGTCAGGCTGGAAGAGCAGTGAGAGTATTTTGAAGCATTTCCTTAAACAGAGTCTCAACTCCCATGAGATAAGTGCAAGTTCTAACCAAAAATTGTAACCCCAGGAGTTAAATAAGAGAACACTTCCTCTAAGAACAATCCTTACAGAAAATACAAGGAAGACACAAGTTTCCATTTCTCTTGTACTTGCTTCTAACTCCATCTCCCTACAAATTATTCAAATAAATGTAACCACTAATCTATAAGCATTGCCTTCACCCTTGAGGCAAAGTCAGAGCAAGCTTTTCCAGAGCACACAGTACACACAAGTATATTTAATAAACCATTCTGCAATCATTTGAATACTAAGCAAGTGTCAAGGAAGGCATTTTTCCACCGGTTATATCAACACTTAGCACTTTCACAAACCAAGTTCTCAAAACACAGAGAACATGATTACAGATCAGGGAACAAAAAAGGAAAAAAAAAAAAAAAAAAAGGAAAACACGGATTAGAGATTTTCTTTTCCAGTAGAGTTTTGGGCTGAGGTTTAACACAATAGTTGAACTAATCTGATGGGTCAAAAATGCTTTCCTCCTTCTCCCCACACGATCCTGCAGGATCATGTGGGGAGAAGGAGGAAAGCATTTTTGATCCTGCAAGATTGTGCTAGGGCAGCTTGGACACCTCAGCAAATTACTGACTGGAGAGACAGGAGACACTGCAAGAGAAGAGAAGGGAGCAGAGCAGCTCCAGCCCCACTGCCCTCTCTCCTGTCCCTCCCACGGTCCCCCTGCTCCCCCAGAGAGCAGCACAACTCCACCATATTGATTCAACTGCAAATGCAGCTGCTTCGGGGCCTGGGAGAACAAAAGAGGCAGCGCAAAATGTTCCCGCGAAACATTCCACATTAGAACCTGAGAAAAATCCAGTGGATCACGGTGCCATAGAACACTTCCTACACCTGGCATACCCTTCATTTACCACAGTCTAGGACGTGCTCCCTTACATCATTCATTTCCTAAAGTCTTAAGGGAGTGTTAACGTGAGACTGAAAGCAATGGCCTGGCATGGGTTGGTCACACTAAGAAAGACACATGAATGCTCTCTAATCAGAGCAGTAAAAATTCAAAAATAAACAAAAACCCAGGAGAGACTAGTAGAGAACTACACTGGAGACAAATGCAAATGCAAATAATTTGGGCTGGGGTCCTCTGCACAGTACTTTAAGTTTCAGAGCAAACTAAAGCACAGCCAGTGGGAAATAAGATCTGAGTGAATCCCTGGAAACCCCAGGCAGGACCACCCGTGGCCATTGCCCTGCCCTGCAGCCCCCCTGCTCCTCCCTCCCGTGCTCTCCTGGCACGCTGCTTTCTGCCCACTGGCACAATCCAGGAAGTCATCCAGCAAGTTCAGACATTGTTTTCCAGTTGTTCGTATCTGGATCAGCTCCCTGACCTGGCTCATGCCTTGCTTGCAGGAGCACAGGACCAGGGCTAGGGAAGAGGTGGGAGCAGCCACGGGAGAAGGGGCTCAGGAGAGATCTGTGCTGGCCTAAATTGCTCTGGGGGTGCTTTGTACCTCGCTGAAAGATCTTACAAATGAGGAAAGAAACCAAATTTCTCAAAATCTCCACTTCCAGCCTAGAGTACAGGTGTACTTTGGGTTTAAAAATAGATATTAATGCTCAATAAATACAACTCATTACTTTGGAATCAACTGAGTATGGAATCCTTTCCCAACCAAACTCTAAAGATGTCAAAGAAAAGGCAGAGTCAGACTAAGGCAATTTGGAGGTTTCCTTATCATCTTTGCATAAACAGAAAGTATCTAATTATAGCAAGTGATAGCAAGTGTCTTGCCAACACAAGCAATACCTTAAGTAAGCATTTTCTCTTACCCTGTTTTGGGGGTGAGGACAGGGAGGGGGGAAGGGCTACCTTCTTCCTGCCTCTCCCATTTCTCATTTTTCTATCAGTATTAGCCTGCATTAACAGCCAAATCATACACACACACTCACACAACACTGCCAGTGACCTACTAGAAAGTTGCTATAGCAACGCCTGCTTTCAGAAATACACGTTGTGCATTTTAAGTGCCATCATAGTGTAACTCATCTGTCAATTAATAACCACGGCTCCGAGGAGCACATCACACACTCCCAAAAAATTAACAAACGTACACTGAGGCTTTCTGTCCCCAGAAGGAAGGACTGGGAGACCCATTGCAGGCTCAGACTCACCACCAATGGAACAAACAAACAAACTACATATATTTAGCACCCAGATGTAACTCCTGTATTCCTATTTAAGTGCACAAAATTCAGGAAGGATAAAAACACTTCACTGTGATCTTGAAGGGGGAAATCACTCCTTTGTGTCACTGAATATCTAATTTAAGCCAGGCCAAGCTACTTGTGAAATCATCTATAGGAGGACATGCAATAGACTTTAATACAGGTTTCTGTTATGTGCTTTGGGTCAAAGGCCTGCAATAAGAAGCAATGTGTTTTAAAAAACATCGAGTAAACAAAATATTGAGTATTCACTTCCAACCTCACTAGACTTCATGAAATCGTGTGGTCAAGTTATTTCTAAAACTATCAGGCTGAGCCTCTCACACTGCCCCTTTCTCTGGGCCCAGGGGTCCACCAGTGTTTGGTTACAGCACTCAGTGGTAACTGCCAGACACAAAGCACAGCCACAGCAAAGCAGTGAACATCTCCAACCTCAGCTGGTTATCCTCTGAGAGGAACCGTCAGGGAGGTGCAGACAGCACAGTGCAGAACCCAGCAGTGCCACGGTGTGCCCAGAGCAGCTCCAGTACCGCTGCTTCCCAAAGCCCACCCTGTCAGGGAAGTGCCACTCCTCTGCCTGTCTCAGCCGTGGCACTTGTGCCATTCATGGACTGTCCTGGCTGACCTGGGAGGGGTCGGGGCATTGCCAAGTGGAGAATATACTCCATAAAACACAAAAGGTGACCAGGGAGTTCTGCAGACCCTTGGTCGCCAAGCACCCTTTGCACCAACGAGACAGAACAAACACTGCAGTGGTTTTGAGCTCCAATGGGACCTTGAAAAGGGTTTCAATTTCCTTTCTCACATCCTCTAAATCCAGTTCAAATCATTCTCTCACACCACAAAGATAAACGCCCTCCCGTTATATTTTCTGGTTTGAGATAATCATCAAGCTCCCGGCACCCAGGCTTTGACAGTATTGCTGCCACCTGGAATCCTCCTGGACGACACCAAGGGGACCAGAAAGCGGAGCCAGACGCGCTGGCCAAACCTGGGCATGACCTCAGCAAGCAGCTGGGGCTGGGTGAGCTCTAACAAGAACCTTGCGCTGGGTTCAGGTGTGCAACAGTTCCAACAGGGACTTTCCATGTGTCCCGGATTTCACAGCGAGGAGTTTCTAACAGCTGAATCCCAACCAACTCTTTTGGCCCGGGGAACACAGACCACCTTTGAAAATGTGACCCTTACACAGGTATATAAAATACACTAGGAGAGCTGCGAGACCAACACCTGCCCAGGCTCAGCGAGGCCCAGAGCCAGGGGCACCTCTCCTCCCTGCACAGGCACAGTGGGAGCAGAGCAGGCAGGAGCACAACCAACTAGCCTTTCATTCCTAAACACAGTTAATCTAACACTGAGCAACAGCAAGCAAAGCATTGCCTTAAAAACTCCCTTCCCACATTTTTCCTGCTGCCCATGGACAGCTGGCAGCAGGGGTGAGGCACAGGGCTAATTAAAAAATAGCGTTTCAGGATGACAGTCAAGTTTCTCCTAATCTTTCCAGTGAGCAAACACAGCTCTGCAAGTTTTATAACGAGAATCTTAGGCTGTAATTAACTTTTTTTTTAAATCCAGAATTTAGCTGATCACAGCTTCATGAATCAAATCTTGAAATCACTGGGAAAAAGGCAAAATGTCTTAACACTGGAAGTTATTAAAAAATGTGATGACCGTTCCTGGCTAATTATTTTTCAAAAAACACCAGCATAAATACACCTACAATAATAAAAACACCACACAGGGCAAAAGAAAGACCTGTAAAACACTTTGACTGAGGCCAAAAGCCTGGTCACAGGTGCGTGTGTATGGCCACACTCCCCAGAACACTCTCAAAATCCTGGTCTTCCCAACTGCTTGTATTTACAAACATTAGATTTTGCATCAATATTATCCTTGCAGGTGAAACTTTCCATTCCCTAATATTTACCCTGTATGTGAGGGGGTTCTCTTACTCCAAAACGTAGTTATATCCCAGCCCAACAAACCCATGTGAGAACAAACACGCCAGGTCATCTTTCATTACCACCCACATTCAGTACTACAGTTGCTCTCATTTGCTTTCCAAATCTACTTCTCCCCTCTGGATCTTTTCCTTTATCCACTACAAAATCCCTACTTGTGTCCTTGACCCCCCTTGGTACGACAGGCCCTGGGTGAGGTTCATGAGCAGTGACCCCCCCAGCAGTCTCCGTGCCGTGGCCACCCCCAGCTCTCCACCCACACAGCCACGCCCTGCTGGATCCAGCTCTCCTGCTTCTCCTCTGCACCTTCAGAAAGGCTCATTTCTCTCACAGACCCAGTGAGAGAACCCTGAATTCAGCCAGAGATGTAACCCCTCCCTGCCAGGAACCAACCTCCCTGCCCATCCCTTTTTCTCCACTGACCCAAAGAAGGTCCCATCCTGTCCTGCCCCATCACTGGGTCTGTGTCCCCATCTACACTCCTGTCACCAAGTTCAGATCTACCAGCAGAACCCCTTTGGCCTCCTCCCCTAAGAAACATCTCCAGTTGAAAAAGGCAATATTCACAATTTTAGAATATACGCCTCTGAAAAGGTAACTGTTGCCACAATGCAGACCATGCTGGCAAGAGCACAAACTGTGCAAGAAGAGCGAACGAGGAGGGAGGGAATCTGGATACCCCTTCCAGCGCAGCCTGCAGTCGGTGCTGAGGACACTGACTGTACTCTCACCTGCCTTCCACAAAACCCACCAGGAATAATTTGCTGACCCTAAACTTTTAAGTCCAGCATTTCTTACCCCAAAATGAGTCCCTACGTTTGACCCTGTGCTGCTGTCTCACCCTTTGGAGGGGACACAATGCTGGGGTTCCCATGAACCACGTGTTTTACAAATCCCACCATCCCTTCCCACATCAACCGCCACTGGAATTAAACACTGAACTGTGACACCATTGAAAATTCACATGGTCTTTTGGCTCCCATTTTTCTCCAGGTGGAAGTCAAAAAGCCCCACTCACACCAGCTCTGCTATCAGGATCCCACAACACAATCATTTCTTACTGAATTAATAGATTAGCAACAGCACGAAAAATTTACTGTTTAAATGAATCCTACATGGCTTTTTTACAATAACCTGTTCAACATGCAGATAATTCTCACATTTTAATTGTTAGAAGATACTAGTAATAAGGCCATGGGACTCAGCAGGCCTTCCTTTTATTTGGGGATTGGGTTTCCTTCTGTTTTGTGAACATTAAACTGTGTAAGGTTATACTTATTAGCAAACCAGCAGTGATTTCCCATTTGCCATCAGCACTGCATCAAACTCAGTTTGAGCTGGAGAGTCAGATTTGAAGGTGTCAAACTTGACCTGAAACCTCAAAGGAGCTGAATTTTCCCCCAGTAAATGGATCACTGCTCCCAACAAACTGTCAAATTTCAAAAAGTACTTCTCAGTACAAATAAGTTGCTTCTTAAATTAGAAGTGAAGTATTGATCTGTACCGTTTTACACAATATGCATAATCCCATCCTGCACCCCCTCACTGCCCCAGGGTGACAGGCTGAGGGCACTAACCCCTCTGCCCTCGCCAGGGACAGAAACAGCTAAGAAAGGGAGCCAACACTGAAAGCATTCCCTCACCCTGAGAGCAAGAAAACCTCCCCTAGCAGTACCTCGGCCCCAGATTCCTCCCTGTCAGTGCAGTAAGGGGATTATGTGGCTTTGGAACAGTCAGGCACAACCCCACTTAGAAAATACTGAAGTGCCAAGAACACATCATGAGCCCTGCAGTGAGATCCTAAATCTGATCAGCTGCTTGGGGGGATTCCTGAGGAGCTGTGGAGGCATTTTCTGTCCCCTCTGCTGCCTCTCCTGAGAATGCCATTGCTGTGGTTTAAACTGTGTGGAAGATTTTCTTCTAGAATAAGCACAGTATTCCTGGTTTCAGGAATGACACTCTCAGAAGTCTCTGCTGCCATGCTGATACACTGATACACCCTCTGTAGGGTCTGGCCAGCTGAGACTGCTGCACACTTATCCTTTCCTCCTGCTTGTTTTCCCCAGCAGTTTCACGAGCTGATCAAACCCTGGTTCTCCATGGATTACTGTTCTAGAACTCTGGGTGGATTCTCTGATGTGTAACAACAACTCAAGTGCTGCTGTTGCTGTCACTGAGGAGAGTGTGTAGGAGAGGGATGGCAAAGGCAGGTGGTATTAAGAGAGTAACTTGGGCCAGGTATCTGCTTTCACAAAAACTGCATAAAATTGTCTTTGGGACACCTCCCACCTCCTCTAAATTTGATTGAAATTAGTCACTGTGCTCAAAACAGAGCAACTCAATCTTTCTAATGCATTTAAACAACATGCCACATTGTGCCATAAAATCTGAGGCCTATTTAAAACCAAAACCAAAAATTAGCACTATAAAAGCTCCCCAAGGTGCTGTTCCTCGCCCACTCCTGCACCAGGATTCCCAGCCCCTGCTCTGCCCCACTGTCCTGGCAGGGACAGGAGCCACTCCAACACTTCCAAAGCCACTGTGCCTCAGAAACCCAAAGTGAAAATCACCCACTAGCACAAGGTGACAACTGCACAGATAAAAATCAGGCCAAGGAAAGCCAAGACATTCCCCAGAAAACAGTTGTTAAAATTCCTGGCTTTCTATCCAAGCAGCATGCATTTGCCAAAAATCTTTAGGCTTCTTTGCTATCTCAAAAGCATTTGGAATAAACACAGATAACTAAATGTGTACTGAAAAACTGTTTTAAAGTATTGACTTCTCTGTTTCCAAACTAATAACGTTTCTTACTTCAGAAGCTCATTTCAAAAATCTTCCAGAATACAACACAGTTAAAAAATAAAAACATTCAAAATCCCAGAGCTTTATTAGCACAGGATTTAGTAGCTCAGCATTTTGTCCTTTTTGCGTTGCTGACCTTTCCTATTTATTATTTATTTTTAATGGGGGAAAGAAGGGCTCAAAAATTAGGGAAAAAAACCTTTGATCAATAAGTGGCTTCTAAGAAACGATCTCAGAGAAGAGGAAGCTGTTGCTGATTTCTCTGAGGATATGAAAAGCAGTGACATGAACGGGTCACATCTCTGAATGCAGAGAGCTTAATAAATCATTGTAAGAGTTTAGGAGGAGAGGCACTTTCCTGGTCCAGGTCAAGCTGGTTTTGTCTGCTGAATGAACTGACAGCACAATCACTGCCAGAGAGTAATTTGTCCACATCAATGCTAACATTGCATCTAAATGTGAGGGGAACCCCAGAAACTATGAAGCTCTGCACTGATCACAGTCTTGCCAAGAGAAATGCTGAAGAGCACATTAATGCAGAGTTCCAAAGGAGCGCTCCCAGAGCTCTCCACTATTTTATGGGGAATTTAGTTCAGTGGTCAAGGTAACATCCATCCACTCGTACAGCCAGATGTAACAAGAAAAAGCACTTTCCCTCCAATCGGAGGAAAGGCCAATTAAAAAAATAGCTTTATTTTTCAGAAATACATCTCCAGGAAGTTGCAGTGAGTGTAAAACCGAGCAACAGAGCAAATTAAAACATTTCCAGTATTATTTGTTCAGTGACACGCAAGATAATAATTCTACTTTGGGTTTCAAAAGGAGCTACTGGACATGCTCAAACACCCTTCAGGGGAGGCACTTTAACAGTGAGCTAGAACACTTCACAATTCAATACAAATGTATTTGTCGCTCCTGGAGAAAGGGACAGGTGGTCACTGAGAGTCCCAGATGCCAGTCCAAAGTTAGTCATCAATAAACACAGGTATCAATGAACAAAGAGTACTCATCAATAAACAGGGTTTATAAAGGAGCCTCTCACAGCCCCCTGCCCCAGAGGGCCTCAGCCTGAGCCTTCCAACCTGCTCAGATCACCCACCTGGGGCTTCGCTGCCACGGCCCAACTTGTGAACAGCAAAACCGTGTGCTGGACAAACAACACCCCCCTTTTAGCAGGAAGGGGCACATCCGGGTAAGGAGGAAAAACCCTGATTATCCGCAGCAGAAAAAGGTTACAAAAGAAGTTGGTGGCAAACTGAAAGGGCCCACTCTGTTTACTCATTCCAACTCAGTGCCACATCAAAGATGAACCATCACCTTACTGGAGATGGTGGATGGCTGAAAACCACGGGTACAGAAACCTGTTTTGGAAAAGTGCCTTTGCAGATGACAGCCCCTCAATGTTCAGAACAGCCCGCTAAGGCTCTGGAGAGTTTCTGAAGCAATTTGTGAGACTTGGTAACTTGGTAACTTAGTAACTTCTCACCAAAGAGCTTTCTCCCATTTCCCAGCAGTTGCTTGGCTGCTGTTTGAGCCCATCCAAAGGCCTGCAGGTTGGTGGGGAGTTTGCTTGGATCTTCTCTGCCTCCATGGGGAGGTTCCAGCACCAAAAATCACCCAGAGCCCTTCCTCGCTTCCCTCAGGGACCTGCCACCACCCCAGCAAGGATGGCCTGAACTAAGGGTGCCAAAAATACCTCACCAGCTAAAAATAAGGAAGCTGCTTGATTAGGCAGAAAAGCACAGCTTTTATTTCAACTGTGGTCTCAGCAGCTAAAATGGAAAAGTCCCAGAAAACACAGAGCAGACACAAAATTCACAACGGAGTTTCTGATCCCCCATCAACTGAAGTATAAAATTAGATAAACATGCAAAGGATTATCTTCCCCAATTAGAGTAAGGACACGGGAATATCCCAAATTATACTGTATATGAGAAGAGGAGAGTCTAGTTCCATGTTTTTTAGTTATTTAACTAAATCCAATAGAGACACACTAAGAATTTAAAAACAGATTTTTCCTTTCACATTTTCCCCTGTGAGCTGCAGCAGGATTTTTCTTTGCTCAACCTTAATAAATTTTATGTATTAAAATAGCATCCTTAATTACTGCTTAGAGCTTCTATAAACTTTCTGTATTCAAATTTTATTGCAGCCATTTTAATACCCTCAATTACCTCATTCAGATTTTCTATGCTAAACACTCTCAATTACCAAGTACTCCACCACTGCAGTTTTCTAATTCCAAGACAGCTCTTTAATATTACAGATGTGACAGGTTCTCCCATTTAATGTGGTTGAGCTCACCCCACTACTTCATTATCCAGCTCGTGTTCAATACACTCCCAATTGCCGGTGGCTCTTTTCATCATTAATTACATATTTCAAGCCCAACACGAATCGATTTCCAGCCCATGACCGGCAGCAGAGCCGAGCAATCCCACCCCTTGTTCTTCACCCCAGCCTGGCCTGGCCTGCTGTTATTCCAGTGTTCTCCTCTCCCTGTCCTTCTCTGCCTTTAAATAATGGGTTTGAAGCAGGATATGCTGCTTTAATGTGCATTTGTAAAATCTCTAGCAGAACAGGTTATGGATCTGTCCCCAGACCCTTGGGAAGCAGGACACCATGCAGGACTGCCAACTGCCTTGCCATTCCCTCTTGGAAGAGGCAACAGAACGGGAATGTGCACTTCCAAAACTGTGCAACCCTAGTACCATTTCCATCAGTGATTTTTACATTTCTGTATCAAAAATGCTCATAAATCTGGTCTTAAGACTGCCAAGGAAAGAAAATGTAACAGACTTCCTTTCTTAACTAACCCCTTCAGGCTCAGTGCTCTTTTCCAGGAACACTGGGAATTACTCGTGCCTTTCCTAGGGAAGGCACCTGTCCTACCTGCAGACTGAAGCCTGCACTGCATTGGATACTTAAAGCAGGTGCTCAACAGTCTAAAATATACATGTTGAAACTCACACATCCTTCATACCTACAACAACTCCTGCACACAGAGCTCCCAGGGAATTCACAGGGAATTCCCACTCAACACATGGAGCAAAAACTCCACCCTTGCCTGCATTTGAGCTTTTTATGCCTGGGGTTTTCTCCTCTTACATCTTTGCAGTAAGACACAGTGAAGTCAAATGCCATCTACAACTTTGTATTTCCAGGGGTACCACGCTAAGCCAGGCCTGTGAGGAGGACCTGACCTTGCAGAGTGCCATGGGCAGATGTGACAACACACAGCTGCAACTCCCACTCCCTGACAGACCCTGTGGGCACTGCAGCCTTTACACACAGGCCTGTTCCAATGCCAGCCCAACCCTGGACCTTTGCAGTCAGAATTCAGGGACCTCTTCAACACCTTCCTGTTTTATTAATTTTATACATATAACATATACATTATTTTCCATTTTATTCACATATTAACTGCAGCCAATACAGCCATCTCCCAGTTCCAGACGCACTGGGAACATTAACAGAATGCAAAATTAAGACAGTTTATTAGCCTCACCAAAATTTTCCGCACTGAAGCTAAAAACATCTCTCCAGCATTCCTCAAGCAATGCTGAGAAAATCCTGTATTCCAAGCTAAAGCAAGTTTCAGGACTTCCTTACCAATGGGTACTAGAGCCCCTTGCACAAGTTTTCAATTACTCCTCAAGGAGGGAGCCCTGAGACACGAGCAGCAGGGCAGCAGCTGATGTTTCTGCAGCAGGAGTGGCCGTGCTTGCTTTGCAGACACAAGACATTTCTCCAACGGGAAAGTGCAGTTTGGCAGCCACACTTGAAAAAGGGTCGTGGTCTGGAGTAGCTGCTGACCTTACCGAAACACCAGGAGAAAGATCTAGGAGAATGAGTTATGAGATTAATTGCCAAAGGAGGCAAAAAGAACACAGAATGAGATTTTTAGCTCACTAGAGAAAAAAAGGAAATGGAACACATTTTAAAGTGTCATTTTTAATGGGAGGGGCTTTACAATTCTTTTTATTTAAATGTGAACATTTCAAAGGGTATTTATTACTGATTGTTCTCTATTGTACAATTTAATTTCTAATCTGCCTGCAAACTCCTAGACTGATGAAGACTTGGATAAAATTAAACCACATGACAGGGAAATGGAAGAGAAAGCAATTAGCACAGTAGTTAAATACTGACTTGCAAATATAAGATGGTTTCCTCAAGTCAAGAAACAACTGTCATTACAAGGTAAGATCAAAATGAACATTTATAATCTGTCTGAGCAGAGCCCCAGGTTACAGGGAAAATGAATCCTTAAGGTCAAAAGGACAGTTCCTAAGTCAGAAGATGATTTTAGGGACGAGCTCCAGTCAGCTGGCCGATGTGACTCTTGCTCCCAGCACTGACCCATCGAGTTCTTTGCTGGGAGAAGCAGAAATCCTGCTTTGGGTTGGTACAGCCTGTATTTAGCCCTTTAGCTTCCCCTTCCAACTGGCTGTTGTTTTGCTCTCTTTCTTAAATTTCTTACTTTAATTTCAGATAAGAAAGAGCTACAAGTCTGTGATACAAAAGCACAAAATTTTTCTTGCTTGAAAACCAAACTACCAAGTCTGTCCAGGGAGAACTCACCAACAGCCACTGTGAAAAGGAGGGGCAGGAAAACAGCTCCAGAGCTTGATCAAGAGAGGACTCTCCAAAATGCTGCACAGTGCGAAGAGAACAGAGAGAGGGAACCTGGCAGAACTGAGCACTGCAGGGATGGAACCAGGGCGACAGGGGCCCCAAGACTGAAGGCATTCGAGTTTAAACATAGCAAGCTCAAGCCTTATACACGTACAGTGCCAAACTCTCAAGAGATCTGAGAGCAGCTGACTTTTTTTCCTTGGATATTTGAGGGCTCTTAAAAGGGAAATAAGAGATTGATAATTAGGGTCTCCCTAGTCTATTAAAAAGGGTGATATATTGTAAGATAAGTGATATAATCATGGAGATGAGCTTCCCTGGCTGGTATGTTTGAAGAACAAAGTACTGATGGTCTCCCAGCTCTGATGATAGGGAAGAAATCCATATTCCCAGAGAGCTAGGCAGGTTATTTGAGGTTATTACTGCTGCACTGGATGCTGCTCCACCCAGTGAAATGCCCAATTGCAAACAGCTCTCTTAAGTTGAGAGCCACAGTAGAAATGTGGTTGCCACAGAAGGAGAAAATGAAAACACCGACTGCTCCCCCAGCCCAGCCCTCAGTGTCACAGAGACTGCACATCAGACCACAGGCTGTCTCTAACTGCAGAGACCCCTGTGCTCACACAGCCCCCCCAAACAACCCCCAGGGCAGAGAGAAGCCAGCGGTGCTGGGGAACTGCAGCTCAGCTCAGACAGCAAAGGAGAGCTGGCTGCTCACTGCCCTCTCCTCTTCTTCACTGCTCAAAGCCTCCTTCCTCTGCTGACAAACCAGCTGCTAAAAACTGTCCAACTCAGCCAACGTGCTCCCAAACACCACCACAAACTCAGTGGCTGGTGAGGACCTGGCTGGGCAAGCAGCCCTGGCAGTGCTGAGTGAGACACCACTGCCCCTGGTTTATCCCAGGAGCTGGAGGCAGCTCTTGTTCCCCACTGCAGGCCTGGAACAACCCCCTGGGCCTGCCAGGCAGGTGACCTTGTGCTCAAGGCACGAGCCAAACTGCTCCTAGAGGAAGGGTGGAGGGAACAGAGGCTCTTGAGAACCAAAATGCACTAAAATAAAAAGGCCAGGTATGTTTATCAAGGTAATGCTACTTAATGAGCAATATTCAGGAAGGCCTAGAAAACACAAGCTAGGTCCTTTGCAATTCCAAACCTTCATCCCACCTCCACCAACATTCCCAAGACAAATGAGCCTGTAAACCACAGCAAGGGGCAGTTTCAAAATAAACAAAAGAGGAGTGAAATCCAAGTTCCAAACCATCATGCACTTGAAACAGCAGAGTAATAACCACAATCTACACCTGAACCTATTCACTGAAGATTATAAACTGAGAGGAAACACATACTGGGATATGAGGAATCCAGGATCCAGACAGGTAGTAAATAAATGTTGCTAATGATGTCAAAACTGGAAGACTGGTTTCGGGGCTCAAAACACCGTGTTTGGTACAAAAACATACCTACAGTTTGGAAGAAACAAAAGCTACAAACAATGCCCATGCTGGCAGACAGCTGTTTCCCAGGCAAATTTTAGGGGACTTCTGTAAAACACAGACTGTGTTCACATTACATGGATCCCTTTCCCACCTTTTTAGAATCTTTTAACTTTCTTTCCCAGTTTTCTTCTTTTCTCTTCGAGCTGCCATTATACTTTTACCACGAAAAAGCAAATCCCCTTTCTGCATTGTCAGAAGTCATTATGAAGATTTGTACCACTTTGTAGCAACAAAAAAGCAGCATTTGAAATCAAAGGAGGTGGAGAAACCAGTGCTCCACGTAGGCTTTCAACAGCTTGATGCTGAACAAACAAGGCAGCCTCTTTCCTCAGACTCTTCATGAATACTGAAGACTGCAGCTAATCAAATGACAGCAGACAACTGCACCAGGCAGCAGCATCAAACAGGAAAGGTCTGATTCTCCTCCACAAGAGCCAGGGGGAACCACAGCCCCTGTTTGATCACCTGCACCTCCTGCTCACCACAGCGGGGAACCTGCTTTGGGCCAAACATTCACTGGGTTCACCAGAGACAGCTGCTTCCCATGCTGGTTCCCAGCCCGCCTTCCATCCCTCCAGCTGTGAAAAGGAGGAACCTGCCTCTCTGGGACAGAACCCAGGAGTGACTCCAGATATCCCGGCAGGGGTTAAGGAACTCTGGGATTGCCCACGGCTCCAAACCAAAGGACAGGCAACAGGCCCTGGGGGGTTGAGGAAGAGCTGGTCACAACAAACACATGGAGAACAACCCAGCCAGCACCATTAAAGCATCAGCAAAGCAGGGTGCCCAGTTTGGGGATCAGGCTTAAGCTCAGATACAAAGACACAGTTTGTGTTAGAGAAGAGATCGAGGAGGGAAAAAAACCCACAAAGACAGCTTATGTTCATTCAGGTACATCAGAAATAGATCAAGATTACCAAATAAAAACCAAAGTTAACTGCAGAATGTGTCACTTAAACATCAAAAACAAACCAGTCAGTAAGAATATATAGCACTGGAATAAGCTGCTTAGGAAGTGCAGTGAAACTTCCAGCAATTAAGAGATTAGACAAACATCTGTCAAGAATATTGTAAATTATCTTCCCCCAAGACAGAGAAAGGTCTCTCTCCATTCTCTTGTTTGTTCAGTGTTCTTTCAGGAACAAAGAAAGGCCAGAAAGAGCCAGTAAAGTAAATAAATAACCATCCTAGTACAAGTCCATTGTTGCAGTAAAACACAAGACTGGATAGAGGTCACTGAACACTACAGTTTTAATACCCCTTAATGGCTGCAAAAGCAAGATGAATTCGGACCTAAAGTTGTGTCCTTAGAGATTCCACCAGTGCACGAAAAAAAATCAAATAAAATAATTAAACACACCCCAATACCAGTCCTTTCACTAAATAAAACTCTGGTGGTAAAAGTCTTTCTAGCTTATATTCTCACAACACAGCACATCCCAGCTGGAGGATGGAGACACGTAAGTGATAAAGCCTTTGCAACTTTTCAAAAATAAACTTCTGTCCTAGAGGAAAATAATTATAGAACAAAATAATAGCTTGGTTCTGCTTGAAAGCCAGGGGTAGAAGACTGCGGAGCAGGTATTATGTGGAACTATTAACCACTCGAACACTTTGGGTAGCAGTCCTCAAGAAAACACACAGCAAGGCTAAATCTGTGCTGGCAACACAGGAAAACTCTTATCAGCTGGAGAGCAAGGAAAAGGATTGCAAGGAACAGAATATGGAGGGGGCAGGGTGGTCTTGATTTTTTTTTTTAATCACCTACAGTCAGGATGTTTAGAATTAGTGGGGAAAATGTATCAGAGGCACTGGGTTCCACCAGTGACAGCACAGACACCAACGCAACAACAAAGTCACCCGCGGGCCCCCAGGAGAGGGGTCGCAGCAGAACTGGGACAGTGCGTGCAGGGACACTTGTGCTCACCTCCACAATGCCCTTGGGAGCACAGACAGCTCTGACTGACCCCAGCAGCCAGCCTGTGGCCACCTTTAAAGCAGTTTACGTTGCTCTCACTCCACACTCCACTCGGACATCTTACACTGCCCCAGCACACAAGTGTTGCTGTATCCTGCTGCTTTTTCTACTCTCCCCATCCGGTGTCTGTTCCAGTTCCTCTGGGAGATTTCATCCAAAATAAATGTTCTCTCCTAAGCAAGGTTAGCAAAACCATTTGCTCTTTATGTGAGCTCTCAGTAACTTGCCTGGTTTGGAGCAAACACAGATGTGGCACAAAAGACACCCAGGTGGCTGACAGGGTCCAATGGAGCAACTTTATGGCAACAGACAAAGAATTCCCAGCCCGGTTCTCAAACCTTTCAAACCAGGGAGTCTGGTGTTCAGGAGTGGCTTGTGTTCTCACAGTAACAGCCTGATGGCTGTCAGACCCCGGGCCCTCCCCACAGAGCTGCAAGGATGCACTAGAGGTTACTCTCAGTGTGGCAACACAATCTGCTTCTTATGTAAATTGTGCAAAAAGCAGCTCTTGTAGTCCCAACCAAGCTACCACTGACTATTTTGCAGACAATTATTAAAAAAAAATAAAATAAAATCCATGTAGCTTGACCAGTTTAGTAACAACAATCTCATTAAAGGCACAGAACAGGTCAACTACAGGCTTTACTCTAATGCAGGAAAGCTCAGCAGGAGCTTCCCACCGAAATCCATAGAAAAAAAAATTGTGTATTTACCAAAGCCAAAAAAAAACCCCATTCTTAACCTCATATTCAAAAATTAATTCGAATAAGTTGTGTTGGAACACAACAAAAATAATCAATCTGTAGCTAAGAGCCTAATACAGGAATTTCCAGTCTGGGTGGTTGGTCTATCAGAGGCATATGTTATTTAGAACAAGATTGGAGTAACTGCCTAACAATGCCCATCTCAACCACAGGCGTGCTCATCCCAGCCATCTACAACAATGTAAAAACCAAAGTTCCCCCTGAGGATTCAAAAAAATCCCCAGCAACCAAGTCCCAAAGTGCCTGAACTGCCAGCACAGTAAAAATAACACAAATGAGGCTGGCCTGGGTCTTAAGGTTCTGCTCTTTGTTGGCTATTAAAAGGCAAGCCTGGTAAATGTAAGATGATATTCATATCATTTCTAACCTTCTACCAACATGTTCTTCCCTTTCTTCCCCAGAGCTTTTTGTCTGCTCGGCTCCAGCCTCCGCTGCAGGAACTCTGCCAGTGACGTCAGGGCAGGAAGAGCAGTGCCTGTTCTCAGTAACCTGAGCCACTCTGCTGCTTTGGAAGCTTCTCTGAGAGCCTGGCATTACCAACAGCTGGGCCAGAGCTAAAACAGGACCCCTTTTTCTGACATCCACATAAAACAGGCTAGTTCAGGGGGTTGCAGGAGATGGAGCTCCTTTGCATGACACTCCCTCCCCCAGCTCACGACAGGAACAGCCTGTTTCTCTCCCCCCCAACCCCACAGTTGGTGCAAAGGGAGCTTCCCAGGAATTTACTTCTCTTACAGAGATGCAAGTCGGTGTTTTCGTACATCCCATGCTCTTCAATGACATAACTGTTCCACCCTGCCAGTTCCTCAGAACTCGCTCCAGACAATGCTGGTGGTACTTCCTGGCACTGCAGGGCCTCCAGGTTCTGCTCAAATGCTCTGGATGATGCTGAGCAATGACACTCTCCTGCAAAAGGTGTGGCAGAAACCACCAGGAAAACGTTCTGAAAGTTTACAAAAGGATACCCTTTTCATCTCAGAAGTTTTGTAAAAACCCCCTGGTCCAGGAAATAATGGCAGGTACAACTGACAACTCCTCTCCCAGCTCCCAAATGTGACACTTCATTCCCCTTGACTCCTGTTCCTCACTAATGCCCTTGTTTTTCCTTCTCAGCTTTCCACCGGGACTCTGAATCAACCACCAGCAGTGAGAAGCAGGAAAGCAAGGCAAACCGGTGGGAAAAGCTTGTCCTACCAGCTCTGATGGTCAAGGCATTCACCAACGCTGACCTCAAAGGCAAGAGATTCCCAATTCATCAGCCACATCAGGCAACAGGATTTACACAAACCCCTCACCAGTGCTCTCAGTCCATGACCTGGTGCTCTACAGTTACACCAACAGCAACACAAGTGTGTAAGGGCTTTCCTTTGCTCAGCAATGCAAGCAGCTTCTCTGGTTTCTTTGGGGGAGAAAACTGTAACAGTTCAGTATTGAAACACAGCCAGAAAAAAAGCAATGATTGGAGCATTTCACTTCAGTTCCTTTTCTCGCAGTGCCAGTGGCTCACACCTGAAATTTGGCATTGCCTGTGTTCTCCCACTTGTTTGAAAGTGAGGAAACCTCTAGCCAGGACACAGGCTGTGCAGAACAGGCTCCCTCCTCCTGTTCCGTGTTACACTCCAGTGCTGGGGATATTTGAAAGGACTCAAACCACAAGCTCTCACTGTCATCCAACCTGCCACCCTGTCCTCCACCTCAGCCAGTGGACAGTGCTGCCATAATCCAGCCTGGGCATTTTCAATCAAACAGTACAATATTGCACGTGTCTCTTCCCCTCCAGTTCTGAACGTGTCCAGCACCTTGTACACCACCACAATAATCAGTATTCAAAACTTCCCTAAAACATTTTGAAACAGGAACTACATTCCAGCTCCTTACCACTTTGGCAGAGAAAACTGCTCCAAATGCAGCTTACAGAGACAAAAGATATTAAAAAAAAAAAAATCACTCGTGACTGGGGAAGGCAAAAGAGATGCACAAACCCACAGAAATTATGCCATTTCCTTTGAACAGCTACACTGACCCTTTCTAGAGGGGTGATTTCTGCAAATACAAGCAGAACAATCAACTAGTGGTAAAATAGGAAAAGCCTCAAGGAAAACACTGGGAGCATGGAACAGAAAGGAGATGAAGATCAAACCAGAACAAACCAGCCCTGCTCTGTAACTCCAAGGGCAGAGCAGCCCAAGTTGGGGCAGTGTTTCTGAGAATCCCCTCCCGAAGCTGGGGAATTTCCCTGACCACCTGAGCTCTCCTTCCCTCCCACTGCCCTTCCCAGGGCACGGTGGGCAGCAGGGACAGGGCTCCTCACGGCTGAACAGTCTGTCAGCAGCCGAGGGAGGGCAGCCCCTCTCACCTCAGCTCTGCAGGCTGGGGGAGCTCTGCAGGGCTCATTTGCACTCCCTGGACTCTATTATTTGTTTTACAGTATTGCTGCAATCCTGTTGTTTTGTTGGGGTTCTTTCATGCCCAGTATCCAACAGAAACAGGCCTACAGGACTGTGTTCTGTGTGCACATCCTTCCCTGTTCTTTCCTCCAATTCCACCATCAATAATTATCAGTCTATGGATCAATTTCCACCAAACACAGGAGAACAGAGATCCCAAAATATGTAAGTACCTCTAAATTTTTAAAAATATTCATTTCTTAGAAAAGAGATGTTTAATTCCTCTCCCACAAGCAGTGTCCTATTAAAGTAAGACTACAAGAAAAAACAAAACTATCGGGAACCAAAGAAGCCACATCAGTAAACCAGAAAAAAAACAGCCTTCAAAAAAAAAATCTACTGCTTGAAGCAATCCTTATTCTTAGCACAGTTCAGAGCTGGGTTTACTCCCTCACCCAACACTGATGTTACAGCCTAACTTAGTTAAAACTACTCTAGAAAACAGATCCGTAGGCAGCTAAATAAACAATGGCATTTAGACATGGAAATCAACCTCCCTTCTGCACAGGAAAGGCACGTTCCACAAACCCACAGGAGTTCTCTCAGAGCTCTCCCTCCGGCACACACACGTGGACAAAGCCTGCTCCAATTCCCAAGGGACACTCAACCTGATTCATCACAAAAGGCTCCTGAAGAAATGAAGCTGCCATGGCAACAACAGGCCTTGGACAGGTTATGTGGCAAGGACAGAGGAAACGGAGAGCAAACCAGATGTCATCTCTGAAAACGGAGTAAGGCCACCAGGAAAGTCCCACAGGAACACAGGGCATGGAGCAACCTGGCCTAGCAGAAGGTGTCCCTGCCCAGGAGCAGAAGGAGACAAGCTCTGAGGCACTTTGCAGCCCAACACTCTCTGGGACACTGGGAATAAGCGCTGGAGGCCAGGCTGGCACCTTGGGAAACGGAGGAGTACACCAGCGACTTGCTGATGACACCCAGCTCCTCAAGGGAAGGCAGACAGGAGCAGCTGCAAAGGTGGGAAGAACAAACACGGGCTACAAGCAGCAGAGCTGGCAGAGGGAGGTCAGGAAAGGCGAGGAGTCCCCCAGGTTTACACCCAGAGGTGGGCTCCACACTGACACCCAGGGCAGCACACACAGCTGAGGGCTCTGAACCTCCCCCTGCAGCACCAGTTTTCCCCAAAAATACTCTTGTCACTGACCTTGCATCACTTCTAGCAGCTCCCTACCCTGATGGTCTGACTCAGGTCAGTCACTGGGCAGAAAAATGCCCCTCCCAAGCAGATGGGGTTTGCCAGGGAGGGAAGGGGCAGGGCAGCACCACGAGCACAGAGGACGAGGAGAGCTGTGCAGCTGTGGAGGCACAGGCTGACCCCTCTCTCAGCTGTGGCAGAGCAGCTCAACCACCTTGTGCAATCCCACTGGCAGCAACAAGTTCATGTGGTCCTAATGAACAGCCCTGGGAATTAACAATGCAAAACTGGCACATTTATCATTCATTTAAGATGGAATTCATTACCCATTTCCTAATGAAGTTTCACTTGCCACTTATAAACACAAACTTCTTCATAGTCCTTGGGGATTCTAACCCAAAAACGAGAGGAAAACCCTCATGTGTGGGAGAGCAAACAGATACTCAGCTTGTTATTTGATTTGTTTCAAAGAACCACACCACATGCTATGCCCTAGCATATAAAAAATGAATTGTTTTGATTTTTATTATTTAATTGTAGAAAAATATTTGACATTTAGAAACATTTCTGACACACAGGACAATCCCTACGTAACTCTACAAAGAAATATCTTTTTCTACGAGCTGAACAATCTGTCAACACTGTTTTCCTTCAGCTAACCTGCCAACACAATACAAGCCTGCTATATGGAGAGTTACAGAATACAGACTCATTAGATTTATTTATAGAATAAATGATGTATCTGCTGCTGAAACCCTGCACAGCAAGGAGCACAGTTGGCTGGGTGTTGCCTCATGCTGCTTTGCAGTGTAACATTACTTTTGGGAACCACCTGAAACCTGCCCTTCAGCTGAGGCAGGACAGGCTTAAGAATCCAACCTCCTGCAAATTCAAGCAGAGTTACCAAATTTATCAAGTTTATGTTGTACCTACAGTCCTAAGCAGGACACACGTGACACTGTTTGGCCCTGATGAATCTACTGTCCAAGGGCCTCCTGCCATCTCCAGTGCACTGTAACTATTAAACAGCATTTTCCAAAATCCCAACATGCCTGTGGAGATGCTGCAGAGCTGCCCAAGCACAGGAGCACAGTTCCTCTGGCTTCCTGGGCACTGTCCCTCGAGGGGCTCACAACCTGCCACGTGCTGAAATCATTGCCTACACTCAGACTTCCAACAGGACATGGCAGAAACTTGCCAGTGGCCACAAAATCACCACTAAGAAGAAGATTCCCCCTGCAGCTCCTTCCCTTCAGCTCTTTTAGCCAGCTGAAAGTGGGGTTTGCCTTTAAAAGTATTAGAGCGAACCTTCACGAAACAACACTTATTTCTGGAAGCGTGTTTGCAGACTGAAAAGTTGAACAGAGGGCGATAACAATGCTCTCTAAACCACTTATTTTCTAAGGCAATAAAGGAATATGTCACTGTGTTCTGATCAGATCCTGAACACCCAAACCAACAAAGTTACACCAGTATGGGAAAGCAAAATACTGCATATCCCTAGAAGGCTTGCTAGAAACAGCAAAACCATTATCTGCTGGTGAACTCCAACTTTGTAGGATTTCTTTCTTGGAGAAGAAAGAAAAGCAACTCTGCTCCCTTCTATCTTTAGCCAAAGGAGCAGACACAGTGGCACTGCAGGGGAGAGATGGCAATCTGCAACGGGAGCTTCAGAGCTCCACGGGATAAATGAGAGTGACTCCAGTGAATCCCCGAAACTTTAAATAAAGCAGGAAACATCTTGCAGATGTTGGTTGGCATTTTAAGTCCTGAAGCCAGTACACCAGATTTAGACAAAGCACCTCCTTATCTTGGCACCAGAGCTAGCATCGCCTTCTGGGTCTGACTCCAAGCCCCAGCAGGCAGAGCCAGATCTCACCCAGCAGTGCCGAGTCCAAAGTTCGGGTTTAATATTCCTGAACCACTTCAGTTTGCTGCTCTCAGTGTGTCTTGTGTTCACTACAGCACTGGCACTTTGGAATTTTCAACAGGGCGGGCAAGTCTATTGTGCATGTTACCAGAAAACAGATCACCAATGTTACAATAAAGGCATGTCCTTATCCCAGTAAAAGGATTTTTCTTAGAAAGCCATCACAATTTAGCATTTCGGCCCCATTGCATCCTTACATTTCTAGGAGCTCACTTGCCTACTAAAACGGTTTAAATTACCAATATTAATCCACCTTATATCAGGGCAAGCCTTTGCAACAGAGGGAAAGAAAGAGAATCCAAAGTCACCAGTACGAAATTGGGGTATGTGTTCTTCTTTCAACTCAATAAATATTCACTTGTTGAGTTTCTGACTATCCCAAGGAACTCATTTGGTCAGTGCATTCACATATTTAACAGTCACAAACCTTCTCAGCTACCAGAAGGTGACTGAAGCTGCAGAAGTCACAAGTCTGCACAACACCAGGGCAGGTTACGGACAGGGACAGGAGCTGAGAAGCTCAGAGACCCCAGAGTAAAGCTCCAGTACAGGGTTTCAGCTGCCCTCACAACTTCTGACCAGTGCATTGTGTGTGGGCATTTGGCCACAAATGCTGCCTCTCTCAGTGAACTCATCAACTTCAGCCCGTTTGTAAAACATCAGGAACCACCCCAGCCCATGGGCTCTGAACACGGGTGGGGACCCGGCGCTCTGAACCTCCAAACTGGCCAGAACTGCTCATTAGCTCTGCAAAGGCACTGCTGTCACTCCCCACCCCCATTGCTGCACATCCACAGTGTGCCCATGACAAGCAGCAACCCAGAATTTCAACTGAACACTCTGGTGAGCAGCCAGTAAAAATTACACCCTCTCAGATTAATCACAGCCCTACCGCCAGTCCCCCTGCTCACCAGGAAATCCTGCTGCATCACAGGTTGGCTTGTCATCTCCAAACCCTCTGCACCCACCACGTGTACTTTCTCATGCTTTCCATCAAAAAGTCATCACGGTTGAGTCAGAAAGAAAGAATAACTTGGCTTTTAATTCTGTGAAAGTAAGAACTTCTTCACACAGTCAGAACACCTTTCCACAGACAAGCTGCACCCTGCCTTATGGCCCTGTGATTTCCTCATGGATGGATTGTGATGTAGAAACACTCATCAAATGCCCTTGCCATCTCACCAGACAAGGCAAAACTACTCTGGATCCAGAGGATCTGGACTAGCCTTTCTCCCACACCACCCCTATCACCAGCGTAATAATGGAGCAGTTGAGCAAGTCTTCAGAAGCTTGAACCCAGGCATTAATGTCACCCATCCCCCCAAACGCAGGACCCAATTCAAGAGCAGTTGTGTCAGTGGTGTGACCTGAAGAAGGTTTTTTGTTTCTCAACAACTTAATAGATGTCATCACTAGACTAACTCTGCACAGCTACAGAATTGTGTGGAACATAACTATAATAATCAATACTTACAAAGCAGCTCAATTTAGTTTAATTAAACTCACACTGTCTTACCAGAAACTAAGTTTTTTGACACTGATATTGGCAGTCACATCCCTTTAAGTTGCTCTACGGATACTACAACTATCCTCGTTCTCCCAAGTCCCTCTTGGTCCCAAGCAGTGCTCCCACTGCCTGTTCCGTCCCAGGAGCACGGGGGAAGCCGAGCGTGGCTGCCCAACACTCCCAGCACGGGCCCCGCACCGTGTCTTCTGCTGTGAGTCCAGCAGCTCGGGAGCCCAGCCTGGCATCCCGCCTCTGCCCCCCGCCAGCCCCGCTCAGGGGGCACTGCCTGCTCCCGCCTGCTCCGGGGGCACCCCGGGCCGGCGCAGCCTCCCCGCAGCCGCCGGGCTCAGCCGCCGTTCCTGCACGCCGAGCCCGGGGCAGCCCCGGGGCTGCGTGACCCGCCTGAGCGCCGGGCGGGCCGGGCGAGCGCGGGGCCGCCGCTCCGGTAACGGGATGAGCAACAGGAGCGGGGGTGCCCGGCACGGGGCTGCCCGGCCTGTCCCCCTGGAGCCCGGCCAGGGCCGGGGCGGCCCGGGCGCTCCCGCGGGTCGGGTCCCGCTGGCGGGCCGGGCCGGGCCGTGCCAGGGCGGGCCGGGGCCGCCCCCCGGCTCCCGCAACTTTCCCTCCTCCTCCGCCGCCGCCGCCG
>JAYRBT010000010.1:19434052-19456630 GCA_036023395.1 Myiotriccus ornatus | reverse complement strand
CGCGCAGTTGCCGCACGGCTCCGGTGCCCCCCCCCGTCCCGCCGCACTCCCGCGGCCGTGCCGAGCTCTGCAGCTGCTTGGGAGAGGATCCAAAGCAGCACGCGAGGTATCTCTAATCTTAACCTGTCCTCTGCTGTCGTGGGCCCCAAGGTGCCTTCCCGTGCTTCACTTATTGTACTGCACCTCTTACAGCCTTTCCTAATCTAACCAAGGTGATTTCCTATTTTCCTGTGCTAGAGGGGGTTGTACTTCAGCGTTGGTGTATTCTCTGTTCAGTTCCCGTGTCTGGAATTGTGATCTGAAGGGGTCTGTTCAGATTAAGGCTTTTAGAATGGGAAGTTTTCAGGCAAAAAATCAGTCATGCAGGTGTTCTTCTGAAGAGGTAGTGGCTGCAGCAGGCAATAGGCATGAATGGAGAAATTAGAAAATAGCTTTTTTTCATGGAAATGGACACCTTTGGACCCCTTATGCAGCAAGAGAATGGGTTAGAGAAAGCAAGGAAAATTAAAGATGTCATATACAATCCCACTGAAACCACGTGTGGTGGCTTTAGAGAGCTCACAAGCTCATTTTTTGGGTAGCAAAATATTATCAGGAATATACTGAGAGTTCTTGGTGCTGAAGTGTAGGGTTTATATTTGTGTTCAGTGAAGGCTCTACTGGTTCTTCCCTCAGGCAGTGCTACTGGACATGACTCAATTAATCTGAAGACACAGGATACTGGTTTGTTGGTTTGTGTATGTTTGTTCTTGTGCTTAAGTGCTAAAAACTCCTTTCATATAATCGTTCCTTCATTTTCTTAAATACTTTTTGATATTCATTAAATTTTAATAAAGACTCGAGTTTCTTTGCATGTATTTTTAACACCATTGATTTGTGTCAATCTGGCTAAAAAAGGTAAAGGTACTCGGACACCACATGGGTGTAGATCCCTTGGCATGTGCAGTTGCCTGAACTATCAGGCACCTGAAAATCTCCAGCAAGGTTCAGGTAATTTAATGGTGCTGAATCAGGAATTTATGAGATTTCCCTGTCCCTGACAAGGAATCAAAAGTAAACCCCTCGTGTTGAGAAGTCACTGCACGGAAGTGCTTAGTGAGGGTGGCACAAGTTCAGTCAGTCCTGTGGGTTTGTAGGAGTGGGAGGGTCTTTTGTATGTCTGATATCCAGGGAAAATTGTCAGTCCATAGTTCTCCTGTAGAGATTGCTCCCAACCCTCTGGCAATCTCAGCCTGATCTGTCAGGATTGTGGGATTTTCCACAGAAGAGGCACAGGAGCATCCTCTGTGAGAGCACAGGGATGGCCGAGCTCTCATTCCCGACTCCAAATGGGCTGCAGTTGCCACATCTGTGAATCCTTCTCGATAACAGTGCAGTCACCTGACTGATTGTAACTGAGCTGGCAGAAGATGAGAGTATTTTCTTGTGAGTCTATTGAAAATTGGTGGTTAGAGTCACCACTCAAAGGCTTCCTTCCAGGCATGGCAAGGAGAGCTCAGCCTCCCACCCCTGTCAGTCAGGTGACAAATAATCACCTATTTCTGCCTGGGTAACCAGCATGTCCAGTGACTGAGCAAGGAGGGGATTATTTGGCTTTTTTTTTTCTTTTAAAAGAAATCATGGTGTGTGTACTATTAATGATTTGTGCCATTTACTGAATCCATGGGGATTATTTGTTCACCCAGGGGAAAACAGGGTTCACACTTTGGCAGTCAGTGGTTTCCACGAGCTGGTGATTGAAATGGGTGTCCTAGGTTGTTGTTTTTTAAATTGGGGATGTTTGTTTTGTTATGTAACTTGAGAATTTTGCATGTGCTTCATCTTCAGCCTGGTATTAAACTTGATTTGAAATCAAATTACATTTTTCATAGAAAATGTAAATAAACCATGTGTTATGTTTCCAGATATGAAGGGAAAATAAAAATTTCATGTCATCTCCACAAAAGGCACTGGCAGAAAGAGAAGCAGCAGGTTGTCTGCACAGGCTCTGCTGATCACTGTCTATTTTAAATGAGTGTCAGGGACACACTTTAAGGATTTGGGACATGCCCTAATCTCAGTCTCTATGGAAAATCTCACCGGATAAGAAAAGCAAGGTCACCAAGGAGTACAAATAATATACTGTGGGAGGGTTGGCATCACATTTGTCATACGCTCATTATTCAGTAGGGACAGTGAAATTTTGGGTTAAGCACTCCTGTTATTTTCTGGTTCTTTGTTACGTCTCATCTCCTGCCTGTCACACGTGCTAGCCCTGCACCTTCCAGCCCTCCCAGCGCTGTATTCCCAGTGCTGGAGTCCCGGGAAGCAGTGTCTGTGCAGCACAGCCATTTTGAGCTGCTGCTCCTGAGCCATTGTTTTCCTCCAGAGAGATCCCTGAATACATTACACACGGCCACTACCAGATTAGCAACTGTTTCGTTGAATTTGCAGCTATCTGTTGAAAGATAATGTAATCTAAAGTCAGGAAGCAAGAAAGTTGCCGTTTATGCTGTGGTAAGAAATTAGCTGTTCTGGTTTTGTTTTCATGGACACTTGCAGCATTTCCCCAGCTGTTTCTGAACGAGGTGACTTGAGTTTACCAAGCAAGATCTGCTGTCACTCTAATAATAATGCCTGTTGTCTGCCTTTTGTCTTCTTTTCCTTCCACTTATTTTGTCCCTGATCCATATGTTGTGCTTTAAATGAGGAAGATCCTAGTTTTGTTTAAGACAGCAAGGCAGAGCTGCGGGTTTGTAACACAATGAAAATACCAGGTAGGAAAAGTTGTGCTGGGGAAAACCACTGCCTGGCTGGGCTCAGGCACTGCGTTCTGTATTTGCATATGAAAGATTCTGGTAACAATTTAGCTGAATTAAAAGGGCAGGTAGCAGGTGAGACGGGCAGATTTCTGGCAGGTGTTTGTAAGTGTTTGATGGGCAGGTTTCTGGCAGGTGTCTGTAAATGTTTGACGGGTTGTTCAAACTCCCGCTGGCACAGCTCATACCCAGCTCTTACCCTCATTATTTACTCTCCCTGGCACTGCAGCTGTTCGTTCTCAAGCTCCCTGCCCGTGAAGCTGCCTTGGGCGCCCTGGAACACTCCTCTCCCCTCGGCGGGTGCCGGGCACGCTCTGGGTTTGGAGCAGCAGCAGAAACGTGACCCGCAGTGCTGGGCGAGGCCTCCTGCCCAGAGCAGGGTGCTTCTTGTCCTCGGACCCTCTCACTTGTGCAGGTCCGAACTGGTGCTGCCCTTCCTCCAGGGCTGGGGCCGGTGCTGCCCCTCTGCACTCCCGTCCATCCCGACCCCTGCTCTGCCTGCAGGGAGCAGGGCACGGCTGAGCCGGGGTGCAGCAGCGGGTTAACAGACGCCCAGCCTGTGAGGAGAAAGGCAGACTGGCCCATTCTCATGTAAACCGCATTTGTGAGGAGACAGGCAATGCTTGGCTGTCACAGATCAGGGAGGGAGATAACGCCGAGGCTCAACCTGGCCGCGGTATGTCAGTGTTTGTGTGAGTTGCTGCTGCACACACGGTGACACCGCCTTGGATCCGTGTTCTCCTGCACACACGGTGACGCTGCCTCGGATCTGTTCTCCCCGACAATCCACTGCCGTGCTGCTCAGCCCGACTGTCCATGGGCGGTGCTCTGGCACACTCAGGAACCCCCTGCTCTGGTGTTCGGTCCTCCCTGGGGACAAGGACTGTGCACACCCAGCCCCTGCTGCCCCCACAGCGGCCGAGCCGGTGCTGCCCGCGGGGCTGGGCTGGCTCCGGGCGGGGATGGATCTCTGGAGGGGGGAGGATGGGTCCTCCCGGGCATTGTCTGCTCCGCAGCTGTGAGACACGACAGCAGGCACGGAATGGGGAATTTGCTCTGAATCATCACGCTTAGGAACCTTACGCTCACAAAACCACCCCTTGTTCCTTGGATCGATTCCATCAATAATTCTGCAAGAGATGGCTGAGGAGTGGTTTGGGCAAGGTGACACCGATTGCTTTCTCTCCATCTAGAGTTTTTTGGGCTGTGTGGCTCCCTTGGGTTTTGCATTCTGTGCTGAGATGCTTGTAACCCTTCCTATGGGACACCTGAGAGCAGCGGCTGTTTCTGTCTAGACACCCGGGCAAGGATGGAGATGACGAAGAGCTGTTTTCCGTCTCTGGCTCGGGATTAAATCTCTGTCACAGGTAAGATCTACACAGGTTTATTTGCTGGGGTGAATAGAAGGCAGGGAAGGTTTCATTCCACCTGCTGCCACTTCACTTGGAAGGGTTCTGCACAGATGGTGGGGGGGGGGCTGTGAAAACAGTCATTTCAGTGAGTCCTTCTGCCTGAATTAACCTGCTCCCCCTGCCCCCCCCACCCAGATCACAGGCTCTGCTTGTGTAGTGGGAAATGGGTTTAACACTGTCCAGGTGTTGTTCAAAGATGTGTTGTTATTCACATGCTCAGTGCTGACTTGCTCAGGGATGCTCCCTGTTTCCCTGAGTTGCTCTCTGCCATCTCCTCCAGCCAAACATCTCCTTGTAACACTGGCAAGCAATTAACAATCATTCAAAATTACAGGGTAAAAAGCTTTGCAAGGAAACTTTCTCATTAGAATAAGAATATAGCAGAGTGCATTATACAAACCATACATACTGAGAACATATGTCATTTTCAAAAATTAGGGACTAAAGTGAAGAGCCATGGTTGACTTTTAAGGAGATCTAAATGGTCCAAATATTGAAGGTATTAAGCAGTAACTCAGTGGAAAACTAGAGCAAAAACAAGAACAATCTACTAGTACTTGGGCTTGGTGGATAAAAATAGCTTTAAAACACTAACAGCATTTCCATACTAATGAATCTCTCACTGACCATTAAATAACAGGCTATTTCTGTTTTTTTTTTTTTTCTTAAGACCAGGGCATTTCTCTAAGGAAATGGATACATCTTCCCAAAAATACCCGGCCAAAAAGCGAGTGAAAATCCATCCCAACACGGTAACAGTGAAATACACTTCTCATTATCCCCAGCCAGGAGAAGAAGGATGTGAGGATGTTAATGAAGATCCTGGAGTATTTAAGGAGGATAATCCTAAGAGAAGATTACTGAGTGATGGGAAAAGGAGAGAAAGGACTTTTTTTGGTACAATAGACACTAAGCCTGCACAACTGCCCAAGCCCGGTGAGGTGGGACAGTGCCAGCATTTTCCTGAAGGGAATCCCCTGCAGTCCAGGAGGACGTGGGCAGTCCTGTTCGGCTCTGCCGTGGCTCATGGCTGCGTGGCTCTCATCACCAGACTGATTTCTGACCACTCCAAAGTGCCCTCCCTAGAGCTGATCTTCATCCGCTCGGTCCTGCAGCTGCTGTCCCTCACTGTGGTGTGTTACCACCACGAGCCTCCCTTCGGCCCCAAAGGCTACAGGCTCCGTCTCTTCTTCTACGGGGTGTGCAACGTGGTCTCCATCACCTGTGCCTACACCTCCTTCTCCATAGTGCCCCCCAGCAACGGGACCATCATGTGGAGGGCAACCACCACAGTGTTCAGTGCCATTCTGGCTTTCTTACTCCTGGATGAGGGAATGGCTCACGTAGACACGGTTACTGTGGTTGGCAGCGTGTTTGGCGTTTGCCTGGTCATGATCCCCAACATTGTTAAGGACGAAAACTCCTTGCTGAGCACCTGGAAAGAAGCTTTTGGCTACACCATGACTGTCACGGCCGGTCTGACCACCGCCCTCTCCATGATAGTCTACAGGTCCATCAAGGACAGCATCAGCATGTGGACAGCCCTGTTCACCTTCAGCTGGACAGGGACGCTGTGGGGAGCGGCCACCATGTTCCTGCTCCAGGAGCCAATCGTGCCCCTGGACGGAGAAACCTGGAGCTACCTCCTGGCCATCTGCCTGTGCTCCACTGCAGCCTTCCTGGGGGTCTACTACGCCCTGAGCAAGTTCCACCCCGCGCTGGTGAGCACCGTGCAGCACCTGGAGGTCGTCATCGCCATGGCCCTGCAGCTCCTCGTGCTGCGCATCGTGCCGGGTGCCTGCGACCTGCTCGGGGCTGCTGTCATTCTGGTCAGTGTCTTCTTCCTTGCATGTTACAAACTCTCCTGGAAGAATTTAAGGCAGCAAGATTATCAGGAGATTGTGGACTCCTCCATTAAATGAACCACGGCTTTGCTGGCTGAGTCTGGCTGTGACCACGTGGATGTAACTCATTTCAGCTCCCGTGCCCCAGCGTTGTGGCCAGGTCCTCTCTCTGCCATTTCAGTTCTCAGCAATGTAGCAATGTTGGCATTCCCAGACTCCCATGCCAGGTGAATTTGTTCTGCTGCACATAACCACTGACATTTTGTCATACACAAAAGGGCACCACACAGGGTGCACGAGCAGAAGCACAGGCTGGCCCACAGAAGGGCAGGCCAAGTCACACATGTTCTTCCTCCCCTTCCCTGGATAAGGCAGTACAGAGGGATTGACTAGTGACTCTCATTCCTGTGCACTGTGGAAGTAGGAAAACGAGCAGTAAAACCATTACAGTGGTCGGAGTTCTCATATCCTCTGTAACGCTTCTTAAGCTTTGGCTGCAATACTCTAAATGAAATAATGCTAAATTTCTGTGGCTAAAACTTGTATTTCCTATGTGTATATAGAAGAAGTCAGTAAAGCTTCTTGTGCTTTGTGGTTAAATTTCTGTTTGAACTGATGCAGGAAGCCCAGACCTCCTGTGAGGGAAAGAGAGCCCCAAACACTGAATCTCCAGTTGTGCCACAGCTGGGAAAGGTCCCCAAGAACTACGAGGTCTGTGATGGATCAAAGACCTACCCCTGAGGCAGAGCAAAATCCTTTCTATGGAACCACTTTTTCTAAAAGAGGTTTTGACTATTATGCAAGGCAGGGAAAAAAAGGGAGAAATAAAAGATTGTGTTTGAGGTCAAGGTGTGAGCACTGGTGGTAACACTGACCAGCCTGGAAGGCAGCAGGGACTTCAGTCAGGGTGCCTGGGTCCCACCACTGCAGTTAGAAAGCAGATCTACAAAAAGCCCCAAGGTTCTGTGGTTGCAAACGCTGCTCCTGGCCGTGCTAATGTGCAGCTGTGAATAGAAAGAGCAGCATCCAAGGCTCTGTGTCAGTGGTCTCCATGCCAACCAGGCCTGGCAGGCACCTCCCCACCCCAGCCAACTGTGACTCTCTTCTGGGACGTGAGCATTTTTCAAGGAAAAATGCATCACTCAGATCACCCCAACCACTCCAGCTTCCCCCATGGAAAATACATTTTGCTTGGAAAAAGCCACAGCAGCAGCAGTTACTTTTATTCCTATGAATGGCCGCGAGAGCAGGTTCCCTGACGCCCGTCAGCCCAGGTCAGTGTGACACCCACGTCCTCCTGCGTCGGTGACACTGGACCCCCAGTATCAGGGGGACAGGGTTCCTCAGGCGCTGGCACAGTGACAGCTGCCCCGACCACTGTTTCCTTGAGGAGCAGGAGGAGCTGGCAGGAGGAGCTGTGCCCACTGCAGGAAAGACAAGAGAAAGGGGAGCAGGTAAAGCCACGTGGTGCTGGAAAAGCCGTGCCCAGCCAAAAATCCCTCTGGTAGCTCAGGGCAGAGCAGTTCCCAGCCCAGAATCTTGCTGTGCGTCTATCAGGTGATTTCCCTCTGGGGCAGATGGTGTGTCTTCCTCTGACTGCTCAGACAGCGGGAAAGCTTCCTTTGTGGAAAGCAACCAGGGCAAAAGGCTCCACCTCCCACGGCTGCCGTGCCTGTCCTGCTCTGCAGGGAGCCGAGCAGTGACTCTGTGCCTCCCTCCTGCCAACACGTGCTGTGCCTGCAGCCAGCTGGGCACCTGCCGGCAGCAAGGAGCACCTGGCAGCAGCACTCCCCAGTGGGGATGAGTCCTGGCCGAGCTCCTGAGCTGCTCCAGAGCAGCAAAGCCCCCTCCTCGCACCCTCCCTGCCCCCTCAGACACCCTGAGCGCAGACTGGCAGAGGCACCCAGGAGCCAAGCAGGGCACAGTCCCCCTCCCCAGGACCTGGGTGACGGCCGGGAGGGTGCCCAGGGCTACGGGCCGTGGTGCTGCTCCAGCTGTGCCACCGCCTGCAGCAGGTCCTGCACCGCCAGCTCCACGTCTGCGCGCGAGGTGTCCCGGCCCACGCTGAGCCGCAGGGCGTTCTGTGCCACGGCGGGGGGGATCCCACAGCCCAGCAGCACTGGGGAGGGCCTGCGACACAAGGGGAGGGCTGGTTTAACTGAAGGCCAAGGAAGCACACACACCACCAGGAACCTCCCCAGGCCGTAGGAGGAAGCCCACGTGCTCCAGGCAAACCTGTCTCCTGCACAGCACCCTGACTGCTGTCCAAGGGGCACTTGCTTGTTGCCCTACGGTGGATCTGGCTCTTCCCGTCCCAGGAAGAATCCATGCCGTGTCCCCATGGGTTGGCAGCTCTGCCATATCTAAAGAGCACCACTCTAAACCAGGCCAAAAGCAGCTGCTGTTCCCACCTTCCCCAGAGGAGCCATCTGGAGACCCAAACTGGGCTGCAGTGAGTGAGGCAGACACACAGAGACATAAGGCAGGCTCCTTTCTGGCAGTGACAGGAGTTCCAAAGTACTCCCCAGCTCAGCTGGGTCACCAAAGCCGAGAAGGACAAAGTCCTTCCAAGCAGCAATCAAGCGTTCCAACTGTGTTTCCTACAACAGTCCCCTTCCCAGCCCTTCAGCCCTCTAGAAAGCTCTGCACCCTCTCTGCTCCAGACGACGCTGCCGAAGCCCTGCACAGGCCCTTTCCCTGCCCCGTTTCCCTCCCTCCTGCCCGCTGTTCCCATGGCAGACCCCGGGCCTGGAGCAGCCAGCACTTACCGCTCCCCCTTGTCCGAGTGGCAGGCGGCCCCCACGCTGGCCAGCAGCACCCTGCAGTGAGCCAGCACCCGGTGCCCTGCAGTGACACAGCACAGCTCTGCTCTGTGCCAGGGCCGCCCTGCCCCACGGCCACCCTGCCCCACAGCCCTGCCCGGTGCCACAGCGGGCACGGGGGCTGAGCCACAGGGGCTGGCAGGGGCAGGGGCTTTGGCTCTGTGGGCACAGCACAGGGCAGTGGTGGGGGAAGAGCTACCTGGGAGACCTGGTCCCAGGATGGAGAAGTTAGAGGTGTTGCAGAGTCGCTCGGAGTCCTTAAAGCGACTGTTGAAGTGGATCTTCTCCTTCCCAAAGGAGGCCTGGAGAAATCAGAGGGCTGTGGACCCCTCAAGGTTCATGAGCAGCTCTGCCCTGACGAGGGGATGGCAGAGCCAGAAGGACATAACCCACCCTGCTCCAAACCCTGCTCTGCAGGCTGACACCCCAGGAAGGGCCCAGGTGTGCTCACCTCCAGCCTGGCCTCCAGGTAATCCCGGACATCCCGCATATGAGCCTCGTAGGCCTCCCAGTTCATGCTCACCAACTCCGCAGCCTGAGGAGAGAAAATCCCAACACTCTGACACCTCCCCCTGTGTGTGGTCCCTGGAATGGGAGTCCAGCCTGGAACAGCCTCTGTGATTGCCAGTCCCCCGTGTCCCCCATGGCCCCTTGGTGCCCTGAGCTGTGTGACTGCCAGGGCTGCAAACCTGCAGCAAGTGCCCCGAAGCACCTCCTCCCACTGGCACCAGAAACCTCCATCTCCCTTCCCTGTAGTTCTCCTGCTCTCCGGCACGCTAAGTTTGTCACTTCTAATGATCAGGAAGCACAAGTGGCTGTCCCTGTGCTGGTTCTGCCAGGAAGCACCTGCAGGGAACCACTTCAGCCCTGCCAATCACCGACTCACCTGGCCCAGGCCAGCGATCATCGGTGTGTTCTCGGTGCTGGAAAGGAAGAGGGAAGAGCGAGTTATTTCTCCAGACCAGAAACCCAACCTGTGGCACAGACATTCCCTGTGTGGGACCCCTCAAGTGCTGGCACCTCTCTGGGAAGGGGGCAGTTCCACGCTGGGGTTCCACCTGTGGCAAAGCCTGATCCCGATGGGAGTTCCACACACGGATGTGTGTCCCTGCTGTGCTGGGCTGCTCGCCCCAGGGCTGGCAGTGACACAGCTGCCAGCTCAGCTCGGACAAAGCAGCCACCTGTGGCTTGGCCACCAGCCCCAGCTCCCGGGCCACCCCCTGCCACCTTACCCTGGGCGGAAGCTCCTCTCCTGTCCCCCCCCGAAGAGCAGGGGGTGCAGGGGGGTCGTGGTGCCGGGGCCGCGCACGTACAGGGCACCGATGCGGGGGCCATAGAACTGTGGGACAGACAGCACTGTGACCTGGGGACACTGCCACCCCCTCCTGTGCTCCTGCACACACCCACTGCCCTCCAGGGCTGGCCCCTGCCCATCCCACAGGCACAGACCACTGCAGGGCTGTTCCCCGTCCCTGGTCATCTCCTGCTCCCCGCTCCAGACAGGGCCCTGACCCACAGGGTCTGCAGAGCCCCAGCCAGCAGGAAAGCTTCGGCCATTGATGGGGTACTGGGCTGTGGGGGCACTCAAAGTTCCCCTGGCATCCCCACAGAGATGTCTGAGAGGGTGAACAGCAGATGGGCCACGTGAACAGGGCCACACCCCGTGTCCCCCCACGGTGAGGAGAGGCTGTACCCTGCATCCCCACGGTGAGGAGGGACCGTACCTTGTGCCCCACGATGGTGAGATAGTCCACGCCCAGCTCCTGCACGTCCACGCGCCCCTTGCCGATCATCTGGGCCGCGTCCGTGTGCAGCAGCACCCGGGGCTGCCCCTGCCCCGCCCTGCGCTGGTTGAGGGCTCGGACGTGCCGGCTCAGCTCTGCCACGGGCTGTGGAGGGTGAGGGGCTGTGTCCAGGGCCCCCGCTCCCTGCTCAGGCACCTCTTTGCGGGGCTGCCCCACACTCACCATGATGACGCCGGTCTCGTTGTTGGCCAACATGAGGGACACCAGGCAGGTGTTGGGCCGGATGGCGGCGAGGATGTCGTCCACCTCGGCCCGCCCGCTCTGCGGGGACACGGGCACAAAGGTGGCCTCTGCGAGCAGGGAACAAGCGTGACGTTTGCTGGGGAGCCCGAGGGCGCCGGGACTGCCTGCACCCCACTGGGCAGGGTGGGAGTGCAGGGCAGCGGGTGCACAGGTACAGAACGCGTTCCTGAGGGAATGGGGCACCACTGGGGCAGTCACAGCCCTTCTGGGGGGAAGGGAAACAGCGTGGACCTCATAGGTCCCACCCTCCTCCACAGAAATGCCCGTGGAAAGAATTCCCCCATGCAAACCCCACCCTGCCCCTGTGGCACCCACCTGCCAGGCTGTCCCTGCCCAGCTGCTCCAGGGGCAGGCGGATGGAGTCGTGCTCCACACTGGATGTCACAATGTGCGGTGTTCCCAGGCTGTCCCTGGGCTGGCTCTCGAGGAAGTTCCTGCGGGCCGTGTGGATCACCATGTTGTTGGCCTGGTGACAGGAAGCAGAGGGAGGTGAAGGCCCAGAAGGAGCAGGTGCCGTCTGTCCCCACCGACCCCATCGCTGTTTGCTGGGGAGGGGTTCGGGGCTCAGTGCTCCCACCTCCGTGCCCCCTGAAGTGAACACGATGTCCTCAGGCCGGGCCCCCACCATCCGTGCCAGGCTCTCCCTGGCGCTGCTGATCAGCTCCTTGGCCTTCCTGCCTGCGGGACAACACCCGGCAGCTCCCGTGGCCCCCAGACACGGGTCTGGCCCAGGGAGCCCTCCCCACCCCCCCGGTCCTTACCTGCAGGGTGGGCGCTGCTGGGGTTGCCCCAAGCCTGGCTCAGGGCATTCTGCACAGCCTGGGCTACCTCGGGGGCCAGCGGGGTAGTGGCGTTGTGGTCCAGGTACACCCTCCTGGGGGGCAGGGGGCAGATGAGAGGCAGTGGGGGGCACAGGGCGGGGACAGGGCAGGGCAGGGTCTCACCCCTCAGACGAGTCACAACGCGCCTCCGCCGGCTCTGTCACAGCGCCCATCGGTGCCAGCGATGGCTGTCTGTCCTGCTGTCCTGTCCTGCTGCCAGCACTGCCCAGGTCCTGCCCTGGCCCCACCCTGGCACCCAGCACAGACACGTGGGCACCACGGCAGGGACCAGGACCTGCCCTGCCCGTGCCAGCCCCACCAATCAGCTGCCTCCTGCCCGTGCCGGCACTCACCAATCAGCTGCCTCCTGCCCGTGCCAGCCCCACCAATCAGCTGCCTCCTGCCCGTGCCAGCCCCACCAATCAGCTACTCCGTTACGGCCGCGCTCCCCGGCCGCTCTCACGCGCCATTCCCGCGGGCCGCGGCGGAAGGGGCGGGGCCAGGCGCTCGCGGTTCCGGCACGCGGGGGGCGGTTCCGGCGGGGGCGGAAGTGGCGGCGCTGCCCCAGTCCAAGATGGCGGCGGCTCGGCCGGGCCCGGCCCCGCGCAGGCCCCGCGCGTCCCCGCGCGCCGTGTCGGTGAGCGGGGGGCGGGAGCGGGGCCGGGGCCGTCACTCGGCACCGGGGCCCTGACTCGGCACCGCGGGCCGCGACAGCCCGCCCGGGCCGGCGGCACCTGCGCGGGGCTGGGCCGGGAGCGGCCGCGCCGCGTGGGTGCGGGCCGGGCCGGGGATGAGCGGGTGCTCGGGCGCTGCCGGGCCGGGCCGGGCCGGGCCCGCTCTCCCCGCGGTGTGCCGGGATTCCTAACCCGGCGCGGGGCGCGGCGCCGCCGGGTGCTGGCTCACGCTCCGTATTAGGCTCGGAGCCGCTCCGGGGAGCGATCGGCCCGCCCGCAGAGCCGGGCAGGGGCCGGGCCGGCGCTCCGGCCGCTCTCACCGGGGGCCTGTGCGGGAACACGGCTCCCCTGACACCCCTCTCCTCTCGCTCATCCCCCAGGTCCTGTGGTAGCCCCCGCACCCGAGCAGGGATGGAAGCACTGGACACCGAGGTGCGGGCACGCAAGACTCTGGGCACTGTGGAGTACGTGGAGTCGTCGGGCTTCGCGCAGGGGGTGCTGCCCACCAGGAAGGATGTGGTGCAGAACATGCTGTACCTGCTGCAGCCCAAGAGGGCTGGCCAGGCGCAGCGCTCCAAGGAGGACGCGGCACAGCTGCTGGCAGAGCACCTGCAGGAGCACTGGCTGGTCTGCAACCTGCACACCATCGCCACGCAGAACATAAAGAAACTCATCCTCAAAATGTATGAGGAGTTCACCAGGTTGTACCAGACCAGGAAGCAGAGACAGAACCAGAAGTTCTCTGACCGGGCCGACAGATTCAACGAGAGCTCCGAGAAGCTCTTTGATGTGTTCTGCACAGACACACAAATGAGGGATAAACTGGAGGAGTACAGTGGGATAAAAATGACCAGCATCGAGTGGAAGTTTCTGGAAGACCAGAGGAGCGAGAGAAAAATGTACTACGAAGATTTCACAGAGAAGCAGGAGCTGAAGATGATGGAGAGGAGACAGAAGATCCAGTGTCTGGAGCACTTCAGGAAGCTCGCCAGGGAGGAGAAGGAGGGGAGCAAGGCGAAGGCGAAGGACCGGGGTGAGGAGCAGTCGGATGAGGGCACGAGCGTGGACGAGTCGTACCCCGCGGAGGAGGAGAACGGCGGCGCCCCCGCCTTCTCGCTGCGGGGCCGGCGCAAGCGCCGCTGCACCACCAGCACCACCGCGCCCCTGGAGGGTGAGCACATACGGATGAGCATCCGCAGGGTCAGGCCTGGCTTCTACGAGACTGTGGAGAAGGTGAAGAACTGCTAGCGCCCGCCGCGGGGTGGGCACGGCTGCTGGAGTGCCAGGGGCCATGCACACCGGAGGCAAGTTTGAAACCCCACCACCCACTGGAAGTGATTGTTGTGGATCCCCAAGCCAGAGCTCAGGAACATCCTGCCTCCAGGGAAGAGGGCTGGGATGATGACAACTGCAGCAAGGACTAAACCATGTGGATTTGGAAGGATGAGCTGTTAGTGGCCAACGATGCCAAGGCTCAAACGTGGCCGATGATCCAAAGTTACGTAGCGTATAAGCCTCTTCTTCCAAGGGCCTGTCTGCATCCGTGGAGTTTGGAAGTCTCTCAACATTTCTGAGCCAGTGGTGGCCCTAATAGTACAAACCAGGACTGGGATTTACTGCAGGGTAATAGCTTGGACTTGCTGCTCCCAGAGAATCCACGTGCTGAGGAGCCCTGGCCCCCCGCTGGCTGCAGCGGGGACAAAAGGGCTTGGCCTTTCCCGCAGGAGGCGGTGTTCCCGCAAGGAAGGAAGTGGGTTTGGAGCGTGTGTCACCCAGCCCTAGAGAGGCACACTGCGCTTTTGGGAGGGGATTGCTCTCCTGCTCAAGGTGGGGGGAGACATCAGGAGACAGTGGAGTGCTTTGGCTGTAAAAGCATTGGTGATTCTGAATGTTTTATTCTAGATTCTATTTTAATGACGTTTCCTTGGTCAGGATAAACCTTCCTGTAACTGGATGAGTTTTATCATGAAGTCCCTAATATAGGATCTGGGGTGTGAATCCTAAATGAAGTGGTAATGTTTTATCTTCGGGGGGAGGGGGGTAACTTAGGGGGAAATGCAAACTGCATTATTTAGTTTTAAGATGAGAGTAATTTTATAAACTATTATCCTGCCTTTTCAGGATACAGGGAAGAAAAGGTTTTCCCAGGTGTGGATAGCTGTGGTGTTCTCAGCAGCAGGCACCCGGATCTGGGCTTGCTTTTCCACCCCCGAGGTCGTGCAGACCAGCAGTGGGGAGATGGTAGTTTTCCACCCAGAGATTGTTTGAACAAAGTGTGATCCTCTTGCCCACATACATCCTGAGCAATGACGTGTCTGTGACTTTTTTAGTTAGAGTTGCTTTACTGGTTTTTAAAGATGAGAGATTTGAACTTCCAGTGAAACCCAGTGCTGGACATCTCTCTGGTGAGGTTCCCAAACCTTGCCAGACCACACTGAAAATGGAAAACCCCCAAGTCTATTTGTCCACGAAAGATCTCTGGTAGAAAAAGCGCAAACTTGCCTGGTTTTAAAATTTACCTTCCAGTGTGAATGTTGGTTTCCCCACTCCAGTATCTCACCTTTTCTCCATTTCTTTCCTCTCCGTCCTGCACATCATTTACTGACATTAACTCGTGCTCTTTCATTCTTTGGCTTTTGCTCCCTTTAACAATAAATGCATGTACAAATAATTTTGATAGTTCCTTTCCTTTTGATGAATCAGTACTCGGACTGCTTTGAAGTCCTATGCCAAAGGAGGAACACAGAGCAGCTCTGGTGCCGTGGGCAGGGCTGGGCCGGCGGCCCCGGCTGTGCTGCCCCGGCAGGCCCCGTGTCCCGAGCGCTGCGGCGCCTTCCCGGGGCCCTGGCTCCTCAGGCAGGGCCGGGGCCTCGCTCTGTGTCTGAGCAGCTCTCCATGGAAGATGCTCCAGGACGTGTAGTGCCGTGTGTTCACATCACTCTAGAGTTACAGGTTTGATTGCAGCACCCCCAGCCTCCGCTGCCTGACACTTGCAGCCCTCCCTCTCTCCTCTGATGTGCTTCACTGACTACCCTGTGCAAATTATGTCACGTTTAAACTATTTGCCTTCCAGCCCTGAAGTGCTGGACTTGAGCCTCTCACTGGGCCTCTACACCAGCAGCTCTCTTTCAGCAGGGAATATAGCCAAGCTCGGACCTCGCTGAAGTAGGAGTGTTTTAATAACTGCTGTAACCCCCCTTGTATTACAGATATAGCTGACAGTATAAATGCTTGTGTGTAAAGCAAATCCACCGGGGTTGGCTCGGATACAGAACACAGCTGTATAGTGCTTTATGATTTTCAGGGATTCAGGGAATTTAAGGTTGTCAAATCTGACTTCCTGTTTATCACAGGGAATTACATTTCATTCAGAAGCCCCACACTCAGCCTGCTGGTCTCAGCTGAACTGACTTGTCTGACAGATAGTTGAGCTGAAGGTGTCAGCAATCTGCTGCCTTCCTCATTGCCTGCTTAGTGATTTGCCACCTTCACTGTTTCAAAAAATAAACAGAAGCAAAAAGAACTCCAACCATCTTCTAGGCTGGGATTCTCTTCACACCATCCTGTGCAGGCTGAGCAGTGTGTATCACATTGAAATCATATTTGGGGTTTTTTAACTGGGTTTGACTGTGGATAGAGCCAAAGCCTGGCTCTGTTTCTGCTGCAACAGGGGGGAAATTTCTAAATCATGTATTCTGATTACTCTTCTTTGGGACCATGGTGCCTTTTTAATCAGGACAGCAAATCTTGTCCCAGGATTCTGTACTTTTGTACGTTAACAGTTGTTGACTTTCCTTTTTGGTGTGTCCCAAATAAATTAATATAACATACCTCTGGGCCTTTGTTTCTTCTTTCTAAAGGGGGAGGAAAGAGGAAACTGAAGCTAAAATAAATCTTCTCTGCTTCAGCTCTCCCTCATGGGCCCTGCAGGAACATCTGTGGTGTGTGCAAGGCGACTGTGGGGGGCAGCGGTAGGAAAGCTGCTGGAAATGGGAATCTAGCCTGGAGCAGCCCAAGGTGAGGGGGGGAGGGATGAAACGTCTGCATGTGTTGGCAGCATTTCATGTGGGCTCTTGGTGCCTCAGGTGTGGGATTGGCATTGGACAAAAAGGCCTGATCCCACACGTGGGTGTCCCACTGCTGCCTGTTCTGTCCTGGCTCAGGGATTTGGTGTAGGAGATGAGTGAGGGGTGTCCAAGAGACACACAGGGCCATGGTTTGCACCACAGACCCTCAGTGAGGAAGGGAAGTGGTAAAAGAGGAAATGCTGGAAAGGGCGTGTTTGCTTCAATGGCTTTTGCAGGAGGGAACCAAGTACATCCCAGGGGTATGGACACTTTTTCTGGACACTGAGTCACTGATTTAACTGGGCATTTAGGGAGAAATACCTTCAGCCTTTGCACCCTGAACCTTACTGCGAGGGGAGCAGTAGAAAGGAGAGGACACCCTGAAACCTCTGGGGCCCTGGCAGCCAGGCTGGGTACGTGCCAGCCCCAGGGGGGGTTTTACACCCCTCTGCAAGCAAAAGCTGCCTTTTCACAGTCCTTGCAAGTTCCTTAGGTCTGCCCAGGCCAGCCCTAAGCGAGGTTGCACAGAAATCCCTGGCTGATCTCCCAGCATGGATGTGCCACTTCACGTGGCACCCAGCAGCCACTGCTCTGCCTCCTGCCCAGCTCAGAAAGGGGAAGGAACGCAAAAAACAACCCAAAATGCAAATGACGGCACTACTGAGCAGGCTGGATGTGGAAAACAATGTCTGTGACTCAGCACAGAAAGAGTCACAAAGCTGGAATTTAAACAAGTCCAAGCCCAGCACTGTGGGCACACCACTCATGGAGTGCTGGGCAGTGCAGTGCCTGCTCACGAAGGAGGTGGATGGGCACAGGGAGGGGGAAGCGCCAGAACCTTGTCCTAGAGCTTCCAGACAGCTTAACATGGGGTGACAGGGACAAATTGTGGCACTCTGGGGGAAAAAGTTTTCCCGGGAAGGGTGGAGAGGACATATGAAGCTGTGTCATGAGTGTGCTTGTGCTCAGCACCTGTGGAGCTCCAGTGGAGCTCCAGGAGGGGAGATGATCCTCCTGCTTCACCTGACACCCACACTCTGTCTCCTGGAGGAGTGACGCATGGCACAGGCAGTGGCGAAGAGCTGGGCACCGAAATCCCGGTGTGGGGCACAGGAACCCAGCACGACACCTGCCTGACCCCCATCCCACTGCTCCCGCTGCCTCCATGGGAAGAGTCTCCCTGAATGCTGGAAGGAGCTGCAGCGAGCGTTTCCAGGGCAAACATGTTAATTCATTAACCAGACACACTCGAGGGTATTTCCTGCTCTCGCGGAGGGTGTTGTCTTGTTATTCTTCCCGAGTTTCTGGACAGCAGATGCTTCCTCCCGGCACGGCTTTGGGGCCAGCACATACTGCTCCAGTCTCTCAAGACTTACTAATCCAAGTTCCTCCCCATATTGCCTGGCCCTGCCCCACAGAGTCCCCTCTCACACCCTCCCTGGTCCCGCTGAGGTTGGGCTATGCTGTACAATGGGAGCCAGCTGGGGTGGGGACAGCTCTGCGCAGCCACAGCAGCCCTGCCTGAGCCCGCTGAGCAGCAGGGACACACCTCCAGAGGGAGGGAGGCTGGAAATTGATCCTGGGGAAATCCAAACGTTTGGGAATTAGGGTAGGAGCCTTCTCTTTGCTGGCCACCTGGTAGAGAGCAGCCAGGCCCCCAGACTTCCCTACGCCAGATGCTTTCAAGGAGCCAGTTTCCCCCGGCTCCAAGTTTTTGACAGCTGCAGATATCCAGTGAAATCACTTTATTGCCCAGTTTTGGGAAGAGGGTGAGGACAGAGCTGCAGGCAGCACCTCCCCAGGCATTCCCGGGGATCGCTCATGGCACTGCCATGGCTCTGGCAGCCTGTTTGCTTGAATGGTACCCCAACAACCTTTTGCGGAGTTTCTTTGTGAGTCAGCGCTTCCTGCTGCCCCGCAGAAGGTGCCTACAACCTCAGGAGACCAGCTGGCCCAGCCTCCAGCAGCATTTCACACCCTGTTTTGCATCAAAATCACTCCCGTCTCGGCTCCCCCCTCTCCGGAATGCAGTAATTATGCAAGTACGGCTGACGGTTCCTCCTGCAGCACCCTCAGGGTGTTCTCATCTTGGGACAAACCGCGTTGCCCTTCAGAGACGGTGGGAAGGGAAGGGACGGGAGGGGGTGGGTGGGGGGAGGACAAACTCAAAGCCCCGACTGTCTTTTGTTGTATCATGTCCCTTCTGTTGGGCCGTTCCACCTTTACTTCCCACATGCTCCTGCAGTTTCTGGATGAGAGAAGCAGGTGCTGTGGAAAGTCCAGAAAATTTGGCAGACGCCTGGCTGACCACAGGGACAGGAGGCGGGAGCCCTTGTGCCAGCACCCTGCTGATCCCCTCTCCACGGCCCCCCCTCCCGCGTGGTTCCTGCGGGGCCGGTGTCCTTCAGCGGCAGCAAAGCTGAGCTGCCCTCAGTGCCTGGCGCTGGGAGCAGCCGGACCCCACACCCGCGGCTGGGGGGGCACAGGGGGCAGAGAGGCAGGCCCGGCCGCGTCTCCGGGACAGCGGAGTGGGAGGGACGGCTCAGGTTACCGACCTCGTACAGAAATGAGTGTGGCCGCGGGAGCCCGAGTTGGTTTGTGCTGCCCGCGGCCGAGGTGTATTAAAGGGGAGCGGCGGGACGGCCGCGGGGCTCCTCCGGCAGCCTTCCCTCGGCATGGCAGGGCAGGAGGGCGACGGAGACCTGCGGCGCCTGCTGAAGCTGCACCGCACCGAGATTGCCATGGCGGTGGACGACGTGTTCCCGCTGCTGCACGGCCTGGCTGACCACGACGTGGTCCCTGAGCACATCTTCAAGGTGAGGCGGCGGGGCGGGAGGTGACAGGTATGCCATGGGGGCCGGGGCCGGCTGGCAGCACCGGAACGCGTGCCAACGGGCCGTGGTGGGACTGGCAGGAGACACTGAGCCGGGCGGAGCGGGAGGGCTCCCAGCGCGCCTTCCACGCGCTGCTCACCTGGCTGCTGGGCCGCGACACCGCCGCCCTGCGCGATTTTTGGGCTGTGCTCTTCAAGGACTATAACCTGGAGCGCTACACCCGTCTCCGGTCCGTCCGTGGTGTCTTCCCCAGAGGTACTGGGGGGTCAGGAGGGACTGGCACCTCGGGCCCTGCCAGTGGGCAGGGGTGGCACCCCAGGCTGGCCACACCTGTCCCAGGCCCTGTCCCTCTTCCAGAGCCAGAGCTGGGTCGGCAGCGCCGCGGCAGGTGTCTGTCCCCCGGCCCCACGGCACTGGCCCCACACAGACCCCAAGGCAAGAGGAAAGCCCCTGAGGAGCGGGACAAGGCCCGGGCAGCACAGCCCTCACCACGGCTCGCTGCCAGTCCTGGTATGGAGACCCAGAGTGGGATGGAGATGGGCTGGGGTGCTGGGGGATGCCCGAGGTGTAGCAGGGTGCTGTGGTCCCTGATGCTCACCCTCAAACGCTGCAGGGCCCCTGGCAAAGGCAAAGACTGTGAAGAAGCCGGAGGGCGCAGATACCTCCCGCACCCCTCGTGCCGGCAGTGAGTACCAACCCCCCCATGGCAGCATCTGCCTGTGCACTGTTTGCCCATAGTCATGGGCAGGGGGCTGCTCACCCCACTGAGCCCCCCTCACCCGCAGCCCTCCAGGCAGTGGCTGCCTCAGTGCAGAGAGCAGTGGCTGTGGCAGGTGGTGAGGTGCCCGTCAGCCGTGAGGCCATCGAGGGCATCCTCATCAAACATGTGCTGGAGCCAGGTAGGTGCAGCCCAGCTCAGCCCAGCTAAGCTCCCAAATTCAGTAGCCACCCTCATACAAGAGGGGAAGCTGGAGCTGTCTCTGGCCCCTCTTGCAGGCAGCTCCAGGACAGGCAGCAGAACTGGGGATGAGCCACATGCCCAGGCTGCCTGCAATGAGCCAGGGACCAGGAGCAGAAGCCACAGCCTGAAGCCCCCTGCCCAGCCCAAAGCATCCCAAAGTGTACAGATGCCCACCCGTTTTTAACCCTCCTTGTGCAGCTGCCAAAGCTGTGGCAGGGGGTTGTCCTTGCATGGCATCATGGCCATTGCCTGGGGGTGCCCCCCTGTGCGAGCACTACCTTTTCAACCCTTTTCTTTTCTCACCCATAGAACAGGGAACCCCAACTGCACCCACAGGGCCAGGTGCCAGTGCCCATCATGTACAGCCAGGACCCTGTGCCCCACCAGGTGAGCTCTGGGTGTGATACCCCGAGAGGAACTGTTTGGGTGTCCCTGGCATGTCCACTGGCCTGGCCTAGCACAGGAAATCCAGGATCAACTACTGGGTGGGTCACCAGGTTACAACTTCAAGAGACAGGCAATTCACATCCTGAAGGGACTGGTGTGTTTGGTGCAGGATGAGTGATGCAGGGGGAGAGGGTGAGGGGGGTGACAGACACTACCACAGCCATGGTTTCACCCTGGTGGGTGCTGGTGGTGACCTCCTGCCCTCTCCCCCGGGGCAGGAGAATGAGGACGAATGTGCAGTCTGCGGCGATGGTGGTGAGCTTATCTGCTGTGATGGCTGCCCCAGGGCCTTCCACCTCACCTGCCTGGTGCCCCCGCTGCCCCGCGTCCCCAGGTGAGTCCCAAGGTGCCATGGGGACCCCAGAGCACCCTCGCTGTCTCTCACTGCTCTCTTCTACTGTGCAGTGGGATGTGGCAATGTGGCTCCTGCGTGACGAGTGTGGCTGAGCCGGACCAGCTGCTGGAGGCAGATGTGGCTGTGCAGCAACCCCCTGAGATCCCAGGGCAGGAGGGATGTGACACACGGCTGGGTGGAGCTGATGGGAGCATCTGTAGCCGGTGCTTCACCAAGATCCCCACCCCCCGACACTGCCCTGCTTCCAGTGTGGAGCTCAGGTGAGCCCTCATCAGTCCCCACATCCCAGCCTTAATTCCCCTCCTGGAGGGGCCTGCCCTCATGGTCTGTGTCACTTCTGAGGGTGTAGGGGGCTGTTGCTCTGCACATCCTGCGCGGGCACCCCAGACACAGGCAGGCTGGACACCACCACAGCAACCAGTGACCAACCGGCCCAGGCAGCCAAGGTCGGTACAGCCGGTGCCAGGGAATGCCGGGAGAGTGGATACAGGGAGCGGTGAGGGGCAGGAATGGTGCTTCAGGCTGGCACAGGGATGGGTCAACACTAGGTGGAGGCAAGGTAGTGAAGCTCTGCTCGGGAAACATGAGCTGAGGCTGCATCAGGTGAGGGACTGAACCTGGGTATTAACCCTGGCCAAAAGCAGTGTGGGCTGAGAGCAGACAAGGGAGCTGGCAGGACATCTCTACTCCCACAGGCAGAGGAAGGAGCCCTCAGCAGTGACCCTGTGCTGAGTCGGGATGAGCTTGATGCGCTCCTGGGTGAGGTAAGACTCTGTGGGACACCAAGAGGCAGAGCCCACCCAAAGGGCACCATGTCTTCGGTGTGACCCACAGGGTAACTCTGGGCTGTGGGTCCGGCGGGGAATGCCTGGAGAACCTAGGGGGGCAGGACTTGGGATGGAAAGGGAAAATGAACCCCTGGGGATGTCCTGCAGGGCACATGGGATGGGATCTTGCAGTGGGCATTCCAGAGCATGGCACGGCCCCTCGCAGACACACACGGGCTCCGTGCCTAGTGCTCACTATCCCGGTGGCAACACCCACATCACAGAAGAGCAGGAGCAGCCCCTGGAGCAGCTGTGCCACAGGAGGTACACAGGCATCATGGCACCTCCAGAAATCTGACAACATAAACCACAGAGCCTCACAGCACACCACAAAGCACATGGGCAATGCCTAACGACATATCACACCAATGGACCTCAACAGAGCACAGGCACAGTGTAAATGACTAAAAGCAACCGAAACACAAAATCAAAGAAGTATATTGGAATACAAAAATAAAATTCAAAAGATCACAAAAACCAAGAAAAAATTTCCAAAAAAACTGTTGGAAAACCAGAGAAATAGCTATAAAATACGGCAAAACTGAATGGTGTTGAATACTGCTACAAGATGAAAACAAGAGACAACATGGAAAAAGCCTACAGCACCCGGTATTCCCAGGCGGTCTCCCATCCAAGTACTAACCGGGCCCGACCCTGCTTAGCTTCCG
>JAYRBT010000010.1:19409913-19433952 GCA_036023395.1 Myiotriccus ornatus | reverse complement strand
GACGAGATCGGGCGTTCTCAGGGTGGTATGGCCGTAGGCACCCCTCAGCCCCACAGCGCCGCTCTTGCCCACGCCCACCAACCTCACGGCCATACCAGTGTCATTCTGTCTGATACAACACAAATCTGTTTTTCGGCTGGAGCCATAGAGCCCTTATCTGAGCTTCTCCCTTTTGTTAGCTCTAACCCTATAAGCTTTATTTCTCTGCCAGTTCTATTCTCTCACCTCTATTCTCTCACCTCACTGCCCTGTGAAAGTTTCCTGGTTCTCACAGCACTTCATTTTTGCTCTTGGTGCACAGTTATTTCAGCTCCATCCCTATAGTTGGTATCCCTGCCCCACAATTATTCCAGCTATACTCCCTATAGTATAGCCTCTCAAGCCGTATCTATCCACACAGTGACTTCATCTCCAGCCCCCGAAGCTTTATATCACTGCCAGTTCTGCTGGCTCGGCTTCCGCTCTGCATCTTTCGTCTGCTGCTAGGTGAAGCTGCTCCTAGATCTTCTCTAGAATCTACATTGCAGCTCCAGTCTTACAGTCTTTATCTCACCCCCAGCCCCACACTGGTTTCAATGCCAGTCCCATCTCTGTGTGTCCTCCAGCTCTGCTGCCTCAGCTCCAGCTTCTCATCTTCCCACTGGCTCCAGCTAAAAGCTGCTCCTGGGTCTCACTGCAGCCCAAGGCTGTTGACAAGGCCAGAAATCAGTCTCGGTCACTGTCATCACTTAAATATTTCTAGGAACTATCACAACTGTCCCAATGAGGTCCCAACTTTGGTGGCACATTAGGAATGACCCCCACCTTCCCCCTCCCCGTGGGTCTCACTCCCCAGCTGCTCACAGCCCCTCCCCAGCCAGCAGCAGGGGCTGCTCCCAGCCCCTGGTTCCCCATTCCAAAAGGTGCCCTTGGGCTGGTTCTGAGACCTCCACTCTCAGCCTGAGCCTGGTACCACTGTGTGGGGGGCTGAGACCCTCCTGGTAGCTCCTGAGCTGCAGCTCCATCCCCTTCCCTGTGGGATTCATCCAGCTCCATCCGCAGCACTTCCACTGCTTCTCGTCAGTTTGGATCTGGACCCACCCCCAGGGGCTTCAATATCCCTTCTGGCCCCACAGCCAGTGTTTCAGCCCCAGCTCTATAACCTTTACTTTAAAAACTTCATATATGTAGTAATAGAATAAAAAATAATAGAATGAAATAAAAATACAAGGCAGTATTACAACGTCAACAAAATAAAATAATGAATAAAGAACACTATAATAACGTAGTAAGAGAATAAATAATAAAATAGTATTAGTAGAAAATCAAATAATAAAATAAGATAATAAAACAGCTTTATAGCCTTTATTTTTAATATTTAATATTTATTTTATTATTTAATATTTAATTTTTAATATTACTTGAAGCCCCACAGCCTGGCATGGCCCCGCCTCTGCCCCTCTCACTCGGGGGTCACGACTCTCACCACGCCTAGCCAGCGGCCGCTGCCCCGCGATCCCGCCCGCTCCCCGCCTTCCTCCCCTTCTCCCGGGAGAACTCCCGGACCGGCCGTGACCCACCAGCACCTCCCGGGACTGCGGCCGCGGCTCCGCCGGGGCCCGGCGCATGGAGGGAGCCGCGCCTGAGGCGAGCGGGGGCGGGGCCGCCGGAGGGGACACGGCGGGGCGGGCGCGCGGCCGGGCTGGGGGCGGCTCTCCATTGGACGGGGCGGGGAAAGGCGGGCCCCCATTGGACGGGTTTGGAGCCGGCGGGCTGCGCGTGCCGCCGCGGGAACCCGGAGCAGCGCCCCCTGGCGGCGGGGTGAGGGGAAAGGTGCGGGGCCGGGGCTGAGACGGCGGAGCGGGCGGTGGGATGAAGGGACTGGGATCGGGACTGGGATAGGGACTGTGGGGACGGAGCTGCGATCGGGACTCGGATGGGGACTGTGGGGATGGAGCTGGAATCACTGAGGGGCTGGAATAGGAATGGAATAGGGATTTGTATGACAGGAGCTGGAATCACTGTAGGGCTGGGATAGTGATGTGGGGCTAGGATAGGTAGGCAGACGAAGACGAGGGAAGGGTAGACAAGGGAAGGCAAGGCAATGTAAACCCTTGCCTTGCCCTTCTTTGCTTTGCCTACCTTTCCCTTGCCTTGTCTACCCCTCCCTTGAGGCGCTCTCCCATCGGTGGCCATGGCCCAGAACTTTATTTCCACCAGATGGCAGTCTGGGTTTGCTATTGCTCGTTTCAGCCTCATCTGCTCGTTTCTCTGGACACCCTTCAGGCACAGAAGTGCCTCTGGGCTCGTTGTTCTTCAGGGTGGCTCCCAGCTCTCCTCCCCATACCTCTCTGGTGGAAGGAGCATGGCACCGCGTGAGGGCAAAGAGGTTTGGGCACAGCGCATATCACCCCTTCCACTCAGCAGCCGTGTTTTCAGGTAGTCCTGGTGTGATACATCTGCAGTGGCCTTTCTGTGCCTCATGCTTTGGTGACCCTCCCACTGTCCTCACACTCTCGACCCTCGCTGGGCCAGCCTAGAGCTGCCCAGGCTGCAGGCAGGGTCAGGGTGGCTGCAAATTACCTCAACAGTCATTTTCTGAGGAGATTTGGTGGGAATGAGCTTGCCCAAGAGGGTCAACTGCAGGTCACCACATCAGAGAGCATTAGAGAGCTGGTTACTAGCTGCCTGGAGGTGTGAAACAGCCACAAAACAGCCCCTGGGACTGTTTTCCCGTGGCACACAGGCTTGGGCATGCGGGGGCCATAAGCAGGCAGCATGTCCAAGCCCGTTCTTTTCCCTCCCCCCTCTCCCCAGTGGATAAATCCCATCAGCAGCCACCCTAAACCGCCCCACACCAGCCCTAATCCCATCTCAGGATACGCCATCAAGCTCCCATCGGCCGTGCGGGGGGCACACAGTCCCGGGAGGGACACCGGGGGAGAGTCGGGGGACAGCAGGAGTGGCCCTGGGCACTACCCGGGAAGGACAGTGGCGTGCTGGGAAGAGGCCGCCTGCCTTCCATTCTCTGGAGAAGGAGAGGGAGCGCGGGGCTGAGCTGAGCTTTGTCCTGGTTAATTTTAGACCAAGGAGATAAGAGAAGGCGCATGGCGGAGCTTAAGGGGTCTCTGTGCCTCGGCGCGGGGCAGGCCCGGCCTCCGCCGTCCCTGCAGTGGCGCCCGGGGAGCTCACGGAGTTCCACTGCTCCCCCCGGCCGCGGGGGCTCCCGGCCGGGCCGGGGGCTGATCTCGCCCCCCGGGACGGAGCGATACAGACAGTGTTGTGCGGTGGAACGAGGCCTGTGCACCCCGGCACCAGGGGCCACACCCCTGGTGTGGGCTGCAGGGGTGCCTGGAGGAGTCCCTGTCTTCTGGGAGTGCGGGGAGGGCGGCCATGTGGCGGGGGGTTCCCCGCATGACGATGTGGGGATATAGCCTGTGCGGGTCACCAGAGTGGAGGCGACTGCTGTGTAGGAGGGGCACATGTGAGACGTCGGTCATGTGCGGGACACCCACGAGCGCACCACTAAAACCTCTGAACGGCGCCCAGCGCGCCTCCTTAAGCGCCCGCCCCGTCCTGGCCTCCCTCCGCCCCGTCCCGCCCCGTCCCGCCCCGCTCCCTCCAAGTGAGGGAATAAAGTTGCGGGCCGGGCCGGGTGGGCCCGGCCGGAGCAGAGCGGGGCGGCAGCGCGGCCGCCGGCGCAGCGCCGGGCCATGGCCTCGGAGGAGCTGGCGCAGAAGCTGCAGCGGCGGCTGCAGCTGGAGGCGAGCGGGGCGGCGGCGGAGGGCGAGGCGGAGGCGGCCCCGGGCGCGGCGGCGGAGGCGGCGGAGCGGAGCTGCCTGACGGCCAGCGCGGGCGCGGAGCTCAGCGCCAAGCTGTGCCGCCGGCACGACATCAACGAGGGCGCGGCGCAGCCCCGCCGGGCCGCCGTCTTCAACCCCTACACCGAGTTCAAGGAGTTCAGCCGCCGGCAGATCAAGGACATGGAGCGCATGTTCCGGCTGTGAGTGGGGCGGGGGGTCCGGGGCTCTGCCTTCGCCCGCAGCCCCTCCCGTCTCCGGCCCCGGGGGCACATCTGGAGAGGGGCTGCCCGCTCCCGGCCGCGGGCTCGCCGTTCTCCGCGGTTTTGCGGTCGGGCTGGAGGAAGCCGCGGCGGGTTCCCAGCGCCATCTGATCTCCAGATTGTCCCTGTGCTTTGCGGGGGTGTCGTAGGGTTCGCCCGGGGCTCAGCCCTGTGTTTGGTTCACGGCTTCTGCTCTACCTGGGCTTGGGACGGCGGCTGTTTGTGGTGGCACCCATGAGCTGCGGCTTTGGGGGACGCTCTGGGTGGGACGGGGGGCTGCGACAGCACAGGGGCTGCTGCCTCACACTCGGGGGCACCGGGTGGGTCTGTGTCCCGGGGCCCGGCAGAGGCACTGGACATTTGTCTGCAACAACTGCGACCCTGAACACCCCTAGCAGCTCTGCTGGCTCTGCCTAGTGGTGTCCTCACTCTTCACACAGTCCTGCCTGCCAGGCTTGGTGCTCCCTCCCGTGCACCCAAACAAAGCTTCAGCTTCCTCTTTCTTCCCCCTTCCTGGGGGCTAGGCTGGGGTTCTTCTCCTGGCAAGAAGGTTTGTGTTAAAGTCAAGCTGCTAGTAGCAACAGGGAGAGCTGCTTCTCTAAGCAGAAAGGCTTAGCCCTCCCTGGGGCCATGCTCCTGCCCCTTATCTCTCCTCCAAACCCGTCCTGGCTCCTGCAATTGCGCTGTGCCTGGGTACCTTTGATTGTCTGTGCTCGGGTTTCCCTCCAGCACCACAAACCTCGGGGCTTCTGGGGGCTAGTGTCCTCCCAGCCCCCAGAGAGGGGTCAGACAGGCTGCCAGACTAGGGGTGAGCTGCTGCTGGGCATGAGGGGGGCAGACTATGGCAGCTGCCACAGCAAGGTGCAAAGATGTACTTAAGCTTACGGAGGTGACTGCAGTGGGCTTTGTAACTTGTCAGGTCCTTGTTTTTCTATCTGAAAGCTGCCTTGGGCACATGGGATTATTGTGAGGAGCCCAGGAGGCTGGTTGAAATCTGCCAGCTCCCAGCACTGTGGGGTGTTGCTGTGCCCAGCCGGGGCTGTTGCCGCAGGAGACCAGGCAGTGAGCTTTTGTGAGCTTACTGGAGTTTGGAGTTCTTTGTTGCGCAGGCAGCGTTGCGTTGGCAGCTGGTGAGGGAAGGGAGGTGGTCCAGGCCAGCCTGCTGCTCCACTCTGTCCTGTGTCCCTTTTGGCTGTGCTTGAAGGGGATCTCACTCTGCAGAGGCTGAGCTGTGGTGCTGCGAGGACTGGAGGACAAACAATGCAGGCAGCTGCAGTGCCCAGAAGCTGCAGGCGAGAGGCTGGAGCAGGCAGTGGCACTGCCTCAATAGGGAAAAGGAAAGGAACAGTGGTGGTTTGGGGAAATAAAAAGTGGAAGAGCTGAATTGCAGCTGAATTTTTCAACAATGAGCTCATTAAACACCAGCCTGGTAAGTGGGAAAAACCTAGGCTTTGCACTTGAATGCTAATCAGTTGGTCAATGTAGCTGGAAAGCGTTGCATGCCCTGTGAGGACTACAGCAGCTGAGTGCTGGCTGCTCCTGCCAAAAGGGGAAGAAGGTGGGCTGTGTGCTTCCCTCTTGTGCTTCCCAGACTGGCAGATGGAAAAACCCATCCTGGTGTTCACTCTGTTACAGGCACCTGAGGTTTGCAGCGGCAGAGGATCTGGTCTTTGCTCCATCTGCTGCCAGTGACCTTTTTCAAGTGTTGGCTAACACCACGTGCTTCATGAGGAGAGGAAATGTTCCCCTTAATTCCTGTCAATCAGAGCTTGAGTTAATGTGATTAAGGCTTTTATTCTCTGTATGGCTTACTGGCCCTGGCCACCACAACCCAGGGTCTTTCTTACATCCCTGTCTCAAAGGCTTATTTTTCTCCTTTAGTATCTTCTCACTGCCATGGGATGCCAGGTTTCCACTAGAAGACTTCCCATCCAAAAAATGTTTCTTGTCAGTTTAGTGGAACTTGTAAATCTGTAGTTCAGACTAAACTTGAACCTGTGGGTCCTATGCATGGTGGCGACTGGGTCATGGTGCTCCAGCTGGAAGGAGGTCGTGATGAAAGCAGCTGCTCTGATGCCTGTCAGGGCATCCCATGGTATGGATGGATGGTAGCTGTGACTGCCCTGTGACAGGGTGGAAGCAAAGGCCTTGTCTGAACATGGGACTTCCCAAATTCCAGTGCTCAATCCGAGTGCTGTGTGCTGCAGGCTGTGCCAGGGGCATTTTTCCAAAGGAGAAACGATGCTCCTTGCTCCTGCTGCCATGGATGGGCTCACTTTTCCCCTGCTCTTGTCCAAGCCTCTTCTTGTCAGCATCCCCCCAGAGATGGGGTACAGGTGTCTGCTGGGGTGCTGGGTGCAGGCAGCTCTCAGGGCGGGTATTTTTTTGGCAGAGGGACCAGGAAGTCTACAGCTCAGGCTAATTATAATGCGACCTAGTTAGCAGCCTATTCTGACAATATGTGGGGACTGATAACCTCTCTTTCCTGAGTCTTTTGAGCGAACTCTTAGGACCTCTGGAGTCTCAGAGCTCCCCGTGGTGCCATCCTTGTCCAGGGAAATAACAGGGGAGTGTGAAAGCGGGGCAGCGAGGCTGTGTCTGGCAGGAATGACCTTTACGAGAGACTTCTGAGGGAGGAGGACAGACATTGGCTTCATTTGTGGAGTGCGAGGGAGTGGAGAAATTCCAGTCTTGCTATTGCTTTGTGTTTAGGGAATTTCATGTGTATCCCACGTGTTGCGCAAGTGCCTTGTGTCTGGAGGGTGGGAGAGGCTGTGATGTCCCCTTGCCCTCTGGAGCCCCTTTGCAGGGTGCCCCTGGCCTTGCCTGCAGCAGGCCTGCTCTCCCCAGACTTGCCTGTGCTCGGGGTGAGTGGCTGCCTCTGGTCTGGGACCAGCTCCCTGTGGAGCCCCAGTGGTCAGAGCCTGTTCTTGCCCCCACCCTCATACAGAGGAATTGTTTCCAAAGCTTTCAGGAAGAGAATAGGGTATTCCATTTGGAAGGGACCAACAATGATCACATCTAGTTCAACTGCCTGACTGCTTCATGGCTGACCAAAAGTTAATCCTTGTTATTCAGAGCATTGTCCAAATGTCTCTCAAATGCTGACAGGCTTGTAGCATCGACCACCTTTCTAGGAATCCTGTTCCAGGATCTCACAGCCCTCTCAAGTTGAAAGAAATGCTTTCTCAGGTCCAGTCTGATCTTCTTCTGAGGAACCAGTGTTGAACCATTCCCATTCACCCTATCACTGGATATCAGGGAGAAGAGATCAGCACCTCCCTCTCCATGTAAGGTGAAACACAATGCTCAGAGGGAATAAAATGCTACTTAGAAAGGATTTTGAAATATTTAAGAGGATATTATCGTTACTTCAGCATCATTATTTGAACTGCTTTATTTCAAAACCTGTCTTAGGCCATTGCAGCATGCAAGAACTGCAGATCAAAGTACAGGTGCCTGTAGCGTGTGGAGCAAGCTCAGGTACAGCAAACAGGTACAGGGAGGGCAGGTTTTCTCAAGAAATGTGAATCTTTAGAAACTGCTCTTTGGTCCTTCAGGATTTGGTATTTCTCATTCAGCTGTCACTTGTTTTGTTACTTGGGTTTTTACAGGCAGCTGGAAGGTGACTGCAGAGTCATTACAGGTGATGCAGTCCTTGGCATCTCCTTTCTCTTCCCTTCCCGATCCCTCTTTCCTCTGAGGTGGCCCCCTACCTATGCTGTGTGGCTCCAGCGCAGTGCTTGTACTCGGGCAGTAATTGTGTGTAACACACTTCTTCCTACTCTTGAGCAGGTCTGTTCAGCAAGCATTCCCTCCTTCCTTCCCCGCGGCTTTGGCTCCTGCTTTCCGCTCCCAACCAGGTACGCTCTGCAGTCCGGGTGGAAGTGAGCCAGTGTGGGAATCTGGGTGCATCCTCATTGCAGCAGCTCTTGGTGGCCGCTGCCTGTGTCCCTGTGTCCCGTGTCCCCCGCGGGCCCTGGCGCTCGCTGTGTGCTCGGGGCTGCCGCGGCTCCCGTGTCGTGTGTGCTCGGAGCTGCTCCGGCTGTCCCGGACCCGGGGGGGACCTGCCATGGCCACGGGCACCAACCTGTGCTGGAGCTGCCTGCCTGTGACGTGAGAGCTCTGTGCCTGTTGGCACGAGATTCCCTCTCTAATGCCTGACATCCCTCGGGCGAGGCTTGGCTCGTGCCCTAGGGAGCTCTGAGCCCGAAGGAAGCAGAGCTGTGGTGTCACAGCAGGACAGCGGGGGAGGGCAGGGCTGGCCAGGCACCCGAGTGCTGCTTGCTGTGCCGCTCCTGGAGTGCAGGATGGGACGGCTCCCCAGGGTCAGGGTGTGTTTGAGGACTAAATTTACCCTGCTGCCCTCCTCCAGCTCTGCCTGTGAGGGCTGATGGGTGTCAGTCACCGGGACAGGACTGTGCTGCAGGCATGTGTGTGAGCGGTATCGGGGGCTGGCTGAGCCCAGGACCCTGAAAGGGGGTCTTCAAAAAGCGGACCACTAGTGGAGTTTTATGAATCCCCAAAAGGCAGGCAGTGGGGTCTTTGGGAGGGGTCAAGTGTGCCAGGAGCACCAGCTCACCAGCAAGGTGCAGTCTGGGTCCTGCCCCATTGTGTCGGATGCCTGTGGCTGCTATGGGGAATGAACTGCTCGTCTCATGCCCTATAAATATGCCTCTCCCTAAATAGTCTGGCTGTGCAGCAGCCGAGTGGCTGTACCCAGGTCCTAAAATACTTGGGCTGTTTTCAGCGGCAAGGGGGGTGGGGAGGGAATGCAGCAGTTTGCCAGGTGCTGCCGTTGGGTTTCAGTGTCCCTCTGTGTGCCTGTCCCTGAGTGCAGGGGACTGGTAACCTGATTTTTGTGAGCATCTCGGCACCAGCTGTACTCCGGCCCAGCCTGCTCAACACCCATTGTGTGGCTGGTACAGTGTACTGCTCTGCCACGGCCTGCTGCTGGCAAGACCCCATTTCTCACAATCCTGGCTTTGTGCTGCCTCTCTGCAGGGATGATGAGCCCTGAAGCTGTGCCCCATGCTTAACCCTTTCAGAGCAGTAGCCCCTGGGCCACTGTTTGCCTGCAGGTCGTGTCCATAACAGCAGGGTGAGATGAGCACAGCAGGCACGGGCTGGGCTTGTGCCCTCCTGCCTTCACCTTGATAACCCAAAGCTTCTCTGTGGGGCCAGGCAGTGTCCCAACCCCACATAGGCAGCCCTTGGAGGGGACCCTGCTGTTATTTTGCTTCTGCACCCAGCCAAAGGGCAGCATGAGCTTGCTGGGCCCCCAAAAACCGAGCCCCAAATGCCTCTCTGCCACTAGAGCCTTTGCTGCTGTGGCTAATCCAAGGTGCTGTGTCCCTAGCCACCTTACACCACACCCTTTCTCCCAAACTTGAAAGAAAAGCAAATTGACAATTAAATACTGCACTTATTATGCTTCTGTGACGTCCTGGAAGTGCATCTCAGTGCTGGGCTGGGTAATGCTATGATCGGGTGCCTTAATTAGCTGTCACCTTCCTCGCTGTGAAAAACCCAGTGCATTCCTCGCTGTGATGTCTCAGGTCTGTGTCCTGCTTTCTGCTCTGATGTTTCTCTCCTAGTTTTTCAGAAAGCTGTCCAGCCTGGTGGGCTCCTGGGTTTGCTGGGTCAGAGAGTGCAGGCCAGGCAGCAGGGGCTGTGTGCCAGCCTGGTCTGGGGGTGATGTCCCTGTCACTTGGGGTCTCTTGGTCCTGGGACCCTTGGAAACAAAGAGGCACAGAGAGTGTGAAAACTGGTTGTGGAGGTGGTGGGACTCTGCAGAGTCGTGGATGCTCTAGTTTGGGGAATAGCATGCTGTGCCTGTGCCCCTGAAGGCAGGGGCAGAGCTCTTGGCTGAGCCCTGCCTGCTGCCCACGCCTGCCAGCAGTTTGTTGGGCCTGCCTTTGCCACAGCTTCCTCTGCGGCTGGGAGACTTCTCCGCTGGAAAGGGCTCTCTTCCAGGGAAACCACAACTGGGCACATCTCTGTCTGGGATGGCTGCAGCCCTCATCTCTTTGGAAGGGAGCTAATAGTCAATGAAAGATGAGGGAGGACTTGACTGGCTGCTGCCCACTGGAAAGCTTTAGTGCCGTGGCTGGGGCTTCCTTGCTGCGTGGTTGAAAGGCTCTAAGGCTGTCAGGGTTGAGGTGGTGGCTGGGGGGCAGTGGCAGGCTGTGTGCCAGGGCTGAGCCCAGCTTGGCAGACCCTGCCCCACCCTCTCATGTGGGCCCCCAGCTCTGTGGTGAGGGCAGGATCAGGATGAGAGGGCTGTTGAGGGTCTGTGTGATAGCAGAGGGCCCATCCCTCCAGCCTTTGGACTCTGACAGCCAGCCATGGCCCCGGGGAGGTGTGAAGTGCTGGGTGGGCCGGATGTTGTACCCACACCCACAGCAGATGTTGGGAGGACTTGGTGCACGGTCTCAGGCTGTGCACAGCAGGTCACTCGCTGCCTCCCCGTCCCTAAAGCACCCCCCCCTTGCTTCGTCCTCCTGCAAAGAGTCCTTGTAGTCCCCCATTCTCCACTGTGAGTGTGGTCCTGCTCCAGTCCTGTTCCTGGAGGTGGGCACTGGTTTCCAGTGGTGCAGCCCTGGCACTGGCTGGGTTTGCTCTGCTGCCCTGGGCCTGCCTTTCTGCTCTGCCTAGGGACACAGAATGAGCAGCTGCCCCCAAGCAAGGTGCTTCTGTAGTACAGAAGTGTTCTGGAGGGGAAAGATCTTAACAGCTAGAGGGAGTGTGTTTGGCTTACAGAGAAAGATTGCTTTCTGAGGAAAGGTTCTAGTTGGTCTCTGCTCCCTGTTTCTCCTTGAAACAAGCAGGAGGCCTGGCAGCAGCTGGCTCTGGCATGCCTCTGCCTCCTTACACTGGTGCATGGTGTAAGCTGCGTGGAAATAACCTGTGTACTGGACAGGCAAGTGGGTGAAATAGAAACCCCACTGAGATTAGCTGAGTTCTTCCACGTTCCCTCTGCGTGGGTGGTTTGATCTGAGCTCCCCTGAGCACGTCTTCCTCTGGTGAGACAGCTCTGAAAGCTGCCAGCTACTTCCCTAAGCTTAATATATCTCAGCACTGACTGTGTCAGCTTCCCCTCTCTCACAAGCTTTGAGCCACACAGGGACTTTATCCATTTGCACGGTTCCTCTTCTGGGAAGATGGATATGGGGATGATGATGACTGACCTGCTTGCCTTTGCACCCCACAGGTATGACTCAGGACGGGATGGATACATCGACCTGATGGAGCTGAAGCTGATGATGGAAAAGCTGGGAGCACCACAGACCCACCTGGGGCTGAAGAACATGATCAAAGAGGTGGATGAAGACTTTGATGGGAAGCTCAGTTTCCGTGAGGTGAGGAGGCAGGGAGGTGGCCGTGGGGCAGGGGGAGGAGGCAGCCAGGCCCAGTGCCCTGGCTGTAGGTAGCCCTCTCCCCTCTGTTTTTCCAGCTGTGGAGTACAGTGGAGAAGCCGGAGAGCTTTCCTACCAAGGGTACATTGTCAACCTCCATCTCCACGTGGCAGTACTAGGACCTGATGCCAGAGCTCTCCAATCTCTCTGCTGGCTTTGGGAGCACATTTGAGCCTTGTTGCAGCTGCACAGGAGTGCTCACAGAGCTCCCTGCTGTAGCTGGAGGGGGTGTGTCCCTTCAGTCCCAAGGTGTCATTGCTGGGCTCCTGTGGCACAGCGGCTCAGGCCTCATTTCGGGTGCAGGGTAGGAGCTCTGCTCGTGGCAGCTGGAGTCAGGGGTATGAGAGGCTCTGCTCCAGTTCCTGTTGGGTCCCTCTCTTCATCACACAGTGAGCAGCCATGACAGGCTGGGCAAGGGGTGGTCCCCTCCCTGCAGCGAGGAGTGAATGTGGGGATTCAGCAGTTTGGTGCTGCACACTGGCTCACCAGGGGCACACCTCAACAGGCCTGTCTGTCACTACTGGGCCTGTCTGTCTCCACAGCTGGGAGCAGTGTGGGCAGGCCAGGATCCTGTGCCAGGCAGAGGAGGAGAGGGGATTTGAGCAGTTACCTCCATGCACTCAGGGGTACCATAATTATCTCAGCAGGAAGGGGGAACCCAGGCACCAAGACCTCCTGTGTGAACATCTCCTCCTCCCAGACGTCAATCGCTGGCTCAGTCAGAAGTGGACGTCACTGTGGTTTGAATTAACCCACAGCCCCTTAGGCAGCAGCAGGACCAGCGCTGCTTGTGTGTGCCCTGGGTGTGAGGGCTGTGCTGCTGTCCTGCCCCACGGGAGGGCTGTGTGGGCCCTGAGCAGCTGGGCCCTCTTGTTTCTGCAGGAGTTGTGCTCTCACTGCCACCTCTGGGGTGGGGGTTTGCTGGTGGAGATGAGGTGCAGAGCTCTGCACAGCTCAGGACATGGAGTTCTTCGCTGTGGAAGTGCCAAGAGCTTTGGCAGTGCCTGGGAGAGGGGCTGGGGCCCATGACCAGCTGGTCTGGTTGGGGCATGAGGGATGATTGGCAGCTCCACAGAGCTGCTGCACTGTCTCTCTGTGCTGGCACATCACACCATCTCCCCCTGCTTTCATGTCCCAAGGGTTTTGTTGCATTTCTTTCACTGCGAGAGGGCAGCAGGAGAGGACAGAGGCCAAAGATTGTGTTATGGAAACCAGCTCTTAAAGAGAAAGACATGCAAAGCTGGGAAGTGAGAGCCTGTCGCTGAACTCTGTGCAGGGAAGGAGACGTGCCCGGTCAGAGGTGAACTGGGGGTAGCAAAGAATCCAGTGGAGCAGGAAGAGCACCGTGCTATGGCCCCAGGTCACTGATTGCCAAATCACTGTGTGGGCTGAGGAGCCCTCTGTCTCTAGGTGCATCCTGGGCCAGCCTTCACCCTGGGTGAGGAGCTGGGGGCAGCCTCCAGGCTTGCTGCAGGGGCTCTCTCCTGTGGGAGAGAAATGCCTTTATCCTCAGGGCTCTGAAAGATGCCGTGGTGCCCTGGCATCAGTGGCACAGCACGAGTGGCAGAGCAGCTCCTCTTCTGCTGCCACCTGTTTGGAGCACAGCCCCTGCCTGGCCCCTGGCACAGGCAGGGCTGCCTGTGCTGCCAGCCCCTGGCACAGGCACACAGCAGCTGGTGCTGTGGAGCTTCTTGCCAGATGCAAAAAGCCAGTCAAGCAAATGCTTGAGTAGCCCGTGGGTTGGAATGAGGAGCATCCCTGGCAGAGCTCTGGGGACAAATTACACAGCAGCTTTGGCCCATACCCAAAGTTTCCTGTGGCAGAGAGGAGCAGGATGCTTCTTGCCTTTTTGCAGATGTGCCCTGTCTCACTGCTCTGTTTGGGCAGAGGGCTGGCAGGGAGACAGATTTCCTGGTGGGGCAGGAGGCCTGAACCATTCCATAGGCCTGTCCTGCTCTGCTTCTCATCGGTGGTGATGAGCAAGCATGTGGAGGGTGACTAAGATGAGTTGGGGCACTCAGACAACACGAGGAGAAACCTGGTTTAAATGAGTGTCTGAACAGAGCAGGGTGAAACTTAGGCACTGGAGGGCTCCTGGATGCCTCCAGAGAATATCAAGTCCTAACAAGACACTCTTCTCGTGGCCTGCCAGAGAATGAGTCGGGACCTCTTTTGCTTGCAATAGGTCACCTTTTTCTGCTGCCTTGAGCAGTGTCCTCCCATCCCAGATAAGCTGTTGCCTGGCAGGGAGGCTCATGTGGCTCTGACTTGCTGCTGACGAGCCGCTGGCCCTGCTTAGCAAAGCTGCCTCCTACTACTGACCTTTGAGCATCCACCAATGCATCAACAATTAACTGCACAAGACTACCTCTGTGACTCAAGCAAGAAATTTAGGCTTAAAAAGATTAGGTATAGTGGAGGGAAAAAGCCCACACCTCTGCCTCTAGTTCTGTCACCACCACAGGAAACCAGAGTTAATTGCTGTAATAGTAATGCCTAATTGTAGCTGCTATCTTGAACCCACAGAAATCCATCCTCTGTCCCCCACACCAGCTGAATGCTGACCCACATCACGTGTTTGCTCCCAGAGTTGGTGCAAACCACAGCTGCTTTTCTGGCAAGCTGTTATTGCAGGGTTGCTGCTGCCCATCAGTCCAAACCTTTCCTTGCACAGTGGCCAGCCTGGCACTGGGGGGGAGGTCTTGGCTTGTGAAGGGTGTGAGAGCAGATACAACTCATGAGGTCAGTGGGTTGGAAGGTGTGGGTCGTGTTGTCGTCTTCGAGAGCACAGCTTTGAAAGGTACCAATGTTATTCACCTTTGCTTCTCTGTTGACACTTCCCTGAGGCTTCGGTGCCCATGGAGTATCCTGGGCCCAGCAAGGGGGTGAGATAGGCTGGGAGCAGGAGCTGAATGCAGATTGCTGGTGTTCTCTCCTTAGTGAGAGGCAATGCCTTGAGGGTCAGTAGCTGGTGAGGTGAGCTGCAGGCTATGTGCTGGCATGAGGAGCTGCTGAGCTCCTGTGGAAACCAGCATGATGCCCCTTGGTCCACCCTGTGGGGTCCTTGGGACTGACCCTGTGCTGTGTCCGCCCCAGCTGGTGGCTCAGTCCCAGGTTTTCTTTAATTCAGCCTCCCTTCAAGGCCATGGCAGCCCGTATCTAGAGGGTTGCTGCCCCACACCTTATTTGCAGGGTGATTCATGCTTATTTGTACTCATGACCCAGTCCCTCCCCAGGTGACAGCTGTGCCAGACCTCAGGATTGTGCTGTCTCCACTGCTCTTTTCCAATGCCAGGAAGTGGGACTTGCAGGGTGGAGCAGAAACTGTGAGGAGGAACCATGACTAACTGCAGCCGAGCTGCCAGCCCTCTGTGTCACCGTGCCCGCTGGTGGCGAAGGGGAACTCACCAGAGCCCGGCAGATCTGAGCAGAGGGAGAGGATGTCTTGGGGGAGACTTGTTTTTTTTCCAAGCAGGATGTTTTGCCCATTCAGCAGAGCACCATTTAGTTTCTTATACATGTGTATTGGGTTTTTGTGGCCATGTTTTGGGAGCGGGGGGCTTGAGGGGTAGGTTCTGTGAGCAGCTGCCAGAAGCTTCTCCCATGTCTGGCAGAGCCAATTCCAGCGGCTCCAGGACAGACCCGCTGCTGGCCATGGCCAAGCCCAGTGGAGATGGTGGGAACCACTCTGTGATAACATATTTAAGAAGGAAAAGAAGTTATTGCACAGGTGTAATCGGGTCCAGGAAAGAGCAGAGTGAGAATATGGGAGAGGAACAGCTGTGCAGACCCCCAAGGCAGTGCAGAAGGAGGGGCAGGAGGTACTCCAGGCCCTGAGATTCCGGAGGGAGGCAGCTATGCCCCTGCAGCCCATGGAGAGCTGTGGGGGATGCCTGAAAGGGGGATGTGAGCCCATGGGAAGCCTGTGCTGGAGCAGGATCCTGGCAGGGACCTGCAGACTCAAGGGAAGAGGAGCCCACGTGGGACTCCAACTCCTCTCCCTGAGCAGGGACAGAAACAACCCATGATGAACTGACCATAACCCCCGTTCCCATCTCCCTATGCTGCTGGTGGCAGGGAGGTAGAACTTGGCAAGGAGGGAGGGGTGGGGAAAAGGTGTTTTTAAGATTTTACTTCTCATTGTCCTGCTCTGATTTTGTTAGTAATAAATTCAGTTAATATCTCTAAGTTGAGTCTGTTTTGGCCATGACAGTATTTTGGCGAGTGATCTCTCCTCATCCTTGTCTGAACTCGTGAACCTTTGTTACGTTTTCTCTCTCCTGTCCCGATGAGGGGTGATAGAGTGGTTTTGGTGGGTGCCTGCGTCCCACCCAGCCAGGGTCAGCCCACGACAATGTCTTTGGAAGGGTAGAAGTTCCCTGCAAGCCCAGCTGCTCTGGCTGCCCCACGCTGAGCACTCACGGGTTACGAGGCGGTCCGTGAAGCAATGCCTGGTGACGCTGCCTCTTCAAGAGGGCCAGCACTGCTGTCATCCCCCCACCCTTCCCCAGGGGAGCCCTTCCCAAACTCTTGCATTCCCAGCAGCTCCTGCGAGCAGCTGAAGCAGGGAGTGCCGTAGGGCTGGCTCGGTGGCCGGGACTCTGCTGCCCTCTCCGGGACACGTCTGGCTCTCCGCGGGGAGCAGCGCAGTGCCCAGCCTGGCAGTCCGAGGAGCGCAGCACTAGAGGTGTTTGATGATTCTGTGCAAGTGGATTTCAGGGCAAGCCTGCCTGGTACCTGCAGCCGTCTGGCCTGGGCTGAAGTGGCGCAGCTTTGTTGCTTGTCCTCCTTTTGTACCCTGGTGCTTGTCCTTGTCTCTGTTCTCTGTGTGCTGTTCCAAGCACTGAGACACCTCCTGGGGTGGCCGAGAATAGCAGGGAGTTACAGGACCTCTCCAAGTACACACAGAGCTTCCACATCTTAACTGGAGTTCGGGTGGAAGGTGGTGCAGAGGTCTTTGGTTTTAAGCAGGCACGTTTTGTTCCTTCTATAAAAACACAAACCAAAAGTGTGCTTTTATGCAGTGAAATAAGACTCTTTTTTTGTTTGTTTCCTTTTGTAATTCACTTCCCAATATACACTCTGCTGCAGTGACTGGATTTGTTAAGTGTCTGTGGTCTGGTGCAGGACAGAGGTTTCAGACCAAGCTGCTCGGTGGACACTTGTTCAGGCCCCTCTGTCACAAGGGCACACACACACTTGGGCTGCTGTTGTGTCTCACAGGAGTACACTGGGGCCTCTGTTCAGGGAGCCTGGTGTGAACCAGAGATGTCTTTGCCCTGCTTTCATTGTCATGGGATGTGATCTGAGTCCCCAGAATGGTGGGGAGGCTGGCGGGGGGCTTGTGAATACACCACTAGAGTGTGAGGACATAAAGAGATGTGTCTGAGCCCACCCTACGGTTGTACTGGGTGGGTGCAGAGATGCCCTCCTTCCTCTGGCCACATAGCAGCCTAGGCTTGGTAGGAACTGTGCTTTACTAGGGTTTTGATTCCCAGGAAACCTTCATTTCCTGTGAGATTCCTACTGCTTTTAGCCTGTAACAGGGCTGTGTACAGGAGCACAAGTTCCACGGTGTCACTTGGTTTATACAGACCTGGTTTCCTTTGCTCAGAAATGTGAATTCCAGCCCCCTGAAGGTGACTGTGCTGTTGATATTTTAAGTTGCCTGAGCCTCAGTGAAAAACTGGAATGTTTCCTCTCTCTCGGTAGTTCCTGCTGATTTTCCACAAAGCTGCAGCTGGGGAGCTCGAGGAGGACAGCGGCCTGTTGACTCTCGCGAAGCTCTCGGAGATAGATGTATCCATTGAGGGAGTCAAAGGAGCCAAGAACTTCTTTGAAGCTAAGGTATGGTGTGGCACAGAGGGACAGGGGAAAACTCAGCCACAGCTTTCTCCTTCCCTATTTTGGTGGGCTCTGGCTACAGCCTTTTCTGTGGATCAGTCAGCACTAGGACAGTGCAGTGCAGTGTCTGTGCTCTGGGTCTTACCCTGGTGGAGCTGACTGGCCAAGCTGTGTCCCTGGGAGCTCTGAGGGACTGGCTGGCCGACTGCTTTAAAGACAAAAGCATCCTGAAATCTAATGCAATAGGGACAGTTTGCCATTTTGCAAAGCCTCCCTCTAGCAGAACACTCCGAGTTCGGTGGTGAATGGAGTGTTTTGGAGTATAGGATTTCAGACATCTCTTTCTCGAGCAGCTCTCTGTAACCTTCGGAATCAAAATTATTCTGCAGGGTCCTGGGGTTGGCAGAAAGAGCTTTGCACCATTCGAAGCTGACAAAGCACCCTTTCTGAAAGCTCTCTTGGAGAGAAAATAATCCTGCTTGTTTATATAAGGAGTTTTTTCCCAGGAGCATAACACAGCTATTGCACAGCAGATGTACTGAGATGAAAGCTGGAAAAATAACCAGCAAGTAAACAATGTCTCTTTGATCTGCAGATTATCCATGGTGTAGTATGATGTTCTCAGATTTGGCTGTGATTCAGAGCTGTTTTCTGCAGTAGTTTCTCCCTCTGTATACTCACAACCTAAGCTCTGCTGCCTGCTTATGGAAATCATGTACATGACCCAGTGCTGAGGGTATTGTGTTGGTCACTACTTAGTGACTATTAGTAAATGACCTTTCTCTTGTTGATTTTAAAGCCAAGCAAGCTCACAGGTATTGGGTGTAAATACAGTTTACAAATTACACTGCAGCATAACTCATACATGCCCATCCTGACAGAGCGTCCCAGCAAGCCCTGGGAAGTGCAGCAAACACTCCTGTGTTGCTCATCTGGGCGTAGCTCGGGCTGTGGCTCTCCCTCTGATGCAAGGCTTAACACTCATTCATTTTCTCTCTCCCTCACAAAGGCCCAAGCCCTCTCCTCAGCCAGTAAGTTTGAGGCAGAGATAAAAGCCGAGCAGGATGAGCGGAAGCGGGAAGAGGAGGAAAGGAAGCACCGCCGAGCAGCTTTCAGGGAGTTAAAGTCGGCCTTTACCCAGTAACCAACTAGCCCATATGCACTCTGAGATTGCACAGGACTTGGTATGTTCCCCACATCAGGGCTCTACCTGGAGAGAACTGCTTGGATCCTGCCTAAAACTCACCACAGCTTCGCTAGCCTTCCTCTCCTGAAGATCCTCCTGAGTTTTCAAGGGCACAACTCTTGCAGTTACTATGCATTCATAACGCTGTGAATAGTAGGAGCTGTATGTGCTGTTTGCTCTGAGCTGCCAGGAGCTCATCACCCTGGAGCAGAAACAGCAGGTAGCAAATCATGGGTGAGCACTGACAAGCGTCATGTTTGCCCACTTCGTTCTTCCCTCCACATCCTTTTGCTCTTAATCCTGTATTAGTTAATTCCTTGCTTACAGGCAAGTAGTGAGGTCTTGTGTAAATCAGGGTATACAAAGTACAGCTTGTCTCCCTGTACATTTGTACTGCTGTTGGGTGTCATCACCCTTTCCTTCTTCCTCAAAGCCCCGTGCCACAGGCACTGTGAAAACACTGTGAAGAGAGAAAGGTAGTTACTAGGGACGTAGATCAAACTCACTAGCATTTCCTGTAGCGTCTGCCACCCATGATGTTGGAGAGTCTTCCAGTTTTTCTTCTCAGAAGTGCCATAGTAACAACCCCTTCCATAAGAGGCGAGGTTTCCCAAGGCTCTGAAGGGAGGAAGCTGGCTCTCTGCAACGCCGAATAGAAAACTGAGTGGCCTGACCATTTCTCTTCTTTCACATTCCAGCACACGTAGTGTACTGTATGGCTTCACTGTATTTTCCAGCCTTAGGCAGCTGTATCTGTTTTTAAGGGGTATTGCCAGCTGGACAATGCAATTGGATGGCACACTGGGGTTTTCTATTTGGGAGTTCGCTCATAGCGTTAATCATGAAGGTGACACTGTTTGATTTCATTAGAGCCACGACAGAGGACACCAGCACAGCATCCTGAGCAGTCCTTGTTCAGAGAGCAGCGAGGGCAGCACGCGGATCTGAGCTGAGTTCCGAGGGCTCGCACGACACTATTGGCCATCTGCTTTTGTAGACACAGGGGCCTTGCCCACAGCTGTCAAGATGCCCACTCCTTGTCTGGGTGTGCACACTGCAGGTCAGCAGCTGTGCTCCCTCAGAGGCCGCTCTCTAGACAGGGATTTGCTCAAACTCTGCCTCTGCTCTTGCCCCACTTCATGCATTTTTATTTCTTCTTTCCAGAATGAAACTCACGTGTCGTCTTTTCACTTGTCTGTTTTGCTTCTTAAACTGTGAGCACTAAACTGTGAGCGTGGAATAATAAATAGAAAAACCTCTACTCTTTAATGTCAGGTGAAAGAATTGCTAAAGAGTTAAACTGTGTATATATCTTCACAGATTATATTTTATAAATCACGCTTTTTAGGTAAATATTTATAATTAAATGTTTTTATACTTTACAACAAAGCAGATAATTTCATCTTCAATTATTTCTCCTTTTGCTGAAATGTACAAATAAAGCATTGTTATCTCCAGTCTTGGCTGTGGTTTATTTCAGGTCCTGCATGTACCAGTCTGTTCACAAATTACAATAGTGATCCTCAAAGCTGGGCATCCCTACTCGGATGCGTGGGGGGAGTTTCAGCCCCTTCTGGGTAGCACTTCCCCTTGTGCTCAGCAGTGCTGGTGTGGAAAGCCCTAATGTTTGCGATTCCTCAGAAAGGGCCATGGCTGAGCAAATATTTGAAATAGTGCCCACTGCTCAGCGTTGACACCTGAAGGTTGTCAGCCTTTCCTTATCTTAAAATCGGCTGTGTCTCAGCCCCGGTGCTGCCCCAGCTGGGAGCTGGGCAGGTTTCTTCGGCCGCATTTCCCTTTGCATTTCCTCTCTCTGTCTTTAGAAAGAGAACGGATGGACAGCTGAAAATGTGTGCAAGCATCTTGTTGGCACTGTTGCCGATCTGATGAGCTCTGCTGGCATGGCCGGCTGGGCAGGGGCTCAGCAGGAGGTTTAACCACGCCCGATCTCAGGGGCGGTGGGGAAATGGAAGGACACAATCGTTTCAGCTCTGCTCTGTGTGGAGGGCAGGTCCCGAGGTCAGGTACAATCAGGATGAAGGTGCCTTAGGTTCTGTTGCCACAGGAAAATTGCAACACTGCAGCTCTTGATTTTCCCTTTTCCTTGTTTTTCTCCCCAGCTGAGCAGGCACTGCTGACTCGTGCTGCTTTGCACGTGCAGCTGGGTGAGCAGCCCGGGGCTGTGGGAGAAGGGGGTGGAAAAAAGCCTTCCAGTGGTTTTACTTTAATAGATTTGAGTCAGCTTCAGCTGACAAGTTTCAATAAGGAAACGAGCACTGTGGTTAGTTTTTGTTCAAATAGGTGCTGTTACCTGGGGCTGTAATTTGGTGCAGTGGACAGTAAGCGCTTTTGGATGTACATTTATTTTGAAGTTGCAGCATTGTGCATTCTGAAATTAGCTTAGCAAAAACTGACATGGGGAAATTAATTGCTTTCTAAATTGTTCTGTTTTGCTGGCAACTATTGAATTGGATAACAGTGTCATTAGGTTAGGCAGAAGCACTGGAAAGAAATTGCCTAGCTGTATCTCCCACCTAATACCGTGTGACAATACTTAATTGTATTTACCTATAATTAATATATTACAACCCTTGATGCTCTGTCCTTTTATTCCTGATGTCATCACAGGTGGCTCTCAAAGGTCCTGGCAATGCCAGCTCTCTTTAGTGATACCTGCTGCTACATTAATAGCTGTCTGGAGCTCCTGACGTGCCCCAGGTGGCTCTTAAGTCTGTGATGGCAAGTAGAGGAGTTTGGTGGGAAGTCTGTTGCACTTATAGGTCTTTCTGAGAAGGGACAAAGACTTGCCTCAAGCCCTTCACCTCCTAGAATGGGAACTCCAGGTAGTCCTTGGCCCCGAGGGGTTTTGTTCCCCCACAGAGGGTGGGTTCAGCCTGTCTGGATGCTCCGATCACAGCGGATCTCTCCAGGATGCTGCTGTCACTGCCATGGCCACTGGCTGCAGAGGACAGCCTGTGGTGGCCAGAAGTCTCACCCAAAGACCTCAGTGTGATCACAGTGGAGAGAAAGGGAAGCAGTATGATCAGGCTCTTCCTGGCTCAGGGTTTATCTGTGAGGATTTAAGGTGACCAAATAATATTTTAGCCTTATGGGAGCATCCAAATAAATCCCTTGCAAGATGGATTGGAATAACTGGAGCACTTGGTTGTTGAATTGCAAGCTAAGCTTGCCACATGTGGGAAAGATATCCAAAACTCTATAACTGAGTGTTGCAGAAGTAGCAGCTTGTTTGTGGTATTCTTTCAGCATAAGCCACCTGAGGTGACAGATGTATTGAAGTGACTGACTTTAAAAACTGCAGTTGGATGTTTGCCTGCTTTGCTGCTGTTTTCATTATTTTTAGGGATATGACAAACGAGGACATGGAAAACAGAGGCTGCTGAGAAGACATTGACTCTTCCCAGACAAAATCCTTGGAATTTCAACAAACAGGGGAGCGCCTTTTCCAAATAGCAAAGTGGGGGGGGGGGGGGGGGAAGGCAAGGGCAAACATGACTAGGACACATCTTTCTGGGCTGCTTTAGGACCACTATTTCTCATTTCCAAGCTGTGCTCTGTGTTCATAGCTCCACTGCTGTACTGAGAGGGGCAGGCTCTTGCCTCTGAGCCAGGATGGGCCCAAACTATGGGTCGATAAGGAAGGTTTCAGTTTGTTAGGAATGCTGCTTCCCTGCTCTTGGATTTGTCACAGTGAGGAGGAATTGGCACAGTAATCCAGGGCTCTGAAGTACATCATGCCCTTGGTACCCAGACTGGCAGCTGGGGTGATCTCACACCTACACAATATCGGCTGAAGTTCTGTGATTGAGCCACGCAGGAATTTTACTGCACGGGTACAGTTGTGAATTTTTATGAGATCCTCTCTGTTCTGCTTGAATGAGCGTTGTGGAGGATTTAAGATGCATCTGCTATTACCAAAAGATTGTCATCTGAGTTTCCTTGAGGTACTCTGCAGAAATGCCAAGTTCTGCAGATGAGGCATGTTTCAGTCGCTCTCTTCTTGAATTTTTTTTTTTTTTGTCTCAGTAATATAATGTTTGTGCTAAGTGGGATAAAAAAATTTCTACAAGTGCTAAACATCTCCCATCTCAGATAAAGGTTGTCTTAGAGCATGTGAAAATATTTCTGAGTGCTCAAGCTCACATTTGATAAGTAGAATAACAAGGCACAGCTGTTTCTGCAGTGAAACTGGGAGTTTTTCCTGACAGCTTGAAATGCAGCTCTGCCTGCCTCTCTCCCTCCACCGTTATGAGTATTGGCTCAAGCTGTGTGACAACAACCAGGGGGATCGAATGCAGCTTGTGAGAGGCCAGCCCTTTTCTAGGGAGCTTTGCTTCTCCCTACCAGCCTCGTAAAGGAGAAATCCCATTCTGAGATTTTTGGGTGAGGTAGTTCTGTGTTGCTCCCAGCTAAAAATAAGCCCCAAGAATTACAGGCTTTCAACCCATTAGCTCAGAAGAATCACTAGTGTTCACTGTTGCATCATTTTTGGCTGGCGCTCAGTGCACAATGACAAGTATTTATTCACCTAGAAGAGGAGGGAGAAAAGCTCCACGGGTTGTGGCTGCCATGAGGGTTGGAGTGCAACTGTTTCAGCTGAGAGCGGTTATACCTTCAGCAGTGCGTAACAGCCCAGAATAGTTTTTTAGGCTGAAGGAACCACATGGGGCTATTCTGCATCATGTACTAATATGGGTTTGGGGACTAAAAATAAACTGGTATTTTTAGCTGAAAAAAGTTTGCCCTGAGCTCCTGATTTTTCCATCAGGAAGAGTCAAAATACGAGCCATCCACTGCCCTTTCTGTGTCAGCAGCAGCCACCCCCCGGGGGGAGTCCCACGGCAGCGCATCCGCACGACTCCCCCGGGGCCGGGGAGAGCGGCCCGGCCCTGCGGCTGGGCAAGGAGCGCTCGGCCCACGGCGGCTCCTCACACGGCTCCCGTGGCCTCGCAGGGCCCCGAGGGAGCTGAACGGCCCCACGGAACCCGCACAGAGGGGCCCGGCAGGGCCGCGGCCACACCACGCTGCTGAGGGGGCCGTGTGTGCGGGACAGCGGCGGGAGGGGACACAGCCACGGGCTGACAGGGTCATTCAGGCTGGAAAAGCCCTCCCAACCCATCGAGTCCACCCCTGTGTTCCATCCCCACCTTGTCCCCCAGCCCAGAGCACCGAGTGCCACGTCCTGGTCCTTCCTTGGACACCTCCAGGGATGGGGACTCCACCACCTCCCTGGGCAGCCCCTGCCAGTGCCTGACCACCCTCTCCACGAAGAAATTCCTCCTCCTGTCCCACCTGAGCCTCCCCTGGTACAGCTTGAGGCCGTCTCCCCTACTCCTGTCCCTGTTCCTTGGGAGCAGAGCCCGAACCCCTCCGCCTCCCCTCTCCTCCGTGAGGGAGCTGCAGAGCCAGAAGGTCCCCCCTGAGCCTCCTTTTCTCCAGGCTGAGCCCCCTCAGCTCCCTCAGCCGCTCCTGCTGCTCCAGCCCCTTCCCAGCTCCGTTCCCTTCCCTGCACACGCTCCAGCCCCTCA